>CM053506.1:94183210-94394205 GCA_028627145.1 Eidolon dupreanum
AGGCCAGAGACACACTGAGGGACACTCTTAAAGGATGAGGTAGGGGCTGAGGGCAGGGCTTTCTGGGGTGAAGACCCCCAGCCCAAGGCTCAGACAGGACTATGCCCCTGGCCTGGGGCCTGTGTGGAGATGGGGCTCCCTCTACTTCACAGTGAGTGCAGCGGAGAGATCTTGAACAACTGCTGCGTGATGGAGTATCACCAAGCCACTGGCACCCTCAGCGCCCACTTCAGAAACATGGTGAGGACAGGGCCTGGCCCTTGGAGGGGAGGTCTGCCCAGAGCTCAGTCCTTGTTACCAGCTCCTGTCTCCCTGCCCACGCTTTGACCTTGCCTTATAGTCACTAAAGAGGATCAGGCGTGCTGACCGGCGAGGCGCAGAGTCTGTGACAGAGGAGAAGTTCACCGTTTTGTTTGAGTCTCAGTTCAGCGTAGGCAGCAATGAGCTTGTGTTCCAGGTGAAGGTGAGGCCCTGCTCTCGCATCCCCCGCGGGTTACCCAAGATGGTGAAGGGACCTGCCTGAGGCCACCTGGCTGGTTTGGGAAAGCCAGAGAGCTCTGAACCCTCTCTCCCACGGTCTCAGACCAGTTACCCCGTGATGCTATCAGAAAACCTACTTTCACTCTGCCGGTGCCTGTTTTCGAGGTTATAATCTGGCACCAGCCCACAGAATTTAGGCGATGGGCCAAGAAGAAATACATTGTGTTTTCGTGTTTGTTTTTTGCTTTGGCTTTGTTGGGAGGGGCTTGTGGTTGGGACTGTGGGCAAGGAGTGAGGGTTGGGAGTCTTGCCTAGGCAGAGGGTAAAATGGTGGTCGTATACCCACCCTCAACTCATATTCTTTTGACTCCCCTAGACCTTGTCCCTTCCTGTGGTTGTCATCGTTCATGGCAGCCAAGACCACAATGCCACCGCCACTGTGCTGTGGGACAATGCCTTTGCTGAGCCGGTGAGTCCCCAGAGCACCCTCACCTCCAGGCTCCAGGAATCTCCCCCAGTCAGCTCCAACCCCTCTAGGCCCCTGCCGATGGTTCCCCCCTCCCACCCCCAATCAGACCAGAACAAGGTGAGGTGAGAGGGGCAGCTGGTGTGGGGGCCTTGCCCTTGACATGTCCTCAAGCTCTGTCTGGGCTCCCGTCTTGGGACTGGGTTCTTCCAGGTCTGTGAGCTTGGTCTTCAGGCTCTGGTCCCTGGTCTTCCTTCAGAGTGTGGTTCAGGTCCCTGATCTTTGTCCTTAAACCTCTGGTCTGGGTCTCTATCCTGCAACCCCACCCCTGTGCCCCTGCTCCCCGCCTTCCTTTCCCTTGTGTTTGTCTCCTTTTCTGGATCTTTCTCAGTCTCCTCTGTCTCTAGGTACCTATATACCTGCGTGTCTGTGTTTGTAACTATTTCCTGTTCCCTCAATCTGCCTTTTTCCCTTCTTCTCTCCCTCTCAGGGCAGGGTGCCATTTGCCGTGCCTGACAAAGTGCTGTGGCCGCAGCTGTGTGATGCACTCAACATGAAATTCAAGGCTGAAGTGCAAAGCAACCGGGGCCTGACCAAAGAGAACCTGGTGTTTCTGGCGCAGAAACTGTTCAACAGCAGCAGCGGCCACCTGGAGGACTACAACGGCATGTCCGTGTCCTGGTCCCAGTTCAACAGGGTGAGGGACCCGCAGCCAACTGCCTGCCTGTGCCCTGCCGCCCCTCCCCCACCTCAGAGACAGGTTACTGTCTGAGGTCAGCGCCCCTCCCTCTCCCGTGACTAGGAGAGATGGAGGCTAGTACCCCACAGAATGCAGGCAGCTGTGAGAGCCAAAGCAGGACCACAGGAAGGAACCCAGAGCTGACAGTCAGGATCCTTGGGTTCTAGTCTTAGTCCCATTATCTAATTTGCCAGGCCCCTTCCCTTCTCTGTGCCACATTTCCCCATCTGTGAAATGAAGGGGCTGGGCAGGAATGACTGTGATGGTCTCATCCAGCTCAGACAATTTTTTGTACCTCCTACCCCCACCCCATGGGGTTGTCTTAGACCCTGTGTCCAAGAGGCCAGAGACGGGTTGACTCTGGTTCCCTAGGATAGGCGTTAGGGGCTGCAGAGTGTGGGACAAGTAGGATGAGGAATTGGGAGAGGGTCTGGGTAAAGATAAGAGGGCACCGATTGTTTGCTGGGCCACCTGTGATGACAGGGGCACAAGCCCTGACTTGGGGTTTCCTGGGGCTTCTCAGGAGAACTTGCCGGGCTGGAATTATACCTTCTGGCAATGGTTTGATGGGGTCATGGAGGTGCTGAAGAAGCATCACAAGCCCCATTGGAATGACGGGTGAGAAGCAGTGGGCATGGCAGTGGGAGGGGCAGGGGCCCAGGGACAGTGGCTGCCGGCCCAGCAGTGACGCTGTATGTTCCACGCACCCAGGGCCATCCTAGGTTTTGTGAATAAGCAACAAGCCCACGACCTGCTCATCAACAAGCCCGATGGGACTTTCTTATTGCGCTTTAGCGACTCAGAAATCGGGGGCATTACCATTGCCTGGAAATTTGACTCTCGTGAGTGCCCTGTTCTCTCTGCCCTCCAGCCCTAATGGTGCTGTCTCCCATTTCCTTGCTCCTCACTCTCTATCTGGCCTGCGTCCTTAAAAGGTACCCAGTGGGAAAGCTCAGAGTACAGAAGGGATGTTGCTCAGAAGCTCATTTCCTTTCTATCATTTTCTATTCTGGAAAACCTAAAATCATTGGCCCTCTAGACTCCAGGACCACTGAGTGAGTCCTTCAGCAGTTTCATGCTCTCCCTTCTCTGCTGTGACCCAGGCTTGTTGGTGTCTACTCACCTGGTTTGCCCAGTACAACAATCCCAAGGCCACTTCCTTACTCTATGCCGGGCAGCACAGGGGGTGGGTTTGCAGCGTAGACTAGCAGAAGCTTGGATGTCTCCACAAGTCTGCCCGAAACACCCACAACCCTGATCCTCCTCCTGATGGTAGTGCGTTGTGGGAACGAGCTTGTCCTTTTCATAGCTGATCGCAACCTGTGGAACCTGAAGCCATTCACCACGCGGGACTTCTCCATCCGGTCCCTGGCTGACCGCCTAGGGGACCTGAGCTATCTCATCTACGTGTTTCCCGACCGGCCCAAGGACGAGGTCTTCTCCAAGTACTACACTCCTGTGCTGGGTGCGTCCTGCCCCGGTCTTCCCAAGTCCTCCTTGGCCCAAGGACACATTCTTGGGCTAGGCAGCAGGGATTGCCTAAGAAGAGCCCAGGGGCCATTTCCCTGTGGGTTTTGGTCCATGGGATGGTGCAAAGCACGTGGAGAGGATTCCAGGGCTCACAAATGAAGAAAGGGAAAGCTAAACCTCTGAGTCTGTTTTCTTCTCTGCAAAGCAAAAAGCTGAGTGCACCCTCGCTTCTGCGCCCTTGGAAGTGCTGAAGGAGGAGCTGGGATAATGCAAACCCATCGAAAAACAGCACTACTGCCCTACTCCCATCTTCATTCACGCCCCTCCAACCACTCCCCTTCCTCCATCCTGTTCCTGTGTAGTAAGCAGAGTGGACAGGGCTTTCCTCTTCAGCCCGTCCCCAGCCCGTTGGTTAGGCTTGCTCCTTGGGGTTGATTCTGCTTCCCTGGCGGGGTGGGGAGAGAGAAGGAAAAGGGCCAGAAAAGGAAATGGGAGAAGGGATGAGATTGCAGCCAGGGTCTGGGTGGCCCTCAGCCTAGGTCTGTCGTCAGGTGTTCACTGGGGGCCCACGGGAAATCTCATCCCTGCTGAGGCCCTGGTGACATGGGGAGGAGACAGACTGCATGGGTGAGCTCCCAGATGCCTTGGTTCTCAACACCGTTTTCCCCTGGGCAGTTAAAGCAATGGATGGATACGTGAAGCCACAGATCAAGCAAGTGGTCCCTGAGTAAGTGCCCAGGGTCCACCTCTGGTCTCCTGTTGCCTCTTTTTTCCTCCCCTTCCTCTCCACCCATCACTGCTGCCCTCCTCTGCCATTCATGGGCCCTGCATTCCGGGCCCTGCGTTCCCTTCCCACTGAAACCTGGCTCAACCCCAGGGTGCGAACTAGGCTTAGTCACCATGGGGCCAGTACCCAGAAACCCACTCTTACAGTCAGAGCCCCAGGCCCAGTGGGCACTTTGTCTTTCTATACCTGAAAAAGACATGAAGATGTCCCTGAGCCCTTCCCCAAGTCACCGGCTGCCCTGAGGCCAGCTGAGCCTCTGCTCTGCTTCCTCCCACAGGTTTGTGACATCCGCAGACTCTGCAGGGGGCAGTGCCACCTACATGGACCAGGCCCCCTCTCCAGCCGTGTGCCCCCAGGCTCATTATAACATGTACCCGCAGAAGTAAGTTGTGTTCTCATGGGGCTCCGTGGGGAGGAACTGGGCACTTGGCCTCAGGCTGGACCCTGGAAGGCTGGTGGGCAAAGGAATCCAGAGCTTCTATGGGTCCGAGACCACCCAGTCAGGCCATATGCCCAGGTACATAGAGGGTGAGAGCAACCAGTGAAAAAAAACAAAACAGAGCATTTTGAAGCTACACATAGCAGGGTCCTTGCTGTGATGCTGACTAGCTGTGTGACCTTGGGAAAATTACTGAGACTCTCTGATGCTCAGTTTTTCATCTGTAAAATGGAGGCAAGAATACCTTCCTCGTCTACGGCCATGCCACCCTGAACAAGCCCGATCCAGTCTGATCTTGGAACCTAAGCAGGGTTGGGCCTGGTTAGTACTTGGATGGGAGACCACCTACGAAGATCAGGTGCTATAAGCGTAAAAAATAAATAATTTAAAAAAATAAGGGATTGTAAGCTGACAAGGTCCTTGTAATCTGTGAGGTCAACTAAGGGTTGCCTCACCTTAAAAAAAAAAAAAAAGAATACCTGCCTCAAGGGATTATGCTCAGGACTAAATGAGAGTGCAGGTAAAGCCTGTAACACAGGTTAGGCTGTTGTAGGGACTTCACACGGGGCAACTATGGATGGGGTGGTCATTCTAGCTTAGGAGTTCGGTGGGAACGGGGTGTCAGTTGCTCCTCTCAGGAATTCCAGGGGTAGAGTATTAATTCTCATCTGAGCTGTGGGTGGCCTGGGTTGGATGTCTGGATGCCTGGGAGGCTCAAACTGTAGTGGGATGACCACAGGCTTGGGGTTACAAGGACCAGAATTCCAATCCTGATTCCACCTACCAGCCTGGTGGCCCTGAGCAAGTTCCTAAGCATGGCCAAGCCCCATCTCTGTAAAGTGGAGTAAATGCCAACCTTACAGTTGGCTGGGAGGACTAGAGTGGTTATAAGGCCCAGGCCTTCGTAGGTGCTCAGTGAATTATGTCTAAGACTTAATGGAATAGTGTCACAGGTGGGCAGAGCTCACTGGCCCAAGCACCTTGTTTTACAGATGAGAACAGGAAGAGGAAAATGAATTCCCTATTATCACTCAGTAAAGTAGCAAGAGATGAGACTGGGGTGCCTCCCAAAGAGCCAGAGACCAACTGACTTGATTTGGGGGGACCAAAGCTAGTCCTATTCCCATGACACCAATGTGAGGACCTTGGGGCTGTGAGGCAGGCCAGCTCCCTCTGACAGACCCCTCTCTCTACCAGTCCTGACCCCGTCCCCGACCAGGAGGGAGAATTCGACCTGGATGAGACCATGGATGTAGCCCGACACATGGAGGAACTCCTACGCCGCCCAATAGACAGTCTGGACCCCTGCCTGTCCCCGCCGGCTGGTCTTTTCACCTCTGCCAGAGGCTCACTCTCTTGAATGTTTGAATCCCACTCTTCTCTTTGGAAACAATACTCAATGTGAAGGGTTCCTATTAATTGTGATTTTAGTATTCCTGTGTATATTGATGCCTTTGCGGGCAGCACATGCACCCGTGCGTACGTGTGTGTGTTTGTGTACGAGGTGTGTCTGTCTTGCATTCACAGTCCTGGGTGTGTGACTGCAGCAGCAGCAGCCACCTTCTTCTTCAGATCAAGGCATTCTGAGAGCCCTCTGAGTCTGCTGTGGAAGACACTGAGCTGCTTCTGTCACGTCACGTACTCACTCAGTGCAGGTAAAACTGTTCCTTGACCTGTTCAGTGGCTATCTGAAAATATTCAAGGAAGGGACTAGAGACAGGTAATGTCTCTCAGCTTAAGTTTTACTCCTGGGTTGAAGCTTTGCCATGTGTGTGTGTGCGTGTGTGTGTGCATGTGTGCATGTGCGCACGCGTGCACGCGTGTGCATACATGTGCGCGCCTGTTCTCATGCACATATGTTGGTCTATTGACTCTTCCCTCAGGAGGAGGTTGGGGTTCCCTTTTGAGTAGTATTTTATACTTTATCTAATGAATATGGACTCCAGACTTCTTGTGAACTGAGAGCTTATCTAGGCCGTGACCATGTCCCCAACACAGCAGAAATAGGTCATTTGAGTCGGGCCTGTCAAAGCTGCTCTGTGTGTAATTTCTTGACCTCTTGGCCACCAGCCAGGAGTGTGATGCGACTGCCCATCCTCCTGCTGTCTCTTCCCACCCAATGTCCCCTCCCTTCCATCTGGCCCCAGCCTTCTTTCCTTGCCTCTCTTGCTTACAGGAAAGGTAGGAGAAGGGATAGTGGGTCTAGGACATGTTGGGTGAACAGGGCACCCAGGACTTGCAGGGTTAATACCCTCCAATCCTGGAAAAAAACCTGCAGCAAGAGATAGCAGAAAATCAGCTGCTTGCTGCATGCCTGTGGAATCTGGAGTGAGGGGTGAAAGCTGATCTCTGCTTCCACTCTGCTGGGAGGTGGAGCCTGGAAGAGGCCTCATCACAGTTGCATAACCGGCTGTGGTCTGAGAAGGCCTGGCTCCCAGCCTCACTCCCTCAGCCCTCTGAGGCTGTCTGGCACACACCCAAGGGCAGCTGATGGAGGGCCGGTGAGCATGGGAGAGCACGGAGCCCCAGGCTCAAACCTCTCTGACAGCAGGTGGGCATGGGAAGAGGGAGTCTTTTGTACTTTGTACATAGGCCACACATTTGTGAAAACTGTGTTTTGGAATAAAATATTTTTTTTCATAAAACTGCCGGTACGGCTTCTTGTTGGGGAGCCCTGGGTAACGGGGATCACGAGAGCTGGAAGCATTTTGTTTCTTTCCTCCCGCCGTGGTGGATGCTGTAATGTGTAGCCTGACGCTTCAGCTCTGCTCCCTCTTTTATGGTTTTAAGGGTGCCAACCCCCTGGAACAATGTCAGTGCTTCTCTGAAAACTAAAGAGCTAGGACTCGAGGTCTTGGGAAAAGATGCGGCAGGAATTAGTGGGGTAAAGGGGCACGAGGAACAGGAAAATCTGTGGTCTGGCCTCTCCTTATCAGCTGCCACTATGAAGTTGACAGCTGAGGGCCAAGGCCAAAATGACTCAACCCTCACCAGGCCAGGGTCACAGGAGAGGCCCACAACAGGCCCCCCGTCCCCTGGCCTCTTCCCAGGGACCAGCAGGTGGCACCATCCCAACTGCCACTGGGTTTTCAAATGGTCAGCCTGAGACCAGGAGGGAGGCTGGGCAGAGAGCAGGACGGTTTTCCCATTTGGACCTCCCTGGCACCTAGGTGCTGAGTCAAGGGGCTGTCACTGGGGTCCTTCAGGGAAAGGAGGAGCAAGGACCTGCTGACAAGGTTTCTTTAGAGTTCAAAGGGAGGGAAGAGGGGCTCCCAGCCAGCCCCAGGAGGCACAGGGGCCTGGAAGGGCGTGAAGGGAGTGGGTGAGTAGGGAAAGAGCTGCCGGCCACGCCTGAGCCTGAGCCTGAGCCTGAGCCTGAGCCTGAGCCTGAGCACACTAATCTCCCTTCCATCTCTGCAGGGGAAGGAGGCTCGTGTCTCACACCCCGCTAGGCTCCTCCTGTCTCATACCTCGCTAGGTTCCTAGGCTCCGTGGTACTCAGCACAAGGGGAGAAGGCAGGGGAAAGCTGAGTGGGCACTGATGGCTGTGAATTCTCACCACTGACTGTCAGCTGGAGCAGCAGCCAGTTGTCTAGTTGGTCGCCACGGAGTGAACTGAAGAGAAAGTGATAATGGAAGGGGAGGCCTTGCGGGTGGGATGGGAGTATCTCCATCCCAACCCCCCTTAGTTAGTTTATCTGACTCCAGACAGGAGGCTCAGCTTGCAAAGGCCCCTGGAGGGAGGAGGGAGGAGGAAGGAAGGAAGTAGGAGAAGGGAGGCCTCCACTCTGACACCTTTGTGCCGGAGGAGTATGACCCCTGGCTCCTCCAGTGACCCCTTACCTGGAGGCCGGTGGCTAACATAAGATGGGCGGTACTCGATGCCCAAGAAGTGGGCCTGTGTCAACTCAGGAATGAGGCTAAGGCGACCAGCCCAGGAGCAGGGGCCACCACCCCCTCTCCGTGGGGCAGGCTCCCTCAGGACTGAAGTCGAGAAAAAGGGGAACTTCTACTAGCCAGAGACAGAGCTGCCGCGCTATCAGACGGGTCCTATATAACTTTTATTTTTGAGAGTTCAAGTAGATACAGCAATATACAAAAAAAAAAAAAAAAACAAACCCACAATAATATAAATTTTTACACTATGAAGTAAGTATACATTGGAATTTGATGCAGAGGCCAGGACAGGAGATTACGAACCACTGTATAAGTAGGTTAAGTGACAGATGGGAACGCCTTGGCTGGGCTGGGGTTGGAGAGGGGCAGACGACGGAGGGAAAGCGGCCAGGTCCTGGAGGACCTGGCTCTTCAAGGGAGCGGCCAGACCAAGGCTCAGCTCCTCTCAGAACTTCGTTACAATCAGAGTTAAACTCCGCCACACACGCTACCTCGAAGCCCCAAACTTTGCAATATCCTCTCCAGAGAAGCCCGGATCCTTGCCCCAGGGCCCTCTAACCTAAATCTTTTCTCAACTCATGAGTCAAGCTTATTATGAACGAAAGAGAGTTGCCGGAGAAGGGACAGCTCTGTACTACTTGTCAATCGTTTCCTGGCAGGAGGACAGGGGACAGGGATGGCCAAGGGCAACACTTGTTTGTCTTGGAGAGAAGATCCTCATCCCCTTAATTCAGAAACAGGCTCATTTTGGTGTAACAAACAGCATTCCATAGAAATTCTGGTCAACTGAGACAAGGTGGTTTTGGACCACTTACTATCGCCGTGCCTCTGGGGCGGAGGAGGCCCCAATATCAGAGACCACTTCTCACCCTCCTCGCTGTTCTGAAGTGTGTGGTAAATTCGACCTGTTTGGCCCCAATGGGTAAGAGATAGTCACCAGTGCTGGGGGAGGCTGGGGGCGCACGCCCTCACATGAGGGACAGACTGAGTTTATCAGTAAGCCTTGGCCCCTGGCTTAACCAAGTGAAGAAATAATTACAGGTGCTGTGGGAAATCGTCAAGACACTGGAATAAGAACCATATTCCCTGAGCTCAACCAGACCCTTGGCTGGGGCTAAGTCATGGCTAAGTCATGTTCAACCTGTAATTCTCTCTCTCTTATACCAGGAGGTCCCGAGACCAGGATTCCTAAAGCAAACAGTACAAGGGACCTTTGGATACTAGAAGGAGCCATGTCCCAAGGGAGGTCAGGTGGACTGGGGGAAGGAAGGAGAATCACCCCACCCCTCATAAGGCACCCACAGAACCACCCAGGCTCTGAAACAGGAGCACAAGTCTAGGGGGAAAGGGAAGAGAGGTTGTAAGCGCCCCTATGCCCAGCCTTACCTACCAAAAGGCCAACGCATAAAAGGGAAAATAAAAACTGTTTATAAAAAAAAGTCTAGAATGTTTAGGTTCTCCTTCAGCCTTCCTATTTCAAAATCAAAGTCCAAGCTACAGCTTCAGATGTCTTTTAAGGGGTGGATCTGAAGCCCATTGCAGGGTTTATATAAAGTATCAGCCTGAAGAAAGCTGAAAGCCTAAAGCACCGAAGAAGCTATTAACTGGGTTTTCTTAAATACAGAAAAGGCTATGCTGATACAGTGTTCTTTGCCCTTTAATTTTTTTTTTTTTAATTTAAAAAGAAACCTAGGGGCTTTGAAAGTCCTATCTTCTATTTGGACGTTAGCAAGGTTAAAAGTGCAATGCCAGGGGTATGTAGCTAGAGGCAGCCTGTGGCATCAGCTTGCAGAAATAGGCAGAGGGATGCCGCCGGCACCAGGAGGCACTTGTCTAACAACAACAACAAGCTGCTGAGAAAGGAGGGCAGGGGAGCGAGAAAAGACATTTCCTTTTTCTCCTTCTTGCCACCCCTTCTCCACATCCCCTGATCACAGTCTCAGAGAACACATTCTTATTTGCATTTAGATAAAAGCATATCACCCACATTCATTCATTTCTCTATTTTAAAAAGTGCCCAGATTGCTCATAGATAGATAACAGAAGTAAGAGACTTAAAAAAATCTGGAACCACAAAGTGAGGAGTTCAGACGCTCTGGGGTTTGGCTGCTTAGGGTGGTAGAACACAGGAGGTGCCTCCGTCATGTCTCTCCGCAGCTTCAGTCCTCGGCTCCTCACATGGGGGAGGTAGCACACTCTGAGGTCAGCTCCATGTCGAATGTGAGGGACTCTGGAGGGAGTCAAGAAGAGCTGGGTCAGTTGCCTGAGCCCTTCAGACGCAGGGCACACACTCCTAGCCCTCTGGCCACTGCTGTCATCAGTCTCCTGCCCCTTTCAGCCAAGACAAGGCTGGGTACTCTCCTTCCCGTAGGGGCTTGCCTTACGGAAGGGCTCCGTCCCCTCCCTACCTTAATTCATCCCCAACTCTCCGTGTTTGGGAATGACTTTGGGCTGCCATGTTGAATGTGGCTACCGAACACTTGAAACGTGGCTAGTCCACACCGAGATGGGCTGGAGCTGCAAAACGCTCAGCAGATCTCACGCTCAGTACGGGAAAAACCTCATTTATTTTTTCATACACGATGAAATGATGGTATTTTGGATTTATTGCGTTAAATAAATTATATTATTAAAATTAACCTCACCTGCTTCTGTTTACTGTTTTTAATGTGGCTACAGGAAAATTTACATTCACACATGTGGTGCATATCCCATTTCTACTAGGGAGTTCTGCCCTAGAACCGCCTTCTACAATCCACGTGACCAGCTCTTGGCTCTGCACACGGGACATCACACAGGGGGTGCTGATTTCCCTCACAGGGACAAAGTCTGCCAACCAGATACTCACCAAACTGCCCTCCTGTTGAGGGTTCAGCACCTTCACCATTATTTCCAAACTGCATCAATGAATCTAAAGTGCGGGGGGACATCGGCAGGTCAATGGTATTGCTGCAGGTCGTTCTGTAGGAAATGGGGAGCCGTGGGAGGGGAAAGGGCCGGGTTGACAAGACACAATGGAGGAAAAAAAAAAAAAAAAAAGAACAAAACACACACACACAAGCCATCAAACTCTGGTCTCCAACAGAAAAATAAAAGCTCAAGCTTTTTAAACACACAGGTCACTTTGAGTAGTGAACAGAGCCCAGGGCCTTCCAACCCTTCGCAGGATAACTCTCGCCCAGTGTCCCGTTCCCAGGGGTGACTGAGGACATCAGAAATGAAGGCAAAATTGGGAAGGGGAGCCACTTACGGTGTCACACAGATAAACTTGGTCTTCAGGTAGGGGGCAGCACCTGGGAAGAGGAAAACCGGGGCTTACTGATTGTGACCCCACCGTGGGTGGGTCCGGGGCAGGAGGAAGCCAGCTGCCTCGCCAGGGCTGACCTGAAACTCAGCCCATCCCCCAGCAGAGACCATTTTGAGCCTCATCTCCCTCCATGGCTACCTTGGCTCACTGTGTACTGTCTGATGGCGCTTCAACTTGGAAGGAAGTTCGATTCTTTCCATAAAGCTTTCCTTAACTACAGAGAATCTTCAGCAACCCTAAGGCCCACCTGAGCCAAGATGAATGCCAGCCTGGTGTTCACTCTTTCCCTGGACTGTGTACGTTTAACTGCCTGTATGTGGTCTAAAGGTTGGTGGCCAGCTGGGTCATATATATCTCTTAGATAACTTCTCTACATGCAGGAGTGGAACTTCTACAGTCTGGGCATGGCGTCCTGCTCAGATGCCAAGGTCACCAAGTCTTTAAGAGACTGTGAAGCCACTAATGCTTATGGTTCCAAAGCTGAGGGTTACACCTGCTATTCCTATTGGCACCAATCTGTGCCTGTTACGTTTTTAGGTAAGGGTATCAGTAACTTTCCAGTTGGATAGCTACATCACAAAAAAGCGGCCTCTCTATAAAGGGAAGATGTCTGTAGTGCAGTACAGTTGACTCTGGACTGGAAAATGGGCCTCCTTACATCTTCAGTAGCTAACAGACCTGGGACAAGGCGCTTTCTCATGTATAAAATAAGGGGGAGGGGAAGAGGGAAGTGCCCGTCTCTGCCATTTATAATTCTTGTTCTATAGTTAGTAATATGAGGATTGGAATTAATGAATTTTCTGTGCTAAATGCTTACACCAAGAGGTCAAGGAGCTTGGAGACACTGGCATAAAATCTGGGGAATTCAGGTGAACAGATGACGTAGGAGGCATGGGGCAGGGTGGGTGGGTGGGGGGTGGCGAGAGAAGCACAGTTATAAGGCTTGGGGCTTCCAGAGAAACTGAGGGATCAGGAAACATGATGACAATCCTAGAAAAGGCATCGCCAAGGGGCCCTTAGATCCTTGCCATCTAAGTTTATTTTGGGCCAAGAAATAGATTCATTCACTGCAGAGTCCAAAGACATCACTGAGGCAAGGTTCAGGTATCTCAGAAATTCATGTGGCCCAGACCTGAGGGGAGCTGCCACTCTGAAAAGATTTGATTTAATTCCCCAGTGATCAAGGTAGCTAGGGAAAATACCTGCAACCTGAGATGGAACAGGAGAAGCAAAGGAGGCTGACTAAAAGCCGACTTAATGGCTCCTTACAAGGTTGTAAAGGTACCTTATCCAATTGCAAGGTAAGAGATTTGTCATTTCTAAGAGGGGACTCTCTTCCTTAAGCCATAGAAAATACTGTGTGGGCTTCTGGTGGGGAAGTAAGGAGGAGGGAAGTCCTGGGCAGGAAATCTATCTCTGGGAGATAGTGACACCTTCACGATGGGAGCAGAGAGAAAATGGTCACAGATCCAACTCCCTGAGAACTCTCATCTCAATACAGGGCTCCACACACACACCACCCACCCCAATGGGCCTCCTCACCCATCTTCACACTCACACCACACTGAACCCTTTCCTTGCACACTGCTTACATTCCCCTCCCCAGGAGGCAGGCAAAGTACTCAAGTAATTAGTTCCTTTTTCATGATTGGCATGTTGCCCCTGAGAAAACTCTAATGGCTCTGGCAGGAAAGGACCTTGCCTCCTGGTTGCATGGGAGGGGTAGACGGTAATGGAGGGCACAGCCTCAGATTGGGAACTTGGATCTTGAAAGCAATATTAGTTGAAGGACCAGCACTGGGACCTAAATGTCCTCTGCAGAAGAAACAAAGAGCAGTGTGACAGGAGCTGATAAACACATCTCCCAACTGAAGCACAACGTGGAAAGAGAGATAAGTAGCAGACAGGAAGTGAAAGTTAAACTCTTCTACAGCAGGAACAAAACTCAAAACCAGAACAAGGGGAAAAGGAACGTCTATTGTCAATTAGTTCATATTCTCTCTTCCAATTCCACCTCTTCCCACCCCAAGAAATTCTTCAGAGGGAATTCCTACTAAAAAGTATGAGGGAAGCTGGTGGGTGTGTATGAGGGCTTTTCAAAAGCTCCTGGGGCAGGAAAGCTAACCTCAAAGGATCACTTTAAGCCACTGCTGGCTCCATGATCAAGAAAAATTAAATAAAAACAAAAATGGTAAATCATAGATTCCTCATCAGGAACTGGATGGAGAATGCAGAGAGTCAAAGGCAGCCAATGCTGATGGGGCCAGAATAGAGGGCTTGGCCCCGCCATGCAGATGACAGCATTAGAGATTACATGTTTCATGTAGGATAATTTGCATACGATTTACATAAACACATATGCTCTTACACATTAAAAAACATCTTATTTTCAATAGCTACACATTCTAAATACAGTTCCACACCCTTCCCACCAGTTACTGTCTTGCCTTTCAATCACCACTCTCCCCGACTCAGCTCTTAAACCGTGCTCTAATGCTGCTAACACACATTTCCTCCAGAAAGTCTTTCTTCATCCCACTTGACACTGCTTACAGCGCTCAGTGGTGGGGAAAAGGAAACACACTAGACTGAAGTCTGGGTTTTAAACCTTCTAACATCTACTATGTACTAGCTGGGCATCCTGTTACTTAAGAATTCAGTCCTCACTTTCTCTTCAAAGCATTTTGAATATGTTTGGAGGGGTGGTGCTCCCAGTGGGGCAGAAGCTAGTGACTCTGAGTCCTCTCCTCTCTCTAACCCCATCAGCCACCCCAAAAGCACTCACTACAAAGTTATTTCCCATAAAGAAGAATAAAAATCCCAGGTTCCTCAAACAAACAAACACAATTTAAAAAATCGGTGAAGAACCTGAACAGACATTTTTCCAAAGAAGATATACAGATGGCCAACAGGCACATGAAAAGGTACTCAATGTCACTAATCAGGGAAATGCAAATCAAAACCATGAGATACTACCACCTTATACCTGTCAGAATGACTAGTATCAAAAAGACAAAAATAGTATTAGTGAGGATGTGGAGAAAAGGGAACCCTTGTGCACTGTTGGTGGGAATTTAAAATGATTAAGCTACTATGGGAAACAGTATGGATGTCCCTTAAAAAATTAAAAATAGAACTATATGATCCAGCAATTTCACTTCTGGGTTTCTATGCATAGAAGATGGAAATACTAATTTGAAGAGATATATGTACCTCTGTATTCATTGCAGCATTATTTGCAATAGCCAAGAATGGAAGCGACTTAAGTGTTCATTGATAGATGATTGTATAAAGATGTGATATATATTATAATAGAATATTATTCAGCCATAAAAAAGAATGAAATCTTGTCATTTGCAACATCATAGATGGACTTAGAAAGTGTTATGCCATGTGAAATAAGTCAAAAAAATACTATATGATTTCACTTAAAATGTGGAATCTAAAAACACAAAACAGAAACAGTCTCATACAGTAAACAAATTGGTGGTTACCAGAGAGGGGAGGGGTTACGTGGGTGAAATAGGTGAAGGGGGCTAAAAAGTACAAGCTTCTAGTTGTAAAATAAATCAAGGGATATGATGTACAGCATAGGGAATATAGTCAATAATATTGCAATAAATTTGTATGGTGACATGGTAACCAGACTTATGATGGGGATAATTTTATAATGTATATAAATATCAAGTTATTATGATGTAGGCCTGAAATGAATAGGATATTATATGTCAATTATACATCAATTACATGTACACATACATACATACATACACAGTGGGCATTCACCGGTCTGTCCTCCAAGGATCTTGCAATTTCTCACTTTTCCCCAGGATTAAATGCCTAACGTGGAAAATCAACAACTACCTGGGTCAGCCTCAGGATGCTCCTGGCTCTCTGGCCGACAGTACTTTCCGAACGCCTCCTCCTTGGGAATGTCGGGGTAGAGATAGACCAGCGGCGACACTAGGATATTGGTGGCATCCATGATCTTATAGCCCATGATGATTTCCGCAAATGACATGTTGTTCAGTTGCTGCTTGGTATATGGTTCCACCGACTGGATCTGCGTCTTACCTGTCATGGGATATGGGAAGGGAAGATAATGGAACCTATGGCTAGGTAATCTCAGAGAAAACTACCTAATTTATTTTTCCTTGAGAGGGAAAGGCTTATGCCAGCCTAGCGCTTGAGATCCTAAATATTCCACTCAGTCACCTGGCACTGTGGATATGTTCAGCTGGCTTCTGGAGAGGCTATCCAGCTGGGTCACAGGTAACACACTTGAATAACTACTTGTGTAAGATATATTAACAGGGTAGGTAAGAAAGGAGATGAAGAATAAAATTTAAACTGCAAATTTCTAGGCAAATATTAGACCCTGGAGCAAGCACAACGAAACTGGCAAACCAATCCTTCAGGTGGAAGAACTTAGAGAACTAAGAAGCCACCCAAGTATGTTTTGCAAGTCTGAGGCAAGGAGTGCGAGGCCATCTCTGCCCACTAGGGGGCAATGGGTGCTTGAAACTAGCACCAGCCATGCTGGGGAGCAGAAACTGTCACCATGAGGGTGGGGGACAGCCAAGCTTACCGCTGATGTCCTTCTCCACCCATGTGAAAGTGACGCCTCCTTCTTTGCTGCTTTCACTGAATCTCAACAGGAAGGTGCCTGGGGGCTTGGTGCTCAGAATGGCTCTCTCCCTCTCCTTACTGATGAAGCCCATTATGTACCTGGAGCCACAGAGGAGTAACGAGAATGTATGGGTTGAAGGGAACCCAGCCATTGGCCTGAGACAGCAGATAACCTGTTACACCTGTGTACTCTGCCAGACACAAGAGTGTCAACCTACCCTTCATTCCAAAGGGCCAGGATATACTTTTTTACAAGGTCAATGATATTGTCCAGCCAGACCCAGAAGGAGAAGCCCTTGCCAGCCATGTTTTCCTGGAAAAAAAGGATAATGGGAAAGTCGAGGCTACCACCATCTCAGCTTTTTCCTTCCTAGGGGCGCAGTGCCACCAACATCCTCAGGCCTATCTACCCTCGGGCAGGTCCTACTGGCTGCCGGACTAAGAGTCTCCGGCCTGCAGGTCCAGTGACCTCCACAACCTTGCAGGTGAGCATCCCTTCCCACGCCTCTTCCCAAGAGGGGGAGACAAGGAGTTAACAAGATCTCTTACTTTGCAAAATTTCGCCCATGTGATCTGACACCCTGAATAGTTCACACCAGGTCCTGAAGGAAAAAAAAAGAATAAAGCAGTGTAATTTTCAGCTTTGAATCAATATCTTATTTCTTAAAACGGAACATACACTGATACACATTTGTCCCACAATGGGCCTTGAAAGCATTGGTTTTCTCGTATTTGGAGGTTGTGCCCATTGTGCATACATGCGTGTGTGTGTATGCAAGCGTGCACACACACCCACATACTCACACAATATACCCAACCTCATCATTTGAAGCCCCCACTCCCTGAGTTGTTTAGCTTCACAGAAGTGGTATGTGATCTATCAAGTTCCCCTGCTCTTCCTAGCCTTGTGCGGTGGCCTGGGGACCAGCAGCACACACTCATAAGCTGACAGCTAGTGTTACAAGATCACATGTAGTGGTGGCACAGGACAGAGCTACTTATAGTCCGGGCAGCACATAAAACATCCTACTAAAATTTTTTTCCAGGGGAAAAAATTAAAAACAAACATACAGTTTGTTGAAGAAATGAAAAGGCACATCAAGCCTATAGTTCTACCTTTTAACAAGCACTTAAAATATCTTCCTAAGATTTGACAAAGTAGTACCCTGGGAGGGTGAGGGAGACAGCCATGAAGAGAAAAGAAATCTGCCTCCCACTGCATACAAATGATCACCCCGAGGCAAACTTCCTCTGGATCATATGTGTTCTGGCCCAGGCACAGAGCCTTGTCCAGTGAATATTCCTAAATGAAAAGACCCACAGGCCAGATTCCTTTTCTGAGGAGGGCAAAAGAGAGAAGAGGTAAAATGCTGACCTAGGAGCTTCTCTGCCAGCGTAGTCAACTGCTCGATGCTCAGCCCCCGCTTCGTGGTGGAGGAGAACTGCCAGCTCAGCACCTCGGCCACTTGATCCCAGGTTCCAATTGGCGGCTTGGTGAAAAAGTTCACGTTCTATTGAAAATAACACATTTACTAATTTAGATGAGAGGGCGGTGCTTGATGACCTACCTGTACTAGGTACCACAACCACCACTGGGCAGTGAGGAATCAGAAGAGAAGGTGGGTTTCCTTCCAGAGGACGGGGCACTAACCTTGGGGTTGTTGGTCAGCATGTTATACCACAGGATGGACGCCCAGGCATTTGGCATCTGACAGATGTTGGAGATCACCACGACTGGCAAGGAGTGGGTCTGTGGAGCAAGCAGGGGGTGAACTGGGGACGCAGAGGTTGTTCATGTTTTCAAAATCTCTTCACCCATGAATCTCCCAGGGTTCAGAATAAAAAACCATATCATGAACCACACCCACTGCCACCTCTCAGGGAGGGGTGTGACTCAGTTGGTTCAACACCCAGAGTGGTAAGAAAACGAAACAAGGGCCATAGGACTCAAAGTTGCTGTCTGAATATAACCAGGAATTTGCAAAATCTGACTTGCTCAGAGTTGGACTCACAGTCCACAGATTCCCCACATATAAAACCTGAAAGGCATTCTCTGAAAATTGAAGAGGTATCTGCCCATTAAATAGCGAGGCTTCAGAAATCAAAGACTAGGATTCCTATTTTTCCAGATATATCTCTAATTTAAAGATCAAGGAAGTTGGAAAAGAGAAGGGAAAGGCCATGGTTTTCTGTATACTAAAAACATTGGCTGTTTAAAAACCATTGTGCCTAAACTTTATAAAGTTAATTAACTGTATATCGAGTTTGCTGAAAGTCGAGGCCGAGTAAACATGAATCTTCTAAGCATTCAAGTAAGACTTCACTCTCTGATGGGATACTAAGGATTTTTTTGGAGAAAAAAAAGGAAAAGTAAATAGTGTTTATAGTAAAGAGGCACCACCGCACTTTTTGTAGTAAAAATCCCGCCCAGAAGTTCTCATCCTGAATCACCCCTGCGTGTAGCCGGGTCCCACTCTGTAGCAGAACTCACCTCTAGGTCAATCTTGAGGCCTTGGTGATACACTTCAGTCTCAAAGGTGATCAGGTGCAGCTCCTCCGTCACAATCAGGGAGGCCTATAACAAGGACATTCAGTACTAACAGCCACAGTGGAGGAGAGGACATGCCACAGCCTCACTGTACTAAGAGTAACCCACCAGGTGGCCACGGACAAACTGCCAGATACACGCCTCTGAGCATAAATTCTCTTCAACACCAGACTCTACAATGCTGTGACCTTCAAAAACCTGATCTTTTACTGGGTTTTATTATAACATTACAGAGACCCAATAGGTTATTTATAAAATGGGTAAAGCACAACAAATAACAAAACAGTGAATACCTGTGTGCCTCCACCCAGTTTAAGGAAAAGACCATTACCATGGAGATTCTCTGGGTGTTCCCTCCCCAAACCCATCCCTGTCCCTCCTCCCTCAGATGTAACTGCTATTTTATCTTTTGGGTTTACCATTTCCTAGCTATTCTTTATGGTTTAGATATAACCATAGTTATATCTCTAAACAATGTATATATTGTTTAGTTTCAGGTGTTTGTGAATCTTATACATATGGAATCATACCCTGTGTATTCTATAGTGACTTACTTTTCACACCCATGTGGTTGTGTGCATCTGCAATTTATTCATTTTCACAGCTGCATAGTATTCCATCATATGACTACATCACAAATCATTTACCCATTCTAGTGTTGATGCTGTAGAGTTGTATTTAGGGCTTATAATCAGGCTGCTATGACATCTTGTACATGTCTCCTGATACACATGTGCAAAGGTTTCTCTACTGTTAAATCTTGGGAGTGGCGCTGCTGGTTTATAAGGTGTTTTCATTTCTATAGTGTCAAATTGTTTCCCAAAGCAACTCTAACAATTTATACTCCCACCAGCAGTATAGCAACCTTGTTTTGAATGAGAGTTATCAATGAATTCTAAGAAACAAAATTCCAATTCATTTTTAAAAGACTGTTTTCCTGATTACAAAAGTAACACATGTTCAGTTTAAAATGTAGATGTTACAGAAGCAGTGTAAACTAGCCTCAGATACATAAGCACTGTTTGGTGTATATTCCTCTAGAGTTTGTGATGCATACATGAGCATGCAAAAATCAGTGTAGTATATTTTTTAAACAAATATACTAATATGCTACTCGAATTATTTTGCATGCTTTTCTAAACAAACATACCACATACATTTTTTCATCTCAATGTACACTCTTTACTATCAAACATTATAAATTCTCTTTTTTTTTTTTAAGACTTGCTACATTTTAGAGAAGAGGGAAGAATGGCTAGGGAACAAATATTAGAAAAAGAACAGAGTGTCACAATTTCTTTTTCAAAAATCAAAAACTAGTTTTTGGTCACATTTGCCTATTTTTTTTTTTTAAGTTTATTCTTGACACTAAAAATCCAACAATCTAAATCAATGGAAGGCTGAGAAGAAATAAAGGGGGTAAAGAACGAGACAAGTTTTGCTCTTCTTCTTTTGGCAAATATTTAAGTCAGATTTGTTACAACCTTCTATCCCACCTCAGTGAGAAAAACAAGTTACCAAAACTGGAGCCAGTCAGCGTCAGCTGGCGGGAGCTGGAAGAGAAGTTGGGAAAGCCCCAGGCCAGGTGGCAGGCTTTTCTACTAAGTGGGCGTGGGTAATGCAGCGAGGGACTTTCCATTCCTACTTAATGGTGAGCTAGCTCCAGGGACAACCAAGGAAATGCTCCAAGCCAGAGAACTCATGGCAGATGTGACTTCTGACAGTGTCATTCTGGCCCACCATGACTTTTCTGAATGACTAGAGCTGAAACAGCAGGGTTCTGTCTCTAATTCTGTACCCTTTTCTCTCCCCATCAAAGAAAACCCTCCCAGTTGGCTTTCATCCCCAACAAAACTTACGTCACAGTTGGCTCGGCCCCCGTTACCACATCTTTGCTCTCTCAGGGTCTATAAGAAAAACAAACAGCACCTCTGTCACATAAGTCTGTCCCCTACTCTGCCCCTCTGCAGGAGGCCTTGGAGGAGTGGAGTCCCATCACCTCCCACGTACCAAGTGTTTGAATTCTGCGGAGAGGCTGCCATTGTTGGATTCTTCCATGTTCATCACTTTCGTGTTTGTGCCCAGAATGTTAAATTTCCGAGATCTGAATCACAGGAGAAAAACCAACCACATAAGGGACTGAGTAGCCAAAGGACAAAGTTAGACTAAACAGAACAAAAGAAAATCCTTGGGCTGAACTCACCCTCTGAGAGCTGCAACGTCCCCGGAATCTCTGTGAAAAACACAAACCAGTGTTAATAAAACAAGCCCTATATTTCTTCAAAAAGTCTACTTTGAACACCTATAATTTACTGTGATGGAAAAACTGCTGTGCTGTTGGGAATTTCTAAAAACTATTCAATTACATTTATATATGAAATATAACCTTGTACATATTTAAGTAGTAGGCATGGCTGTTTCCTACCCAACATCTACTGCCCCCTTCCTAAGAGAATCTTGAGTATGCTCAGGTGCCCTTCGCATGTACCTTCAGGGGATCCTGCTCATTCAGTCCATCAGAACACAGCATGCCCACCGTGGAGTGGTCCAGGGGAGTGAGGACATGACCTATATTGTCTCAATCAGACTGGAAGGGCATTATATCCCAGACTGGATTTACATTCCATAGCTTCAGCTGAACATAAGCAAGGAAGCAGGAAGCATGTGGCCTTAACTATAAGCAACCATGTTGCAACCCAGAAGGGAACCATAGAATGCAGGTGATGAGAAGAGACAGAAGATCCTGGGTCCCTGATGGCATCATGAGTCACTGATCTCACCTTCAGGAACTTGCTCTATCTCTGCATTTCCAATTACACTGGGTTGCAAATTTCCTTATTATTTAAGCTACACTGGGTTTTCTGTAAAGGTTTACTATTACCTGCAACTCAGAGCATCCCATTTGATATAGCTGGAAATACTCTTCCTGGTGTATCCACTGTCCTTTAACTCTGTGTTTTTGATTACATGGTTTTTTTATATAGTCACGCTTCTCAGTCTTTCCCCTTTTTTAAAATTATTTTATACTGTTTTAAAAGTTCTCCATTGCTACACATTCACTTACACTTTTAGAATAATAGCTACAATTTATTAAATAGTATATTCCAAATAGGTTTACAGATTAAAATTGATCAATTTTTAAATCATTTAGAAGATATATTCCACATATCACATTTTAGAACTTAAGAGTCTTCATTTCATTATCAGGAAAGTCTCCCTATGTCTAATCTATATTTCTTTTATAAAACATTCTTATTTGAATTACAGCTTTGGTGTATAACTTATGAACAATAAATTGTACTATTTAAGATGTACAATTTGATATGTTTTGATAAATGTATATATACTGTATATACTTGTGAAATCATCAGCCTGATCAAGATAATGAACATATCTATCATTTCCAAAGTTTCCTCATGCCCATTTGCAATCCATTCCCCAATCCCACACTCTATCCCACCCTGTCACCCAGCAAATATGGAACTTCTTTCAGTCACTATAGATTCATTTGCATTTCTAGAATTTCACATAAATGGAAACATAGAATATGTACTATTTTTTTCTTGGTCCAGCTTCTTTCACTCAGCATTATTTTGACATTTATTCATGTGTTGCAGGTATCAGTAGTTCATTCCTTTTTGTTGGTGAGTAATATTCCATTTTATAGATATACCACAACTTTTTATTCATTTACCTGTTAACAAACATTCATCTATGAAAGAACATTCAAATAGAACCCTTTGTGTGGACATATGCTTTCATTTCTCTTAGGTTAATTACCTAGGAATGGAAAGGTTGGTGACAGGGTAGGTGCGTGTTTAAATTTTCAGGAAACTGCCAAACTGTCTTCCAAAGTGGTTCTACCATTTTGTCATTTTACCATCATTACATTATACACTTACCTATTTTTTTTCTCCTATATTTTTAAGATACTTTTATTTTAAACATGTAACTACATCTGGAATTTATTCTGATGGACAGTAAAAAGTAAAATTCTAACTTCTCACTCAAATCCCCCTAATATCAAATTGTGCCAAAACCACTAACTGACTAATCCATCCTTTTCTCACTGGTTTCAGATATCAATTTATTAATTCCTTATATAAACCTAAAGTCTATTTCTGAATTTAGGATTTTGTTTAATGATAAATCAGTTTATTCCTGCCCTAAAAATAATTCTTTTAGTAGCTGAAACTTTACGATACATTTTAATATGTAGCAGCACAGCTTTTACATCACACCGCATTATTTTTATTTATTTTTTAAAAATGTTTTTGAAAGTAGAATGGTAGTGGCTGGGAGAAGAGGGAAATGAGGATTTGTTGTTCAATGGATGTAATTTTGATTTTTCAAGATTAAACATCCTCTGTTACACAATAATGTGAAAACATTTAACACTACTGAACTGTACACTTAAAAGTGGTTAAGATGGTTAATTTTATGTTAAAATTTTTTTTGACCATGATTAAAAATAAATAAATCCTTTCTTAAATAGCTATCTTTGCTTTTTTTTTAAACTAAGAAAAGTAAGTCAAAAGTTTAAAAAATCTCATAGGAAAAACCTTATTTGCATTTTGCTTGGTGCTGTATCAACTGGGAAGAATAAACATATTTTTAGTAAAATTAGAAGTCTGTAATCCAGGAATATGAGCTGTCTTATCACTTTTTACAATATCCTTTCCTCATTATCACCATTTTCTTCAAATAGATCTTAAGTACTTCTGTTAAGTTGATCACAATATATATTTATGTTTTGTTGCTTATCGTGAGATCATTTTTCTATTATAATTCCTAACTGGTTAATGCTAATTTATGGTTGAAGTTATTAATATTTGCTTATTTATTTATTAAACCTACCACCTTTCTCAAGTCCCTTATTTCATTAGTAATTATTTAGTAATTATTTCCATTTTCATCAGTAATTATTTTCCAGTTCATTCTGAAGAAATTTCCAGATAAATAATATTATCTAAAAAATAAGAATACATTTTTTTTTCTAATCTCTTCAAAAAGTATGTACATTTTAATTTTTGAAAGGTATTGTCAAATTTTGAAAAGTATTTATCGTGGTGAAGTGTGGAACAATAAAAAAAAAAACACTGTCTCCATATATTCTGTTTTATATAATGTGCATAATTTACATTTACAAGTAAAAAATTAAAGAAAAAGAGGAACTGGAGGTCACAACAGCAATCTCAACTCAAATCTGCACCACTAGCTTTGTGGTTTTGTTCAAGCACGTAAATGACAATGCACTGCAAGTCCTTAGAAAACTGTTCAAAAAAAACAAAAGATCTTTGAATGAAGATAAAGTCTCTAAGTTCACATGATGTCTGTCAAAGTTCTCATTTATCTGTCTCTCATTTGAAAAAAAGAAAAAAGAGCTAAGATAAGGCGTACTTACTTGTCAATGCATACTTTAATTTTAAGCTGATAATTTAACTCAGGAAATTTGACCAGCAATCTATTTCAAAAAAAAAAAAAAAAAAGATTTCTGAGCAAAGAAAAAACAATCCAGTTTTTTGTGAAGCAGACTCCCCAGAAACTTTTAGCTGAAGAAACATAAATAAATCATAATCCCAAACTCCTTTTCTTGCCAGTGCTGTCTTTGATCTTAAGTTAAGCACCACCCCTTAGGACAAAGCTACTGAAAAAAAGCCTAAGAACTTGGACAAAGTTGTGAGAGATTCACCAAAGGATAATAAAAGCCATTTCATGAAAATTTTACAGGAATATGAGCTGGTATTCTTTCTATTAAACTTGAAACCCAACACCACACCAAGTTTCTGAAGAGGGAAATTTCACTGCGGAAGGGCAAACCCCAGCCTACCTGTTTGACTTGAGTTTGAAAGTAATACTCCATTTGGCAGCCCCCTCCCCCCACCTGTGGCCCCTTAGCTTCTATATCACTAAGACTTACTCTTTCCCTTAAAATCCTCAGGGAAAAGTAGGCTCAAAGAACAGAAAATAATCAGCATCGTTTTGCCCCTTTTGATGAAGGCAGAAGGAGACACTGTTGTCTAAGACTATAGCCCTGGGACCATAAGAATATGCCAGAGAACCTCAAAAAGATGACCTTTCTCTAGCTTTTGACAGAAGAATCAAAGAGCAAGTTGCTATTATGCCAACGAATCCCACATCCACCACAGTACTGCCTGTGATGCCTGTGAAGAACAGCCCTGGCCACCAACTCTGTTCTCATCCTGAGGATGTTCCTCAATAAAATATCTACCGAAAGTGGAAGTGCAGTGGCCCACCTGACTTTAGTAGTAAACTGGACACCGGTCTTGATGACTAAGGGCCGGTCGGGATGCATGGGCATGCAGGGCTGCCGCTCCACCACAAAGGCACTGAAAGCGAAAGAGGACAGCAGTTTGCACGCTACACAGTGGACCAGTCTTTGTCCTGTGCCTCTGAAGTGAGCCAGTCTCTTGTTGAAGGATGTGATTTTTGAGGTGGGGGGTGCGGAAAGGGACAGGATTCTAAGTTACCTTTTCATTAAGTTTCTGAACAGCTCCACGATCCTCTCCTCCAGCATTGGCCGGTGCTGTACGATGGGATCCCCTTTGTAGGATACTTTTTGCTGCAACTCCTCCAGTTTCTTAATTTGTTGGCGAGTCTGAAGTTGAGACTCTGCTAATGAGGTTATCCTGCCAATAAAATAAGTAAGTTACCAGTTACTTAAGGGAGTGTACACAGGAACAGGGTTAAATTGGAGAAGGGGAAGGGAATACCATAAACACCACAATACGGTCCCCTGAAATAAGAAAGGAGAACTTTATTGTGGTCAAATATACATACCATGAAATTTACCATTTGTGAGTGTACAATTCAGCAGCATTAAATAAGAGGAGATTTAGTCTGCCTTTTAAAAATAGCCCCTTCCTAAATTTTTACACTTTAAAGAGGGAGGTAGGCACAGAGGAAAAAGTGTCAAAATTTATACCTCTAGGAAGTATTAACGGAGTTATCATTGGAAAGTGCCAAGCATTAGAACTCAGAAATGGAGAACAAGAAATAGGAAATTTGGAACTCACTTTCTTCACCCTAACTTATCCTGTACCAACATGTGGGGACTGGGGAAACATAGGAGATTAGACAGTCCAGAGCAGCTCTGAGCTCTGCCACTCGATACCTGTGCAGCCTTGGCCGCCAGGTCCCTTCACCATCGCGGGCTTTAATGTCCCCTTGCATGAGAGGAGGGGTTGAACTGCACGATCCCCATGAACCTTTTTAACATCAATCTTCAGTGGACCAAAGGACATGACATTATGTTTCAAAATACTGATACATGCACATAGAAAAAGTGGACAGGGAGACAAAGGCTGATTAAGCCTGTGACCAAGAATAAAGAATATTCGTCTCTCCCTGATGGTCTACCACTAGTTTAATAAAGACTCAATGACATCTAAATGAGAATGTGAAGGATGCAGAGGTGGCAGAGGGTCCCTTATCAGAAAGCATTTAACACTGCTTTCAGTAAGTTAGCAAAACTCAAGGTTAGTAAGGAAATGAACAAAGAAGCCTTCTCACATAGAGCTGTCCTAAATCTCTAATTTCATGTTCTGTGTATCTGGGTTCCTCTCAGGTCAAGTTTCTCCTAGTTTACTTAAGCTGGTGCAACAAATTCATTATTGGGCCTTGCACATCAAGGGTGCTTAAAAAGATCTGCTGGATGAATGAGTGTAAAAGAACAGATTATAAAAGAGCATATAAAGAATGATCCCACTGATGTAAAAATGTACTGATTTCTATCTTTATGTGTATATATACAATAACAGATATCTAGTAATGGCCACCAAAATCTTCACTGCAGGGACCTCTGAATAATTCAATGCTAAGAGACTTTCTTCTTCTTGTTAATTTTCTGTATTTGAACTTTTTTTCTTTATAAAGAGCATTATTAAAGTAACTAAAATTTAAAATTTAGTCCGTGTTTTTTTTAATCTATGTGTTACTATGTGTTAAATACAGTTAAACCAAAGCTTTCTCTCAATTATGAAATAAAACATACTTAAAATAGAGTAATATAAATACATTTTTTTAGAATTGTCCAAATAAAGTAAAAGCTTTAAGTCTTAGACTTAATTTGAATATGCAGAAGTCTCCACCTTTGAAATGCAGTACCAACTCTTAGGGTCTGCAGTTATGACAATATTTAAGCACAGCTTTCCGGAAGGAAAGGAAAAACTTCTCTTTCATCTTTTACCAGTTTTCAAGACGATCGAGGCAGATGTTGGGAGGGCCTCCAATGCAAGCGATCTGTTGCCGCCTCTTCCAGTCAGCGAGCTCTTCATCCGTGAGAGTTTTCTGCACATACTCCATAGCTGACAAGAGCCCCGCCAACTCACTCACGATGCTCTGGTTGGAAACCAAAACAAAGTCAGAAAACATATATTTCCTCAGACTGTCTCTAACCACATGCTATATAGTCAGTTCTAGAGAAGGAACTAATTAGAAACCAGGCAAACTCTGCCACAGGATGCCGAGATCCCACAGGTGACTGAGACACGCAGGGGAAGTCGCCCGATGCTCTTACTCGCCGCATCTGGTCCAGCGCTGTCAGCATCTGTTCCAGCTGCTGCATCTTCTGCCTGGTCACTGACTGGTTGTTTCCATTCAGATCCTGCATGTCTGTGGAGGAAGGAAAAACTACCTGACCTGAGGGAACACTCTGATCCTTAGTAATTAGGCTCCCTTAAGCAACAGTACCCCCTAAGGACTCCTCCCCCACAAAGTCTGAACACAGCATCAAGACAAGTAAGTCCTGAAACTCAAGTAATGCAAACTCACTTTCTATGGGAGATTTTAACGTCTCTAATATTCACTTGCCTCCTTGACTCTTGAGGGTTTTATAGTTGAAATCAAAGTCATCCTGGAGATTCTCTACCACTTTCATTTTCTGTTCTAGATCCTGTTTAAAACAAACACAATAGAAAAGATTGCCC
Organism: Eidolon dupreanum; assembly: GCA_028627145.1. Classification (NCBI taxonomy): domain Eukaryota; kingdom Metazoa; phylum Chordata; class Mammalia; order Chiroptera; family Pteropodidae; genus Eidolon; species Eidolon dupreanum. The sequence goes on from CM053506.1 coordinate 94,210,921, forward strand.
TGAGGAGAGGAAAAAGAAAGTTTCTGAGATGAATTAAAATGAAGTCAAAACCTCAAAAAAGATACAGGCAGGTCCCACAGGTAACAACTCCAAGAAAAGGGATATTTTCCCAAGACTTGTTTTACCTGTACTCGCTTCCGAACATCCTGTAGGTGCTGCTCCAGCATCTGCTGCTTCTCTGTCACCACGGCAGCTGTGGGGTGGTTGGCCTGGCCCCCTTGCTGCCAAAAAAGGGAGTTGACACACATGTGAATGCAGGAAATACCTCTGACCAGTCCCCATCCCATCCTGCTTCCCATTCTGTTTGGCCTGAGACACCACTGCCGTTGTGAGGGGAAGGGAAAGAGGCAGTGTGGCAGGCACTGCAACAGGCAGTCCCACGGCACCCGGTGCTGTCAGCGTGGTACCAGGGATGCTCTCGCGGAGTTTTACCTGTATGCTCGGCCTTTTCCCTCTAGGTCACCTACCCTATGTATTGCACTAGGAGACCACGTGTCCACGTGTGGAGCTAAGACATGGTTCTTACCTTCTAAAGCTCATTCTAGGTAAGTACGTAAAAAAAGTTCTGAACAATTATAACAGCGGATTTTGGATGCCTATTGAAATGTATGTAGTGTCAAATATATTTCTGTAGGATAATAAAAAAAAACAACAACATTCTGTCCTGGGGTGAAATGCCATATCAAGAAATATTACTTCAGGGGGAAAAGAAGTGGCTGGTACCTTTAAAAGATCAAATAACACATGAAACTTAAAAATCATAAGTTTTGTCAAAGTAATAGGACGTCTTCTGACCAAAAAAGACCATCTAAAAGCTGCAGTGATCAAGACAGTGTGGTACAGATATAGGGTAGAGATCTCAGTCAATGAAACAGAATTGAGAGTCCAGAAAAGACTTACATACCCAGAGTTCCAAGTTAGAAATTCTCAGGTTTCTTTGATTTCAGAGTTACCAAATCCTTGGCACTATATTCCCTAATCTCTCAAATCAATCTCTAGTGCCACTGGCTCAGTTTAAGCCCCAACTGTTTACCTTTTTTTGGCCTCTGATCTCTCTCACTTCCAACCTGGTTTCTACACTGCTACCAGAACTCTCCAAAATCGATCTCAACATGCTGGTTTTAGAGAGGACCATTCTCTCCCTTCCCCATGGTCCCTACCCAAGCTCACAGAATACAAACTTCCCTTCGAAGTTTTGAGAAGGCAGCCTCGGCCCCTGTTTATTCTCTTCATGGGAGGGGGGGGGTGCGTGCATGTGACTCATCGGTGCGATTGGGAGAAAGACTGCGAACATAAAGACCTTCGAAGAACCCAGCACTCAGGCTGGTGCCTCTCTCCTCCCACTCTTGCCTTCCTGGGGCGCACCAGGGGCAGGAGTGAGGGCCTGGCCTCTAAAAGCAATTCTAGGGCCCATCTCTCTGTTCCGTGGGTACAAGTCTCTCTCTGAAGCTCCACATAGATGGCTGGGGAAGTATTACTCTACAAACCCAATCTCTTCACCCCAGGATCTAACTCAGGGGGTGGCGGGGAAGGTATCAGAAAGCCCCTATGGTTACCCATCCAAGCCACATTTTCCAGTCTTGTTTTACCAACAATACAGCTAATATTTTAATCTGTATTCGATTCCCATGTGTATTTCTCAATTGGTACCACACTTAATAGGGGAAAACAGATGTGATTAATTATCGCCTACATACCCCCCCCCCACTATCTTTGTAAAAACTATCAATTCCCACTGTTTCTGGGTATAAACATCTCAGCCCAGCACAGACAGATGTCTCACCCAATCTCATAACAACTTAAACCTTCTCTCCCTGTGCTTCAGTCACCCCAAACTACCCACTCTTCCCCAAATATAGCATGTTTTCACATTCTACCTCCCCACACACTGTCCAGTCAGCCAGGCTTCTTCCCAAGAGCCCCTGAACTCATTCACCTTCAAACTCAGTGCAATTGTTTGCTTTCCTGAGAAACTCTGTTCAACTTTCTTAGGCAAATTACTCACATCCTCCTGTGTGTTTTTCTCACTTTGAGTGTCTGTGTACCTATAATCCTAACTAGACTGACAGCCCCGGTAGCAGGTATCATGTCTACTAGTCTTCCTATCTCCTGGTGCTTTACTTATTAAAGACACTTAAGAATATTCCACATGATGTAAACAGTAAAAATAACAGTGACGCCTGGGTTGGGGCCTCAAATGTCCAACTAGTAGCTCTATGTCAAGGACTGCAGAGTTTCTCTCTAAGGGTAAGGTGGTAAATATTTTTGGGTTGTGGGTCATATAGCCTGTCACAAATATTCAGTCCCGCCATTGCAGCATGAAAGCAGCTACAGACAATGCACACATGAACGTGTGTGGCTGTGTTCTAAAAAAACTTCATTTATAAAAATGGGCAACCTGGAAATATATCGTAGAGAAATCAAAGCATGCATATATAAAGATACATAGAGAGACACTGGAGTAATATTTATAATGAAAAAAAACAGAATGAAGTGAATGTCTATTGAAGGGAGAATAATTTAATAAATTACAGCAAATCTACACCAGACTATAATGCAGCAAATAAAGAAAAGAAGTTGGCTTTCTATTACCTAAGTTAGAAGGATTTATGTGACACAATATTAAATGAAAAGAGCAAGATGAAGGGAAGTAAACCCATTTAGTATAATGTGCGTGTGTGTATTTTCTAGTTTATATGAGCCTGGAGAAAGGGATATACACCAGACTATTCATGGTGGTTTCTTGGGAAGAAAAAATAAAGAGAGGGAATGAATGACATCTTGGATTTTTTAAAAAACTTTCTTCCTTGTACTTTTCTGTAATAATTATATACTCAGGAAAAAAATTAACTTATTTTCGTTATATAAAATTTAAAAACCCAAAACACCCACTTCTACCCTGGCAGTCGGTGTGCTTCCTAAAAAACACGAGAGCAAACGCGTCTTTGTATACGAGAAGGCAAGCACATCTACAACAGCACTGTGTGTTCCCAGCTCTCACCTGGGCTGCAGTGGCTGCAGTTTGGAGGAGGCGAGACTCTTCCCACAGGCACCGGGCCACAATCCGGGCAATCTCCATTGGCTTCTCAAGATACCTGCTCTGTAAGTAGGAGAGAAAGAGAATGAAAAGCAGCGGTAGACTAAGTAGCTGTGGGTGGGCACTTTGCTAACTTAAAGCTACACAAAACAATAGAACAAAGGCTTCAGAGCCTGGCTGCAATCAGTAGGGGATGAAGGGGAGAAAAGAAGGCAGGTACGATGAGCTGTACTACTGTGAAAGATGGCACGATCCTCTGTGTGTTTGGACAGTAAGTTGTCCTGGGCTTATAGGGAGGCGACCAACTATGTCCAGGAGAATTCAATTATGGTCAAACCTTTAACATTTAAAAGCAAGAGTCATCTTCCTATGAGGGGACCTGGTTAAAACCATGTATCAACATGTTAAGATGATTAACGTAATCACGTTATTACTTCGACTGACTAAAGAAGTGAATTTCTGATAATGATGCCACCAAGACTTGAGAAGGGGCTAATTACTTTTCCTTTGATTTAAAGTATAAGGTAGGTTCTCATTACTTCACCAAATGTGAAAAGAAATACTTCCAGGAAAACCCTACTCAGAGGGTTCAGTTTCTGCTCTATTCAGTTGCTCATCACACCTGAAGGAACTGCTTGATTCTTCGCAGATTGTGCTGATAGAGAACATTCGACTCTTGTAGGAAGCGGCTGTACTGCTGGTCAATCTCACCCAAGAGGTTATGAAACACCAAAGTGGCATGTGATTCTTTGCTGGCCGCATAAGCCCTAGGAAAAGGAAGGATAATGAATGATTCTGAAACACACACACACACACACACACACACCACCAACAAGTAGGAAGAAAAAATCCAAGACAACTCCAATGCTTTCACCCACTCATCATTTTAAATTCATCTTGTTCAGCAACAATAAATATTAGTGTAATAATTATTAAAACTTATTCCAGATACTATTACCCACTATTACAGTCTATATTTATAAAATATTTGAGTGAAATGGACAGATATGCTGTTTTGCTTTAAATCCGCAGTCAACTATGTGGTCAGATTATTGGTAACAAATAAGAAATCCCAGCATAGGATGGCCGATCTCCAATATCTCTGAATCACCTCCCTGGCTCCTCACCAAATTCTGGAAAAACTAGGTCATAGGCCTGAATTAAACCAAAATTAATAGGTGGATCTGAACACATTAAAGTGAAGGAAATAGTTGTTGAAATTCTGTACCATTATTTCCTCTGAACAAGTCTATTTCTCCTACTCTGTCTCTTTAATCAAAGGGAAATCAGAAGGACCCAAACTTCTATCCATGACAGAACTCTCTTTCAGATAAAAAATATTTGTAGCATGTCCCTGAAGTATAAGAACACAAGAGGCTCTCACCAAGTCAAGGAGATCCAAATCAGCCTTGAAAATATCTACCACCAACCAGGCTATATCTTCTGATCTCTTTTACCCCTAAGTTTTTTGATGAAATAGTTAACACAGAGCTAAGCTAGAGCAGACCACATCTCTTGACGTAAACCAAAACCTAACCATTTGGGGAGTTTCTCAAGAAGGGCTTACCAATCTTGACTCTCAATCCAAGGCGCCAGAAACTGCCGCAGCTCCATCGGGAAGCTGTCACTGTACAGCTGATGAAGCTGCTCCAGGTATCGTGTGTCAAGCTGCTGTAGCTGATTCCATTGGGCCATCCTGCTGGAATCAGGGGTCCCAACTGTAAATCAAAGGGTTCATATGGTAACTACAAGCCCCAGTAGGGGTAAACAATCTAGAAATAGCCCATCTACCAAACACAGGCACCGAGTCTGTGATTAGGGATAAAAGATCACTAATTTGGAAAGGATCCTGCATGTCCTTCCCAGCTCAGAACAACACATACACATTCACAGGCTCTACCTCAGGAACCACATCACAGCTCCTTCTCACCTGAATGGCAACGTGGGCCTGAGGCCAAGTTCTAGAATCCATTATCTACCAGAGGTATATGAAGTTGAAAAATTACTTAACTTCCAGATTTCCATATTCTCATCTATAAAATAGAGATCATAATTCCTACCCCTTAGGATTATTGAGATCATATGTCTAAAGCACCCAGCTCAGTGCCTAGCACACAGCAGATGCTAAACAGATGTCAGTTCCTTTCCACCCTACATCCCTTTGCAGTGAACTGGTAGGTATATACAGTAAACTGAACTAAGACCAAAATGTGGGGTGTGGATATTCAGGGAGGACAGAGAGCTAATACCAAGACTCTAGGTTTAAAAGTGTAAGCAAAAATCTGCCTGGAATTCTCCCACTTATCAAAAAAGTAATTGTTTTTTAAATTTCTCAGTCTGGGATGAGAAAGAAGAGGAGCTACATACCAAGCACACAAGTTGTCCCCAAGTTCAAGAATACTCTCAGAGAAATGTTCAGGTATGAGAAACCAACCCAGCTGACCACCTTTAGTCCTCTTTCTGAACAGCTTGGATAATGAAAATAGCGATACAGACCAAGTGGTCTTTAGAATATTGAGATGGTTCTCTGAGATAGTGAGAATGTTTAATGAAAGGCCGAACACATACACTAAACTGGACTTCTTGATTTATTTATTTCTCAGAGAAGACTACATGCTACATGCTGAACCATTATAACCATGCTGTATATTACCCTCAGTAAGAAATCAAAGGCCATTAGAACTCTTACAATATTAACATTAGGGCCAAGTTAAAATCTGCCTCATAGGCTAAAAGCATCAAGATCTGATTTGCATAGAAATCTATATAATATGTCAATTTATGTAGATTATACTGAATATGAATGCATTGAAACTTTGACTGCCATATTGAAATATGGTAGCCACTAGCCACATGTAGCCACTGGATACTTGAAATGTGGCTGGTTCAAACTGAGAAATGCCACTGGATTCTGAAGACTTAGTAAAAGAAAAAAAAAGTAAAATATCTCATTAGTATTGAAATATTGATAATATTTTGGGGTTAAATAAAATATATTATTAAAATGAATTCCACCCATTTCTTTTTACTTCTTTTAATGTGGCTACTGGAAACTTTAACATTACATATGCCACTTGCATTCTACCTTTATTGGACACTGCTGCTCTTATATAACCAAAAAGCTACGATTCTTCTAATAAAGGATTTAAAGAAATAGACACCTACTTTTCACAATAGTTTTTTCCATAAAATTAAAGCACCCAAAATGACTGATATTACGTTATGCTTCTTAGTCTAATAATGGTAACACTATTAATAGCTATCCTATACATATACTTAACTCATTGTAAATTAAAGCCAAAGAGCAGGTAGTATTTTCAAGGAGAACATGGGCAAAGGGTGAAATTGTGATCTCTCTATTGGCTGCTTAGCTACAAACCATATTTAACCAACAGGAGCCATAGGGTAATCAGACCAAATGCTCTTCATAAGGACTGCATATCCTTAAGAGATCACTAGCCAAATTGTCCAGAAAAATCATTGCCAACTAGCTTTGTGGTAACTGTTTTACTGAAAATTTTTTTTTCAAAGCCTGCTTTATTTCACAATCTCAATTCTGGTTTTTCAAATTATAAATTAATCTAAAGAACTCCACTAAATTTTAACTAAAGTATTTCTTATCAATGGAACAATTCTAAACTTGTGATTTAATAACCACTTTCACTGAACCCCAGAACACAGAGAGTAATGTACACAACAATATGAGTGCCAAGTACCATTCCTGAATAGGAGAGAAGTCAATTTATTCCATACAGTGGCTGCCTTAAGCCATGATATAGGGCTTAATTCTCTCAAAGTGTTTACTAAATTTAGGTTAGCAGATAGTAAATGTTAGCATATAAAGGAAAGTGTGACTGTTTTCTACAACTGAAGAGAAAAGAAAAATAAAATGACAAGTCACCAAAGACTTTTTGAGCTTTTTGAAACTGGAATTTCTCAACCCCTTGGGGATAACTTTACCAAAAACAAGTCATTAGGCAAACAATCGTTGTCTAGTGGGGAACTTATTACTGTAAAGATCACTGAAAAAGTTTGTCAAAAGTCACAGTTCTCATTTACATACTTCAATCTGAAGTAATGAAAGGCAATTTGAGAAGCACAAATCAGGACCACTTACCAAAGGTTTCATTACATCATTTCGTAAAACTTCTTTTTAAATTAAGACAGGTACTTTACGTCCATGCACCAGTGGATTTACGATAGGGGTGAGGGCGGGAGGGGGAAAGTGAAGAGAGGGACAGGTGTATCCGATAACCCAGAACAGAAAGTGATCTAAAGATGATTTCTGTTCCACTTTGCAATATGTCACGTAATTTTTCTTTGGGTGTTGGCCATATTCTACATTAGAAATACTTATATCTTAAATAAAGCATATTTGTGTTTTTTCTGTTGCCTCAGAGGAACACTGAGCTCCTCTTTGCTATCAAGAAAGGCCCAGTGACACAAAGTATAAAGTAACAGAAGTATACTTTCACTAATTTCTATAGAAACCAGTCCTTTTAAGAAGACATTTTAAAAAGATTATAACAGTAATCAGGATCACTGTGAAAATTTGGGGGGGAAAAAATACCCAAAAGATAAAGTCACCCATATCCTACAATCCTATCGAGATGACATATTGCTCTAATTCCTTTTATTCTATCTCAAGGACTGTATATGTATTTCTTTTTAAAAGTTGAGATCATAGTATTTTTACAGCTTTGTATTCTCTTTTAAAGCTTATTATGTAGCAAACATTTTTCATGCAAAGAGATTTTTGTTTAAAGCCCACAAAACAATCATTTAGTTTCTATTAGTGTCTTCAGTATAATCCTGCTAATCCCATTAAGGGCCACTGCATTTATTTATATTTGAAAGCTCCAATTTATTTATCCTCATCATACCACATTCCAAAAATAATAGGTAGTTGCAAACTCAAAGTAAATTAGGGAGGAGAAAAAGTAAAAGGCAATTAACACTAGACAAAGACACTGAACCTTTATAAAATTTTTACTGTTGGATTAAAGGTGTAATGAATGACAGGGAGTCCACATTTAAGTATGATAGCTTTAACTACTGAACCATTAATAACTTAACCACTCATAATTACCCTAGAGATTAAGACTCTGAAAGTTCAAATTAAAAAAGACGATTCAAAATAAATTCACTTGTAAAATAAACATATAATTTCCTTGCTTACAAATCCAAATAGTACCTTTATAATGTTTAAGACTAGAAGTTTGCCTTTACCATAAGAAGTCTATATAGAAATCTAGTTTTGATTTCCTAGAAAGACAAAATATTAACCGAACTATACTTACTCTAATACTCAAATGTATTCAGTTACAAATAATAGGATTTGCTTTAAAGTCAGAAACCAAGTCTTCCTTGCAAAAAAATGGACATTGAGATATGAAGAACTTTAACTATACTTCCCTGATAATGTGGCAAAATTGAATAAATGAAAGAAATAATAAGTTACTGGGGAGTAGAGCTCAGAGAAGTGAGGGAAAGAACAGTTTTTCATGACATTCTGGAGCATTCTCAACCCAAAAGTTTTACTATCTCTCATCCTTCTCATCTCTTTAATTCTTCATGGAAAGAGTTAAAGCATCTTGTACCAAGCACATTATTTTTTCCATTCCAAATCTTATCACTAGCACTACCTTTGCATAGTTATCTAATGTATATCCAGAAACAGAAAGAATAAAATGTACTAGATTTACAGTTAGCTTTAAGAGGCGGAGACTACCAGGAACGTGAACAGCAAAAAGGAAAGAAAACCTAGTGCTCTGATCCATGAAGGACAGCCAGCATTCTAAAAACAAAACTGAAAGAACTTCCCAAAATGTGGTGTTCACCCCGCTGTCTCTGAGAAAAATATTCTGAGAACTCTGAATTACTAAGTCCTCTTACTATTTCAAATCTAAGAGTGTTAAGGAATGAAAATTAAAAAAAAAAAAACTGATGTATTCTACATAATTCATTTGGCAAAGGCACTATATTTGATCACAAATATTTTGGATTAAAGGTGCAAGAGCCTAATAAATACAATTCCCTCTAAAGTGAAAGTAATACAGCTAGACTCGCTTCGTCAATTACTAAGTACGCAGTTTATGGTTAAAGATGCCTGAGAACAGGTCTGCCTCTAGAGAAAAACCACAAAACATACCAAATTTGTGCGTCACACGGCCTCCCCACTTTGTGACACTTCCACTCCCCCAACCAGATACACTCCTCTGAAGCAGTGTGGTATGAGGACTGGGACACTAGAAGCTTTACACTGGCTGGGTCTGGGTGTAAACCCTGCCTGCCACTTATCAGCTATTTGTTCAGAGGACATTACTTGACTATGGAGCAGGCCTCTTCTTCAGTAAAATAGGAAAGTACCCCTCTTTTGAAGAATTGCTGCAAAAGTTAAAAATCATAAGGAATGTACAGTCCCTCCTATACAGTAAGGTGCTGGGTGCATCTTACTGCTGCATTCTTCCCCGCCACTCCCCCCAAGGGGTTCCTTTCATCAATATTTCTTACGCTAAATCCACTTCTTCAATGCTCTGAAAAAACATAGATTAATTCCTCGGATTAGTTATGTTAAATGATAAAGTCAGGCTTCCCTGCTATGTAAAACACACGCATTTTTATGGACCTTTGTATCATATCCTAAGGGAGGGAGTCAGTAATGCTTTGGTGTGTAAGGGGACAAGGGGAGTACAGGAGGGATGGGTAATCGATTATCTCCATACATAGTTCACCTAAGGATAGCCGCGGGTCCTAAACAAACTAAAAGTGAAAACGCTAAGTGATATCTAAATGAAAGAAAAAGATGAGACTCATTAGTGGTTACTGGGGCAGGGGAGGGAGGGCTGGGTCAGAGGGGGTCAAATATTTGGTGGCGGAAGGAAATTTAATTTGGGGTGGTGAACACACAATGACTATACATATGATGTACCACTGAATTGTACACTTGAAACCTATTTGTATTAACCAATGTCACTCCAATAATTTTAATTAAAAAAAAAAGAGTAAAAAAAAGAAAAAGAGAAAAAATAATCTTGGTTTAAGAGGAGTCCAAATAACTGATGATTATTGCTAATATTTGTATATAGCACTATGTGCCAGACACTGTGTTAAGCCTTGATCTATATTCATTTACTCCTTTATCCTCACAAAAACCCTGTGAGATAGATGTCATTTTTATCCCCGTTTTACAGAGGAAACTGAGGCACAGAATTTTAAGGGTCACAGGTGATAAAGGCATGGAGTTGGAATCCTAACCTAAATACAGCAGTCTGTTTTCAGAGTTCCTGCTCTTAACCACTGTGGTAGAGTGGGAGTTTTCTTGATCTTTAAGTCACCCATGAGTCAACCAGCATACCGAGCCAATATGAACTTGTGGTATTTTAACAGGTATACAGAGTGTTCCAGTGAAAGGATCTATTAGTCCCACTGTAACTGGGCCACATCTAGAATGATGTTGTAATTGTATCAATTTAAATGGCACACTATAAAACAAACACATTCAGAGAGGGGTAGTCAGGGTGTGTCCAAGTTAGAAGATTTGGGGAGCAGAGAGTGGGCTTAGGAGAGAAAAAGCTCAAGTATGGAAGAGCAGCTCTTCAAATACTTGGGAGATCTGTGCACTAAAGGATAAATCACCCCAGAACCAGAACCCATTCATTCCCCCATAACACCTACTCTCGAACTCTTCCCTCTGGAGTGATTCCCTCCGCCCTGTAGAGGTTTCCCACCCTGCAGATTAGAATTATAAGAGCAGATAGATTTTTAAAAAATAAATAAATAATAGAGATGCCTGGGAACCGAACCAGATGCCAGAACCAGATGCCAAATCAGAATTGCTAAGGGTGGGAACCAGGTTTTGATATTTAAAAGCTCCTCAGATGATGCTAATGTGTGGGTAGACTAAGAAACTCAGAATAAGAGCAGAGGTCGGGGCTCAACCCTGGAAGCACATCAGAATCCCCTAAGGGGTTCTGAGAAGCCAGATGGTGATCCTTACTCCAGACGGACTGAATGATAATCCCCAGAGGTGGGGTCCAGGCAGCCGTCATGCAGCAGAACACTGTAGAAACTGCATAAGGAGACTATGGCGTGAGACAGAGTTTAGAGGAGGCTCTTGTGGAAGCCATACTGAGAACTAGGCTAATGTGGAGATCTGCAAAGTTTTAAGCAGACAAATGACAACTTGATTTACATTTCGGACAGATCCATCAGGCTGTAATAATCAAGATCAGAGATGGTGGTGGCCAGAACTTGGGTAGTGGCCTCAGAAACGTTTTGAAGTGAACATCTTCCAGAAATATTAAAGAGAGAGGTGTAATGGGGTTTGGTGATTGGTTAAAGAGCAAAAGAAGGGGTCAGGGACAACCTCTCAGGTTCCCATTAAGTGTTCAAATGGAGGTCAAGTGATCACCCGGGGAAATGTCACAGCAGTCATTCTGATACTGGGAGAGCAACTGGGCTGGATGGCCTCTAGAGGCTATTCAGTCTATAAGCTGCGATCAGGTTCCATTCCCTCAAGACCTTCATAAATTACCACAATCCAAGAATAAATGCTGCGGTAAAAGTAGTAAATTGATATTTAACAACAGCAACAAAAAAAAGTCCAGGATTGGTACTCCAGCTGACTGAAAAACTCTACTGATCCCCCTAGAAAAGGAGTCAAAGAAAACTGGCCAGAAACCTTGGAGCCAAAATGCACCTAGGCCATGATGAGGGCTTTGAACCATCTCCCCATGGCTACTTGCCTCCCTCCAGTCCATTTCCACACTGTAAAGAGAACTTTTCAAGACATACACTTGATCTTTCTACTCCCCTGCTTAAAATCCCACTGATGAACTGCATTGTTCTCAGGTTGAAGAACATGCCAAAATATGTCATAGTAAGGCACAAGAGTGTCGTGCCTAGAGCATGGGTCCTGGAGCCACAGAGCCCAGACTTGAATCCTGGCTCCTTCAGTTACATGTATGCAAGTTAGTGCCAGTAATTTCACCTCTTTCTGCCTGTGTTTCCTCATCAGTAAAAAGGGGAGAAAAAAGGACTCACAGAGTCACTATTAAGACTAAATGAGTTAATGCACACAAAGCACTTAGGAAACAGCTGGCCACAGTATATAAAAAGTGTTATTAATATGACCAATGGCCTGGCTAGCCTTGCCTTTCTTGCCTTGGCTGGCACCAGCCTGCTGGCTGAGCTCCTGGCACTCAACTGTTCTCCTTTCAGCTGCTCAAAAACACCAAGACCTCCCTCCACAGGCCCTCTGCACACACCTTATAATACCACCATCACCATTGCTTGGACCCAAGCACTGTGACTCCATAATTTGCATTTGTAACCACTATGCTGGACCACTAGCTCCACAAGGGCAAGAAGAGCCTTGGCTTTTGACTAATGTGTCCTCCCCCTCACTCCGCACCCCCCCGCACCAGAATCCAACAGTGCCCAGCTCACAATAGGTGCTCAAAAAACATCTTGAACGAATAAACTGCAGGTATGAATTATAACTAAACTGAGTGAGCCAGGCGAGAACACTGCACCCAGTAGGTATTCTGAGAAGCAGACCAACTCTTTCAGTTTTTCTCTTTGGAAAGTTCAAGAATGATCCTTAGTGACCTTTTAATAAGAGTAAAATCACAGCACTCCCCCAGCTCAAAAACATAATTAACTTCTCATTGTTGAAGGCAAAATCTTTATCCCCGCCTAAGGCTCCCCAACTCCTCAGGCAACTTTGGCCACCTCTATCTCCTCTCTCCAGCCTCAAGATGACTTTCAAAATGTCCTGTCTTCCATCCAGTCAAACTTACCTCCCCCTCACTACATCCCCCCACACACACTTTTTTCCTTTCTCACAGATATTCTGGCCTAAAATGTTTTTCCCCTTCGTAGCACTGTATATGTCCTTTTCCTGTTGGTGCTAGAGAGGCTTTCCCTACCCCACATCTGGTCCAACCACTGCTTTAACTCTGAATGCCCACAGTAACTACACACACAGTGGAGGCTTTTTCTTCTTTTGGTTCCATCTCCACTTGAGGAGAAGCTCTCTGCTGGCACCCCTCACATGTCATTCTGGTTGGAGCTTCCAACTAGATATTAGATTTAAGACACCAAACAAACATTTCCTGTATAGTTTCCTTCACTACATTTGCATACATACATAAATACCACCTCTACTGCAGAAGTTTCTACTGAACAGGCGTTGATGACCACAGTACTGAAAAACATGGCACTGATATGGAAACCACATCTAGGTAAACAAGATGAGCTCTACCCTGCATGATTGGCTACCTAGAATTTGGAAGTTTTTCCAGAGGGAAGCAAAGCATCCTTCCGATGAGCTATGAACGCTGAGGGACTCACCCTCCCAGGAATCAGAGGCCAGCTGCCAACTTTTTAAAACAGAAATATAGCCTTTGAGAAACAATTGTAGGTTGGGGCAAGCAAATCGTCCCGTCAAAATTTCCAGGCTTGAAGGCAACTGAAGGGAGGAGAGGGAAAAAGTCTGTGGGTTCTGTTATCTTTGGCCAAAGCCCAAATAAAAGAGTTATAAAAGCATTCACTGATCTAGAATGTCATATAAGTTATTAATATTCCTTTAAGATAGGCAACGGAAATAAAGCAGAGAAAGGAAACTTAAATTTCTGAATCTCAATATCATAGACCCATAATATAGATCAACACTTTTTGAAGAGAAGGAAGAACCTTTTTTCAAATTTATTCAGGTCACTTTCCTTGCAAGAGATATTAAGGTAATCCTTGTCACTTAGCATGGAACAATGTATGAAAGTCCACACTCATAGATCCTGTGTTAGAACTCCTTCCTCCAAAATAATTATGGTCTGAGGGCAGAACCTCAAATGCAGAGAGTATTTATAATGGTTGAAAAACATGGTCCCAAAGTCTTTGACACTTGTCCTAATGGGAGAAGGGATCTTTGTCTTCTCCCCTTGAATCTGGCTAAGCCCAGGACTGTTCCAGCCGAGTATGACAGAAGTGTCAACACGCAACCTCCAAGTCTATGCCGCTTCCACCTGATTCTCTCGGAAGACTCATTCTCCAGAACCCGGCCAACATCCTGTGAGAAGCCCAAGACAGAAGGGAAAGCCACGTGGAGGCACCTGGTCTACAGTCCCAGCTGAGATCAGCCTTTGACTCGCCGCAGCCCAGGACCATATGTGAGTGAAGGAAGCATCCTCCAGATGAAGACTGCCCAAATGTTCCAGTCTACTTAGCTGAGGCCGCAGACATTGTGTAGCAAAGACAAGCCATCCCTGCTGTGCCTATCTAGATTACAGCCCCCAAATCCATGAGTATCTGTGGCTGCTATTTTATGTCATTAAATTTGAGGTGGTTTATTGCATTTGGTGACTAGAACAACATTCTAACAGTGATGGAATATCATCTTTATAGAGAGTCCAACTTCCATAAAAAAGAATTTGCAGTTTCAAAGGAAAAGGCTTTGCTGTTAAAACTATTTTAATAGTAAACCTCTTTTTTTCCTCCGTGCACTCACTTTTTAAATGATTCATCTAGTCCTACTTTTTCCAAATAACATCAATACACTGACAATCCCCAAATTGACATCTCCAGCCCTATTCTCTCTCACGAACTCCAGAGTCCTATATTTAATGCCTATTCAATATCTCTCTCCACTTGGTTGTCTAACAAGCACCTCACATATAATGTACCCCAAATTAACCCCTTCATTAAAAACCTCTCCCAGCCAACTTCCCCTAGAATCTTCCTCATTTTAGCAAATGGCAACTCCATTCTTGCATGTGCTCAGGCTAAAAATCTTGTAAATAAGCCTTGACTCCAATTTCACTCATTCTCTTCCTCCTTTGCCTCCTCTTTCTCCTTCCTCCCTCTCCTCACCCCCACCAACATTCAACCCATTAACAAATTCTATTGGCTCTACCTTCAAAATATACCTAGAATGTGACCACTTCTCAACATATCCACTGCTACGGTCCTAATCCAAGCCACCATCATTTCTTATCTAGACTGCTACACTCCTAACTGGTCTTGATGATCTCACCCTTGTCCCTCTATAGTCTATTCTCCACATTACAGATCCTTTCAAAATATGTCAAATCATTTCATTCTCCTGCTCAAAATCCACTCAGAAAAAAATCCAAACTTCTACCATGGCCCACCAGATAATCTGTTTTACCCCTGGATGCTTCTCTGACCTCCTTTCCCACTGCTAACCCCTCTGCTCACACCTATCTCCTTTCCACTTCTGTTAATACACCATGGGCATTACTGCCCCAGGCCTTTTGTACTTCCTTCTCATTCCTGGAAAGCTCTTCCCCTAACAGTTACATGGCTCATTCACTCACTACATTCAGGTCTCTGCACAAATATCCCTTGACACAGCACATATACCTCCGCTGAATTTTTCTTCACAGTACTCATCACCCTCCAATATTTCATATACTTCTTTTTTATCTCCTTCCACCACCACCTGCTACAGATATAAGTTCCATAAGAACAAGACTTTCTTCTGCTCACTGCTACTTCTCCAGTACCTAGAAGATGCTCAAATATTTGTTGAATGAATGAAACTTAAATGTTTCTTAAAAAATTTGCAACCTGCTTTTAGCAAAGAAGACTGAAATACCTTAAGAAGCTAATTAACTTCACATAATCGCATAAGCTGATCATTCTTAAGCATGAGCAAATTGGTGCAATAATTTATGCAAATTTACCACAAGTGACAAAGCAAATATACATTTCCCAATAGAAACATTTATATTAAAATGTAAGTTTCTAAAGAATTTTTTTTAAATATAAAGCTTTTCCCATAAAGCTAAACTGCTACATAGTAAAGTTGTTTCTCTTTAAATTGAAAGAATGAGACTTTAGTAACCTGTTGTCATCTAAAAGAGGACATTTCATGACATGTGCCTGTTGGTAGTATTTGAGAATCTAAGAAACTATACCATAACTAAATATGGACATGTAAACACTGAAATGAGGTATCTCATAAAACATAAAACCATTTGGATAAGTAAGTTTATTCTGAGGTATTCCCAAAGTGAAAGCACTAAGACCCAACCAAGAGTCAATAGCAAATCTGTGAACACAGTAAATCTATTGTCTGCTCTTCAACGCTTTATCCTCAAGACCTTTGGGCTCCAACTCAATAATAAAAAGCATCTGTCATGGTTGTTCTTGTTTAAGAGCTCTTAAAATATATAAAATCCAACTTCCTTACTTTACAGACATGGAAATAGACCACTGACATGAGCATCGGAAACAACATCCAATAACCAGCTTCCTGACTTAGTCTAGGGTTCATTCCACCGTGATGCGACTTAAGAGGCAAGCAGTGAATCAAGCCCTCAACTTTATAACTGGAAAAGTATGGTTAGAGGGGGAAAAAAAGTCTGACCTCAAAGAGAAAAATCATCTGTCCAGGCATAAAAATAGGGTCACAGTTGTTTTGCTCTTGAAAAGAAATATTTTGTTGTGGGGATTTTTTAAAAAATGTTTATTACTTAACTATAACCTCAGGAGATAAAAATTCACAGAAGTAAAATATATCATTTCTCATTTTCTTTTCTTCTCCACCCCCGCGCCCACTTTTACTGTTATAATTGACATATAACATTGTGTTAGTTTTAGGTGTACAACATAATGATTTTTTATATGTATATATTGCAGAATGCTTACCACAAAAGTTAACACCTATCACTTCACAGTTACAACATGTTTTTCTTGTGATAAGAACATTTAAGATCAACTCTCTTAGCCACTTTCAAATATACAATACAGTAATATTAACTATAGTCACAATGCTGTACATTATGTCCTCATCTCAGATGTTTGTAGTTAACCCGTGACATCAAAAAGGCCACACGTAGAGGTTTCACTGGTTCATCAAGCATCCAAGTACCTCTTTACCAGGTGCTTGGCTAAGCCCCAGGAAACACAGAATTGGAGAATTCACAGTCCCTATCAGAGCAAGAGGACTGCCAAACCCTAGGGAGCACCCCTGGAACATGACTCCGAAATAAAACGGGAAATGGTGCTCCTGAGAGTCGTGTCATCTGGTCCCTATTGTCAAGGAAGGTACAGTTTTGAAAGAAAGGCAGACATGTAACAAGATGATTACATGAAAATGGATCGGTGCTACACTAGAAGGCATATACTTTACAAGGTGGAGTGAATCTACAGGAGATATGGTAATGCTAGTGATGAAGGGGTAACCAGTCCAAGTAGAGGGAATCGCGTGCGTAAGCACAGGAGTGCTCAAGAGAACATGACAAAGATCTTCTGGTTACATATGACCCAAAAGTCTACTAAAGTGACAGTAAAGCTGGGGCAATGGGTATGAGACCTCAAAAACAAACAATGGGAAATGAGATGACAGTGGACAAAAGATAGCAATGAAATTCTGGAGTCCAGAAAGTGGAGAAATAGTAACTGACCTAGCACAGCTGAGAAAACCGAACGATAAGTGCCTGCAGAAGGAATTTCCAACCAGAAGTATGCTGTATAACCGCCTCCCCCAAAAAAGCTCAAAGTTGGAGGTGGTAGGTATGGTTAAGGCAGGGATGAAAGGTTTAGCTGAAAATAAAATTGGTTGAAAAACTTGTACAAAGAGCTTCAGATTCCTCCAAATAACTACCTCTCTCCAAATTGAGCAGGAGACAGAATACTTATTGTCTGGAAAGCTAAGTCTGGACTTGGGGACACCAGACAGCCAAAAGCAAGAGAGTCATTGAACTAAAACAACAGAGATTAGGTGAGAAGCTACATACATCAGCTCCCAGAATCCTGGCAGCCGGGGCCTACCCCAATCACCCCATGGTGAAGTCCAACATACAACAACCTCAAGAAGCACATAAGACCATTCAACTTCAACAAGAACTACAATGTTTTTGAAAAAAACCTCCAATGTGAAAGATAGAGATGAACATAAGAAAAAAGGAACAAACCAAGGATTCAGAGTGCTCGAAGCAGACAAAATATTCACAAAACTGTAAATAATATCCTCAGAGACAAATTATACCCATTAAACAAGAATAGAATAAAAATGACAATGAATATTAAAATGCCAACTGAAAAAAGAGCTCCTGAAATTGAAAATGATGGTGGAATTAAAAATTAAATAGATGCGTTGAAAGACCTAGCCAAGGAAACCTTCTAGAAAGTAATCCACAACAACAACAAAAAAGATGGAAAATACAATGGAGGGGAAGCAAAAACAAAACAAAGCAAAACTCTGTTTTGCTATTGGAACTGTGCAGAAGATTCAATATCTGACCACGAGGACTCACAGAAAAGAGAAGGGGAAAATAATAAGGTGGGAATGAACAAAGAATTAATAAGTATTTCCCTTTCTAGATTGTAAGGGACCCATCCAATACTTGATTCAATGAATGAAGATAGACCCACACTAAGGCGCATCCTGTGAAATTTCGTAACAGAGAATAAAGAAGTTAAACAAGTTTCCAAAGAAAAGAACCAGGTCTCTTGGAAAAGATCAGAAATCAGAATGGCATCAGACTTGCAACATAAACACTGAAAGATTCAAAACCATTGGGCCAAAAATGCCTTCAACACAATGAGCAAATGCTTCAATGCCCACCCAAATTATCACTCTAGTATGAAGTGAGAATAAAGATATTTTAGATACACAACAGCTCAAAAAATTGACTTCCCATACACTTTTTCTTGATAGTATATTACCAGAATATGTGCTTCAGCAAATGAAACAGTAAAGCCAGAAAGAAGACGACACGGGATCCACAAAAAAGGGAATCCAACATAGCAATGGTAAAAGAAGACCCAAATTGCAAGATTGGCGGTGGAAGGGGCCTTGCAAGAAAACAATGAATAGATTTGTCAATGTGTTTAAGTATTTGAAGTAAACAACCAGGCATTTGAGAGACCTGCTGGAATATTTGGGGAAATTAGTGATAGGTATAAGAAAACCAAATAAATCTTTAAAAAGAAAAATATCAACTCAAGGAAAAAACAAATATTTGCATGTGAAAGGAAACATAATCATATAATACTAGTTGGCTTATCATTGAACAATATTTATTTAGTCAAAATAAAATGCTTTGGTGGCTTAACTAAAGTGATTTAAAAATTATGAAGATTATATTGTGAAGCACAGGAAGGAACAGTGGTGGTAAAAAAAAATATTCACCAATGATAATTGGAAGTTAAAAGGTGTATAAAACTTGATATATCAAAAATGGCAGTATATGCTTATTACTTAGAAGCATGGAACACATACTAGAAAAAAAAGCTACATGTTTTGAAAGTAGCTGTTTCTAAGAAGCAATACATGATGTGAGGAGAGATGGACAGAAGACTGTTATTTTACTATAAGTCTTTCAGTATTCTTTAATTTCTAAATTATTTGCATGTATTACTTAGATAAAAATTAAAAGTATGTTTTAAAGTGAAATGCTTAGTACCAAAAATAAAATAAAAATTAGGTAACATCATTTTATAGTTTCTCAGAAGGAACCTCCTTCCTTGACTCATTTGCTCATTTGTTCATTCAAAAAAGAATCTGGAACCAAGGGCAGGGTACAGAGTGGTAAACTGGACAAACAGGTCTCCGCCCTCCTTGAGATGGAGGAAGACAGACAAGCAAACTAGGAAGATAATTAATACTTGTGATAAGAGCAGTAAAGATAGGACAGTGAGTAACTGAGGTCAGGCTGGCATATTTTAGATAATCAGGGAAGGCATCTTAGAGGAAGTAACTATTTGTTCTGACCTCTAAAGGAAAACAGACCTTTTCATGTTAAATTCAAATCTTGAAATGGGCAGGTCTATGCTTAGGGATTCTTATAGGAGATTTGGCAGTTCCCACTCCTCACCAAGACCTGTCTCCTGTCTTGTGGCTGTTAAATGAAAAATCCTTAATAACGGAGATAGGTAGGAGATAGGTAAATCCATCCGTCCCTCTCCCAGCTAGTAGCCTGGCTTCTCTCCTTTTTCGGTGAGACTCCATTTGATTTTTGCCTCTGAAGAGGCAACATTTTCTTAAGAGCTCAGTTTACCCAACATTTCTTGGTATTTTGCACAGGAGGGTTTTCAAGGTATCTAGTCTACCACAGAGTGGGAACAGAAATCGGGATGTGAAAAATAAAGGAATTTCAGAAAACTTTAGAGGTAACGCCAACAGGACTTGCTGAGAACTTGAGGCGAAGCAGAGGTATGAGAGAACAGGGGAATGAAGGACATTCCTAGAGTCTTTTATCTGCACAATGGAGCAATGCCAATTACTTAGATGGGGAATGTTAGGAAGAATGGCACAAGCTTATAGAGAGAAAGTTGAAGATTTATGTTTTGGACAAAATAAACAGGAGACAAGTACAGGCTGTCCAAGGGGAAATGTCAAGTAAGCAGCAGGTTACAGGTATAGGAAGCCCAGGCCACTGGTTGCCTGGGTTAGAGGCGCACCTTTGATAGTCATCAGGATGGAGATGGTAGTAAGGCCAAAGTAACAAACAAGATAACATAGAGAGAAAATATAGAAGAAGAAAACAGAGCCCCCAACAGAGGCCTGAGGCACCTCAACGTGAGTGTTCAGGTAGAGGATGAACCAGGAAAGGAACCTGGGAAAGACCCGTAAGACTGAAGAAAAATATGTTGTCACAGAAACCAAAGGAAGAATGTTTCTATAAAAAAGATATGTTTGTGTCCAATACCACTAAAAGAGTGACCAAAATGATTGAGGAGCAGCATCCATTCAATCTGGTAATGCAGAAATCACTAGTGACACTCCAGCCCATCATTCCTACTCTTTCCTTCAATGAAGTTAATGTTTCTGAACCCTAAGACGAAGCCACCAGGAAGTCCACAAAGGCACTCAAGCCCCTCTTGTTACTTTTCTTCCTAGAATTCATTGCCTTAGAGGCTTTCAGGAACCCCTGGAACACTGTCTTCTCACTTTTGTTCCTTAATCTGATGGGAAAAAAAAATGATTAAAAAGAGCTCAAAAAGAATGACCTCTAGAAATAGTGATTCTCCTTCCTCAAAGGATTTAGAAATCTTCAGTGTTTCTCCACTATTCCAATTCACCTAGGCTCAGCAATGTTCAGGCATTAAGGAGAAATCAATACTCCATCCAGCATATTATATGTAAGGGCAGAGAGATTAGACATTAGACATACTTGACTGTGGCCCTCTGGCAAGCCTTATCTAGACCAAGGAGAATTTAAGGATTGAATTTAGGGGGGAAAAGGGTAAGTACTTGATTTCCTTGTCCTTGGTACATTAACCACAAGCATCCCAAAGTTTGTTTCTTCATGAGCTTAAATTCTAGAAGAGAATTTAATGTCAATTTTAAAAATTTTTAAGGAGGAAAAATTAAATTTATCCAAAATACACAAAGAACTCTTAAAACTTTCTCAAAAATAAGAAAACGAACAACCCGATTTAAAAATACAGGCAAAATATCTGAACAGGCACCTCACCAAAGACAGAGATACAGAGGGCAAAAAGCATATGAAAAAATGCTCAACAACACACGCCATCGGGAAACTGCAAATTTAAACAACAATGAGATACCACTACACACCTATTAGAATGGCCAAAATTCAAAACACTTACACCACCAAATGCTCATGAGGATGCATAAGAACAACAGGAACTCCCATTCATTGCTGGTGAGAATGCAAAATGGTGCAGCCGCTTTGGAAAGCAGTTTGGCAGTTTCTCACAAAACTAAGCATAGTCTAGTAATCATTCTCCTTGGTATTTACCCAAATGAATTGAAAACTTAATGTCTACACAAAAACCTGCACAGGGATATTTATAGCATCTTTTTTCATAACTGCCAAAACTTGGAAGCAATCAAGATGTCCTTCAATAGGTGCATGGATAACTGTGGTATGCACAGACAATGGAACATTATTCAGCAATAAGAAGAAATGAGCTATTAAGCCACAAAAAGACATAGAGGAATCTGAATGAATGTTGCTAAACGAAAGAAGACAATCTGAAATGGCCATATACTGTATGATTTCAACTATATGATTTTCTGGAAAAGATAAAACTACAGAGATAGTAATAAAGATCAGTGGTCACATGGGTTGGCAGAAGGATGAATAAGGAGAGCACAGGGGATTTTTAAGGCAGTGAAACTATTCTGTACAATACTGTAATGGTAGATCCATGTCATTATACAGTTTTGTCAAAAATCCATAGAATGTGCAACAGAATGAACTCTAATGTAAACTATGAACTTTACTTAATGATAATGTATCAATATTGGCTCATTGATCATAGCAAATGCACAATGTTAATTGGAGAAACCATGAGGGAGAAAGAAAAGGGGGTATAAGGGAACTCTGTACTTTCTGCTCAATTTTTCTATAAACCTAAAATTGCTCTAAAAAATATATAGTTTTATTAATTTTAAATGTATGAATTGAGCTTTATAAAAAATATTTTTAAAAGATAAATCTGACTCATAAAGTTTAAATATTCAAGATGAAAGATGAGCTATCTCTCCAATTAGACAAGTTTTTCTATGAAAGTCTTATCAAAATGAATAATATACTTGAAAAAATACGTGACCTCCTTTTAACATCGTTCTAAGTGATGTAAGCACTCTTCAGAGAACAGCTAATCTTATCCACTAGCATCCATACAAGCAGTTAAGAAAAGGCTCTATTACTCATAAAATTATAATCCAACAATGTAAGTGAGGTAGTGGCTATAACTTAGAAAAAAAAAAAGAATACTTTGAATATAAGGAAGAAACACTATTCCAATTTGCACCAGGGGTAGTTTACTATCTAAATTATAAAAATCACCCCCATGTAGAACCTAGCCTGAAGCATGAATTGACATTGGATTTTTCCAATCACTCAACTGGCCCAAGATAATGTAACAATCCTATCAAGATTATTCACACTTAATGGACGAGAACACAAATGTTAAGTGACCATACAGGTAATGGTAGAGCCAAAACACAAACTTGGGAGTCTTCAAACTCCCAAGCCAGCAGAGTCAAATGGTCTGTTTTAAGTCTTATCTGTGCTATAAGATCTCTGACAAGTAGAATCTCTTTGAATTTGTTATGCAAGGAGAAAAGAAAATGAGAGCTTTACTTATTTTATATGTAATAAATTAAAGTTAACATTATAAAGGCATGTCTGAAATAGGACAACATTTTTTATAGAATTTAAAGGCAATTCTTAGACTGTCTTTAGAAAGTAATTGAAACAGTCAGAAACTGTCTATGTTCATAGACAGTCTATCAAAAAAAAACAGAATGAATATTATTTTTGTAAAGTCATGATTGTTTTGATAGTTGTAATTCATCCTTGACTGATATTCAAGTCCATAAATATCAAGAAGAGTAAACAGAATAAAAATAAATCTCCAAAACATTTTCCTTTAGAAGACTACATGTCTACCTACCATTTACCTCTATCTCCAGAACAACAATTTCTAAACTCTGTGGATGTGACTTCACTAATCTGAAGACATTCTAGCTTGCAGTTCTTTAGAGCAGCATTTTTCAAACCAACGACCACATGGCTGCCTGTCAAAATGACCCTATATCTACTAAATCAGACTCTCTTTGGCAGAATCATGGAAACTTTTCTTTTCTTTTTTAAACAAATATCTCAGGGATTCTCATGCCAAAGGCTTTACACCAGCAATTCTCAAACGTTTGCTCTCAGGACTCCTTGATAGCTTTAAAAATTGAAGACTCCAAAGAGTTTTTGTTTATGCAAGTTATATCTATTAATATTTGTATTATAAATTAAAACAGAAAAATTTTAAATTCTATTAATTCATTTTAAAATAATAAACTTATTACAGGTTAACACAAATAACATTTCTATGAAAAATAGCTATATTTTCCAAAACAAAAAATATTTAGTGGAAAAGGGCATTGTTAAATGTTTGGAAACTTCTCTAATATCTGGCTTAATAGAAAACAGCTGGATTCTCATATCTGCTTCTGTATTCATACTGTTGCAGCATGCTCTTTGGGCTGCAGTATATGAAGAAAATTTGGCCTCGTACCAGTTGGAAAAGTGTCTTAATAGCCTTTTCAGATAATTTTGGATATTATTCTTTAATACTACACCAAAACTCAACAACTGATGGTTTCTTAGAGGTTAGATGCAATATGGAATCTGCAGCCCTATCAATGAACTTTTCATACTCATTTATATTAAGATCCAAATCTAGCATTTTGAATAGAATGTTTTCCCGTGCATATTTTCATAAAACATTGCACTAATCATTTAGAAAATACTATTTCAGAGACATGCAGACCTTCCAAATGTTGATACATTTCATTACACAGTAAAAATCACATTTGTTATACACAAAAAAATCACATTTGTTACCATAAAAAAATGACATTCATTAATATTGGAAAGTTGTCAGACTCACAGAAATGGATACAAGTCTTCTCAAATCCTAATTTTTACTCAAAAGCTTACATTCCATCACTGGCAACCGATTTTGTCAGTTGTTTTTCTTGAAAAGACAGCTTTCCTTCTTTCATTTTTGAGAATATGTTTACCAATATCCCAGTTGGTCTGTCAGTCATTCATTCTTTCAAGTAAAAATGGTGTTTCATTAAAAAAAAACCACCTAGTTTGAGATTGTAACTCAAACAATTCCACAAGTGCTTTTCCTTAAGACAACCATCCTACTTTATGTAGCAAAGTGCTTTATGCATGCTTCCCATTCCATTACAGAATATAAAAAGAACATATCCTCAAGCGTTGAGAGATAATGAAATTAATACTATTTACTGTTTCATCATGGACATTCTTAAGTGAAATCAGTTTTTTTTCCCCTGTGAGTATACTGAATGTTATAAATACTAGTATAAGTGCAAAGGCCAATTAAGTAAAAAACACAAATAACTCTATGAAAATAGTTTTGATCTCAAAGACACCCCCCTCCAAAGGATCTTAGGAAACCCCCAGGGGTCTGTGGACCATACTCTTAGAATTGCTGCTATAGACAACTCAAACAGAAGCATCAATGAGCAACCCCTATGCAGGGAAGCAATAACCCTCCAAAACAAGCCCTGCCCCACCTGTGAAAGGAGCAATGGTGCTGACACAAAATAGTCTGTTGGATTTTAGGGATAAAGTTGAAGAAATCAATGGAAGCTGGGCCCTGACATCATAAGTATAATAAAAAAAATTGGGTTGCGGGGAGTTGCAATAATTCCTACCTGCCCGAGTGACAGTCTCACACTGGGATTTCATTTAACGAGGTGGCTAGACTTCTCCCCAGAATTAAAGTTTAAGTTTAAGAGGGGAAGTATGTACTCTGTTAACTGAAAAGCTACATTTCTAAATAGTATGCATATCATTATTAAAACATTAAAAATATATACATACAGATTTATTCATATGTGCCTGAACACAAATATGAGAATATTTACATTGTTTTCTGTCTTTAGATTCTGCAATCTATGCCTATCATTAGATTAACTAATAAATTAAATTAATAATAAATAACTTATTATTACTACTACACAGACCTTTAAAACATGAGACAGATATAAACATATTTACATGAAGCATTTTCTAAGATAAAGTGACAAAAGCAAGATAGTGTTATGGTGTATATTTGCTACAATCTGTGAAAGGAAAAAAGAGAAGGAATATGTTTGCATGTGTACACATGAAATCACTGAAAAGATAAGGAACAGGAAGATAGTTCAGAGGACAAAGTGATACTACACACCTTTTTATACTGATTAAACTTTTTTTCTAAAATATTGCTTTTGCAACAAAGAAAACTGAAGTCTGGAACTGAAAAACAAGACATATATTCTTGCTGCAAATCTGTGGGTTAAGACTTGAATTCAACTTTCGTAGAAAAGGGAAGCAGTTTTCAATGCAGAGACTACCAGTAGGGGTCTTCTCTGTCCCCCACCTCCAGTCTCAATCTCCATTACTTGGAAAATATTCTCAGTGGGTATAAAAGAATGGTACTCTCATTGTAAAGCTTAAACTAAGGTAGAAATCTATGAAATCAGACAGCTGTATACAGGGCACTTCTTACCCAGGACACCACAGATATTTCGAAAGAAACAAAACTTTTTTTAATTAATAAATTTTACTCTTTAGTTTTAAGTTCAAAGCAAAACTGAGTGGAAACTACAGAGAGTTCCCATAAGCCCTCTGCCCCCAACAGGCACAACCTCCCCCACTATGAGCATCAGGCACTACAGTGGTACACGTGAGAAACAGGAATCTTAGATGGCTCCAAGATTCCCTCACATAGTAATTAGGACCCTAAAGTGTTCCATATGCTTCTTCCCACTAACAGTCCACTCTTATTTATGCACTCTAATGCAAAGAGACAATAACACATGGAATTAAGAATAAACATTGACATTTGGCTTCAGAATGCTTCGACTATTCCATCTGTCCCAATGTATTAGAGTTACTATCCTAACTATATTTTAGTTTGGTTAATGTTTCAATAAATTTGTTTTCCCTAAACATACTGATAAAAAAGAGGCCCAAATACAAAATGGATTTGTCAGGCAGTCAGTCTGCGATTAAATATTTATTGTGTCTAAACCACAAGCAGAAAAAAATTCAAAGGCCGACTATTTTAATGCTAACTCAATGCAATACTGCACTTTGGTTTCTAGGAGAGGTAATTACACAGCTAACATCTGGGTTTTGAGGCTTTGAGAATTACATTTGGGTGGATTGAGTGGGGAGAGAAGGGGAGAACAAAGTAAAAGTCTAATGCTTTTAGATTCTGGCAGAAAAACAGTGTTTGCTAAACAGCAAAACAAAATGAATATTAGGAAAAAAAAACACGAAAAACATGGATTTTAGGAAGTTTTCAGCTAAGCAGGTGCTCAAATCCAGACTCAAATCCTCTAATTCTTATAACATGAATGAGGTTAGGACAGCACAAACTGATAAAATCAACCAACAAAGCGGGAAAACAGGTGGTTAACACCAGACAAGGCAGGGTTTTCCTAAATTGGGCTCACCTTCGATAATCTAAATCAGTTTTCAGAAATGTCTTCTACAAAAACTACCTAAACATCCCCCTAATAATTTGCACTCCTCCTCCACAATAGGGAAGCCATTTATTTACCAGAAGGTTTACTTTCTCTTTCAAGCTCCTCTGGCTTCCTCCTGCCCCACATATGGCCAAGAAACAACTGGAAGGCCTCTTCTTTCCAGCCTTCTCGGGTCCCAAACTGGAGGGCT
The DNA here is from genome assembly GCA_028627145.1 of Eidolon dupreanum. Lineage (NCBI taxonomy): Eukaryota > Metazoa > Chordata > Mammalia > Chiroptera > Pteropodidae > Eidolon > Eidolon dupreanum. Next base: position 94,238,164 of record CM053506.1, read on the forward strand.
GGTGTCTGAGAATTGTTGCAGAGAGAAGCTGAGTGCTTTCTCTTCACCACAAGGCTTATTTTGAATACAAATTTCTTTGCAAAGGAAAGTTACAGGACGAGCATATAAAACTTCACTCCTCCTGTGAAAACACAGGCACTCGTATGCATACATGGACACACACACACAGATGAAAAGGGGCAGATCACCTCCCAGCCTCGTACAGACCATTCACTCCACCTCACCCTAAACTGTACACTGTTGCATCCTCCTTGCCTGACTCCTCTACCCCTCGAATTTTCAATATTATCTGCACTTTTTGTGTCATAAAAGACTCTAAGGGGCTGTTCAAATTCCTAAGTGATAATAAATTTTTAATGCATTGAATATTGCTCTAAATAAATGGGCTGCAATCATCGGTTTGGAAGATGCAGAGAGACACTTTTCACGGTAACATTGGTGACATTTGTATAAACAGAAATGTTTGGCCTGCCTTGCCTATTCCTTTCACGTGAAGACCTCCATCTCCTCTACCACAATGTAAACTCCCTGGTCCCACTTCATTTAGTTTTTTCCCTATTAGGTTTGAATCTCCCAATTACTCCTTTTTTCCTTTGGGTCATTAGTGGCTACTGTGAATCATAACTTCCCTGGCTCTGTAGATAGATACTGCAGTTTTTAATTATTAGCACTCAAGTGTTGGCTATCTGCCAGGCACTATGCAAAGTATTTTATATACATCATCTTGCTTAATCCTCACAACTCCCCTCCATTCAGACCTGGTACCCACATTTTATGAGTAGAGAAACTGAAACCCAGAGAAGTTAAAGCAACTGACCCAAGATCCAAGAAGTGGATGGGGATGAAAGCCCAAGGAGTCTGACTTCATAGCCCATTCTTTTACTTTCTATAGCAACTGTGGACCAGGACAAAGTATTTCAACACTACAGTAATAGTTACCTTAGAAAGGCTCAAAATAAAAGTTCTTTGTCTGATGTAATAAAAAAGTCAAAGGTCGGGTTTGCTGATAAGGAAAGTCTTTTATGCTTATGGATGGGGTAACAGAAAGGAAAACCAGATAATCCAAACCTTATTTTATTTGGGGGAACAGATTTTTTTTTTTTTTTTTTTTTTTTGGCTATGAAAAAGGAATTTGCAATAAATATGTCTGAGATAAACTGGTAAGCAGAAAAAGCTGCAAAAACTCTGGAGAAATGCATGCCGAACCATTAACAAGATATATATATATAATACACATTGTTTATATTTCTACAAATTTAAAAGGTTTTTAAGTAGCATGTGTTACTTTTGTAAACAGGACAAAATAACTTATTTTAATGACATTTACACAATAATTAACAGATGAGAAGGGATAGGAGCTATGTCTCCACAGCTTCCTTTCTCTCAATTTAGTTCTCTTAAATTAAGAACTTCCACTTAGACCTCTCTGAACACACTATGCTGTTTTAAGCCTCTGCACACTCCTGTTCCCTCCACCTTGAATGCACCTGTTCACCACTTGGTTTTGTGGAATTTCATAACCATTTAATAAGAACTTATTAACTGTGTACAAAAATGGAGTTCTTATTTATGCCAGGCATTATGCTAAACATTTTATTTTTTTTTTATTTTTTAGGCGAGGCAACCCTTGGTTGACCTCACAGATTGCAAGGACCTCGTCAGTTTACAATCACTTATTTTTGTATTTTTTATGCCTACAGCACCTGCTCTTCCTAAGTGGTCTCCCATCCAAGTACTAACCAGGCCCGACCCTGCTTAGCTTCTGAGATCAGACAGATCGGGCTTGTTCAGCATAGCATAGCCGTAGACAGCATTTTATCTGTACTACTTCACTGACTCTTCAACAGCCCTGGGAGACAGCTACTGTTATCTTCTCCTTTTACAGATGAGAAAACTGAGGCTCAGATTTTAACTAGAAAGTGGCAGATTTAGGATCCAATCCCAGATCTGTTTGACTCCAGAGTCTGAGCCTTGAACCACTCACTATTTACCATCTACCCTGCCCCTAGTCCATACTGATACAACACACGCCCTAGGCCCCACAATAATGCCTCCAGTTCTTGGAAACAAGGCCATGTTTCATTGCCTTTGGATCCTGCCTGGTACAATAACAGGCTCTTAATCTATAATATGATTGCTGATCTGAACCAAGAGTTATGATAATCCCAACGTGGTAAATGAGAACTGAGCATAACAGAAATTTATTCTTCCATATGCTAATCCCTTTAAAAAACCGGAGACATTATAATTTATAGTAAAAGTTTTAAAATATAGAAGATATAAAATGCAAGTGATAAATTTGTAGCCAATTAAAAATCTTCAAAAAACACTTCTGCACTTAACTCACACAAATCCAATAAATCAGGACACCAGTCTCTGGGTGCTGGCCCAGTTTATAAGGTTAACCTCAATGACAACTCCACTAGGGCAGAGGCCACGTGCACTTATTAACTTTGAATGAATTAACCAACAATGAGCACATGCCTGACACACTGTAGGCGCTCCATAATTAAACACCAGTACCCCGCCTCAAAATGCTTTAAAAGCTTCCTCCATGAAAGGACAACTGAAATTCTCCAGTCTTTCAAGACCTCTTACAAGTAGGCACTCCTTCTTCCCTACTTACCTTCCCAATCTATTAGGATTTTGTTTGTGTTATACCACTATATACCTTCTCATCCCTAATTCTTTAGACCTATCAAATTCCAACCATTATTTGGGAGCCAGATCAAATCTCTCCTTTGGCAAGAAGACCTAGACAACTCCAATCCTTGTGACCTCTCCTTTCTCTAAAGACCTATAGTGCTTAGTCCAGCACTGTGTCCAAAAGAACTTTCCATGATAACGGCATGTTCTCAATCTATACGTTTTTTAAATATATAATAGCTACCTTGTTGGACAGCAAAGGCTTAATGTCTCACCATCTCTTTGAGGACAACATGTTGCATTGTATGGATAAAGTATCAAGTGGCCTCAGTGGACTGCAAGTTCTATAAACAAAACTTTCACTAAGTTGCAAAAAGTAAATATTTGTACACCATCTCTGAGAGAACCATAAGGTAAAAAGGTGCTGGACTAAGTGTCTGTTATAATGGTCACTACTCTATCTCCTCTCGCATCTGAATGTCAAGATACAAAGAACCAGGGAAAAGAAAGCAACTTTCTGGAGACACAAATAACCACTGATCAAGCCACAAGGCACTTTGGTTTAAATGACATTTAGGTCACAACTGTCCTTCACCTAGAAGCTTGCCTAAATAATATCTCTTTCCATTAGCAAATAGCTTAATTCTGATGGTAAATTATGCTGACTAAAAAATTAGTTACTTTCCAAGTTAGGCAGAGAAGTTAGATAGAAAAATAACCTTATTTGTACTTTTTCTCTTATTTACTATATACCTCCTATGGATTCTTACAGGCTATTGGTGGTATTTCACCACCCAGGTATATGTTAGAATTTCACTGACAGTTTTCCCAACAGGGCCTACACTCACTCTAAATCAAGACCAAATACTTAAGCATAGATAGTCAAAAGAACACAAAATATACAGAAGCAGTGAGTTCCACCACTATGGCCCTCTGCTTGCCCAAGTATCTTGTTGTTCCTTTGGCCTCAATTTCCTCACCTACAAAATAGGGTTAAGATTATACGAACTATCTACCCCTTGTGGGTCAGGTCATAACTGGATGTTTCTAAATGGTAATTCTTCTGAAAAGAACTACATATAAAAGATTCATAGATTTGCTAGTGGTTCTTTGTGGTGGATGTACTAACAAATACAGAGACTAAGACCAAGCCTCCAATATCTACAATAATTTTTTTTTTTTTTTTGTATTGCAGACTTCTTTCCTCCACTCCCCTATGCAAATGCCTGAGTAAAAATTCTGCTAGTACTCCAGCCTGGCACATGTAATAAGGAAATAAATGTGTTGACTCAGGGAACACAGACATATTTAATATGAAATAAAATAGAAATTGGCTGAATAAAGTCATAACATAGTCTAAATCCACATCTAAAAGACTGAGATGATTTACTACTCTGATTTATTCAAATTATAGCTAGCCAAAAAGTTACAACCCACACACAAAACAAATATACTTTCTAGATACACACACAAATAAAACCAGAAGATATACATTACATACATTTTTTAATAAGAAAAAGTGTGTCCCTACCATACACCCACTTGCTATAAAACAGGGGGATGTGTACTAAACATAAAAAAGCAACTTGGGTGACAATCTGAATTTTGCTAACTTAAGCCCAACCACACCCCCAAAATACAGGTAAAGTTTGCACACATGACTTCACCAACGCCAGCCTGTCTTTGTTTCCTTCTCCTCTGCATTTACCCAAGATCTTGGCTCTGAGACAGAAAACTCCCACTCTTGATTGGTGCATTCTGTCCTATGCAATTAAGCAACACCACAATCCAGTAAAGGCAAGGGCTCAATTATTTATCTTCTGGCCGAGTTTACCAGGTGTTTATAAAAGAACAATGTCAAGAAGAAAAGAAGTTTATTTCTCTCTAGAGCTAGCTTGATGGAAAGGAAGGTTATTTTGGGTTTTTTTGTTTGTTTGTTTTTTTAGAAAGGGGAGGAGAAAAGAACGGCTTAACCTAGGAAAAGACGGGAGGGAATTTAGAAAGAATATAAGGCTGTCAATTTCCCTACAGGAAACTTGATTCTTATGCAATAACCCTACCCACAACCAACCAGAGCAAAAGACAGTAGGGGGGGGAGACACCTATTCCTACCTCCAGAGGGGCATGGCTGGCTCCTAAAGGAGCTCGAACAGGGCAAGGGCAAGGAAGTGGCGGGGGGGCGCAGGGGAGGCTCTTTTCAACCGACCCCCAACCTCCCCGTGATCTCCGCCAACGTGACAGTCGCTCCTGTGGCCGGAACGTCCCCGGAGCCCCAGGGAGCAGGAAGTCGGGGGGTTGTCCCTCACTCCTGCCACCCCCACCTAGAGTTCTCTCGCCCCACGGTCCTCCCCCTCGAGCCCATTCTCTCTTCCTCGGCGCCTCCCCATTCTCCGAATAATGAAACTTCCTTCCAGCGCCCCCAGTCCCTTCCGAGGCTCGCTCCTGTCATCCCCAGGAGTTGTCCTTTCGGAGCGACTCTCCGTGTCTTCTCGTATCCCCTCATCCCTCTTTAGTTTCCATCAACTCCCCCAAACACCCCAGGGGCTCCCAGTCTCTCCGGTGACCCCCGGGATACCCAAGCCTGGGAGCCGTCGGGGGGACGGCCCCACCCTTCACCCCCTTCACCTGTTTCTCCAGCTGAGGCCCAACAGGCCGGGGTGCGCTTGCGCCGGGGTGCGGGCCACGGGGCTCCCTCAGGCCACAGGGTCTCTCCTAGCAGACACCTAGAGAGTGCGGAGCTGGGGTGCTCGTCAAATATCCGGTTCGGGCTCGCTCCCTCAGCGACGACGTCGGAACCACAGGCTCTCCCTGTCTACACCGCCGCAGCTCCGGAAACCTCTGAATTACAGCCCCTCCAGCCAATCCCTGCCCAGCCCCGGTCTGACCGCGACACGCCGTCCTGCATAATTCATGAGACGGCCAGTTTTCTCCGCCACCCAGAGGCCCTGGTGTGTGTACCGTACACCCGAAGCCCCACCCACTGACCAATGAGGAGGGCGTCTGGGGGAAAAGGCGGAGCCACATAAGGCTGGGAACGCCCCGTGGTGGCTGTTCCGAAGGCTTAGTGCTCCTCCCTCCGCAACAGCAGAGGAATTGCCAAGGTCTCCGGCACAGAAACTCGGGGGGAGGGAGGGAAGATGACAGGAATGTCCTGCTAAAAACTCAGCTGAGTTCCTGGCAGTGCGTGACGTCAAGACACTTTAAATGCCCCTGATGCAGCTCTCCTCTGCCTGTTCTCTCTTTTCCCGGCCCTGACACCACGTGGCAGCGAGGTTGGGAGTCACTAACCACGTGGGAATCAGCCAGTTAGACAATCCCCAGGTATCGCTAGATCCTCAGGGGGCCTCAATTGGGTTTCTGGGGACAGCAAAAAGAACATGGGTGACTCCCGCCTGCTTTGAACTTTAGTTTCGGCGTGAGACAGGACACACACACCCGGAAATATGACGTGGAAATAGAGTAATTACTAGAGTGCGTGGGGAGAGGGTAGTGGATTTAACCCTGCTCTCCGTTCCATCACTTCAAGCTTCAAACGCCAATTGCTGGCACATTGGCCAGTTCACGAGAATGCAGAAGACACTACATATGAAGATTGACACGTATACACGTTATTTTTTTGCTTCTGAGTTGAAATGCTTGAAATTGCCTGCCTTTTTTTTTTTTTTCTCGTCTACTTCAAACGCAAGTTTATAGGAAATGTAGACATTTTACCTTACATAATAGAGGATGTACTTTGCATAATGGAGTAATTTGTGTGTCTGTGTGCTGATACTATCAGAGTTTTTAAATAACAGCTATTAGTACTTGTGTTTATTGTGTTTGTTTAATACGAAGGGGTATAAAGATAAAATCTTAAAAGGGCCTGTTATGTCACCACCCAGATAACCCCTGATGATAGTTTTTTCAATGAAACTAACACGTGTTTGTAGTTAGGAAATTCAAACAGTTCAGAAAAGTTGAAAATGAAAAATGAAAATTCCCCTCTTCCCCCACCAGTTCTCTCCCCAAGGATAGCTATTCTTATTAATCTCTGGTGAGAAAAATCAATGACTCTTAACCTTTGGGGGCTGGAGGCTGTCACAGGGCCTTCTGGACTCTGCTGGAGACTATGGATTCTAGCCCTAGATATGTACAGTACAACCTTTTACTCACAAATTCTTGTGGTTCCCCAGAACCTGAAAAGAAGACAAAGACCAGATTTGGACCTTTGGACCACCAATGAGAGATGAGAGCAATATAAGGCAACTGGTAGGCTCACTGGTGGTGGGATTGAGTTTCCCGTTGCCCTTCTGTAGACCCAGCCCAGTGTGGAAATTGCTGTTTCTATCCGAGGGGTGCGTGTGTGTGTGTTGATCACTGTGTCTATCTTTATCTTCACCCAGAGCAAACAAATATCCCCCACTTTCCACCTCGCCTAAACCCTGCTGTAGCTGTGCTATCCCATGCAGTTGACTGCCTTCCTGAGAACACAGAAACTAATATTTATTTAGTTATTTACTGCTTACAAAGCACTTACACACTCATTACCTTTTTTCTTTCTTACAACAATTATGTGTAGCAGATAGGAGAGGCCATATTATTTATTGATAGGAAACTAAGACCAAAATAGATTGTCATACTATTTTGGTATGATCATGGAGATAGATACTCAGAGATATACCAGAGCCAGGTTTTTGAACTTCACATCCCATACCTTTGTTCCATCCTCCTCCCCTGATTCCTCCGTAGCTGGCTTTTGTTTTCCTCAGTGCCCTCTCCTGAATTCACATAGAAAAGCTACCCCTCAGCCTATCTGTTCCACCTACAAAACCTCTCCCCAGCCCAGCCACTAGCTTTTCTCCAGTCCCCCTTGGCCTACAGATGGCAGTTTCTTTCACTTGAACCAATGCTTTGACCTGAACTTCCCTTTCTAGCTTCATCCCCTCTATTCCACATACCTTAAGCTCCCACACTAAATTTATCATTTTCCTCCAAACATGTCAACATCTCTGTAACTTCATACCATTGCAGATCTCCCTGCCACCTGGAATACCTTCTCTTTCCCCACTTCCTACCTGAAAAACTCTTGCTTATTCTTCAAAGCCACGTTCCCATATCACCTCCTCTGGGCTTTGGGAGATTCTTCCTGGTAAAGTTAATATCTTCTGCTGAACTCCCTTAGAGTGAGTTTCTCTAGTATAGCATTCTCTGCCTCATTAGCTTACTTCCTGATAAATAAAATTAATGATTAACATTTATTAAGTAATTACTATTTTCCAAGAACTGAGCTCAAGTTATTATCTCATTTGATTCTCACCAGAACTTAGTGATATAGGATACTACTATAATTATTTTCAGCTGAGGAAACTATAGCTGAGAAAGTGAAAGACTGATCTAAGATCCCACAGCTAGAAACTATAAGTAACCTCAGAATGAGTATCAGGTCTGGCTGACTCCAAAGCCCAGACTCACATGTTTGAAAATATCTAGCACCTAGCCCAGAACTCACCTAAGCCTAATTTAATTAAAGAGTAATAAACATGTTTTAGATAATCATATCAGCAACAGCTAACGCTTATGGAGAATTTACTGTGCACTAGCTAGTACTCTAACTATGTATTATATAACACATGCATTAACTCATTTAATCCTTACAATAGCCCCATGAGTAGGATACTGTGATTTTACAGAGGAAAATGAGGCATACTCAAGGTTAAGTGACTTCCCCAAGTACACAGAGCTGGTAAATGGCAGAACCAAGATTCAAATCCAAGTGTGTACTTTGAGAGCCTGAATAACTACTCTTCCTTGACCATAGTTCCAGGCTTAACTTTCCTCTTGGATCCCCCAAATAAGGGTCTAAAGGAGGAAAAAAGGTGAAACTCCCATTCTACACCCATCAAGTGAATAAAGGCACTGTGCCAAAATCCAGTGAGTTTATGGTGATTTATAAACATGTCCACTAAATTCTTTGACACTTCTCCCATCTAAAGGTAAAGTCTAATTCCATCCCCTCAGTGACTTGCTTCTAATAAATAGAATATAGTAGAAATGATACTCCATGGCTTCTAAGGGTAGGTCATAAAAGGCGATACAACTTCCACCTGACTCTTTCTCCTGGGACACTCCCTCTTGGAACTCAGCCACCATGTTGTAAGGAAGCTCAAGCTCTATAAAGTGGCCACACTAAGGTGTTCTGGACAACAGTCCAGCTAAGGCCCAGCTGACAGCAAATATCAACTGTGAGAGAACCAGTGTCCAGATGATTCCAGCCCCCCGCTTTCAAACCACACCAATGGAGGCCAAATGGAGTAGAGAAGAGACATTTTTGCTGAGTCTTACCCAGATTGCAAATTCATGAGCAAATAAATGTTGTCATTGCTTTAAGCCACTAAGATTTGGGCTGGTTTGTTACACGTCAATAGGTAATGAGGATAGGTTTCTATCACCTCAGACTTGGAACTATAGGCTAGATCAGGAACTGAGACTTATCAGACTTTTTAAAGTTCTAGAAATATTTTATTTACTTCCTCTTTCCTGGAGGAATTAGTAGTAAAACTCTAAATCAAGAAGAAAATATTGCAAGGAAGAGAAGATTTAGAGAAAAAGATTAGAGGTAGCAAATGATGGGAAGTCACTGCAGTGACAAAAAGGGGCAACTCGTCTGGGTGATGGGAACCCCATGGGACTCAGCAACAGAAAGGTTCATTCACACAGGGCTGCCCAACACTCCCTCACTAAAATCACAGAGAAGAGCAGGTCTGTGCAACATGAACTTCTTGTATCTCTACTTACCTTGTGCAAAAACACTTCTCAGGTATCATCATGTAAGCATCCCCCTTTTCTCCTGTTTGAAGAACAGTCCTCCCTCTTCAACACTTTCAAGGCTTAAAACATCATTTATACCACGTCATTCTGTTCCTTCAGTCCATTTCCCACCTCAGGGCCTTTGCACGTACCATTTCTTTTCCTTCTCCAGCTTTGACACGATTAGTTTCCTCTTACCTCTCTGGTCTCACCTACTCAGAAAGGTCTTGTCTAACCGCCCTCACCCAAAGTTGCTCCTGGCCCCTTAATCTCTATCTCTATATGCTGTTTCTTGTGGAACTCTTGTTATAATTCTCGTTCTATTTATCTGTTTACAGTTCCTTACCTGTTGTCCTCATTATATTGTCAATTCCAAAAAATAGATCTTACCTGTTTGGTTCTCCCTAGGAAATAAGTGCTCATTAAATACTTATTGAATGAATGAAAGTGCTTTTGGTCCCACCCCTGCCCTCTCTGAGTTTTATCGATTCTCCTCTCCCTCCTTACCTTCTCTACTTATTTCTTCCCTCTGGCTCCAAAGATACTCCTTCTTTCCTATCATGATCCCCAAGTTACCCCTCCTTTCTCATCATGACCTCCATGTCCTCACCCCAACTTGCTCCACCAAGGGGTCTTCTGCCCTCTCCTCTCCATAGCAGTGTCCTTGAAGGCCATTGGGGACCTGTTCCTCCCCAAATTTGAAGTATTTTTCCCAATCATTTTACTTTGTTCTACAATCTGGTACTATTGATCATCTGCCTTCCTCACTCCTAGGCATTCTTTCCTCTCTTGATCATCACAGTGGTCAAAGAAAGCAATTGCATTAACTAGAAAGCTAATGGGATCTGAAATGAGACACTCTGGGTTTGAATCCCAGCTCTGATACAGAATGAGCTGTGCAACCCTGGACAAGGTTTTAACCTCTCTGAGCCTCAGCACACTCATCTTCAAATAGAGAACATAATTCTGACCTTGGTGAGTTTGCATTAAAGTGCTTTTGAATGGAAAATACTCTCAAGTTAATTGTGCAGCATGACAGATAAAAGCCAGGTCCTGGCAGGGTCCACCACTCAGCCACTACCTACACAACAGCGTGATCCTGGGTCAATTGCTTAACCTCTCTGAGCCTCAGTTTCCTCATCTGTGAAACAGAGAATATGAGACCATCTACCTCATAGGTTGTCGTGAAGATTAAATGAGATAACCTGCAAAGCATTCAATACAGCATTTGGCACATTGCGACCCCTCAATATATGTTAACTATTATTATCTTACGCAAAAAATAAAGAAATAAAATAAAATAAAAAACAAAGCTGGGGGAGGAGAGACTTATTAGAAGGGAACTAGGATCTCTCCCAAATTCAAATGAAGAGTTAAACAACCACACCTTGGGAAGGGCAATTCTGGGAACCTCACCAGAGGGAGTTTGTGTAACATCCCACTAGTGTTCTGCCCTTCCCTTGTCATGACTTGACTTGAAGCTGCTACTAAAAATGTTCAGTCTCTTTGGCTGTTGGCTCAAAATTCTAAATTGCTGGCAGAGAAAATTTCATTGGTCCAGACAGGATCATAAATCCATCCTTAACAAAGCATCTGCGGACAGGGTAGGAGGTCTTTGTAACCCAGCAGAGACAAAACCCTGGAGAAAAGGCGCAGAGACTTTTCTAAGCAGAGGGCCATCCAATAAATACACATCAGAATTACCTGAGATAATGTTTATGACAGTGCCTTGCACCCAGCTAGACCTTCTCCCTCCCTGACCATTTCGTGGTCTAGTTTGCTGCTCCCCCAACTCCCATCATCCCCTAATGGTGAACACTCCTATCTTTAATTCTAAATTCCATCCTCTTCTCTCCTTAACTCCCTCCTTTGGCAAACTCATCTATTCCTAGCACTTCAAGGACCATCTCTCTTCTGATAACTTTTATGTTGAGTCTTATTAGTTATAAATTACTTTCTCTCCTGAGTCCACAGGAACTTCCTCTGTAAAATGTCTCCTGTTTCCTTATCTATAAAACAAGACCCCTTTTAGTTGTTACATTCCATAATCCTATTAACTGTTCCTTAGTCATGCCTTCAGTGTTCCCACTTCTTAGTCTTTCTGTATAGTGTTCCCTTTGCCTATCATATCACTGCTTTCATTTAATTAACATGTATTGAGTACCTATTGTTTCAATAGATAGCTCTTGGGTCCTGCGTATCTAAAGTCCTCCTTTCCTGAGAATTGCTCTCCCTTCCCCAATCATACACTGGAGTAGGACCCATCAGCCACATCTGTATGACATGATCCTGTCCTCCTGTACATAGATTATTAAATCTAGGTCGAACACTGATGTTAAGTGGCTTAATCAGATTCTCTCTGCCAGGAATTTGGAATTTGAAACTGAGAGGCACAGAGCCTGGGTTCCATTAACACCAACACTTTAGAGAGAGCCATCCATCAACTCCCTCTCAGAAAGTCCCTGGAGATCTCTTGATTCCTGCCTTTCCTTGTCTGGCTGCTCAGCAATTCCTTGGAATCCACGTTATATCCGGCAGCCTTCCAACAATAGTTCCTTTTTCCCTTTTGGCCAATGTCCTTTTCTTATACATTCATCCAAATGACATCAACCAATACAATCATATTTGAGACACCATTAGGCTCTGGTGACACAAAAATCAAGTAAAATATTATCTCTGCCCCACAGCAACATCTATTTGAAATTCTACCCAGGTTTCAAATCACGATCTAAAAGCCCCCTTCCTCCTTTAAGTTTTCCCATATTCTCAAGCAGGATTAATCCCTTTCTGGTATATTGTCATTGCATTTTGCTTTACCTCTCTGACAGTCATCTCTTCGAGCTATTCTGAATATATGCCTCTCCCACAAGTTGCAGACCCTTTAAAATCAAGAACTAGATATGTCGTCTTTCAGTCTCCTGATTCCTAGCACAGTATCATAAACAGATCATTTGAAAAGAACATCTATTGTTTTGTCTGTCCATCGTCCTCTTCCCTTTCTATTGATAACTGTAACCCAAATTTCCTTTGGGAAATCGGCCTTCCTTCATACTCAATCCCACACTTTGGGTGGGTCCTAGAAGTACATGACCTAGATTTGGTCAGAGGCACAGTGGTTGGAATGTGCGACCTGTCAGGGCCAATGGGCATCATATCTGAGATTCTAGCTGGATGCATTTGAAAAGAAACCCTCTTAATGGGGGTTGTTCAGCTGTTAAGCCATAAGCCTGCAACTATTGATGGTTGTCTTGGCCAAACATGGGGAAAATCTGATTATTAATGAAACAAATACAGTAGAAAAGAGAAGAAGAGAGATAAATTCTAATAATAATGCATTAGAAATTTCATACAGACACCCCTGGACCTCTTATCAGGAACGTTTTCAGTTACATTAATTCCCTTGTGTTAGTTTTTAGTTTTGCTTGTTTGTTTTTTTTTTCTGCTGAAGCCAGTTTGAGGTGAGTTGATGACACTTACAATGGAAACAGTCTTGTCATTAATTCATTCATTCAACAGATGTTTATTGATATAAAGTTCTATGGGAGCCCTGAGAAGGGAATGATTAGTGTGACTGAGGTGGGATTCGGGAAGAGGTTGATTTAAGAGGGGAGATGAATTCTACAACATACATACATACACACTGTTGTCAATTTTTTTTAAAAAGAGGGGAGATGGAAAGGGGGAAGGCATTCCAGAGAGAGGGAACAGCCTGAGCAAAGGGCCACAGACCTGAAAATGTGTGGTCCATTTCTGGCCAGCAGGCTCCCTAAAGTGCATGCTAAAGAACAGTAAGAACTGGGGTAAAGACCAGAATCTTAAGAGAACTTATGAACCGTGCCAAGGAATTAACTGTTTGGTCAAAGGAAGGTATTTAAACTGTGAGGTACGATATAGATACACATGTAGATGTAGATGTGTAGATGTAGATGTAGACGTAGACGTACACGTAGACATAGACGTAGACATAGATAGATAGATAGATAGATAGATAGATAGATAGATAGATAGATAGATTTGAATATGCCAGGTGAGAGCAGATAAGGATCTGGACCAGTCCAAGACTGACCACAGGTATCTTCTCCTGACCCCAATGGAAAGTTACCTCTTAGAGATAAGGACTTTGAAGATACCACTTAGAGACCTGAGAACTCAGTCTGAGGCTATAGACCTTCCTTAGCTCCTCGGTAACATCGAAGGGTAATGGGTGGGCAAGTTCAGGTCTGGTTGGTGGAAAAGATGCTTTGTGGGTGTGGAACTTTGGAATGCCCATCAGATCCTACTGGTAGGCAGTTGATTATTTCACCAGTGCCTGAGACCAGCCCTCCTCCACCCCTCATTCGCAAGAGAGGAGGAAAAGGGGTTATTTCTGGTGCTGGGCGAACTTCTGGAGCTGTGGCCCCACACTGTGATGTAAAGGAGGAACAGTACAGAGCCCATGGTGCAGTGGCTGTTCAGAGAATTAGGACCGCTCTTAACAAAATGGTGGCCAGAACAGAGCTGAGATGGGAAGGTACAGCTAAGTAACTGGGCTGGTATGGAAAGTGTAGGGGACCAGCGAGGGGGCACGGCTTGTGCAAGAAAAGGAAGAGGGGTCGGGAGCCTTACTGCTACGGGCAAGAGTAGATGTGGCTGATATCTCAGTGCCTTTCTTGGTTCCCCTCCACAGCTGGGGTTCTGACTTCATTCTGTTTCTCACAGCTGCACATCTGGATCCCAGAGGAAGAAGGACCCTTAGTGTGAGTCTCCTGGCAGGAGAAAGTTTCCTGGGTCCCAATTTTCGAATTTTAAGCATCAGTTTCTAATTCTTTTGGAGGGAAATCGACCCCTTCCAGGGGATTTAGAACTCTGGATTCTGGGGGTAGGGGCAGGAGAGTCAAAGGAGAATATGTGACTCACTGGGAAAGATTCAGTTTGTCTGGGGTAGTGGCAGGATGCTGGGGTAGAGCCTCAGAAACGGCATTATATTTATTCGGGACACTCCTTCCCAGGTGATTCTGATGCTGGCAGAAACCACATGATAATCTGAGTCTATTGCTCTGGGAAATCCTGTGGGCAAGTGGGGCAGGCCGCTCCTGGGGAAGAGAGGCTGCACCAACAATGAAATAGGTGCCCACCCCAGGGTTGTGAGAAGTAACTATGCTGTGTGGCTATGACTGGCATATGACATGCACAGGAATCTTTTCTTTATGACATTCAGTCCTCTGAATCAAGGTCTCTGACTTTTCCACTCCAGAGTCTGCCTCCTCCAGGCCTATGATTCTGAAGTGTATACCTGGGGGAAGCTCAAGTGAAGTAGAGTAACTGGGTGTGTCTGAAAGGCCAAAGTCCAGACAGCAGGGAAGTGGATCCAGACTGTACAGAGTTACAAATTACAACAGACTATGGAGCCAGGCTACTGGGCTTAGAATCCCAGCTTGGCCACTTAGCAGCTACATGACTTTAGACAAGTACACTCTGTATTTCTTCCTCTCTAAAATGGGGGTGATAATAACACACCACAACACACACATACACACCCAGACAAGTGAGGCAAGTTTAACCAACAGTCCTCTCTTTTTCTCTCCCTCCTTGGTTCCTTCCTGTCCTCTGTAACTTATCCTATGTAATTGCCTTCAGAGAGTACAACCCAACACAGATCCTTTTAGAAAAGCAGGTTTATTGGTCGGGCTGCTCACCAGGACACAGCAACGTGAGAGGCTCCCTAGAGCCTGCAGGAAACTGCGTCTGCCTACAACTTAGGCCCCTTTTGCGCATCAGCACCAAGGGACCTTGTCCCGCAATCCCCATCCTCCCTCAGCTGACCTGTCTCCAAGCATTCAGAAAAGAGAAGGAAACCAAGGAAAGCGGGAGGTGGGGGGGGGCGGGGGGGGGAGGAAAGGGGAGTGAAGCTTTGTATTGTAAAAAAAGGTTTGTGTCCCCAGGCTCCCTCCCTCCCTCCACCCATTAAAACAATTAGCTGCAATTCTAAAAAGCAGAGCAGGGGAGATAAGGCAGAGGAGGTGGGAGAGAAGGAGAAAGCCTTCAATCCCCTCTTTGGGCAGTGACTTGCAGGGGAGGGGAGTTGCCCTTGCTTCTGACAACCCCCTTTACTGGGGAGGAACAGTGGAACTTTAGCATCCTGAGGAGAACCTGAAAGCAGCAACTCTCTTACCCCCAAAGATTCAGGAGAGGAACCCATAAGGGCAAGGAGGTCTTGGCAAATTCTGCATCTCTTATGCTAGCTCTAGGGAAGGATCTTGAGAAGAATCTGCCGGGAGTGAGGCAAGGCTGGGTTGCCCTATACACAGAGATACTATATACTCTTCTCACCGCCCCTCCAGCTCTCAGTTCCGTGGCCTGGCCATGAGCACCTTGCTCTCTTTCCAGCAGTCTCCCTCCTAACTCCAGCTCTCCGCAGTCTGGTGCTGCCCCCTTCTGGGACCCAAATTTTCTGGGCTTTGAGGAATAGACTGTTGTTCCTGGGGCATAATCTAGAGCCCAACTGAGGGATGGGATGACGCTTACCTCTCTCTTTGGTTCATCGCTTTTTCACACTATCCTCTGTCCTTATCCTGAAATGGTCCTGCTGTCCTCTGAGAACCCCAGTAAAATGGGATTCTATTCCTGCGTTTCTCATGCTACTAATGAAGAGAACGCTCATCTCTTCACCCATTTCCACTGTCTACTATTTCCCATTCTTTTTCCCAAAGCCATAGCCATGTGTGCAGATACATAAGTGTGTGTGTGTGTGTGTGTGTGTGCGCGCGCGCGCGCGCGCGCGCGCCCCGCCCCCACCCCCCACCCCCTTCCCCAGGGCTCCGCTTAGCTCTAGTCTTCCTTGTTGGGAGCCCTTGCAGATACAGCCTGTGCTAGACCCTCATGCAGATTCATGGCTCACTCTGCCCTCTCTCCTCCACTGCCCAGGTTCTCCCAAAAGCTGCTTTCAAGTTCTCTCAGCATAGGACCTCCCATGTGGGCAAGGGTCTTCCTTAGAATTCACTGTTTCCTATTATGGTAATTTTGGCTTTGAGCCTCCAGGGATCAGGGTGAGAAAGAAGAGCTCAGTGAGCAGGAATGACAGCAGCTGGGCGTCAGTTTGGGGGAAAGGCAGCCTGGCCCAAGGGGGAGGGGGCCAACTATGGAAACGACAGCATTTTCCCCCAGGATCCCCAACTTGCACAACCAGGACATGGATCACTCCCCTCTCCGTTTCCTCCCAGACTATGCCCAAAGTGGGGCTTTGCTTTGTAGAGGCTGCCTCCCCCTCCTGTCTTAATAGCTGTAAGACTTTGGGGGGGGGTACTCCTTGAGGGGAGGTGTTCTCACTTTAGAGACATATCAGCCCGCTTGGGGCCAAGAAAGAATGCGAAAGAGAAAGTTCAGGAGGGAAAGGAATCGGGGGAGGGGAACGGCGGGGAACAGCGGGGTGGCGCGGCCTCCAGGGCTGAGCCCCGCGCAACTCCCGCTCAGTCGCTGTCGCTCTTGTCCACGAGCACGGCATCTGACTCCTCGGTGATCTCCAGCAGCGTGTGCACGTCGGGGCTGCTCCCGCGCAGCAGGTCGATGGCCTCGCCACGCTCGGCGCCGCCCTCCTCGTCGTCGGCGCCCACCTCCACCATCTCGGTGGCCTTCAGCACCTCCACCTCGCCCTCGCGGATCTTCTTGACGTGGAAGGTGAAGGGCGGCACCTTGTAGACCGCGGTCTTGGAGCGCGCGTAGACCACGTGGTCAGGAGTGAAGGACTTGCGCAGCTTCTCCCTCGAGGTCTTGAGCTTCTCGCGCCGCTCGGCGGGGACCAGGCGCGTGCCCAGCTTGTTCATGCGCTTCTCCAGCGTGTGCCGCGTCTTCTCTAGGTTCTCCTTGGTCTTGAGGCGGGTCTTCTCCAGGTTCTCACGGGTGCGCACCTTCGTCTTCTCCATCTTCTCCTTGGAGAAGGCCTTTTTGAAGTCGTCCACGCGCCTCAGGCCGCTGCGCTTGATGCGCTCGGCGCGCGACTCCTCGATGACCTCCTCCACCTCCACTGCCTCGTCTGACGACAGCTCGAGCACCGCCGCGTCCTCCTCAGGCCGCTCACCCTCGCCCAACTCTTCGCCCTCCTTCTCCGGCAGCGCCTCCGACTCTTTCAGCGACTTGCTGATGCTCAGTTTGGCGGGCAGTTTCACTTCATCCTAAAAGGAGAGCAGAAGGAAAAGATGGGAGGAGCTGGGCCAGAGCTCGATAGGGACTTGGGGAGACGCTGGGTGAACCCGAGGCAGGGGGGTGGTGAATCTGAGGAGTGCGTGGGACCCATGAAATCGACCTGGACTTTTTCGCCATTGTATCCTCAGCGCCTGACACAGAGCTGGACACCTCGCGGGATCCCTATAAATATGTGTCGAGTGAGTGGTAACTATACATACAGGGCGAGGAGAGAACTGAGCTTCGGGTAGGAGACGGACCTGTAATGTAATAGCGCTTCAATTAAAGATCTCTATGGCCCTCCAACCCTGTCCTAGTGCCCTACATCCACCCTTCTTACATTAAACCTTTGCCCTGGCGTCCCGGGGATGGCAATTTAACTTTGGAAATGGACAGAGCGCCCTCTGGTGCACGAAGTCACACACTGCCTGAGCCAGGCCTAAAAGCAAACGGGTTTGTGAAGCGTTTGTTCAGGTTGAGGGGGAGTGGTAGATGAACTCACAGCCAATAACCAGGCGACCCCCACGTAGGGTAACTTGAAGGCAAGGTAAAGGGAATGAGTTTTCCAAACTTGAAACCACTTCAGAACCAGTCTTAGGGAAGGAGAGCTGTGGCCCTGCCCTCCCCCCAGCCCCCAACCTCCTCACACTGTTTAGCTCCACCAGTAGTCATTTCCCTCCAAGTAGAAATTCAGGGAGGAAAGAAGAAGCTGGCTGGCAGCCAAGGGCATGCTTTCTCCTCATCATAGATATTTCTTCTGGTCTGACTTCCCCGCCTTGGAATGGAAGGGAGGGGTTGCTTTTCCATTTTTGCCTGGAACCCAAGTGGCCAAGAGTAGGATGGTGGTCCTAGATTCTCTAAGATCATGGAACTCAAAGCCAGTTCTTCCCTCCTCGCCTAGGAGGACATAGCATCGGCACTGTTTTCCATTCCAGGAAGCTTTTCCAAGATCTTGACTCTGGGCCAGAGTTTCAGTATCTCAGGATCACCACCCACCAGAAGGCAGGAGAGGCTGGCACAGAAAAGGAACAACGGCATAATTCAGAATATAATAGGGTTTCCTCTTTGGCCCAGACTCTCTTTAGAGACTTCAGAGTTTTTATAAAGGGTTTTCTGAAGATCGTTTCCCAGAATTGTAAGAAAATTCCAACTGAAAAAAAATGAGATGTGAGCTGTGTCCTCTCATAAACACGCAAACACACACACACACATACACATACATTGGCCATTTGGTATCTCTGCACCATCTGCCACAGAAATTCCTTCCACAGCCCCGGGCCTCTTTCCTCTTCCCTTCCATCCACAACCCCCCTACCCCCACCCCGAGTTTCCTGGTTTACACTGAAAACTAGGAACACCACCTCCCAACTTCCTTCCCTCCCTGTCAATAGCATTAGCAGGAACAAAGAAAGAATGTTGGCTCCACCTCTTCTCCCAAACTGGGCACCAGCTCTTCTGGGCATCAAGCCACCTCAAGTTCTCTATACTTGACTACACCTCCCAGCAGGCAAGGTGACCTGGACACAGGGCATGCTGGGACTTGTAGTCTCCAGTTGACATAGCTAGCTTAGTACTACTGTGGGCATCCTATGGCATTCTGTCTACACGTCTGCCTTTCACCACTTATAGAGGCATTGAAGGTGTGTTTTCCTTATTCTGAGTGTAGGAGGGTCCCAGCCTCTCTTAGCATTCCCTCTGATTTTCAGTTGTATCCTTTGGGTCTCCTTTTGCAATCAATATTCCCTGTCCAGTACTCAAGTCTTCTCTCCGTCACACCATTTTAGGACTCTAGGATCTAAACTCTCCACTATCTTTTCATCTGTCTCCACCCCAAATTTACCGGCAGCCCATATAAAACAAACAAACAAACAAACAAACAAAAAAACCCAGCTCTGAGCTCTCTCTCACAGCCTCCCAGAATAGAAACCCACAGACATGCCACCAAAGGGTGGAGGAGAACCCTTCCTTTCACTAAGCTCAGACAATGTGGATGGGCTAGGGAAGGATTAAGGGTGATGGGCGGGGAATAGTCAGGAAAACAGTCCCAGCTGCTGGAAAACAAATCCACATTGTCTCCCTGCCCCACCTCCAGCATCCCTGATTCTCCCCTCTGTTCCACCCCACCCCCTAAAGGCTGAGCTGGCTGGTTTTCCTGGCCTCTGGCTTCCTAGATAAAGGTCTTTGCCAACTGAGCTTGAAAGTGAACAGGGCTAGGGAGAGAGTTGTAGACTTCTTGTAGCAAATCCTGTCTTTTCAGTACCTGATGAAAGGTCTCAAATACATCAGGGAGCAATCCCAGTGAAGGGAGGTTTATTTCTGGATTTGGGGGCATCTCCTCCAGTCCAAATCAGTACCTGGGACTATAACTCCATTCATTGTAGGTTTTCCCCCAGAATAATGGTTAACACCAGAGGAGCTGTCTTCTTGGTAGAAGGTCAGGGAATAAGGGAAGAAACAACTACTCAAGTCCCTGGGCAATGTCTAGGGGGCTGACTCTGGAGAGGATATACCACCATGACTTTTAGCTTTTCACCTTCATTAATGAATTTTCTCTTTTCTCCCGCTTTCCAGGCCAGGTTTCCTCTATGACTCACAGCCTTGGAGCTCTGTCTTGGGCCCACCCAGTCTGCCTGTTGCTACAACAACCATAAACACAATCCCAAAGCACCTCCCCCTACCCTGGGCACACAGGCCAGGCACCCTTGTCCCCACCCCTACTTCCCTGGCAGAGCTCCTGAACCAAAGGAGAGGCCTCAGGGGGTGGCAAGGAGGGAGGGCTCTACTTGTTCTGTTTCCACATTTTTATTAAACAAAAACCACCACTCCCAACAGGCTTGGTTTCCAGAGTTACCTTTAATGACCAGGTCTGAACAAAAGCATGCACAGCTTCCCCTGCCCCCACCATGCACACACAGCTCCCCAACCCAGGAAGGCACCAGTCCAGGATGAATTTAGTCTCGGGAAGATCTCAGCCCCTTGCATTCCACTCCCCATCCCTGCCATATAAACTTAAGATCCTTTGGCTTAGGAAGAATATTTTATTATGACTATAATTCAATTGAGCACCTACTATGTGTCTGGTCCTTGGCCAGGCACTTCACATCTGTCAGGGAGAAAAGTCACTGTCATAAAGCCCTGAGAGCAAACCAGCTCTGTCTCCAGCCACTGCCTGAGAATGGCCAGAGATTTTAGAAAGGTAATTCAGAGACCCAGGATCTGCTCAGATCCTGAGTCTGAGGGTGTGGAATGGGGTAGAGTGAAAGAGAGGGAAAATCTTTAAAACTCAAGCCATCCACTTTAGGTTGCCAAGATAAGGGGCTGGGAGGAACCACAGGCAGAGGGTCCTTCTTTCCTGCTACAGGGTGATTCTCAATAGGGGCGATTTTGTCCCCAAGAGAGCAGAAATTGATTCCTGGGACAGGAGGAGTTAGATAATAATTTGTGGTGCTCTAAAAAGTCCCAGTACATAAATAGATATATAGTATAACTATAGTATTACAGTTTCATGGGGGAGGGGACAATTAGGGGAAAATGTTTAAAAGGACTCCTAGGCGGATGATTATGAAAAAAAAAAAAAAAAAAGTTGAGAAACACTGTGCTATAGGGAAGCCAGAGGATCCAAGCCAGAACCAGCTAAACGGTACCCCCTTCCGGCCTCTCAGAGTTGGCAGCTTTTGAGTGCCCCACCCAAGGCAGGATCTGGCAAACATAAGGGAACTCTTTGCAAAACATAAAAAAAAAAAAAAAACCTGGAAAAAATAAGTGTAAATGTTCTCCCCAGCTACAGGGAGAGAGAGAGTGGAGAGGCACAGAATAGACTCTAGGCCTGGGTCTCATGAGGGCCCTCTATAAAGAGGCTTTGAGTCAAACTAGCCTGCCCCTGAGAAGGAGATAGAAGGGTGAAGGGAAGGGGGAATCAGAAGCCACAGCAGTTTCATGCAATTTCATGCAAGGCACACTGGGTGCAGCTCAAGTATGGTGTTTGGAGTGTCTACTATTAAGACAGAAACCAAGATGTAGGAGAAGTCTCCTTCCCTTTACCTCCCACCCCATTGCACACACCATATTTGCCTGAACTCTGCATAATATGAGAGTGTTTCACAATACCCATCACCCACCCACAAGAGGCAGCTTAGAAGAGGCCAGCTATTTTTCACTGACCACCACTAAGCAGTGGGCTGATGGTGGACTTGTAGTAACACCCCACGCCCACAGCCCCATGGGACCCAGGAGACTCTAAGTGCCCCCGCCAGCTGTCGGCTCCTTTGGGGTGGGCAGAGGCACAGGTTCTGGGTAATAGGGCAGTGCCCTAGGCATCTGGTCAAAGGGTGGGAGCTCAGGCACTGTCTCAGGCTTCAGGTCAAAGGGCTCAGTCTCAGGCAGAAGGTCAAAAGGCACGATCTTGGGTGTGGCCAGGTCAGAGGGTGCTTTCAGCTTCTTCTTGGGCTAAGATGAGGAAAAGGGGTTTCAATGGGGCTTGGGTGCAGGTGGGGTTGAGAGAAAGAGGCCTTGGTGAGCATGCAGAGTTGGAGCTGGTGAGTAAGTAGGAAAGCAGAGAGAGTACATAATGTATTAGGATGGAAAGAAACCACATTTTAAACGCTTCATCAAGTGGACCAGCCCTATGAATTAATACACAATTTAAATGGAACCTCCTTCTTTCCTCCCTCTAGAATCTTCCCCATCCTGTCCTTGGCCTCCTACCTTCTATCTCTACCAGCTATAACAGTGGGATGATGCTTTTGGGGGGTGGAGTGGAGTGATGGGAGAAAGAGGCTGCTAGGGGTGGAGAAGCAGTTTTCTAAGAGGCCAGTTGTTAGACCTTAACTAGGGAGGCTCCAAAGAGTAAAAGAGAAGGCAAACAACTTCACTGTCTTCAGAGTCAGATGCTGCTGATCCCAATTCTAGTTATTCCCTGGGGCAGAGTGAGCACTGGGTGCCGCCCCGGATAAGGAAGGGGAGAGGCAAAGAAAAGGAACATCCTATTTCCTTTTGTCCACGTCCTCACCTTCTGCCTCTCTTGCCACTCTCCCCTGACCCATGCTTGGGCTATCAGACACCAAGACACACAGAAATCAGGATCAAAAACCAAGCTATATTTATGACAAGTGGGCCTACATCCTGGGGCATCCAATGGCAGCTCCCAGCTGAGGGGCTGAGCTGCCACTCTTGCTTTGGACAATCAGAAGTCAGGGAAGAGGGACATTTGGGGACACTACCAGATTCCGGTGACAACAATGTTACCGGAAAACACAAAGCAGCAGGTGCCAACCTGCCCCATGGGTAGAGAGAAGGTAAGAGTAGCAGGGAGGCTGAGGAGACAGGAGCTATCATGGTCCTCTCCCAGCAAGGTGCAGAGGCCATGCCAAGGGACACCCACACTGGCCAGGGAGCTCTAGTCTTTACACTCTGCTCCCCCTGCCCACTGTCATTGGGCCAGGTAACCACACATTGCCTCTACTTCAGCACTGTGAGACTGAGTAGTTATTGGCCACCAACCTTAGCCACTCTTGGCCAATAGTGCACTCCCTCCCCCCCACACACACAAGCACAAAGCAACCCCAATGCCAAGACTATGCAACTATCTCCCTCAAAAAATGAAGGAGCCAGAACTAACCCTCCATTAGAGCAAGGCTCCACCCCGATTTCTGCTGCAGAGCCCGAGGAGGTGGGGAGCAGAAAGTGTAGCAGAAGAAGGGGTACACCTGGGTTCTGGCCTCAGCTTTGCTGCCCAATCACTTGAATGACAACAGGCAATTAACTTCCCCTCTCTAGGGCTCAGCTTCCTCTGCTACAAAATGAAGAAACTGAAGTTGATTATCTCTGAGGCATCTTCCAGCTCAAAAAAAAACCCATCATGACAGAATGATGAAATATTCACAATGGTATGGTTCAAAAAAAAAAAAAGTAACAAACCACCGTTCATCTCTGAGGTTGGTTGCCTAGCAACGGTAATCCCTCTCTTCTCCCTATCAGTTGCCCACTGTGCCATCTCCTTTCTTTTTAACTTCCGCCTTTACAACAGGTAGATTTCTTTATTTACTTTTTTAAAAAAAATCAGAGAGAGAAGCACAATTTCCTTTAGTCTTAGAAATACCCCTAAAAATACCCTCCCTGCTTCGGATCCAGTGACCAAGAAAAACAACCCAAATTCAGCTTTTTGGAGAGAAACGAGTGGCAAGCACTCTCTCACGGCCACTAGGCTTAGAAAGTGAGAGGGACTAGAGCCCTAAGTTGGAAATATTCCACAACAAAGGTTTGGAGTTCTTCTGGAACAAGGTAGCCCTGATTTATCATGAGTCCAGGAAGGAGAAATAGGTTGGGGTAGGACTTGGGGAGAAGCCAGCCCTGGTGTCCTCCCCTTTACTGCTCAGGAGCCACCTAATCCCTTAAATGCTTCCTGGTCCTATCCTCAAGTGCTTGGATCAAGTTTAATGGGTACGTGTGTTGGTCACTAACTGCCTCATCAGAACTGCTCAGGAAAACATTTATTTCCATTTTCGCATCCCTTTCTGGATTCTAAAATAACTCTAATCGTATCTAAGTCATTGTCTGAGAGAATCGGCTCTTTATTGATCACAGCTCCTCCTGTTTGTATAGTGCTCACAATCTGCCTGATCAAACTCCCAGCAGTTCTCGGCCTACTGACCCCTAGCTACTGGTAGAATTTACTTCCTTCATTCTCTAGCTGTTGCCTAGCTGTTACCTGATAAGATGGGATGCCGAAGTGCTAGTTTTTGTTTGCGAGACAGGGAGGGAAATACCAGAGAAATACATTAATAACTCAGAAGTGAGTTTAAAGTGAGAGCTCTGATATCCTTGAGTGGAAGGGGCTAAACTGTGTGTGTGTGTGTGTGTGTGTGTGTGCGTGCGTGCGTGCGCGCGCGCGCATGCACGTAGGTACAATGCAAACAATCTGGCATCATTATGTCTAGCAGTTCCTTGAATCTGTGGGGTGGAGCCACACAAGGGATTCCCTGCTTTATTCCCCAGGAAGGAGGTGTGGGAGGCCAGATGATCCCACAGCTGGGGCCTTCCCACCCTTTCATGCTTTCCTCTACCCTGCCCTTTTTGCTATATCAGCACCTCCCACATCTGCAGTAGAGAATACAGCATCCGCTCCCCTGTTCCCATGCTGGAAAACTCATACCATCTCCAAATCTCTCTCTGCCTGGCCATCTAAGCATCCTACCCCGTCAGCCTGATTTTCCCATAAATGTTGCCACCCCCAATCTTCCCTATTAGGTCTGCCAAGACGCAGAGCTATTTTTACCTCATTCTCTTCCCAGGCTTGCAGACCTCAGGGAGGAGCAACCTCTGTTTTCCTCTAGCATTTGAGTACTCCCCATCCCCCACCTGGAACATCTGCTCTGCAGCTCAGGGAAATTCTGCTTCTCTGAGCCTCACCCTGTTGCTGGAATCTTTTCCTTACCTCTGAGCTCTTCTCTGAGGTGGGACCACTTTAGTCATTAGTTATTTCCCCTGTGTTTTGGGGGATCAGGGTCCCAAGCTTGAGCTCTTCCTTCTACCTCAATTCTCTATCCTCCACTGGCCCTGGTTTAATACCGATGCAGTCAAAGCCAACCCGTCCCTTACATACACACGATATACAGCCACAGATCCCTGCCAGCTGCTGAGAGGGAGTAACAAAGGGATGCTATTGGCCTCTGCAGGGAAGTCTTTCTCCCTCCACACCTGTCCCTCTCTCAGAATCTCCATCTTTAACATAGGGAAGTTTAACCCGGGACCAAGAATTTTCCCAGGTCCTACAGTCTGGAATCTTTAAAATGAGAAGAGTCGCCCATTCTAGACCTTCGTGGCAACCCTTTACCACACCAAGCACTGGAGAAAAGATGAAGCTGGCTTGCTCCCCTGACTTGTTATCCTTCATTTGATGTCCCCCAGTGCTAGGTGGATCTCTTTAGAAATCTCACCTCCCCCTATCCTGCTTCCTCCAAGCAGTTAAATTAAGTGGAAACTCCGGGCAAACATTTTCTACCAGATAGTGCCACGTGAGGGGAAGCAAAGCTTCTTAAAAGCTAAGTGCCTCTTGGGAGGAGTCCCTGGGCATGGGGGAAGGGGGAGAGTCTGCCTCTGTCAAGTCTGCCTCTGTCCCATCACCACCTCTTCAGATAAGTGCGAGCTCACCCACCTCCCTGTGTCTACTGTCCCCAACACTTGTTCCAATCTGCAACTTTCTTAGCTCCCTCCAGAGAAACCAAAGCAAGGACCTCATGGCATCCCAGATGGTCACTCAGAACCCAGCATGACCAGGCCCCACAGGGGTCAGTGAAACCACAGCTCCCTGATAGAGCTTTTCTCACCTAAGGGGTGTGGGAAATCTGGCCTTCCATTTCTTTCCATTCCCTTGGGTAGGGAGAGGAAGGGAAAGAGGGAGCAGACTACACCTCCATCCCCATGATCTCACCTTCTTGGGGTTGGAACATCAACCAGGCCTGCGGGAAGCAGAGAGGAGGTGAGGCTGGGCACATTCCCACCCAAGTAAAGATCACCAAGCCCTCAGCTCAGACTCACCTTAATGGGATTAGGGCGGGGGTGGGGGTGGAGAAGGGTAGCAATACTAAGGTTCCCAGGTTTATTTGGAGGGTTATGATACAAAAACTCCATTTTTATATAGGCGAGAGGAATGGAGATAGGTGCAAAGGAAGCAACAGGAGCCCTGGGCGGCGCCCGGGGCACGCTGGCCACCTCCTGCCAGTGCGCGGGCTCCTTCACCACCCCCGCAGGTATGCAGGGTGATTCACCGCGCCCGGACCGCGGGTCCCGGTGGGGGCTGTCCACTACCCTCCACCTCTTGCCCTCCTCGCGCTGCCTCCCCCTTCCCCGCGCCTGCCTGCTTCCATCCCGCCAAGGGTATGGGCGCGCTGCTGGCGAGGGCCTGAAAGTGCCGGGAGGCCACAGGCAGATCGCAGCGAGCGGACGCGGTAGGCAGCCGAGGCTGAGGCGGGGGCGCGGGGTCCGCCGCGGTGTGCTGGCTGTCCTGTCCCTCGCCTGACGCAGCCCCCGCCGGTGCGTGCCTGAGCCCTGAATCACCCGCTATATCGGGCGGGCAGAGCCGGAGGCCCCAAACCCGGGCCGCGCCGCCAGTGTCCGCTTACAGCGGGCCCCAACGGCCACCGAGGACCCCTGGCTTTTCCTAAAACTTCCTCGGAGTAGGAAGACTTCTAACAGTCGAGTTGGGAGCAGTCTGCAAGGGGCCGTGTCCCCGAGTCCAGCCCCCAAACTCGGTTCCACTACTTGTTTGACACCGGAGGAAAGAAGGCTGGGTGAGGAGGCGCGGGGTGCAGAGCGCGCCCCTCTGCGCGCTCCAGGAATCTGCCGCTCACCCCACATCACCCCATCCCCTCCCAGCAGCGCTCGCCCTAAGGGAGGGTGGGTCCCCTGAGCCCTGCCAGGCTGGCGGGAGAGCTGCGCCGCGGGCTGGTTGCCCACCCCAAGCCCCGGGCCGGGGACGGCAGGCAGGGCGCTGGGCTCTGGGCGCGGTCCTCCCTGCCAGCTCACCTGGTAGATCATGACTTTAAAGTTACGGCGCCGCAGCAGCTCCGCCTCGTTGACCTCCAGCTTCTTGATCTGGCCGGCCTGGCGCTCCAGGCTGCCGCGCACGGTCTTCACGTTGACGCTGACCTTGCGCACCTTCTCCAGCAACTTGCTCACGGTGTTGCTCGTGGTGGCGTGCGCCTTGCCTAGCTTGCTCAGCTCGCCCTGGATGCTCTGAACGGCGCCCTCCATCTCCGCCTGCCGCTCCTCCAGCTGGGCTTGGGTCAGCTGGATCTGGTCGACGGCGCCGATGATTTTGTCCAGAAGGCTCAGCACCAGCACGCCGTTCACCTGGTCCGACTTGATCAGCTCCTCGGATCCGGCACCCGACGGCTCCTCAGCCGCCGGCGCCCGCACGGGGGAGGACACCGGGTCCTCGGTGTCAGGGTACCCGGGAAGCGGCTGCTCAATGATATGGAGCTGAGTGTCCTCCATGGCTACCCGGAGCCGTGCGGGGCCGGCCGGGTGGAGCTGAAGCTGGAGCGGGAGAGGAGAGGAGGAAGAGCGGGAGGGGGGAGAACGAGAACGAGAGGAGAGCGGAGGAAACTCGAGCCACGTCCGTGCGCCCCGGGACCTCGGCCAGGACTGTGGGGCGGGGGATCAGTGAGCTCCCCGGCTTCTAGGCCAAATCCCGGAGTCTCGTTGCCCATTGGCTGGCCCCACCCCAGAAAGGGAGGGACCGGGGCAGAGGGGGAGACCGATGATGAGGAAGGGAGGGCTACCAGGGGGACCCAACAGCCGAGCGCCCCACCCTTCGCAGGATGGTTGGAATAGTTGGAGCGGGAGACTAGGGCCTCCACTGGCAGCGGAGGCGGCGGGAGCGGGACTGGGGCGGAGGAATGTGAGCTGGAGAGGAAACAGGTCCTAGAGTGTTGCTCTACTTTTCCCTCTCTCCTTTCCTGCTCACCCGCAAACCCACCTCAGCCTTTTAAGTGCTAGGGCGGGGAGTCAGGTGGGACACGAGATCCTGGAATTATATGTGAAATATTGTATTGTATTTGCCTGTGTTCAATTTTTGAAAGAGAAAGGATTCACGGCTTACACATTCTTTTCGAAGGGACCTCTAAGTCGTTCTCCCTCGAGTTACCAACTGCTGTTCTAAAAGTCTGAGGAGTTGTTTGGGGAAAGGGGTGGGAGAGAAATTTTAAGTTAGGGTCACAGTGGTGGAGAGAGGCTGCAAAGCTCCTCTAGGCTCCTCTTAGAATTATCCTAACAAAGTAGGATTAAGATGGGCAATAAAATAGAAAGTAAAGCTCATTCGTACCCCCCTCTAACTTCTCTCTAAAAATCACCTTTCCCTGTGCCCCAGAGGCCTAGCTGATAGTAACCTCAGAGAGCAGGATCTAAGTATGCACCCTTCTCTCTAGATCCAAGAGACTAGCGCTCAGCAATTAGAGAGATCGTCAAATCCCACCTCATTTGACAGAAGGGAACAGGGGGGCCTGTAGAGGGGAAGTGACTGGAGGCTGCCCGCAGGACAGCATTGTCTTGTCGCTCTAATCAGGTCTCTGGACTCCTCTAGCACTTTCCACCTCATGACTGTACCTTTCATTAGGCAGACATGGCCACTGACATGCGCTGGTCTTGAGCCTGTCAACCCGAGGTTTAACTACAGACATATTTTCAACCATACTGGATACCAAGGAGCAGGATCAAGCAGGACCTTTAGCTGAGAAGTCCAGAAAAGAGAGACTGCCCATACTCCCCCATTTTCCTCTCTAGCACAGCACTGGAGCTGAGTTCCCTGGAGCAGCACCAGCTCCCTTTTCCCCAGAAAAGCTGCAAACCTTTTCCCTGGTTAGGAAAGCAAGCCTGGGTTTCCCCAGCTGGGTAGACAATGGTCTTGGCAAAAGGCCTGTTCTAGTATAGCATGCATTATCATTAGAAACAGTGAAAATTGCTTGGTGGGGACCCAGGGCCCCATCGATCCAGTGAAAGAACCCACTAACCCAGAAAGGAGCTGAAGAGCTCACTGTCTGGGATAGTGAAGGATAGCCCCAACAACTATTGGATGGATAAAATATTTCCCCTAACACTTAGCTGTTTTCTCAGAAATGAGTGACTTTCTTGTCTGAGATTCAAGTAGAATGAACTGGAATATAAAATCATAACTGGTATATAAAATCATACATCATATGTAATATATAAAATTATATATGTGCTGAAACTGACATTGCCAATTTATTTTAGAATTTAAGAGAAAATATATTTTGGCAGTGTAAATTGCTTC
This sequence comes from Eidolon dupreanum, assembly GCA_028627145.1. NCBI lineage: Eukaryota > Metazoa > Chordata > Mammalia > Chiroptera > Pteropodidae > Eidolon > Eidolon dupreanum. Next base: position 94,267,541 of record CM053506.1, read on the forward strand.
CACTAAGGATTGATTATATTTTTAGAAAAAAGAAGAGAAACAGTAGAGAACCTTACTGGACCTTTATAAGGTTCTTATATTTATTAATTGGTTAGATTATTTTCACAAGTGATATACAAGATACAAATTGTGAATAGCACACAAAAGAAACATTGTGAAAAGTTTTTTCTAATCCTGTCTACAGCAATTATTTTCTCTCCCAAGAGACAATTGTTACTGTTTTCTTGTGTCATCTTCTACAGAAAGTCTTGCATATATGATCAAATATATATATATATTGCTCAGCATTTTGCTATTTTTTTCTGGTCATTAATATATCTTGGAGATTGTTCCATATCAGTACATGGAGCTGTCTTGTTTCCCAATGTATAGATGTACTATACTTATTTAACCAGTTCTCCATTGATGAACATTTAGAGAGTACAATTTAAACCTCACTTGGGGGCGGGGAGGGTGCTGAAGAGGAGTTTTAGTGGTTGGTTTGATTTTTGTGGTTGCATGCTTGCTAAAAGGAATTAAGTCCATCAGGAAAGTATTTCTACTCTTCAAAAAGGAATGTCAGTATCTGTGGATGAGTCAAATTATGTCCCAGGGATAGTCTAGTGACTACAACTCTGACTCATTTAATGCCTCCTTAATGGAATTTTGCAGAAAAGGCCCTACCCCTACATACCTATATCCAAGAAATAATCTGTATCAAATTTCTCTCCTATTCCTCTTCTTACTAAATGCTAGCTAAATCCAACAGGGGGCGAGCTGAGCCTTGGTGAACTAGCTTTATCAACACCGACATTCAGAGCTTGAGTGGAACAATCCTTCCCAGAGGACTTCACTCCATTTCACTGAAAACAAACAGTTTCTCTTCGTTTAGAATTGCATTCGGCAGGCCATTGCTTGCATTCAGGGTTGACACTTTGCATTTTCCATTGCTCACCCTATTTGCTGAAAGGCACACTGTTCCATTGTGTGCTTTCAGCTGCTGAGGCAGAGTCTGTAAATGGGTTAGAGAGGTGGAAACAGACAACCCTTTGGCCCAGAAAAATAACACCGGGACGCAACCATGTCAGCAGCTGGAATCTCATAGCACTCTATCATATTCCTCCATCTGTCCACTTGTTCAACAAAATGTGACTACTTACCATGAGCCAGCTGGAGACTTCGAGGAGGAGGAATAAAGCCCAGTCCTTCCTGTTGAGAAATTCATAGCACAGCAGGAGAGACAGATGCATAAATAGTTTCTGATACAAAGTGGAAGGTGTTCCAGCAGCTCAAGGAGGGTCACCACTACTTCCTGAGAGTGGGGAAGGGTTCACAGGGGGGGTGTCTCTAGGTATAAAGGAGGAGGGAGGGTAGACCTTTCTCCACCTGCCAGCAGTGACAATATGAAGTGTGAAAGTGCAGAACTGAGAGGTGGGTAGCCAGGTATTGCTCATCTCTTATCCTGGTTCTGCCATGAGTCTTTTATCAGTTTACAGGAAGATCCAGCAAGGCTTGAGGGGTGTGGCATACAATACGTTCCATTCAGTTCTGGATCTGTGCTGGGAGAGATCCCAGGGAGACAGTGTATTTTGTTAATAATAAATCGTTGGGATGAATGATGTGTCCTCACATCAGAAAAACAAACCATTCCACACAGAAGACCAGTCCTCAGCAGCTGGCTCACAGTTGCCACAGGCAGCAGCAATGCTTTTCTTCCCAGATTTGTAGACACTTTTCTTGCCCCTCTGACATATATGAAAGGTGTCTATAATTTTTTGTGTATTTCTCTTCCTCACAAATTCCTTTCTTCTTCAAACATTAATATATAGCACAGCTTTCCTGAACCAGAAAATAATAAAAATTATTTATTAAGTGCTAATTTATGCATAATTTGGTGCTAGAAACCATTCAAAGGATACAGAGAGTTTGCTGTATGTTCAAGAAAACACATTAAGGAAAACACCGTAAAACCTCCCCTCCTCCTTTGCCTTCAATATACACTGGTCTCTTTTCCTAAAAATAAAAAACAAAAACAACCACATGAGCAAACAAAAACTTCAGTCTTCATGGTTTTACCCTCCTGTTTCCTCAAGTTTGGGTCCATCTGTTTTCTAAAACTGCCACTACGGATCCCTTATCCTCAATTCAGTCCTTAAATTTCTGCAGTTTATCCAAAAAGGTGACTTCCTCTCTGAAAGAGCACTTATAAGTCACTAATAAACTCCATATGCTACCAGTTATCTCTCCTTCACTAATTTTATTTGAACTGTGCAGGATTTAGAAGTGCTGTCCTCAAGACTCTCCCTCTTGCCTTTTGTGAGGCTGTTATTTTTATTTATTTCTTGTCTCATTTGCTAACTTATTTTTTCTTCCTGTCATTTTCTTTTTTTTAACAGCTTTTAAAATGGCTCAAAAAAAAATCCTAACTTTCTTAATCTATAATTTATTAATATATAATTCACCTGTTTAAAGTGTACAGTTCAATGGTTTTTAGCACACTTACAGAGTTGGCAACCACAGTCAATTTTAGAACATTTTCATCTCCCCTGTCTAATAAAAAGTAAATCCAGACTTAGTAAAGAGAGACTTTATTTGAAAGGATTATTGCATGGAAAGAAAGAGACTATTGCAATCAGGGGAGGGGTGTCAATTGTAATGAAGAGAACACTGTGACCCTAAGATCTGCAAGTGTCCCAAAGGCTGAACCAAAAGGAGATTTCTTTTATAGAGAGGAGTAAACAAAGGAAGGAAGAACTAGGTGGAGGGAGTGGATGAAAGGATGGCATGATAGCACAGCAGATCAGAGAATGTTTTTCCCTGAAGCCGGCCTGGTCTGCCCTTCGGAGTTGTTGTGTGCTGGCCCAGGCTGAGTGGGTCAAAGATCAGGGAGGGGCCTGGAGAAAGGAGAGAATCTTATAAAGTTTGTTTAACAAGCATTTTGTTCTGAGTGATCAGTGGGAACAAGCAGTTCAATGATCATTTACGAAGCAAAAAATAAGAATGTGGAAGGTCTGTGTCTGCCCTTGTCATAGGTAAACAAGAGGGGTATTCATGGGTAATAGGGAGAAGGTGATTCTTTGCAGTAAGCTATTTTCCAGGACATAAAAGGGTAGGCAGATTCCTTGAAACTTCAATATTTTCCAGGAGCACAGGGCTCAAGTAAAATTCAACAATGTCACCCCATACCCATTAGCTGTCATTCCCCATTCCTCTCTTCTACCCGTCTCTGGCAATAACTAATCTACTTTCTGTCTATGGACTTGCATACTCTGGACACTTCATAGAAGTGGAATCATGCAGTATGTGGCCTTTTTTGTCTGGCTTCCTTTATATAGTGTGTTTTCAAGGTTGACTCATGTCATAGCGCATATCAGTATTTCATTCTTTTTAATGGCTGAATAAAATTCTATTGTATAGATATACTACAAGCTGTTTGTTCATCAATTGATGGACATTTGGGTTGTTTCCATTTGGGGGCTATTATGAATAGTTCTTCTACGAATATTCATGCTATTTCTTTCTCCCTTTTTTTCTTTTTTGCACTGTGTTCTTAATGTAGGTATTTCACATGGCTTGTCTTCAGACCTCTGCTCTGGTTCCAGTCACTTTCCCTCTTTCCTTTCCCTCTTCTCTTCTGGCATCCTGTTTGCTATGACTCTAAAATCAGTATCTCTGGTCCTGAGATGAGGAGATATTAAAAATAGTTAAAACCAGTGGCACAGACATCAGCTCATCAGAACGGATGCTGCTCTTGATCACACTTAAAGCAGAGTTTTCTTGGTCCCTGCTGTGCTGGGCATTCCCAGGGGTCCTCGAGTAGCTGCTGATTCCCATGAATCTAGGAGGAGCAGTAGTAGTTTACCACTATGTCAGCCTTGGGCTTGGAACTCTCTCCTAAAGGCCAGGCTCTCTCTCATCTCCCACTGCTTACAGGCTACATGGATATCTTACCCTCTTCCTGACTCAACACCTGTATACTAAATTTAACACCTTTCTTCAGAAATCAGACCCCTCATGACTTTCTTACTTCTGTCAATGGTCACATTGTCTCTTAACCACTAGGCTCCAACCTTACGGTTGTCTTTAACTCTTCTTTCTCTCTCACCTCCCAAAGCAAACAGAATCCCAAGACCTGCCTGTCCTTCCCCCATAATTATTCTTCTGATGCTCCCATTCCTGTAGCCATCTCACTAGTTCAGTTCTCACTCCTTGATGACTGAGTTGTTACTGTACTTTCCCAGCTACTCTCTGCATCTCTAACTTCTTCCCTCCAATTCATCCTTCATGCACAGTTAAACTTCCTAAAATGTTACTTGTGTCTCCCCTCGGAAAAAAAAAAAAGCCTTCTGTGGCTTTATCTTTATTTACTTAATATAGCAGAAATTTGTTAGGTTTTGGTATCCGGATTTTGCCTGGTACCTACAATTTAATACATATTGGTTATTATTTTTAATTTCTGCTATACCTTTACATTAACCTCCTACTACTCCAGTTTGTCTGATAGAATTTGTCTCAAAGATATGCCATGAGCATCATCCCCTCCGACATCTCTTACACTATTGTTTCTTTCTGTGTATGTTTGCTCTCTTCTGCAAAGTTATTATAGGCTTGGACTTCTTTGAAATCTATGCAGCACCTAGCACAGTTTAATATTCAAAAGACATTCAATTTAGAATTATGGCTTGAAATCAACAAATTATGTAATGCTCAATCAGTAAGGGACCCTAGCAGTGCAATGTTTTTTCCAGATCAGGTATCACCTCAAGGATCATCTGATTATATGTATTTCAGGTGAAAAAACTAAGACCTAAAGAGATGGGGTAAATAAATGGAAACTTGATTCAATGTGAATCATTTAAGAAAATGAATTAGCAAAGATTAAATTATGAAATAGTTAACAACGTTTTTAAGAAATTCAACTTTATTATTTCCTGTCATGTATAGTTGCTCTGATCAAAAAAGTTTTCCTAGTAGACATTAGCCTTTATCTTCCTGTGATAAACAGATAAGTGGAATTGAAAATGCAAACTAGTTGCATACCAGCCATAATTAGCACAAATCCTTCTGTTGAAAAGAGCTTAAGTTTTTAATGTCCCCAGTGTCATCTATAGGCAGAACTGGTGGCAGTAATGACTTTCTCCTATATCTTGCAAATATGTCTATTCTTTGAGAGTTTAACAAATCTAACATATAATATGAATGTTTACAATGTCTCCTAAGCCCATAGAAATAATGACTTGCTTGAGTTTAATCAGAGATATTAGCAAACTAAAGAAAATAAGAATCCCTGATCAAGATAACAGCAAAACTCTATCGCTCTTCAAACTGAATTATAATAAACAGTTCATTTATCTAAAAGATAGAAAAGGATCCCTATTAATTTAGTATTTGGTTAACTACATATATAATCTGATTAAAATAGATTATGCACAATCTATTAGAATAGGAGAAATCCATTTTACACTGAACATCTGCTGAACAGAACGTTTATTCATGGCTCTGTCTCCAGATTGGCATGATATTTTTAAGCAGATGACTTTCCTTCTCTTAGTTCTTCACCTCCCTCTTAGTTCTTAGTTTTTTCATCTGTAAATGAAAAGATAAGAGTAGACGATATCTAAGGTTCCTTCTGGTTCTGTCATTCTGTGAGTATAAAGCTAATCTTTGATATTTTAGAAAGCCCTTTGAGGATCTTATAGTACTTCAGAAAATTCATTTTGAACACCGTTCAAATAAATATTAACAAATATTTATCGAGTGCCTATAAAGTGTTAGTCCCAGTGCTAGGAGATGGGGACCCAAAGACTGGAAGACATGATCCCTACCATCAGGTTCCTGCTTTTAGTCTAATATGGGAGCTAGATATGTACCTCCACAATTACAATTTAATGGGATAACAGCCATAAAAGGCAGCAAACATAATAAGCAATGAGAGCACATGGGATAGAGTGCTTTCATTTACATAAGGGAGTCAGGGGACAATTCAGAGGAGTTGAGCTGTGGCTTGAAGAATGAACAGGCATTTGCTAAGAAGAACAGTGTAGCTGGGGGTTAGGATCCTAAGCAAAGGAAAAATCTTGGTAAAGGCATGAGGACTTTTGAGCCCTCATGGCTATTTGTCATGGCAAAGAGCTTATTGAGGCCAAAGTATAAGATGTTTGTGGAGACAGAAAGGGTAAAGGTGAGACTGGGCAGGAAATAGTTGCCCAATCACAGCACATCCTGGAAGTCATACTAAGAGGCCTGGACTTTATCCTGAAGTTTATCAGGTACTACTTAAGGAGTTTAATCAAAACAGGGAGAGGAACTGATTTACATTTTAGAAAGGGAATTGATTTGAGGGAATGTAAATGATAGTTTGGAAGGGGCTAAGACTAGAAGCCAGATCAGAAGCTACTGCAGTAGTCCCAGCAAGATAAGATGACCATCTGAACTAAAGCAGTACATGTACATAGAAGGAAGAGGTCTGCTGGGAGAGATCTATAGGAGGGAAAATCTATAGGGCTTGGTGATTGATTACATGTAAAAAATTAGGGGAAAAGAGGAGCCTAAATATTATAATTTTCTTCATGTAAGAGTACAGATGTAGAAACCATATAAGATTGGATTAAATATGTACTAATCCTATGCTATTCCCTGGACAATACTTTAAAACATAAATTCCTGATGTTAGTTTATTTATTTATAATTGATTTCTTCCTTTATGAAAGTAACAAAGTATATATAGAAAAGCATTGTTAATTTACTTTCCAGTTGTTTGGTTTCAGATAATATAAAATCCATGAGTTCATAATGATGTTAAACAAACAAAAAACTCTTTGAAAATCACCTTTGGAAAATACTAGAAAACCAACTTATTATTTTGAAAACTGAAAATAAAGAGAAATAACTAAGCATTTATCCTACCTTGTCTGGTTGAATTGTACTTCAGGGTAAGGGAGAGAAAGCTTTTATTTATAGAATAATTTTATCTTAAAAGCGAAGAAGAAAATGATAAAGTTAGGATATCACCATTTTGAAGACTCTAGTGAAATAATGATCTAAGTAATGATCATTAATGCCTGCTAAAACTATTAGGTGAAAACTAATGGTGAACTGTGTAATTGTTGTATCAGACTAACACCTAAACCCACTCATTAATCTTTTTTTTTAGAGGGGGAGGGAAGACAGTTCATTCCTTCTCTTGTTTATGGAAAGCAGATTCAAGAAAATGGGTTTTTCCACCTGACTCATTAATCTTAATCTCACAAAAATAGAGAGGATTGACATTATGTGTCTGAGGAGTGTTGTAATAGGAATTACACTTATGAAGTATTCTTGACAAAAAAACAACAATAAAATAATTAATTCTGAATTTTATCAAATGTTGAGATCTAACTACCAGTTCATAAGAAATAGAAGGGTCAGAGAAATATATTAAACTATACGTAAGAATGCCATTAGCAAAATTGAGACATAGAAAATTCTACAGGACAAACAACCCAGTTTCTCCAACAAACAAATTACCGTGGGGTGGGGGAGGGAGTGAGGGAGAGGAAAGATGATGACAAAGATGAAAATCACTGAATTAAAAAGGACTTTAAAAGCCTATTTCCTAATTCTGCATTGCATATTAGAAAGTTGCAAAGGGAGTAGATCTTAGAAGTTCTCATCACAAGACAAGAAATTCTGTAACTATATATGATGGATGTTAACTAGACTTATTCTGATGATTATTTTGCAATATATGCAAATATCAAATCATTATGTTGTATGCCTGAAACTAATATAATATTGTGTGTCAATTATACCTCAATTTTTTTTAAAAAGTCTATAAAAAAAAAGAAGAAAATGAAAAAGCCATTCAACCAATTACAATATATGTATCTGATTAGAACAAACAAATCATAAACCAGAAATGTTTAGGAGACCATTAGGGAAATTTGAACACTGACATCAAGGAATTATTATTACATTAGAAGGTATGATAGTGTCATTGTGGTTATGCTTTAAAATTAATCCTTATATTTAAGAGATACATACTGAAGTATTTACAAATGAAATGATATCACATCTAGAATATGATTAGAAATAGTCCTGAGGGAAGTGGATGGGAGATAGATGAAACGAGATTGGCCACGTATTAGTCATCATTGAAGCAAGGCGATAGATACATAGGGATTCATTACATTATTCTCAGTTGAACTTTCCCACAATAAAAAATACTAAGGTTGTTTTGAGGATGAAATGTGTTTATACATGTAAAGGGACATGTCAGAACAGTTGACACAACAGTGGTGGCAAGAAATGTACGTAACCCTTTTCCTTTTCTCTCATTTGAACCAGTCAAGAACTGGTATTAAAAAAGACTCTCAGACTCACTCTGTGGCTCACAAGAAGATTCCTTCCACTTCTTTCCAACGTTCCAGTTGGAACCAAGACCAGATCTTTACAAGACACTCTCAATGAAAACAGTGCTTAGCAGCTGTGAGCATCTAAGCAAAATCATTTCATTTGTGGAATCTGGACCTTTTCCCAGGAAACGATGTTTCCATTTCACAATGTAACAGAACAGGAAGAGTGTCAGCTCTTGTTCAGATATAGCTTCTTTGTGCTCCACTCAGATTTCCACATTTCCATTGTGCTCTGGGTGTGAGAGTCCAGCTGTGTGTTGTTGGTGGAGTGACTCATTTTTCCACCAAGACATATTTCTATGAATCCCAGGGGCCTCTGATTAGTGTGAACGAGCAGTCAGCACAGACTTGGTTGCTGGATCCATTATAGGACTTCAGAGAGATAATTTAAAGTTTTTCCATGAGCTAAATTGAAAGAGGCAATTCAACTATTCAAAAATTCATGCTCCAAAACCTTTAATGTTTATAAGTAGTTATTAAAAGCAGCTACTTGATACCACAAGGGAATATAAAGGAAAAAAGAAGCATAATCTATGTTCTTTCAGTGTTTAATTAATCCCATTGAGGAAATTAATATACAAGAAGTAGAAGACTCCCAAATAATAGATGTTATCCAGTACAAACATATATAAAATGTATTCATCAATGTTTAGGAGCACTAGAATAATAGAGTGATCAAATGAGAAGAGACTCTCTGGAAAAAAGTTCATTTATAAAATTTTAAATTATTTAAAATTATTTAAAGTTTTTTTTCTGAACCGTTTGAGAATAAATTGACAACCTGATGTCTTGTCACTCCCAAATACATTAGTATGTGTTTTCTACAAACAAGGACATTCTGATATATAACCACAGTACGACCATCAAAATTAGGAAATTAATGGTGTCTGGCTCTCGCTCTCACAGCCATTGCAGTACATTGAGCTCCAGAGAGACAGTGCCAGGGCAAGTGCGAGCCGGACGGGCACTGGGCGACTCTGTGCTCACTGAGGAAAAGTAATTAAACATGGGCAAAGGAGGTCCTAAGAAGCCAAGAGGCAAAATGTTATCATATGCATTCTTTGCGCAGATGCTTCAATCAACTTCTCAGAGTTTTCTAAGAAGTAGTCAGAGAAGTGGAAGACCATGTCTGCTAGAGGGTAAGGAAATGAAAACATGGCAAAGGTGGATAAGGCCTGCTATGAGGGAGAAATAAAAACTTGTATCTCTCCTAAAGGGGAAACAAAAAAGAAGTTCAAGGATCCCAATGCACCCAAGAGGCTTTGTTCAGCCTTTTTTTTTCACGCCTACAGCAGCTGGTCTTCCTAGGTGGTCTCCCATCCACGTACTAACCAGGCCCAACCCTGCTTAGCTTCCAAGATCAGACAGGATTTGGCTTGTTCAGGGTGGCATGGTTGTAGACTCCTTTGTCCTTTTTCTTGTTTTGTTCTGAGTATTGCCCCAAAATCAAAGGAGAGCATCTGGCCTATACATTGGTGATGTTGCAAAGATGCTGGGAGAGATGTGAAATAACACCGCTGCAGATGGCTAGCAGCCTTATGAAAAGAAGGCTGCTAAGCTAAAGGAAAAATATGAAAAGGATGTCGCTGTATAGTGAGTAAAGGGAAGCCTGACGTGGTGAAAAATGGCGTTGTCAAGGCTGAGAAAAACAAGGAGGAGGAGGAGAAATAAGTCACCTGGAGCAGTTTTCTCTTGCCTATAATGCAGTTAAGCCCCCTGTGCATCACTCGCTCCTTTTTAAAAAAAGAAAATTGAAATGTAAGGCTATGTAAGATTTGTTTTTAAACCATACAGTCTTTTTATTTTTTTATTATTTTTTTTATAGTTAACACACTACTGAATGTGTCTTTAGATAGCCCTGTCGTGGTGGTATTTTAGTAGCCACTGACCTTGCTGGTATAGTATTGGGGTTGTAAATTGGCATGGAAACTTAAAAACAGTTTCTTGTTGGTGCACAGCACAAATTAGTTATATATGGGGATGGTAGTTTTTCATCTTCAGTAGTCTCTGATGCAGCTTATACAAAATAATTGTTATTCTGTTACAGAATAACAATTGCAGCTGTTTTTGCTATTCTGAATGCTTCTAAGTAAATAATTTTTTAATTAAATAAAAATCAGGAGTCTACGGCCATGCCATTCTGAACAAGTCTGATCCCATCTTATCTCGGAAGCTAAGCAAGGTTGGGCCTGGTTAATACTTGGATGGGAGACACCTAGGAAGACCAGGTGTTGTAGGCGTAAAAAATTTTAAAAAAATAAAAAATAAAGGGATTGTAAACTGACAAGATCCTTGCAATCTGTGAGGTCAACCAAGGGTTGCCTCACCTAAATACATACATACATACATACATACATACATACATACATACATACATACATACATCAGGAAATTAACATTACTACATACCACCATCTGGTTCTCAGCAGCCTATCAAATTTCATCATTTGTCTCAGTAATCTCCTTATTGCTAAATGATCCAATCTGACATCACTCCTTGAATTTAATTGTTGCATCTCTTTTTGTCTCCTTCAATTAGAAGAATACTTCTTCATTCTTTCCTTTCTTAACTGACATTTTTAAAGATTACAGGATGGTTATTATGTAGAATATTGCTCAGTTTGGGCTTGTCTGATGTTTCCTTGTGATTAGATTTAGGATGCTTATCTTTGCTAGGAATAACACAAAAGGGATGCCGTGTTCTTCTCATTGTACCCTATCAGGTGGTACATGATTTTGGTTTGCCATTGCTAGTGATGTTAATCTTGATCAGTTGGTTAAGATAGTATCTTTTGTACTTTTCCAATGTAAACACTCTTTTCCTCTGTGTCATCCAGAACTATTTTGTAAGGTGGCATTTTGAAACTAAGTAAACATTTTGTATTTCAATTCCTTGAATAGCACAAACTACCACAACTTACTCAATATGAAATAAATAGTTTGGGTAGCTCTAAAACTGTTAAATACATTTAATTTTTACTTTAAAAGTCTCAAAATAGAAAATCTCCGGGTCCAGTTGGATTTAGTGGAAAATTCTACCAAATATTGAAGGAAGAATTAACACCTTTCCCAATCCATTTTACGAGACTAGTATTACCCTGATAGTAAAACCAGACAGACAGTACAGAAAAAAGAAAACCACAGACCAATATCCTTCATGAAAATACATCCCAAAATCCTTAACAAAATATTTAGCAAATAGGATTCAGAAATATGTAAAAAAGAATTATATACATGGGCAAGGTTGTAAGGCTGATTCAGTATTCAAAATTCAATCAATGTAATTCACCATATCAACAAGAAGGAAAAACATAGATCATATCAATAGATACAGAAAGTGCATTTGACAAAATTCAACAACTATTTATGATAAAAACTCTTAGAAAACTAGGAATAGGAGGAAATTTCCTCAACTTGATAAAGAATATCTACCAAAAAAAATCCTACAGTTAACATCATATTTACTGGTGAAAGACTGAATTCTTTCTTCCTGAGGCTGGAAACAAGTCAAAGATGTCTGCTCTCCTACGGCCATGCCACCCTCAACACGCCTGATTTTGTCTGATCTCAGATGCTAAGCAGGGTCGGGCCTGGTTAGTACTTGGATGGGAGACCACCTAGGAATTCTGGGTGCTGTAGGCTTAAAAAAAAAAAAAAGATGTCTGCTCTTATTACTCTTATTCAACATAGTACTGGAAGAGCTAGCCCACACAATAAAACAAGAAAAGGGAATAAAAAAGCATACAGATAGGAAAAAAGATAAAAAGCTGTGCCTTTGTGCAGATGGCATGATGGTCTATGTAGAAAATCCTAAGGAATGTATTAAAAAAAAAAGCTCCTAGAATGAACACATAAGTTCAGCAAAGTTACAGGATATACAATAAACATGCAAAACATCAATTGTATTTCTATACAGTTGTAGTGAACACATGGAAACTGGAATTAAAAATACCATTTACAATTGTTCAAAAAATGAAGTAGGTATGAATTTAATGAAATATTACATTTAATGAAATGTAAAAGTTTTATTTATAATTTTTAAAATAAAATCACCCCATGTGTTAAAATTTTTATAAATTTTTATTAATATTTATAATTTTACATAGTATTTGGCTTCATAGATCTTCTGTATCTGTGGTTAAAACCAATTCTCATTCTCATTATCTGTAGTCTTTCTCTTACTTTACCAGAAGTTTTCCTATTTTTATTGATATTCAAAAAGAACTAGCACTTATATTTGTTATCCTTTAAATCATTTTGACTTTATTCTTTCTGCCTTTTTGGGGTTTATTTTGTAATGTTTTTAAAACTTGTTATGTTTATTTACTTTATTAATAAACAGTTAAAGTTATGATTATTTTTCTCATTCTTTGAATGTAACTTTAGTGATATCCCATAAAATCTGATATGTAGTGTTGTCATTATTAGAAGACTGATCTTCAATTCAGTCTTGAAAGAAACAATTTGCAGAGAGGCGGTAGAATCACTTTCAGTGGACAAAGCAGGGTTCACAGTGAACAAACACCTATTTATCCTTTAAGTCAACTCAAATTTCATCTCTTCTGTAATAGTTTCAAAGCATAGCTAATGATACTTTTATCAGTGCATCCACAGTACTATCTATATATTGCTAACAAAAATCCTTATTGTATTATAGATTCTGAGTTCCTTGAAGTTAGGGCCCTTGTCCAATTTCCAAAGCCTGAATCATATCAAGCTCAAAACTTTGTATTGAAAGAAAGAATGGAAGAATCATGTAAAAGTTGACTGAAAAACTCCTAAAATTCACTTATCTCACTTTTTTACTCAAATTTAGTGTTGTCAATAGCTATACGTATTACCAGAAAATTTTCACTTCCACCCCCAAAAATATTTTTTTCCAAAATATATATATTTTTAGGTAGAAATTATTGTTCACCTGTATCCAGAATCTCTAAAACTCCAAGTGAAAATAAACTTATAATTAAAATAGGGCTCAAGGCAATATCTAACTGAAAGTTACCTCTTGGATAACACTTTGCTTCCCCTAAGAAAAGTTTTCTTCCTTGAAGACCATGCCTTTATACATCCTTCCTACAAGTTTCAAGCAGACTCCCTTGCCCCACAACTCCCTCTTTAAAATACCACACAAGCCCATCTGACTTTTTATAAAACAAAAACATTTCGACTGTAAAGCATAGCAATCTCCAGCCTTAAATAAGTATGTAATTACAAATACAAATAACCCACATCGACTTGTCACAAGAAACTATACTTACAGGTTTGTTTTCTTTATTTCAAAAATATTTATGAAGTATATGTTGAATGCTGAACTAAGCTAAGCAGTAGAAATACAACAGTTCAAGTTAGACCTATCCCTTGACCATTAAATCAACCAGATCCTTTCTACTGGAATTTTCCAATGCATTTCTTCACTGCAGGTCTCATCTCTTTCCTCCAAGTCACTAGAAACTCAATACTGAAACAGTTGCCAGATTTTCTACTTCAGAAACCTCCTTGACCTAGTTTCTTGCTTTCCTGGGCAAATTCTTCAAGTCTAATGTCACAGAGAGGCTTCTCTGTCCTGTGTCAATCAATCTTTCCCTTCTCCCCATTTCAAGTTTTCTCATGTTTTCTCAATTTTATTTCTTTAAAAAGCTTCTTTCATGGTGTTCTCAACTTCCACAAGTTAAGAGGCTCCTCGCCTCATGTGTTGGTCACAAGAGCCTGGAAGTTTGCATAAAAATGTCACATGCCTTAAGCTCATTCATATCTCCTTGTGGATTTAATCATTAGCAGAGTTAAAGAAATCTGACATTCCTTGAGCTCCATAGGAAGCCTCAAAATCTATTATGAACAGATTTTTACTTTTCACCAAAAGACTTTATTTTAAACATTGACAGGCTTTGAAAGTAAAAGCAGAGTGTTATTTTAAGAAACTCAGACCGAAACTGCAGAAGAGACTTCTATGAAAACAAATTTTAAATCGACATTTCAAGAATGATGGTCACCTAAGGTTGTGGCAGGAGAATTCTTTCATCCAACACTCAGATAAGACCCTTGGTAGAATAGTTTAAGAATTAGAGTTCCTTTTTACACAAAAAGGAGAAAAAAATTATTTGACAGACATAAGCAATCATTAAACTGAACTACTGTTATCTCAAAGTATTCACATGAGAGAATAAAATTTTAAATCAAAATTTTACTGTTTGCTGCCAACTATTTGCAGGTGAACAGTTGGAAAATGATGCAGAGCAAAATTTCCTTCCCAGAATTGGTAAGGGAAGTATGCTGGGTTAAACAGTACTCCCCCAAAATTCATGTGCACCTTGACCTGTGAACATAACCTTATTTGGAAATAGGTTGTTTGCAGATGTAATCAAGTTAAGATGAAGTCATACGAGATTAAGATACAGATAATACAGAGGGAGAAATGCTATGTAAGGATGGAAGCAGTAATTGGAGTGATGCATCTCCTCACTCTGGAAAAGCTATCCCATCAGAGTGATGCATCTACAATCCTTTCAGGCAACCACCAGAAGCTAGGAAGAGGGGATGAAGGATTCTTCTCTACAGTCTTTAGAAATATCATGGCCCTGCAAACACCTTGATTTCAGAATTCTAGCCTCCAGACTTGTGAGAGGATAAATTTCTGTTGTTTTAAGCCACTCGGTTTGTGGTAATTTGTGCACTGGCCCTAGCAAACTAATACAGAAAGCATATGGAAAAGACAGACACAAGCAAATACGTATTTCAAAACACTTGGTTTAACTTTAATACTCTGCTCTAGGCCCTTTCTAGGAATCAAAGCTGAATGAGCCAACATGAGCTGACCTTTCACTGATGGAATTTGGACAATTGCTGTGCATTCATTCAAATTAAAAAACAGAAAAAAAAGAGAAAAGAGAAAGATTTATTCTATTCATTCCACTCAGGGACAAATCTTAACCTTCTGAGACTCTGTTAGATCGCTGTCTCCATTCTCTGCTTTGTCTTGATAGTGAAAAACTAATTTTTAAATTATCGTTTAGTCATTTTTACAGATGCTAAGAAACAGCTCGCTCAGTTCAAACACCAGAACTGCAGTACTGGTTGGTCCTCATATGGAATTGTTCATGTCTTCTAGGGCTACGTGATCAACAGCATTTTATACTTGATCTTGTTAGACATAAACTGTACTTGTTCCAGTGACAGAAAGCATAAGCACAATCCCTTTTGTCTTCTTTCTTCCCCAGAGAAGAATACAGGCAACTATAGATAAAGATCAACATCAATGTGACTATTCTGGATCAAAATATTTTGATCAGTTTTGGGCAAAGTTAGTGCATTTGCTGACTGTGTTGAAAACAAATCTGACTTTAGTTTCTAATATTAATACTTACTATTTCTATTCTATTTTATTAGCTTTTATCTCCTCCTCTGAACAAATTTCTATTCATCCTTCAATATCCATCACAAATGTCATGTCTTTATAAAGCTTTCCCCATGGCCAGGCAGGATTAATAATGCTTTTCTCTGGGCTTCCATAGACTTGTTCTGGTCATTGCTATACTACATATATTATATAAGTTAATTGTTTGTCTCCCTGGCAGACTGTAAGATTGTGTTCATCTTTGCACTTCTAGTTTCTAGCATTATGCCTGCTATAAAGTATGTATTTAATAGATGTCTGCTGCAGGAATGTTGGATTTTTTATGACTGAAAGCTTTTTATAAAAATATTCTTCATTGAATTGAAAGAGCATTTTCCTCATGTAGAATAACTTCGAGAACTGTGACTGGAATCAGACATCAGCACTATTATTGTACTGAACTTGATGATATTGCAAAGTTTTCACTGACTCCACAGACATTTTCTAATTCTAGCTTCTGCTCTGAACCCTTCCCAGCTGTCCTTCACATCTTTGTTACAAGAATACAAGCATCTGTCATGAGCTCTCCTTCCCATAGACAATGAAGTTCATAAAACAAAGGGGATAGAGAGGCAGGATATAAACACATTCCCTTTTTGTCTGAATACCTGTGTTCTTTTGTTGATAGTAGGTCTTTATTAGAAGGTGATTCTTCCAGGATCACCTATCCATTCACTCATTCATTTGAGAAACGGTATAGTTACTATGAATGAATAGGCCCAATGCTAGGGGAGAAAAGAGTTTATAGTTTGGTAATAGAAAAAAAAATCACATGGAAAGTACTATTTTATAGAAGAGAAACAGAAAAGTCCCACGAGTGTCCCAATCAGGAATATAAAGCTCAAGGAGGTGAACTAACTTAAGTTCACACACCTTGTAACTGTTGAAGCTGGGATTTGTTTGTCTTACATTTGATACTGAATGGAATAAATGGAGGAAGGAAGACTCAAGCCTGGTTCAGGATGTCACAAAAGCTCATGGTCTACTACACTACATCGTGCTGCCTCCCATAGGCTATTGCTTTAGTTGTCTGAGAGAGGCAAATGGACCTGTACTAGGTTATTGACAATGAAAATAAAAAGGGTAAAGGGGAAAAGGCAAGAAATAAATGCAGGACACACAATTAGTGGGATGTGGCAACTGACGAAATGTGGAAAGAAAAAAGTGGAACTAAAGATGGCTTAAACTTGGAGCCTGGATAACTAGAAAAACAGTAATGCCATTAGCAGGATCAAGCACCTCAGGGGAAGGGACAGTATTTTATTCAGTAAGAGCTCTAATCCTTTAAAATTCTGCTCTCATGTCACCTCATCAATGTAAGCTTTTCTGACATCCTTCGGTCTATTAATCAGTATTTTGTCTCTCAATAATAATAATGACAATGATGATAGCTAACAGTTTAATGCAGGCTGAGTGTCAAGCATGTGCTAGATTCCTTGTATTCCTCAAAATAACCATACGAGGTAAGTACTATTATTAACCCCATTTTACAGATGAAGAAACTGGTGCTTACAGCCTTAAGTTTATAGATATTAAATGGAAGATCAAGATCTGAGTAAGGTTGGACTTCGAGACAAGCATTCCTAACAGAAGCAGAAAACTGCCATACCTAACATACAAGAAATGGGGACAAAATGGCTGAGTTTGAATCCTGCTCTGCCATTTACTAGCTGAGTGACCTTAGGCGAATAATTGTGCCTCAATTTCACTATATCATCTTTTAAATGGGGATAACAATAGTATTTGCCTCCCGAAATTGTTGTGAGGATTAAACAAGTTCACATTTATAAAGCACTTAGAAAAGTACCTGGTACATAGTAAATATTAATCATTGCACTCACTTTCTCTCTCTTCCTCCTCCGCACCCTCAATTATTGGAGCTTTATTTCTCACCGAACTGTGAGCTGCTCTAGAATAGGAAGCATGTCCATTTCACTTTCCTATCTCCAGCACCCAGTTTGCCACATTGTAGGCCCTCAGCAAGCATTATTTACCTGAATGACATTACTGAAATTATGGCAGCTTGAAATTCCATCTCCGAGCCTTGGAGAAGAGCAGTAGATAGAAAAACAGGTATGAGTCCCACACATAGACATTCAAGCCTGACAACAGGCAAGACCACCAAGGGAGAGATCATGGAGGTATAAAAAATATAACACTAGAGAAAGATGGATAGCAAGATATGAAAGGAGACAGAAAAGGAGCTCTAAGAAGATATACTTTCAAGGAAGCCGTGAAAAAAGAGAGTTCAAGGGAATTGAGGGAGTCCAGATGAAAGGCTGTCTTGAAGGTGGAGTATGAAAAAATTTGTGGTTAGCAAGCAGCTGACTCTGAGGTCTAAAAAGTATTTTTTTAAGACTTAGAGGAAGGAAATGACAGTCATTGCAATAGTTTTCTAAAACTTGGCAGGCTTTCAAATGTGGGTCCCTGTCTGCCTTGCCAGGGAAGTTGAGAGAGCTAGGGAGCATTTAAGATCACGGAGGTTCTGGGCCTCTCCAAGGTGCTACTCCTCAATTAAATTGTGATGAAGACAAGTTCTATCTTCACTCACAATGTGAAACAGAAAATTCAGATTAAATGTCCTTTTTTTTGCCCTTAATTATTTCGTTTAGGCTGGTAAAGCAGGACTGATGATGTTTTTTGCCAGGTAGACAAAATTATCACTATCAGGTCTTTCTTTATCTGAAACGTCTCTTCCTCGTTATACCTGAATCTCAATAGGGTTCCACCACCCACAGAGACTGCATAACCGGTTTGCCAAGTTTTTCCTGATACAGTTCTGGTTCTTAAAAACGACTTGGGATCCCTAGTCCTTAAAAGGCCGAGAAAAGGGAATCTATATTAATATTTTAGAAAGGCGTTTTTATAAGAACATGTAGGCATCACTTGAGCATTTAAAAAAATAAGTTATTCTTTAATATTTTTTGAGAAATAGAAAACTCTTATGTGGTCGAATAGGCCCAAAGGAATCTACCATACCTTCACAACGCACGGTCTTACGAGGTTTTTTTTCTCAGTGTTAATTGGAGAAAAATAGACCCGCACAGTTGCTGGTGGGACTAAACCAAAGTAAGGATCTTTTTAAAGACGGGTTTTCCATAGTTAAGCGAACGAGTCCTTGTTCAAGGCTTTACAACGGGATCTAGCACCTTTAGCAATCAAGTCGCTCTGCATTCTGGGGCTCAAATTTTTTCTGTAAATAAGGAGGAAAAAGGGTGTGTGTGTGGGTGTGTGTGTCTGACTGGACGCGCTTTCAAGCTCCCTTTCAGCTCTCACGTCATTTCACAATGATTTCTCTCCTTTCTTAATGTGACATCCCTCAAGAAGAAAACGCTGTGAATTGCCTGCAGGATAAGTGTTAGGGAAAAGGGATTCTAAAAGGAGCAGGAATTCGAGGTCTCGAGCTCCTGCATCACCAGCCCAACCCATCAAACCTCCCGGACCGAAGCCGCAGCCGCGGGAACAAGATGGCGTCAGCAAGCAGGGTCTCACCCGCGCCCCCGCAACTCCGCACTGCGGCAGCCGCCAAGGCCGCACCCCATTGGCCGGCTGCAATGAGGTCATCGTGGGGGCGGCGGCCGGCGGCGGCGCGGGGGCGGGGCTTTGTGGACGCACGCACGTCGAGGCGCTGCTGCCCAGAGCTGGGGTGGCTGCGGACTCGGTCTGCGGTGGCGGCTTTTGCAGTGACCCCCCCCGGCGGCTGGAGGTGAGTAGGGGCTGTAGGTACAGCGCGGAAGGGAGCGGTCTCCGATGCGCACAGAAAATCCTAATAGACCCTCGCTTGTCAAATAAATTAGCAGGGATCTTAGGTATCTGAAAAGAAATGGGGGTTTCACCCCTCTTTGGCCACCCTTGCTGTGGGCAGAAGAACCGGAGGTTCACTCCCCTTTGGAGGCTCTGATCTCTTCGCTCATTTAAGGGGTAGACGGAGGAACTGAAGCTTATTGGGATGTTCGAAGAATTGGGGGGGGTCTTCTTAAAGGGGCTCCCAGTTTGAGGATTTCTCCTATTTAGTTCCTACTCTAGGAGGTAGGTGTGCCTGGGCTCAGAGAATTCCTGATTTCTCACTGAGTACACAGGAAATAAAGCAGGTGAATTTGAATACCTTGTTAGGAGGTGAGGAGTGAATGACAGTAGTAAGACAGGGCGCGCTGGCGCTTTATTTGGACTCATCTTGTGCAGAATTACTGTTTCTTTATATTTTGTTTTGTGACATTCCGCCGGCCCACAGCATCGCTTTGGCCCATTCGGTTTTCTCTTTGGCTCCAGTGGGATAGAGATATTTTAGGAAGGCTTTTAATCGTTAGAAAACAGAAGGAGAAAGGTAACTAATTGGAGGCTGTCAATATTGGCAGCCCCTGCACTATGCCGATCGGGCATAATTTTATGTGTTTAGAAATTGTGGAATCCTTGTTGAGGAAGGGTGTGTGTTGGGGGGTGGTAACAGCCGTTTTGTATAATTCAGGTATAGACAATCATAAAGTCAAGCTATATATTCTCTTGAAAAATTCTTGCGTCTATCTGAGTGTGTTGTTTTGCTGTCTTGAACATCAAATGCACAATGGTTTTCTCATTCAAATTTCTCAAAATGTCTCCTAGCCTTCCAGAAAGGTAACTGCCTTTGACGTCAGTTTCACCTATCATTACGGATGCTCTCATAATACTAAAAATAGTATACATTTTACTGAGTTTAGATACTGTACAGTCTGCGCGTTACAATAGCCAATTGAGAATGAATAATTGCAGTTTCAGGACCACTGATAGCGCCAATTGTCTTTCTTACCCGGCAGCGATAAGACAGCCCTAAAATGAAACCTTTATTGGCTCATGCATGAGAAGCTTTAACGATGGAACAATGTAATTACTCTTGAAGGTGAGGATAAGAAACAGAAAGCTGCAGAGGTGAAAAGCTTAGTCTCTGGCTTGCTAAAACTGCTTTGTCATTATCAATGTATTCCTGTCATGCTTCACTTGAAATTGAGCTTAACATGCAAGCTGTTTTTTAGATAATGATTATGTGTTTAGATTCTTTCAGGAGAAAATGGTGCTTTCTGAGGAGTTTGGAAGGTTAAACCCTTTTAGTTGTAGCTTTAGGGTAGTGCTAGGGCTTTGGCTGTTAGAAATGGGTAGTAGAGGATAGGAAACGAGTTGCAATGGAGACATCCGTTATTAAAGGGTAATCGAGGTCTCTTCTATTTGTTTCCTGGCGCAAGTGGGGGAAAAAAGAGCAGTGTGAATGTCACTACCTCAGGATATTGTGTCCAGGGTATTAAAGAGCTGTTTGGGATTCCCAGTTCCTGTTTTTAATCTAGTTACATTCTTATGTAGTATTGAGATGTCCCAAAATATTGTCATTTGATCCTGATGTTGACTGCAAAGGAAGCAACTTTTCATCAGGCACTCTGCAGGGAGAGGATTCACTAACAGCCTTTGCAATTTCTTTTTTCTGTCTTTCTAAGCAGTGTCAAAGCAGTTGTTAAACACCTGTCAGCATGAGGTGGAAGATATGAAATGCAAAACAAAAGGGTCTTGCTGGGGTGTTGTTTGCTCTTAGCCCTCTTAGTAATTTCCAAGAACATGTAATTTTTTCTTTTTGCCTTAGGTTGGAGAGAAATCCAGTTACTCAGTTGACATACCTTCTGCCGCCATGGGGGAGCTTTTCCGGAGTGAGGAGATGACGCTGGCCCAGCTTTTTCTACAGTCAGAAGCTGCTTATTGTTGCGTTAGTGAATTAGGAGAACTCGGAAAGGTTCAGTTTCGTGATGTAAGTAGTTGTGGGACTGCTTTTTGATTACCACTGAACTGTATTTTTCTTGTCATGGCTAGTTGCCTTATGATGAATGTTTTGCTTTTTATTTACAAAAATAATATTACAGCATTGTAATGTGTTATTGTTGGTACCCTTTTCTGAGTTGTCTTTCTAGAGGTGAGAATGTGGTGTGCAAATCCTTTCATGCTTTTACTAGCTCCCCTTCTGAGAATAATCCTAAGCATTCTCAAGGTAATTGCTTGGGATGCAGGTGGAGGACACTAAACTACCATTTTCAAGGCTTGCACTTTGCTTTTGGGCTCCTTAACACCCATAGCAAGGTATTTAAAAAAAAAAAAATGTCATAGCTGTTCCATACAGTAGGACACATTTATTATAAAATTTGAAGCATACAGTTACAGATATATAGTATATAATTAAGCATATACTGAATACCCATTATTCTGAAGCATTATGCCCGGCACTTAGAGAAGATATCAAAAGAAAATGGACAGTCTAAGCATAAAAAGTATGCCCTGTGGGGCATAGAATCTAATCAGGAAGACACAATATGCGCTTCTGTAAGGGGAGGGGGGAGTTAACAATTAATCTCAGAGCTCCATGTACCTCTTATTGATAACATTCATTATAGTTGTGGTTTTACATTCATCAGTGTGAGTAGTTGATTAAAGTCTATTGTCTAAGCACCATAAAGCAGAGACATTTATTATTGTATCCTTAGTACCCACATACATGATACTCAATCAGTATTTGTTGGAATGAATGGGTGGATAAAAAAGGAGTGGTCAGAAAGGTGTGGGATTCATTGATATTGGTTTCCTGAAATTGGCAAACTTTCAGGAAGTTCTCAGTCTGAACTGAAATTGCACAAATATAATCCAGTAATGTCATCTTATTCCTCATTCTCTTTGAACCTTTTTAAAAATATTCAATCAAATTATCTTATTGCAATTTAATTCTTTATCATTGTAGCTTTTGCGGAAGTGGGTGACAGATTATTTATAAAACTTTTATCGCACATATTCATAAAATTTGATGTCAAATTGTCCATCACTTTATTGTACCTTATTTCTTGAACCTACTTTTTTTTTTCATTTTTTTAAACACTGCATAATTTTAAATTTATTGAAATTTGTCTTATGGTTTAGTACATGGTCTCTTTACTGTTATGTGCACCTTTGTAAAGAACATGTATTCTTCTATTGGTGGTAAAGTGCTTCATAAATGTAAATTAGGTTCAGTCACCTGTTAGTGTTGTTCAGATCTTTTCTTTCCCACAGATTTTGGGTCTACTTCCCTCAATTTTGAGAGAATAGTGTTGAAATCTTAAAATCTTCATAGATTCATCTCTTCCTTCCAGTACTGTTGGGTGTTGCTTGATGTACTTTGATGACCAAAGTATAAGGAGCTTGTTATTCCCAGCTCAGTATGTTCTCTCAGCATGTCAGCAGTATAGTGAGTCATCATGAGGTCCATAATGGCTTTTGCTCCACGGGTCAGGGAACCAATGTGGAGATTGTTCCAGTTGTTGAGTACATGTGGTCCATACATCCAGAATCAGGGAGAATGACTACAGATTGGATTTGTGATCCCCCTGAGCTCCTGCAAGATAGAAGTTCTGGAGGCTGCGGAGTGTAAGATTGAGGAACTAGCATCACTATGTTCTGGTGAAGCTGTCTTCCTGTTGCATAGCTGGAGCCTTCTCTCTGTGTCCTTACATGAGGAAGAGCTCTGTGAACCTTTTTATACCATCTCTTCTGGAATGTTTACCTACCTGACTCAGATTCCTTCTCTTACCTTTCTGAGAACTCGTTTTCTTCCACCAGCCTTTCCTTCCTTTTCTCCACCCCGTCCTTGGTGTCAGTGTTTTTCAAGCTCTCTTTTCTGCTCTCTCTGGATAAGCTTCTCCACACCCACATCTTCCTTTATCACGTGTGTGTGTGTGTGTGATTTCATCTGTTCTCAAATCTTCCATCTTTATTCAGTGAGTCCTAAATCTGTATCTCCCAAGCACCTTCCCCAAACACCTTCCCCGAATTTACTACTCTCTAAGATTGTTGTCATCTCTGCTTCTCAAGCTAGTGTGTCGAAATACCCACATCTTACCTTTTCACAAACTATTTCTTCATCTTGACATCCTAAACTTGAGCTAATGCATTGATATTTTTCTGGTTTTCTAGCCTGAAACCTAAATCAAACCTGTTACCTTGATTTTCAAAACTTCATCTGGTCCTATGGTGTCTCCCTTCTATTCAGAGTTCTTAACTTTAACTTATGATGTATTTCAATAATACAAAAAATTATAGGGAATAATATAATGAATGCCTGTGTTTCTACTATGACTTAAGAGATAAACATTCACATATAATTGAATGCTTCTGCCTGTCCTTCCTCTCTGCCATTCATTTCTCTCTCTTCCTTTCCAGAGGTAATTTTCTACAGTGATTTTCGCTTTTATCATTTCCATACACTTTTATTTTTTACTTTCACCAAATATATATTGCTAAATAATAATATATAGTATAATTTTGTGTTTTAAAACTATATACATGGTATCATATTGTATGTATCCTTCGGTGGGTACTTTTTCAATTCAACATTTGTGGCATTTAACTATGTTGATATAGGTAGTGTAGTTCATTCCTTTAAATTGCTTTATAGTTATTGTAAGAATATTCAGTTTAACATTTTTACCTTCTGATGAACATTTAGGCTGATTGCAGTTCTTTGCTATTACAGTGTTATAATGAAGATTCTTGTATATGTCTCCTGGTATACATGGATAATAGTTTCTCCAGGGCAGTGGTTCTCAAACTTTTTGGTCAAAGAAACTCTTTAAAAAATTATTGAGGACCCCAAATGGCTTTTATGCAAGTTATAGCTATTGATATTTACTGCATTGAGTATTAAAACTGAGAAATGTTTAAAATATATATTTATTAAATCATTTTAAAATTTTAATAAAAAGCCAACTACAAGTTATAACATTTTTAATAAAAAATAGTTATATTCTCCAAAATAAAAAAATAATAGTGAGAAGAATGGTATTGCTTTTACATTTTTGGAAATCTTTTAGTGTCTGAATTAATAGAAGATTGCTAGATTCTCATATTTGCTTCTGTAGTCAGTCTGCTTAACATATCTCATGAGTCTCTGGAAAACTTCACTGAACACTCATGAAAGAATGAAAATGAAAAAGCCAAATGATGTCTTAGTATTACTGTGAAAATGGACCTGCTGCTACTCTACGGATTATAACTAGGAAAGGCATTGCTAATTATCGTGTGCATCTCTGACTGTTAGATGCTGTCAATGTGTACTTCACGGTGCATGTACCTATTCACGATCCCATCACTGGTTGAAAGTTCCTGTATGCCACAATTGCGTCAACAACTCTGTGCTCAGTCTTAAAGAAATTTGCCAGTGTAATGGGTGTGAAGTGGTATCTTCTTGTTTTAATTTGGATTTTCCAGATTAGTACATTTGGTATCTTTTTATCTGTTTATTGGACATAATGGGTTTCATTTTCCATGAATGTCTATCCATATCATCTGCCTGTTTTGCTATTAGGTTTGCTTGTCTTTTGGCTGTTGTCTCGCAGGATTTGTAAATGTATTCTGGAAGCTAATCTCTTTCTACTCCTTTACTGATAACTTCTTCCAGACTCTCTACTGTCTCTTTCCTTTGTTTATGGCATATTTTGTCATATATAAAGTTTATTTTTCTTTTTTGCTCATTAGTATTTTCCTTTCTAAATTTTTATTTGAAAAATTTCAACCCTGAACACTAGTATGTAGATTCACCAGTTGTTAACATTTTGCCACATTTGATATGTATATTTTTTTACTGAACCATTAAAAAGTAAGCTCTTTCTTCCTTTCAAATCCTTATCCTTTTCTTTATTTTTCTTATACACCATATACATTGGAACCTTCAGTAATATGTTGAAGAAGAACAACAACAAGCTAAAACTGGTTAGGTTTGTGTTGACCTGTGTGTAACTAAAAACCCAAATGATAGGGGTGTACTTTTCTCATGTAACATGAAGCCAGCTCCACACTGTCATCAGTGTCTGAAGATCATTCTGTATCTGTTTGACTGTCCTTGAGCATTTGGCTTTTGTTCTTACAGATAATCACCACAGCGCCAGACATTTCATCCAAGGAAGTAAAAGGAGGAAGGACTAATATCAGGAGAAAAAAAAACTTCCCCAGAAATCGTCAGCATACTTTTCTAATTTATTATTGGCTGGAATTATGGCATATACTAGCTGCAAGGGAATCTGGGAAATATAGTTTTTCAACTGAGGAGTTGCTGCCCTGAACAAAATTAGGATTTTTATCACTAAGGAAATAGGGCAAAATGCTATGGACTGTATCTGTCATATGGTATTCTTGTCTTGCTCCTGACTTTAAAGGGAATCTTTTTTAATGTTTCACAATTTAAGTAAGATGTTTACTCTTACATCTGTTTATTACATAGAAAATTCTATTAGATTATGCAGATTCCTTTCAATTCCTTTCAATTTTCTAAAGTAATTTTCACAAATGGTTGTGGAATTTTATTGAATGCCTTTTCTTCATCTATTGAGATGATTGTGTTTTTTCTCCTTAATCTATTAATTTGGTGAATTACATATCCAGATTTTTCCTCCTATTTTTAAACAGCTTTACTGAGATATGATTCACATACCATACAATTTGTCCACTTTTAAAGTGTATGATTCAGTGATTTTTAGTATATTCCCAGAGTTATACAACCATAACCAAAATCAGTTTTAAAACATTTTCATTAATCCAACAAGAAACCCTGTACTCATTAATAGTTACTCCCCATATCCTCCCAACTCCCCATGCCCCTCAACCCCTGTCAACCACTAATCTACTTTTGTTTTGGTGGATTTGCCTATTCTAGACATTTCCTGTAAATAGAATCATAAAATATGTCTTTTATGACTGGCTTCTTTCACTTAGCATAATGTTTTCAAGGTTCATCTATGTCATAACTTTCCTTTTGCATCTTTTTTATATGAAAATATGCAACATATTAAAACAAGTGGTTCCAATATAAGAAGGAGCTGATATCTACTCTTGTAAAAGATACCACTCTGGGTTTTAGAGAGACATGTTTCCTCCAACTTGTTCAAAGTCTTTTTTCCTCATCCATTCTTCTCTTTGACAGACTTCTTTTATAGTCTTCAGTCCCTTACTTTCTAACACCATCATGACAATTTACATTTTTTCAATAGATGCCATGTTGAGTAATTCATATTGTTATTGCAGGCATTCCTCTCCACAACCCTGCAAATTAGAACCTACTTTTGAGCAGTGAAGACTACCATTCTCATTTTACCAATTAGGAACCTGTGGCAAAGATGAAAATAACTACTCAAAGGACACAAAGCTTTGTACTGAGGATTGTCTGATTCCTCAGACAATGTTCTTTTTAATCAAGATATATTAAAAAAGTTACCCTTTACAGTGTACAATTCAATGGTTTTTAGTATACTCAAAGATTGTGTAACTATCACCAGAATATTTCATCACCCCCAAAAGAAACCCTATACTCATTAGTGATCACTCTCCATCTTCCCCTCCCCTAGTCCTTGGCAGCCACTTAATCTATCTCTGTCTCTATGGATTTCCCTATTCTGTACGTTATATAAATGGAATCATGCAATACGCAGTCTTTTGTGACTGGCTTCTTTCACTTACCATATTGTTTTCAGGGTTCATCCATCTTGACTGCATGTATTAGTACTTCACTTCTTTTTATGACTGAATAATATTCCATTTTATATATTTTATACACACATACACACCACCTTTTTATTCATTCATCAGTTGATGAACATATTTGGGTTATTTCCACTTTTTGGCTATTGTGAGTAATGCTGCTGCAAACATTTGTTGCAGGTATTTGAGTATTTATTTTCATTTCTTTTAGGTATTACCTAGCAGTGAATTGCTGGGTCACATGGTAATTCTGTGTTTTTGAGGAACCTCCAGGCAGCTTGTGCTGCTTTCCACAGCAGCCATATCATTTTACATTCCCACCAGCAATGTATGAAGTTCCAATTTCTTCACATCTTCACCAGCATTTATTCTGCGCCTCTCCCCTTTTTTTAATTATAGCCATCCTAATGGGTATGAAGTGGTATCTCACAATGGTTGTGATTTGTATTTCCCTCATGGCTAATGATGTGCAACATCTTTTCATATGCTTATTGGTCATTTGTACAGATGTTTTAAAAATGTAAAATTATGCTCACAAGCCTGGGATAAGCTCAACTTGGTCTTTATAAGGTATATTTCAAAAGAATTTTAGGGTTCAGTTTCCTAATATTTTATTAAGATTTTTTATTTATATTTATAAATGATGTTGGTCTATAATTATCCTTTCTTAAACTACTCTTATTTTAGTGTCAAGGTTATACTGGCCAGTCTCTTACTAGTTGAGGAGTGTTCGTCCATTTTCCTCCTCTTTGGAATGATTTTTCTAAGATATGGGCTTATCTAGTCTTTGTATGATTAGTAGAATCTATCTTTAAACCTTGTAGGCCTGGTGTTTTTAGATTATAGGTTTATTCTGTTTTGTTTTTTAAGTTAGTTTTAGTAAGTTATATTTTTCTGAAAAATCGTGCATTTGCAATCCAAACTTTCTGAGACGTTATTGGCATAAAGTTTATTTTAGTATTTTAAAAAATCTTTTCTCTCTGTAGTTGCTTTTTTTATTATTTATTTAGGCCTTCTCTAAGTCTTATAAACATTTTGGCTATTTTCTCTTTTTAAATAACCAGCTGTTAAGAAAAATAATAATAAAATGCTAAGGAAAAAATAACCAGCTTTTGATCTGGGGCATCTTCTTGAGGACTTTATTTTGTTATAAGACTTTCATTCATTTTCGTTCTTTGGTGTTTTCTACTTCCTATTATCTTTTTCTAACTTTTAGAATTTGAACATTTAGCACATTAATTTGTAGTCTTTTTTCTTACATGCATTTAAGGCTATAAATTTCCCTTTAAATAACACTTTAAGCTTCATCCTACAAAGTTTGATCTTTTGCATTTTTATTCATTCTAAATTATTAAATTGCTTTATAAATGTCAGTTAATAAACACTAAATATTAAAATCTTTTGTAAAGAATTATTGAAATCATTCACAAATCCTTAAACATACGTAAACTTCAATTTTCTGATGAAAGGATTATTCTAATGAATGAAATACTGCATCAAGATTCACATATCACTTATTAAGGACAAGAGTTAACAAAATTGTTCTTTGATAGCCAGTTACCTAGACTCTTCCCAGACGATGGTAAACAGCCTCTCAGCCTTGCAAATCTGAAGCCTTATTGTCTATAAACATGTATTTGTGTCATTCATCAACTACAGTTTACTTAAATGAAATAACATGTGGGTTTTCTTTTGTTGCTATTTGGGGAGGAGAAAGCCATGTGTTAATTCATGTAATCTGTAGGATCAATTGAACTAGACTTTCTTAGTTGCTAGAAAAATAAAAATAATTTCTGATGATGTTAAATACAAAATAAATACAACACTGTTCATGGCAAACATGGTTGCTGTTTTATTCTTTCAAATGTGGGCATGATTATATGTATTTAGAACTAGTCACATCACCATTAAAATCAGCTATTCAGAAACAAACAAAAAAATTATTATAATTCTTTCTTTGAGCCATGAATTATTTGGAACTATTTTAGAATTTCCAAATATGTTGTTTAAGTTGTATTTTTGGTACTGATTTCTAACTTAATTGCATCATAATTAGAGAGCATTGTCTGTATAGTACCATTTCTTTACTGAGACTTGCTCTTTGACTTATTTTGTGGTCAGTTTTTATAAATCAGTTCTTGTTGGATGCAGGGATAAAATGTGTGTGTGTGTGTTAGATTAAGCTAACTATGTTGTTCAAATTTTCTCTATTCTTATTTAGTAAATTTGATTTATCAATAATTTAAAATTTAGGTTAAAATTCCCATAGTGTAGACAGGTTTGTCAGCTTCCTCTTGTGGTTCTGTCCATTTTCATTTGAAATATTTTACAGATATATTGCCCAAATATTTCAAGATGCCTTATCTGAAACAGTGTGGGGTGACTTACAGTTGAACCTTGCCTCCTGATTGTGAAACCAGTAGTTCCCATGGCTGCTTTCGCTTCAGAGTGTCATGTTTACTGAAGTGTAAATTTCTGAATGGGAGGCTCACTAAAAAACAAACTAACATTTTATTAGGGCACACAAGTTTAGAATTGTTGCATCTTCCTGGGAATTTTTCCTATTATCATTATGTAGTGATTCTCTTCATTTCTAATAATGCTTTTGCCTTAGATTTTGTCTATCTAATATTAATATCATAATACCAATAATTTTCTTACTAGTTTCTCTGTCACCAGTCTTTCTTACAGTTTCTTCTTTACACACAATATTATTCTTCACAACACGATCTTTGAAATATATATATATATATATATATATGTTTTTAAATTATTTATTTAAAAAATATTCTTTAAAAATTGATCATGTTTCCCTATTGCCCATAGGATGAAGTTGCCTGCTTCTTGCTTCTTACATAGCCCCTCTCTTCAGCTACAGCAAATGTCTCCCTTTCTCTGAATATATGATTTATTTATTTCTCTGAGTCACAAGTCACTTGTCATAATCTTTCTGCTTCAATTCTGCCTGTTTCTGCTTGGCGAACTCCATTTCATTCTCCCTAGTTCCAGCTCAGGTGGTTACCTTTGACATTTTTTTCTTTATGCCCAAGATAGAATTAGTTACTCCTACTGTGTATGCTCATCCCCCACCCCCAGCCCCATCACCATATTTTTTATAGAGGTAAAATTTATATTCAGTGAAATGCATGAACCTTAAGAGTACAAGTTGATGATTTTGGTAAATTTATACACCTTTGTAACCACCACACCAATCACGATATTGAATATTTGCAGCAGCCCAGAAAGTTATCTTGTGCTCATTTCTGTCCTTAGGTAACTACTATTTTGATTCTATCATCATAGATTGGTTTTGCCTGTTCTTGAACTTCATGTAAATGAAATACATTCCAAAC
The DNA here is from genome assembly GCA_028627145.1 of Eidolon dupreanum. NCBI lineage: Eukaryota > Metazoa > Chordata > Mammalia > Chiroptera > Pteropodidae > Eidolon > Eidolon dupreanum. The sequence continues at coordinate 94,298,161 of CM053506.1, forward strand.
TCTTTTGTCTTACTTCTTTCTCTCAGACTAATGAATTCGAGATTTATCTGTTTTTACGGATATCTTTAGTTGATTCTTCTACATTGCTGAGTAATATTTCATTGTATGAATATACCACAATGTCTTTATCCATTCTCCTGTTGATGGACATTTGGATCATTGCTAGTTTGGGGCTATTGTGAATAAAGCTGCTGTAAACATTCTTGTATAAGTCTCTTTGGATGTGTTTTCATTTCCTTATATAGGTAGCTAGTAGTGGAATGCTCAACCATGAGATAGGTTGGTATATATTTAACTGTATAGGAAACTGCCAATAATATTTTACTTTTTAATAAAATATATCACAACAAATTATATTAATTGGTTTGTGTCTGTTTCTTCTTTGGGACTGAGCTCCTCAAAGCTAGGATATATCATATTCTTTGTTTATACCAGTATATAATAAAGTGTCTGGCAGTTTGGTGCCCCATAGATGTTGAGTGAGTAACTATAGTCATTCTTTATTTTATTACTTTTACAGAATTTATCATATATTATCTTATTGGTTATGCTCATCTTTCTTCTGTACTAGATTCCAAGCTTCTTAATGAGTAGGAGCTTTTATTCTTGTTTGTATTTCCCAGAATATCTGTCACCTTGCTTTGAAAGTTACTCGTGATATATGAATGAATAAACCAGCCTGGCCCTGGGACAGAAGAACAAGAGGGATTTGCCTTCTGTCTCTTCTGATTGGGAAAGAGAGAAGGAAAACCACAGAGTGTTTATTATATCCATTGTCTGAATTTTGGGTGGTAGTGGAGGACGGGGGGTGGCGGGGAGGCTCACTAAAACTTTTGGTCTGGAAGAACATTTCATACCACTGTGCTTTGTCTAATTTGCTTCCATTCCAACAATATGTTGCAGCCGTGAGGGAAGGGTTTTTATCTGTAGTTGGAATGACTGCCCTAAAGTAGATTATGTGTATCAGTAGACAGTTTTTATTAGTGTTGCATCATACACTGATACAAAATTAAGTTTCCACTTTGCAAGATGTGTTGCTTGTGAAACAGGAAATAGGTGTAGTGTTTGAATATTTAGTACTATGTTCTTATTTTGCAGTTAAACCCAGATGTGAATGTTTTCCAGAGGAAATTTGTAAATGAAGTTAGAAGATGTGAAGAAATGGATCGAAAGCTTCGTATGTGCATTTTGGTCTTGTATGATATTCCTATAATGAGGCATTTGTCTTAAATTAGAGACATTATTCCTCTTAATAAAGGAACGGAATGCTATAGGGGAAAAAGGAAAAAGGAAAAATCTTGTGATCCTATGTTAAGATGAATTTTTTGTATCCAAGTAGAATTTGTGGTGTTTGGGCTAGGTGGAAACCTTGTCTGAAGTGACAAAGCTGCAAGCTGAAAACACTGGTTATTTTTTGTAGGAAGGGTTTTATAGCAGTACTACATTATAGCATTCTGAGGAGACCCAGACCACCATCGACTGCAGATGTCAGCATAGCCACTTCTTAATCTGAGCTACTTACGAGGGAAGAAACTAACATTTTTAAAGATCCTATTGAAAGTTAGGGTGTTCATTTACTTTATTTCATTCGTTTTCCACAACTTTCTTTCAAGATGGGTGTTAACCTCATTTAATTTAATTTCTAATCTCTGAAACCAAGGATCAGAGAGGTTAAGTGACTTGCCCAAGAATGTAAGTGGTCATGATAGAATCAGTATTTGAATCCAGGTTCTGTCTGGCTCTAAAACCCAAGATCTTTCTATATTATGCCAGCTTTCAGTTAGCTAATAGGTGTATTTGGTTCCTGTCCTAGAAAAAGCAAGTAATTGTCACCTGAAACACTTTTCTGGTGTTTTGGGTCTTATTCCTCCTCTTGCTTTTCGTTTGTTATGTTTCACTTAAATTGACCTGATTGTTTTCAAATATATGAAATCCTTTTGATTTGGAGTTGTCTCACTAGTGTGTCAATTAGCAAATTTTCTATTAAATTGGCTTTGTTATAGCTCTGCTCTGGCAGCAGTACCTATGACCAGAACCACCATACTCCGGGATAGCAGTCACATGGGGTGGAGAGCTGAAGCAGATGGGGACCAGTTTGATGATCAGAAGAGGGAAAGAAGACAGTAGTGGAATGATAACCCTCTTTGGGGTAGCTGTGCCTTAGAGTGTGGGGAACGAGGAAGAGGAATGTAGAGGAAGAAAGATTTACATGTTCTTCTTTTATGTGAAAGTATCTTTCTTAGAATGAAGCTCTTTTTAGCCAGGTTTGGGGTCTTTTTTTTTTTCCCCTCAAATATTGGCATGTGCTATACCTGAATGTTTTCATTCTGTCATTTTAGGATTTGTTGAAAAAGAGATAAGAAAAGCTAATATCCCAATAATGGACACTGGCGAAAATCCAGAGGTGCCCTTCCCGCGGGACATGATTGATCTAGAGGTAAACCATCCTGAGGAAGCCAGATAAGTTCCTTTCTACGTAAATGCAGACATTTCTCAGTGGATGGAGAGTAGGGTAATTCTTGCTGTCCTTGTCAGCACTGTCTATTGATTGCACGTTTCTTGTGAATGGGATTAAAAAGAAGTCCCTTTTTTATGATATAGAATAGTATCTGAAACAATATTACATGCCACTAGATAAATGTTTATTGAAACCTTATTGGATTAATGTCAGTTTATCTGGTAAGTTTTTTTTATCTCATAGACTAAATGGATGAATAGCCCATAGACTTTTAAATATTTATTTTATCTATCTGAAGTCCCCTGAGAAATTCAATAAAGTGTATAATAGAATCTATAGACAAAGAAAGACAATTTTAAGCAAAATTTTTCATAAAGAAAATACTTACCCTGGCAAAATCACGTATATGCAGGGTAAATATAAGATATCCTTGAACTGTCAGGGTGTCAAGAATTCTGTAGGAGGTTTGAATTCATCTTTCTTTCAGAGGAAGCACTTCGTGCTTAGTTTGAGTTAATAGTTTGAATTTTTTTTTTTTTGTAGGCCAATTTTGAGAAGATTGAAAATGAACTGAAAGAAATCAACACAAACCAGGAAGCTCTGAAGAGAAATTTCCTGGAACTGACTGAATTAAAATTTATACTTCGCAAAACTCAGCAGTTTTTTGATGAGGTCAGACTATTGTTTCTTTTAGTATTTAAGAAGCCGATAAATCCACCAGCACAAGTGGGCCATGTTTTTATTCCAATAATTATTTTTAATTTGCTAATTTGAAAGCAATACCATTTTTACACCCCGTTTTAGTTTGATTTAGTCAGATTATGTTCCATTTGTCATGCAGTACACAGCCAGCCATAGTTTTGTATATTTTTACATTTTCTGCAGTTTTTCATCTCAAGATGGGAAAGGAACCCTGCAGTAGTTATATAAACATAATTAGTTGAAATTTTTACATTCTATTTTAAGGTAAGTAAATATTTAAGGTTAAAGTTGAAGCAGCAAAAAACATTTGGTTACAGGTGAAGTATAACAAAGGTTTCTCTCCAAACCTTTTGTCTTCAAATTTTAATTTTCTATGTTTTCTTATCAACCTTTGAGCACATTTTTAACTACTTCAGATAGCATATGTCACACTTTAATTTTTTTTAAGTTTTTTTTTTTAATGTTATATGGAAATATTGGTAGGACACCTGTTTGGAATTCCTGGATTTTCGCATAAACTCAACTGTGTTATCTTATAGGGAAAAGCGTTAATAAGTTCCTGATTTATAAATGTAGGCGACTAAGGTGCCAGGTGGCAGCTTGCTGAGGTGACCCCATGGAAGGGATTAGGAGTAAGGATTTCAGAAGGCTTCCTTCTCCTAATTAAACCTGGGGAGGTGTCTTAGCTTTCAGTCTGGACATGCTTTACTGGTGGCCTAAAATATGAGTAACTTCTCTTTTTAACAAGTGTCTTTGTCACCAGGTTAGCAATATCAGACACTTCAGAGATTGTTCTAGTCATTGTTCAGTATGCCTTCCCATAAAGTTGTTTATTTTCTTTGCTCAAAAAAAAAAAAATCGTAGCAAATCTTTTCAAAAATGGAGGCACCTTAGTTTGAGAACCACTGTGCTAGAGAAAGTCAGCTGAAGATGTTATACATTCCTCAATAACTAAGGATTTGACTCAGAGAAGCCATGCTAATTAAAAAGATCTGCTGGGGTGAGGGAAAGGGGAAAAAGCTCTTATGAATCCAATTGACTGGCCCTCCCAAGGATCAGAATCTGGCTATGTATCAGGAGAGGTTTAGTGTGAATATTCAGCTTGCTCATTGAGTTGAGAGTTTTGAGATGGATGGCAGTGTCTTTCACCAGTCCCCAATATGGTCATATTAGAGGGTGTGAGACAGTGTGATTAACTCTTTCCAAGTCTTCCAGGTCTCTTGCAACAGGTATGGTCACTTATGGCATGTGGTTTTAAATGAATAAGTAATCTAGAATTCCAGTATGCTTACTACCTAAACATTATTAACATTATTGTATTTATCTTCATTAATTCACTGAGCATTTGGTGGGCACCTACTCTTTGTGAGGCATCAGATGGGTAAGACAAAGTCTCTAATCTCAAGGAACGTATCACTTAGTCATGTCAGGAAACATCCCCAGACACAATGCCTCCATGTGTTCACAGATGTGAACTTTTCTAAGTGTGTCCAAGCTGCTGCCCACAGATCCGATGTAAAACTGGCCTCAAGATCAAAGCTCAGCTCCTTTTAGCATCATTTGAGGCTTAATTCTCCCCCTAGTCCCTTTTTTCTCTTTCGATATAGCCTTTTGTTTACTGTTGGAATGTTGCTGAAGTGTGAGAAAATATCTTTAATAACCTCCTGAGTTTAAGGATTGGAATAGGCTTCCTAGTCTACTTCATTCCAAGAGAAATTCTGAATAAAGACTGAAATGGATGCCCTTCAGGGAAATAGCAATTTAAACTGTTCATCTTATTACTTAAAAAATATATAGTAAAAATGAAATAAGAGGACCACATGGAAAGATGATATAAGATTTTAAAATCGTAAATTATAGGTTTAGGAATTTTCTTCATAATCAATAAGTCTAAACATGAAATGCCCATGCTGGAAAGGCACCTCCTAAGTCTTCATGACCTAAGGCCCAATCCATGGTGAGTTGCTTTCCCCCTCCCACTCATACCAAACATTTTTTTTTTTCTTTTTTAGTCTTTGGAAGTACTTTTGAGCACCAGGCCTTGGCCGTAAAAGATTCTTTAATCATTAGTCTTTCTCATTCCCAGCACCCTCATCTCAGTGCAGGAAATCTGCCAAGAGCCATTCTGCCTTTCCTCCAAGTGTATGATCAGTGCTTTGCCCATTCTTGCCACTAGCTTGTAGCCTTGACCACATCCCTCTCAATAACCCTTGCCCTGCTTATTACCAAACAGCAGCTTCAGGTGTCACTACCATGACAGGAGACAAGACCACAAAACAAGCATGTTTGCACATGTGAGGGCCCGCTTTAAGTACTGCAAAAACAAAAGATAAGGAAGCTTTGGGACCCTCAAGTCTTGGAAACAGTTTTTTCATGAGATTTTCTTTTTTATGCCTGAAATTATAAGGTTTGCAAATGGCCTAAAACACTACCAACTTCAAACCCTTCTTTTTGATGAATGTGATCAATAATTTGTAATAATGAGTTAGCAGAAAATGGCTAAATCGGACAGTGATTCTTTCCATCTTTTGGTATAGGGGTTATGATTGGTGAGATGTATAGAAGGGGAAAGGTAAACACATATTGAATATTCTTATGATTTAAGATGATTACGAATTCAACTTAGCCATTTCTTATCCAGAGCATTTAAAATGACTTGTTAATGATTATCCTTTTCTCAGTCTTCTTGCTTATGAAGAACTGTAAGAGCTGGAGAGATTTCTCTGCATCTTTTACCATAAGCACCATAACATATGAGAACGTAAAGAAGACTGGAAAAGTAATGGTTAATGGCATGCAGATCCCTGCCTTCCTTTCCTTCTGAGTTTTCCATCCATCTGCTTTCTTTACTTTTCTTTCCCATCTGCCATCTCCTTTGGGGCTTGGGCGAATACCTTAGGTGATGAAATGTAATTTCTTTCTTAACATAGATGGAAGTAAAAGTGTTTCTTCTTGGTAATTAATGTAGCTTGAACTGGATATGCAACTTATACTTAAGGGTAGAAATAGTACTGAAACTCTGTTACTTCTTTTTTCAAAGGATGGTTTCAGTGTTCTGACTGGGGGATGGGATAAGCCAGAGGTCATGGCACGTAATTTAGAGGAACTTTGGCAGTGTTGTTATTGTTGCTAGAGGACCCAGGTTAGGAGTTAGATGCTGGAGGACTTGCATTTAGAGATTGATTTAAGGACTTTCAGTGGTCTGGTTATCCTAGTTTCCCATTAGGCACAATTATATTATTTAAAACTTTTTAACTGTTCTCTCCAAGACTTAGGATTCTTGAGCATAAAGTAGTGAAATAATGAATTAGAAATAATTATAAGTTTCTATTTAATTTTAATCTCACTGTTTTTTGTTTTGTTTTGTTTTTTATACCCAGAAAGTCTCAGATATAGTCTTTGGAGAAGTGCTGTTCCATCAGTTGTCCCGTTAGAGCACATATGTTCTCTCTGAGTCTGATCTTTAGGGTTTACTCAAACCAGGTCTTACGAACCATGAGAGGAAGTAGGCAGGAGTCTCTAAGTAGCAGCCAATTTCACTTTTTTGCCAAGGGACATTCCAAGAGCAAGTTGAAATACAAGTCATCTGGATCTTGGAGTGAGCTGATTTGGTAGAAACAAAAAGAGCCCCCTAACCTCCCATTTGACAGCAAGTGGAAACTCGTGCCCCTACTATCGCATCTTAAACTTTTCTAAATCTCATAGTATTGTTTCTCTGTCCTACTGGCATACCCAGTGCCTGCCCTTTTTTTTTGGGGGGGGGATCAAAGTTGATCCTGCTTTTAGGATTTACTTCCCAAAACAGTTGCTTTAACATTTTTAGGCTTTCTGGCTTGCATTTGTAGTCATGACTTGAGGTTCCCATGTGGCTTTTTTTGATAATGGGATTGACAGGAGTAAAATCAAATTGAAACTTGGAGTGAAAATGATGCAGAAAAATTTTCCAGATTTTTTTTGTTTATTTGTTTAGTTTTGCCTTTGAAAAGAAAGGTTATTTTGGCTTGCTTCTAGTCTTTGGTCAAACAAATAGTGCACAGATATGAAAGTTGGGGAGTTGGGCAGTGGAGAAATCAATTGGTCTTTATTTTTTTAGGGCAGCTTCTTCCTAATGGATGGAAAAGGTGGTAGGATGTGTTGCATAGGGAGAGGCTAGGGAATATAGACCTCCATCTGAGAATGTCCCTCTCTTCCTTCATTTCATTGTATAAACTGTCATGGTGGAAATCATTTTAAATCTAAACGATTAAACTAGCCTACACGTTCTATATTGGCTTAATATCTGTTATCTTCTTCACTTCACTCATTTAAATTGTTAAATTGAGTTATATTCTCAAGAATCCTTAAACTGTAAAGCCTATGTGAATTTTTTAATATTCCTAGATTCCTTTTTCCCTCTCCTAATGTGGTGGAGGCCCAGGCCTGCTATTATGCTGCTTCTCCTTTTGGAGAAAGGAATACTCTTTAAATCCCAGGGTTTGGAGCATTTATACAGTGGCCATGCTGAAAGTTCTCATAGTCTACATTTTTAAGAACATAGAAAACCTAGGTATCTGGAGATGCCCCTTCTGCCTTTCTCCAGATCACACACTGTTCAAGACAGTGACGACATCTTGCTTCCTTCCTTGGAAAAAGAGTCTCCATCTGCCACATTCTCATGCAGGGGAAATTCTAGTTTGTAGCTGCCTGGAAATTTAATGTTAAGAGTGCCTACAGAACTGCCTTGTTTTACTCAAAAGAAAGAAACTCTTCAGCTTCTAGCCACATGCAAAGATATTTCCTGGTATTTTCATGGCTTATTCAGGAAAACATAGGAGAAAAAAATGCCTTCCACCAAGTAAGATTTATACATGTCACCATCATTTAATGGGTTTTTTTAATTCCTTATTTCTTAAACCATTTCCCCAGATGCTTTACTGGGGTAATTATACTTTCTTTACCTCTTGTTTCTTTCCTTCGTTTTCTTTCCCTAGTCTTCTTGTCTTCTTTTTGTGGGTATGTCTTCTCTTTTGGTGGTTTGTTTTTCATCTTTATTTTCTGAACTTATCTCCTGGTTCCTCGTTCCCTGCATGCCACTAACTATTTTCATTAGATATTAATTGATTTGTGAATTCAGGCTGAATTGCATCATCAGCAGATGGCGGATCCAGACCTGTTGGAAGAGTCTTCATCCCTCTTGGAGCCAAGTGAGATGGGAAGAGGCACACCTTTGAGGCTTGGGTAAGTACTCATTGGAGTCATTTTCATTTTTGCTGTTCAGAAGAGCAAAAGGCTGGGCATTCACTTGCTTCCAGAATACGCGCTCTCCTGAGCCTGTTGAAAGTCGTTCATAAGTTGATCTGGATTCAGTTCCTGAGTTATTTTGTCAACTCTCTTTTGGGTCCAGGAATAAGGCTTTTTAGCAGCCCTTTTGACATAACGCATTGCCTCATGTTTGCTGTCTTTGTCCTCTCTTCTCACTTTCCTCCTTTGCCCTAAAACCTTCCATCTCATGGCATGGAATAGATTTCCCAATCTGCCTCTTCTCCCCACAGCTTCGTGGCTGGTGTGATTAACCGGGAGCGCATCCCTACTTTTGAGCGCATGCTTTGGCGGGTGTGCCGGGGGAATGTGTTCCTGCGACAGGCTGAAATCGAGAACCCCCTGGAGGATCCCGTGACTGTAAGACAAGGGAATTGTGTCCCATGGAGTAGGTCCTGTAAAGGGAGTTCAAAGTAGTAACAGCATGGTGCCACCTGGCTCCGACCCTCCCACAGAGGAGCCCCTATGTTTACCCCTGCTTTGATCTGCAGATTTGAAGGACTCCCCTTTTCCTCTTATTGTATATTTACTGAACTTTGTATATTTACATGCAATATATACATGACATATGCATATACATTTTAAAGCTTTACATCTATGGGTATAATTTTGATTGTAAATATGTTTCTTCCATTTATTTTAACCTTTAAATTTATATGTTTTCTGTTACTTATCTGGAACCAAAAGATAATTAACTTTCTATGAAAATTAACCTAAAGTAAGACATCTGGTTCCAAGTTTGGTAATATCCATGTGTGAAAAGACGAGAGAGTGCCCAAATTATGACCTCTATAAGTTGATGAAATTTTAGTTGGTAAGGTTTTTTTTTTTCTCCTTGTTTTTTGGAAGATTTAGAAACTTAGTTTTAAAATACATATCATACAAGATAGGATCCTCTTCCCCACCCAATGCTTTGGAAAATAGAAATGGTTTAACATCTTAGCATTTGACATTATGGGACAGAGTTCTTAGCATGAACCCACACTGAGTATGGTGAGTCCTGATTTCAGAGGTCATAAAGCAAAGGAGATTAAATGTTCTGCAAATAATTTACTTTTGTATTAGTATTATTTAGAAGTCTGAAGTGGGTTTTTCTGTTTTCAATTATTTTTTAGATAGATTAGTATTCTTTTCTCTACCAAAGAAGAGAGATTCAATCATGAGGCTTCTCTAAGTGGGTGGGTCATGCAGCTAAAAATAATCCAGTTACAGTATGTGGCTTTTATCCACGGTATTGAGTGGGAGTATGGCGACAGGTTACAGCGAGTCCCCTCACCCAGAGGAGCAGTTTTGCAGTCTTACCAAAGACTGTCCTTGGTGGTGGAGACACTGCAGTCTGCAGTCACTCCTAATGTGGAGCTGTACTCAGGAGTATCCAGCGAAGTTTCTGGGCAACAGAAACTATTTTATCAACAAATCGAGGAAAGTGGGGTCTGGATAGCTACAGCAGAACAGCTGCACCACGAATGTGCTCCAGTTTATTCCTAGAGGATTTAGGAATTTAAGAGACTTATTTTTTTCATTATTTATCCCGTTTTATCCTTCTAAAGTTTTGTCTGCTTGTTTTCTTATTAGAAAAACTATAGGAATATGAGAAAATATAGTCAACCAGAGACAATCCTGGTTAACATTCTGTAAAGCTTATACTTCTGGTCTTTTCTTCCAGCCTTTGCATCAGACTTCAAGTGTAAAGTTGGTAGTTGGAATGGATTGCCCTCTACCCTGCCCCCTAAAATCTAGCCAGCGTGAATCATGAGATTCTACATCAACATTCTCCCCAGCTGCTCAGTCTCCTGTAGTTATCCAGTTCCTTTTATCTGGGAATTTCTAAGCATGGAAACAGACAGGAATGTCTCCCTTCTCTTTCCTCTCCTCTGTACTTATGCCATTCAGACAATGTAAGGTTTAAAGTTGAATTGGTAAATAGGGATAAATTGTGCTAAGAGAAGAATCATCTTAGAGTCTGTGTCAAGCCCTTGGTTGAGTTTAAAAACAAATACAGAAACTATTAGAGATTGCATATTATTATAGCAGAGCTTAAGAAATGGGTGGAGGATTGTGGTTAAAGTATGGGGTTGCCATATCCTTAAAGGGTTCTTGTTTCTGTATCACCAAGAAAGTACGTTATTTAAAAAGTTTTCTTCCAGATTAGAAGTCTGAACGCTTGGTTTTTGGTCTGGGGTCTAGGGTGACTACGTGCACAAGTCTGTGTTCATTATTTTCTTCCAAGGCGATCAGCTGAAAAACAGAGTCAAGAAAATCTGTGAGGGGTAAGAGAAACGTGCCTCCCCACAGGGACACAGCCATGCCGCCTAACTCTTAAGCCTTAGAATATAGTGTGATGAAACACGAACCCTATTAGTCTACCTTAACATGGTGAATATATCTTTTAATAATATTAGGCCATTTTAAGCAATTAAAAATGGCCTAAGTTCATTTTTTAAAGTACTCTCAAAACCACTATTTCCTTTCCTTGAAAAAAAGTAATCAGGGCTCATGATTTCTAAATGTTACATTGTTCTGAGACAGTGGGTTTGCATACCCAGCAGCGTGCCACAGGCACCGTGCCCTTAGACTTTTCTGAAATTCTGCCCATAAGATCTTTCTTCCGTGCCATTTTCCTAATATAACTTGTATTACTGATTTTTGGGTTTTTTTAAATCTAAAGGCTTTTAATAGCTACAGAGAATGTCAAGATAATTCAAATGTTATTGGTCTATCTGTAGGCCACTTTCCATAAATAATCATTATGGATTAGTGCGTCAGCCTGAACTAATCCTGTTTTCGCCTTTCTAGTAAATTAGGATTACTTTCTGAGATTATTTAAATAGGATAGATTAGGAAACTTCCATGTTCTTCAGGCGGTGTCTGTGCATTCCAGGTTCCGGGCCTCGCTCTACCCCTGTCCTGAGACACCCCAGGAGAGGAAGGAAATGGCATCTGGAGTTAATACCAGGATTGACGATCTCCAAATGGTACACAGGTGGTGGGAGGGAATTTGTTTTTGTGAGATACTGAAATAGGAGACCAGTCTCCTTCCTTGAAACACAGTTCATTAGGCACCTGTAGCCACTCAGGATACCAAAAAAACAAATGTCCCTCAGGAGCGAGGGAAAATTTTCAGGGAATGACTGTTAAAAATAGCATGAATCATCCTCAAACAAGAGAAGAATGCTGAGTGTTTAGAGTATTCAGTTCCCCTCCTCATGAGTCAGATATTTTTTATAATAAATTTTAAAAGAATGCTTAGTTAAGACAAAAAAAAGTCAAATAATACAGACGTACGTATAAAGTCATTTTCGCCCTCACACACACATGTGCTGTGACTCTAGAGGCGGCCGCTCTTAACATCTTGGTGTGTGTCCTTCTGGACGCCTTGGGTCTTAACCACACAATCTAGCCAGAGTCCTGGTGTAACTCTGTACCCACAAAGAGACTGTGTTACAAGACCTTTACCAAATTGCAGTGTGTGTGGTTTACAAACACCATGGTTGTCCCAGGGTTTTAAGGAAGGAGTCATGATTTATGCGTACATGGAAGGAGAAGGATGTCCAGTTGGAGTTTTGTTTCCTGTTGAAAGAATGTGATGATTGCCCCTTGAAACGTTGATAAACACACCAACCCCAAAGGCATTTCTTTCCAGCAGTGGCAAAATTGGCAAAGATCTGTTGTAACTCCCCTTTCAACTCCTTTCTTCATCTTTCCCTCCAATTCCCATTGTATGTGGCCCACCATCTTGGCCTATTGCTGGCTCCTTTGAGATATACTTATCTGTTAAACCAAAACAAATGGTGAGTGATAAGCTATATTACTGTGTTCTGGGTTCTAGGACTGTCTTATCCCCTCCTAGACTTAAGAGTAGATTTTAAAGAGCATGTGCAACCCAGCTGTATGAACTGAAACTTTATAGAGAGATTGAATACCAAAGAGTGATATGTGGGGTGGGGGATGGGGAGAGAGAAAAGCAAATAGAACATTGCTTGCAAGTTTATTTAGCATCATTCCAGAAGTTTTAATAGCAATGATAAAATTGTCAACAGCTAGATGAAGCAGAAGAAGCTTTGTTCCTTTATGCTCAAGTGATTTAAGAATTTCCCTAGTATGCCATGGCTTTTTTTTTTTTTTTTAAACCTCTCTATGGAAGTCATCTTCTACTTCCCAAGACAGTTTTTCAGGGAGTACTTAACTACTTTTTTTCTAAATGGACTTGAAGAGACTTATGCTAAAAAGATTAGCATGTAGCTTTTTCCTCTTCAAAGAATTATAGAGATTCAGGATAGGTTCTCATGCAGAAGTGTGAGTGGTGGGTTGCCTGCCCAATTTTGGCTTAACCCCTCTAGCGTTATTGAAATATTAAATATTTGGCGATAAACGAGGCAGTAGAATGTACAGTGTTCCCGCTCCTTCCTCCCAGTCTAGTCTTGGAAGTATGATTTCTCTGCGGGAAATCTGTACTGGTTTTCAGAGGATCAGCACTGAAACACCCCCTCCCCCCACTCCCAAGAAGCCTGACCAGAAGATAAAGGCTTATCTACCCCATGATGACAGTGGTATGTGGCAGTCGAAGTCCCCTCTAAAGCCTCTGGGTCTTCCTGACCCCGGTGTCTTCCGTCTCCTGTTTCAGAGTCTCTCATGGCACAGGCAGGCGATGATGTTCAGCACTGCCTCTCTCCCACCGTTCCCTGATGCTGGCTTATACTCAGGGGATTGTGCGGCTTGCTATCATTACATATAGATTAATCAACACTTGGGTCTGTGATGCTGAGTTATGGTGCTTCACATAGAAAGTCATCACTTTTTAATGATCCTAGTAAACGCCAATGACCTACCTTGTGCCATGGATTTGGTGGTAAGACGAAATATATAGAGAAAAGCTAAAAAGCATTTTCTCAGGTTTCTCTTGAGCTTGAAGCTAAACAAAAATGAATGTTAGTGACTAGAACTCTAATTTCTTATAATTTGGCAAAAAAAAAAAAAAAAAAGAAAGAAAGAAAGGAAAGGAAAAGGAAAAGGAAAAGGAAAAGGAAAAAGAAGCCATTGTCATCAGAGGAAGGAAAAAAACAGATCCCCAGCAACCCTTCTCAGAAAGCTGTGCCTCTTTGCCATTCATCTCCTAAGATCTAAGACTGGTGTGAGAAGGGTCCCTCCCGTGTTCCTTTCTCTTCCAAAGGTTCTGAATCAGACAGAGGATCACCGCCAGAGGGTTCTGCAGGCAGCTGCTAAGAACATCCGTGTCTGGTTCATCAAAGTGCGGAAGATGAAGGCCATCTACCACACTCTGAACCTGTGCAACATAGACGTGACCCAGAAGTGCCTGATTGCAGAGGTCTGGTGCCCTGTCACTGACCTTGACTCTATCCAGTTTGCACTCAGAAGAGGCACGGTGAGTCCCCCCCAGCAGTGCAGTCTATCTATGGCCAGGAAAAGAGTTTCCCATCAACAGTAACATTAATTACATTTTCTTGGCATTTTTACTTTCCTAGTTATTTAATATAGTTATCTGGTACTCATCTCATATCCTGACAATACATTTCATATATGTATCCTTGTTTTCCAAAGGTGGAAACTACAGTTCAAAAAAGATTAAATGACTTGATTGTATACCCATGATTCTTCTGGGTAGCTCATGACCAGAATGTCAACTTCCTGATCCACTCTCTCTGTTCATTAGACTATTTCCGTAGTATAACCCTGGCAGTCCTGTTTAGTAGTTAGAGCTACTGCCCTGTCCAAGGCACTGATCTAGGTAGAAATGTAAAAAATAAGCCCTCGGGTATCCTACAGTTTACATGGAGAGGCTAGCATACAAGACCATCTGTGCTAAGAGGGGTTTATGTGCATGGAGGGAGAGGGTGCTAGCTTTTCCAGCTAAGATGATCAGACAAACGCTTCAGGAAGAAAGTGGCACGGGGGCTTTGAAAAATGAGTCAGATGTTGATAGCAACCAAGAGAAGAAAACAATATGGACAAAGGCAGGAAGTACAGTACAACCATGCATGGTTGGGCAAGAATAGGAATTATAATGAATGAACCAAAACAGTAGGAGGTAAACATAATTAGGTTGATTGGAGCCTAACTGTGAAAGCTTTTTAAATACTAGATTATAGGGTTCGAGTTTTATTCCAGAGGGAGTAGAGAGGCACTGGAAGTTGTTTAGCAGTGAAAGGACCTGATCAAAACAGAGTTTTAAAAGAGTAATCCTTTGGTAGTGTCTAGGTTGGATTGGGGATTAGAGAGTATCTATAGGTAGAGAGTCAGGAAGTTATTGTAAACACAGAGTAGAAAGTTATAAGGACCCCAAGGGTAAGATTTAACAACAGGAAAAGAAAATAATGATGAATTTGTCAGGCATTTTGAAGGAAGAATCAATAGGTATACTTGGTTTCTAGCAACATGCAGGGGAAATATAAGGAGAAAAAATTTTAAATATTTCTGAGGCATCAAAGCTGGTGGCTGGTAGAAAAATGGTTTCATTGATGGAAGTAAAAGTTCAGCAAGAGAAGCTTATTGATGATAAGGGGAAGATGGCAAGTTCGGTTTCGAGCACATCAAGGAGCCAGATAGAAATCCACATGGAAATGTCAAGTAGATAATGGGACAGGTTTTTGATAGAAAGGGCAAAATGGAAGATATGGTATTCATGAGGGGTAAAGAGAGTGAGACCTCCAAGGGAGAAAATAATGAAGCTGAAGATAGAACCTTAGGGGCCCATCAGTGTTTGTAGATGAGCATAGGAGGAAAAGCCAGCAAGGAGACAGAGAAAGCATGGTTAGTGAGGAGGGAACGCTGAAGGAATAAAAGTTTTCGCCTAAGAAGAGGAAGACCTCAAGCATCAGGGGCTTGCATATGGGAGAAGAGACTTTGGATCTGGCGGTGAGCCAGCCACTTTGACTAAGCTGGACTACAAGGGACTAGGGCGTTTAGGTGGAAGGAGGAGAGACAGAGAATATGCTTTGCTCTATAAGTGAGGGAGAGAGCAGATGACGATGTCTCCAGAGAAAAGGGTTCCATGTTTTCTTTGGTTACTCATTTAAAATTTCCTTCACAGGAGGAAATTCTTCCCAAGACTTTTTTTACATCTTTCATTGAAATTTTATACTTAATTTTAGTTTCTCCAAAAACTGAGAAAGATCGAGATAAAATGTACATAAAATAAAACACACACATTCTACGTGTACAGTTCGATGAGTCTTGACAAATGCGCGCGCCTGTGCAGCCACCACGGACGGCCCTTCAGGAGGATGCCCTAACCTCGGTCCTTGTGCTTGCTGTTCCCCAGGAGCACAGCGGTTCCACCGTGCCCTCCATTTTGAACAGGATGCAGACAAACCAGACTCCTCCGACCTATAACAAAACGAACAAGTTCACATATGGCTTTCAGAACATAGTAGATGCTTACGGGATTGGAACTTACCGAGAGATAAATCCAGGTAAAAAAGCTTGAATCGTTTCCCTCTGGAGGTTTTATTTTTTGTTCGTTATCTTGTAATGCCTCACTTTAAATGCTATAGACTTAAAACAAGAGATGTCAGCACCTCAGCCCTACTCTGATTCCTGTAAGGTGTGCCTATTTTGACATAGGGAGTGAGGCGTATCATTGGGGGGGCACTCCTTTTAAGAGACGGTTTTACAGAACAGGTTATTTAGAGAAACTTGTTGATTATGAAGTGAAAGTCAAACAATGAAAATTTAACTGTATAAAATTTTCATAATTTTATTATTAAATAAAAAGAATTATGGAAATTATCTCATTCAATTTCCCATCCAACAGCAGAAAAAAATCTTATTTTTTTTTAATAAGATGCTTTTATAGGAACGAAATCAGTGGATTGGATTCTTCTGTATGTGCTATAAAATACCTGGCTTCCTTTAACATACCATTTGCAGGAACTGCTTTAAACAAAAATTTTTTTCTAAAATATCTCACATTTTTAAATGGCTTCTCTGTTCAAGATTAGACAGAGAAAAGAGAGCAATTATTGACCATTTTCAGCACAGGGAAAATTTCTCCCCTTTTGGGAGAGTTAATTATTAAATCAGAAGTCTGAGAATTCATTTTCAGCTGGAGCCTTCTGAGGACCTGCTTTGCTCCAGATTCTGGGCCTTCTCCCACTCACCTGGTAGCCTTGTTCAACCGGGAGGTTGATTGATGCACTAGAGAAGAAAGCCAGCCTGCCCCAGGAGCAGTGTCCCAGAGGTTAGAAAACAGGAATCAAAGAACAAACCACAGTGTTGCCAATGCTAGAGACAAAACTTCCACTTCCTGTGTTTTTCTTGGTTTAAAATGCTCGCAGTAGCTCAGACGCCATCGGAGCTGCTTTGTGAGGTTTGCAGATCCCGCCAGGAAAGAGTTTCTCTGGGAGTCTGTCTGATCAGCAGCTTGGGAATAAGTCACCTCATGCTGATCTTAGAGTATGGAGAGGAATGTGACATGTTGGGAGTTGCTGTGGTTTCTGTATTTGTCTTTTTCCTCATTTGATTTCTTTTTTTTTTTTAATTTGTTTTTTAATTACAATTGACCTACATTATTCTCTTAGTTTCAGGTGTCTGCCATACTGATTAGACGTTTATATACCTTAAGAAGTGATCTCCCTGATAAGTCTAGTGCCCATCTGACATCCTTTGATTTTTTTTTTTTTTTTTTTTATAGCTCCGTATACCATCATCACTTTCCCTTTCCTATTTGCTGTGATGTTTGGGGACTTTGGCCATGGCATTCTGATGACCCTTTTTGCTGTATGGATGGTGTTAAGAGAGAGCCGGATCCTCTCCCAGAAGAATGAGAATGAGGTAATGTTTGAGTTACATCTGCATTAGACGGAACAACTTTATAATTTCTCAAGCATTCATTATGAAAAGTATCATCTGGAAATCTTTTGTTCGTGAATTTATAAAGGAGTTATGTTCATTTTAGCACTAAAAAGGCCACGTGCTGTGAAAGTGAGTTTCTGGTTAGCATTCTATTTCACTCTTTACTTCAAGCTCACTGACCCCTGACACAGGGTAAAGTAGTGTGAGAGGAAGGGTCTAGCATATTCTGAGTAACATTGTCACAGCGTGACCTACAGTACATACATTTCATCAACTTCTTTCTTTTGGTTCCCAGATGTTTAGCACTGTGTTCAGTGGCCGGTACATTATCCTACTGATGGGCGTGTTCTCCATCTACACTGGCCTCATCTACAACGATTGCTTTTCCAAGTCTCTTAATGTCTTCGGGTCATCCTGGAGCGTACGGCCAATGTTCACTATATATAATTGGACGTAAGTTGCAAAAGAAACTAAAAGTCAAAGCCTATTCCTTTCATATTCAGCTCTGATTTTTCAGACAGGTGGTAAACTAACGGTTCTTTAGGAGGTGATTGAAAATGTCTCAGTTTGAGACGAATGCAGTGTCTCCTCTTATTTATGCTCTAGCCTGGGAATTGTTTTGTAATTTTTGTAATTTGTTCAGCGGTATGAAGGAAGTGAGACTATAAATTGGCATATTGATTCTTTTTTGTAAATTAAAAGCAGATTCCCCAGATTCCCTGCTTGGTTGTGTGTGTGCGTGTTTAATCAGTCTCCCCACCCCTCCCCTCTCTCTCTCTCTTCTCTTTCTTTTTTTAATCTCCAACGCCTTCTTGTCTCAGATGCTAGTTTCTCCTGTTTTGTTGAAGAGATGAGATAGCTTTAGTAGTTTCTTTGGGATCAGTTTCTGGACCCTAGTAGTTCCCCTCTGTTGATTAAAAAATAAATGCAACTTTCCTCCTAATGTGGTAGGGAGGAGACGCTTCGGGGGAACCCTGTGCTCCAGCTGAACCCAGCCATCCCTGGAGTATTTGGTGGACCATACCCTTTCGGCATCGATCCAGTAAGAGCGCTTCTTTCCTATATGTCTGACACTGAAAGTTTAAATTGTGACCCTAAAGTGAGAGAATTGAAGTCAATAGTTATTTGGGTTTTTTGTTGACATATTTTTGGAAAAAAACTTGGTTCATCTGTCTAGTGTACTTTTGAGCCATAAAAGACCCAAGTGCCTTGGAGCCAAATAATTTTTCCTACACTGCTTATTTCAGAGATAGCTAATAACGTTGACTCTGGGAAGACTGATTTTCAAGACTCCTTCTGAGTTTAATTTGCTTTATTTAACTTAGTTTGGTTTTTATTTTTCGCAGAAGTTTTAACAAAGCAGAAATAGCTTTTCTCCCATGGGTTTAGATTTCCATTTTATATTTACATACTTACAAGAATTTATCCCAGAATTTAATTTTTTTTTCATATACTTAGGCAGATAAAGTGTGATCAAATCTTTTGTATTATGTGCTTTAACAAGTGGGTGAGGGGAATTTAAGAATAAACATTAAACAGTAAGGATTACAAAATTCCAGAGGAAAAACAGATCATTATGGGCCAGAAAGATTAAGGTTTCTTGTAAAAAATAGGAATTAATCTCACCTTTAGAAAATATTTCAGATTGTTACAGATGAAAAGTGTGGGCAAAAAAGCATAGAGATGGGGAGGTACTAAGTTAATTATTTTATTGTTATAGAAACTAATGTTACTGAAATGCTTACTGTGGGCCAGGCACTATACCAAGCCCTCAGCATATCTGGTTTATCCTCAAACAATTCTAACAGGGAGGTAATGTTATCCTTATTATACAGATAGGGACACTGAAGCTGGAGAGGTTTAATAACACTTTATATATGCTTTTAACAAATGTTTATTGAATACCTGTTGTCTGCAAGGCATAGTGCCTTCTGGGGGAAACAATTTTAAGTGATAGATCCTGGCCTCAAGTAGTTCGGAGTCTAATAATAATATTACCTAACGTTTCTATAATATTCTGTAGTTAACAAGTTTTTTTTTTTTGCAGACATTTCATTTGATGCTTGTAGGGTAGATGTTGACTTCAGTGTGCCTGTGGGCTACCCAGGTACAGACATTGGAGTTGTAGAGGTGATTTTCAGGCAAGACTGGGGCTGGAAGAGAGAACCTGTCATAAGTTTTCAGGTTAGAGGTCACTGAGGATGAGCTCTTGTGGAGAGGTCAGTTCAGGAAAAGGCTGAAGATCAGGTATATCAGGCTACAGACTTTGCACTTTAGAGATGACAATGGGAGTTTGGGGGAGGTTTTGGCTCAGGGAAATGACTGCATCAGAGTCACAACTTAGAAAATGTAATCTGATGGCCAAGTGTAGGCAGAGCTGTCAGGAAAATATGTTACAAGCGACCAGGCCTCAGGGGACAAATCTTAAGGCAATTAATATTTAAAAGTAGATGGAATGTTAGTGCCTCAGGGACGTGGTCAGCAAAACACAGATTGTGGGAACATCTGCAAGATAATTAACCTCATTTCTTCAACAAACATTTTGTAAGGAATAAAAAAAGAGAGCTAGAGGGAAAACCTATAGATTAGAGACTTTTGAGCTATGTCAACAATTGCAGTGTAGAAACTTTATCTGGACCCTACTGTCAATAAATGAAATTAAAAAATAATTTTTTTAGGCACAGTTAAGGAAATTTGAATACTGACTATATATTTCATGATATTAAAGAATTATTGTTAATGCTTTGGGGTGTGATAACAGTATTGTGGTCATTTTAAAAATGAATCGTTACCATTTAGAGATCTATACTGAAATATTTACAGGTAAAATTATATCTGAATTTGCTTCAAAATAATATGGAGGTGGGGAGCAGGTTGGGGGTGTGATGAAACAAGATTGACTGTGAGTTGGTTAGTTGTTGAAGCTGGGTGATAGGTACATGGGAGTATGTTTACAATTTTCCATAATTAAAAAAAAAAAAACTTTTTTAAAAATAGATGAATATTTTTTCATTTGAGAGCTCTGTTAATAACACCTTTTTGGTTTTTGGGTCGTGACAGATTTGGAACATTGCTACCAATAAACTGACCTTCCTCAACTCCTTTAAGATGAAGATGTCTGTTATCCTTGGTATCATCCACATGATGTTTGGCGTCAGCCTGAGCCTTTTCAACCATACGTGAGTTGCTCTGTTTCTGTCATCTGAATGCGAGTAGTTTAGATAATACTTTTGCCTAAAGAAATCACAACAGCTTTGGGGAAGAATTAGTAACTCAGAACCCCGTTCTGCATTAAAGTGCTTTTATAAAAATCACATGTTCTTAATATTAGTCTGTTAACGATTTATGATTGTAGTAAAAATCTTTGAGAAAACCTTATGTAATTTTCATCAAAATAAGTTATTTTTTCCCTTGGTGTGTAACTCATATAAAATTATGAACTGTGGTCTCATAATGTACTAGATTTCCCAGTCTCTCTCATGGGAGAATGATGGCGATGCTACTGCAGCTGTCCAGGGTCCAAAAATTTGGAAGTCACAGTAATACTGCTTGTCTCTGTCGCCTCCAGTGCTTCTGGCTCTTGCTTCTTCAAGTGATGAAAAGTTGAGGGAGCATTAGGGGAAAATCTAGTGAGGATTCTGCTTGGTGTAGGAGTGACCCTGAGTCTGTTCACCTTTCACATTTTTTCTCTCTTTTTAGTTATTTCAGGAAGCCCCTGAATATCTACTTTGGATTCATTCCTGAAATAATCTTCATGACCTCTTTGTTTGGCTACTTGGTTATCCTTATTTTTTACAAGTGGACGGCCTATGACGCTCATACATCTAAGAAAGCACCAAGCCTTCTGATCCATTTCATAAACATGTTCCTCTTTTCCTACCCGGAGTCTGGTAATTCAATGCTGTATTCTGGACAGGTGCGTCAGCCCAGAAGTGGACTGTCTTAGGTGGATACCCTAGGTCAGGAAGTTAGATGTTTTCGTGACCCTAAAAAAGCCTTAAAAAAATCCCTTTCTGTAGTATTTGGTTTTCAGTCCACATATCCAGATCTAAATTCAGCCCATCCTCTTTACTTGGGAGGATCTACTGTAATTTCGGTATCCAGAAAGTGTTGGATAATAACTCACATCCCGTGAGGCAATTTCTGGGCTTTGCCACAACATCTGCTAATTATTTTGAGAAACTGGATAGCGTTATTCACAGATCGG
The DNA here is from genome assembly GCA_028627145.1 of Eidolon dupreanum. Taxonomy (NCBI): domain Eukaryota; kingdom Metazoa; phylum Chordata; class Mammalia; order Chiroptera; family Pteropodidae; genus Eidolon; species Eidolon dupreanum. The sequence goes on from CM053506.1 coordinate 94,319,637, forward strand.
TAAGAAAGCACTGTTTTAGGGGAAATCTGTGCTGAAATTCGAAAGTGCATGTTTGATCAATGTGATGTCTCTTGTCCTTCTTACTTTGCAGAAAGGAATTCAGTGTTTCCTGGTAGTGGTCGCGCTGCTGTGTGTACCGTGGATGCTGCTATTTAAACCGCTGGTGCTACGCCATCAGTATTTGAGGAGGAAGCATTTGGTGGGTGTATTTCTGTTGTTGAAAGTTACTAGAGTCTCTTTCTTTTTTTTTTTTTTTAAGATCAAGGCAATTCCTCATTGGATCTAATGAATTTTGCATAAGTCTATATACTCTTAAAATGCATTTGTGTCATATCCCAGCATGAGTACTGGACCTGCTGAAATCAAAATGACAAACAAACATGTTTTTGCTGCTTGGACATTTGGATTCAGCTTTGAGTAGCTCGGGTACAGAGAATCAGTCATAAGTTTTTACCTTTCCTGGTCACAATTTGCTCATGTTGTGCTCAGCAAAATCCAGGTCTGGGCCTGTCTAGCTGCAGCAGCAGCAGCCAAAACAAGGCTGCAAGAGCTACAGCTGGGTGAAGCCACTCATGTGGTTTGCCTGGGCAACCACAGGGCTGCCGCTGAGACATTTTCTTTTAAAATGAAACAGTGATACTTTGAACAGCCAAAACATGCGGGAAAAAGATTTGTTTTGAAGAACTTTGATTTTTTTTTCTTTTTAAAAAGCAGCATAAATACTTGTGTTTACTCAATATATATGTGCATATGAATTCACACACACACACACACACACACACACTTAAGTTGCCAAATGTTCATTTCTGGCTATGCGATAATTCTTACATATGACGCTGCCTGGTAAAACCCAAAAGATCTTGTTGCATGACTCTCATACGGCTGTTAGATTATTGCTCCTGTTGGAGAGCTGCTGAGTTACGAGACCCTCCTTCTCCCTTTTCTGACCATCTTCATCCTTCCATGTACCCTCCATTCGTCTCCCCTTTCACTCCCTCCCTCTTTCGTTTCCGTCTCCCTTCCTCTTTTCTTCCATTCACTATCAGGAAGGGCAACCTGTGGAGGTCCCAGTCAGCCCAACCCCGAGCCAACAGGGACTAGAGGCAGCAGCGGCTGCAACAGTGAGTGAATTAAAACCAACAAACCATCACGTTTTGTTTCAAGAGGTGGCAAACAGTGCAGCAGAATTCTTTTTAACTATATTGAGAGCATGGGACATGTGTGCTCTTGGGAAGTATGTCCTTGTTACTCATCAAGAAGATGACAGAAAAGATTTCCACCTCTTATGAGTAGATTCTGATATCATCTTTGCCATCGGTCTACTAAATTTCTATTCAAATATGTAAGTACAGTTATGTTTATGGAAGCAAAGTGGCTGTTGTACCTTCTCAGAGTCCCATCATCTTAATCCAAGATGGCAGCTCTTAGACTCATCCACTTTCATGTCTGTATTTTGTGACCATGTATTCGATGATTTTTCAGCATGTAGTATGAACATCTCTGTGATTCTTGAATTGATTTCCCAACACTTTAAAGTTCTGTTTCAGAATAACATTTGGACATTTGGCCCATTTTAGCTGTCACTTACTCTCTTTCCAGTAGAAGCTTATACATGTCGACTTTTTTGTGAGAGACTCAGAAGTTCTTGGGTCCTCAGCTATTCCAGTGAGATCTCCATTCTGCCATGTGTCTCGTATATACTGTACATCTGGTGTACTAAAGTCATCTTCTGTTTTGATCTTTCCTTCTTCCAGTACTAACTCATGATTCAGTATTAGCACTTTGAATGTTAAGCATTTCAATATTGGTCCTTAAAAACATCTCTTAACCAAAATCTTACAATGCCCTAATGTCAGATCAGTCCAGTCTATTCTAGGTAATGAATCTATAAGATTTTTAAGTCTCACCATTGGTGATTACTCATGTACTATTATTTTCTAAGTAGCATCATACTTCTCATACTCCTTTAAAAGAGAACAGAATGTTTAAATAGATAACCATTTCCTTCATTAGGTGTTTCTATCATTGTAAACTTATAAAACTACTAGAATCATCCTTCTAGAACGAGTCTATAAAGGCTGATATTTTGAATCAGAAGATATTTTAATGTCGCTGCTTAAAATTACTTTAAGTAGGGACTTACTTCCTCCTTTCCTATAAGAGAAAAATTTTTAAATCCCTTAAAGCACATACTTTTGATTTATTGACATTCTTTCAATGTGCTCTTTTTTTTGCTAGTCTTGCTATACTTACGATGTGCTTCCAATGTGTCAGTCTTGATGCTTTTAAATCTGGCATCCTCTTTTCTGAAGCTATCCAAGTTAAAAGTCCCCAATCTAGAAACCTGCACATTCATGGGATCTTCTTAGCCCGCTGGTTTTTTAGTTAAACATCTGGAGAGCAGCCTGAAAGCATCAGGGTGATAATTCTATAACAAGGGCCCTGGATTCTTGACCCCAAGGGCTGAGGATATGAACACTGATCTGTTCTCATTCCGTTCTATGCCCTCTTGGTTGTCTGTAAGCCGCGTATCACAGTTTAATTTTTCTTTTCTTTTTTCTGCCGATGTGTGTCTGTCTCATCCCCTTTCCCGTAACTCATTCCCTTTATTCTGAAGGGACAGTTTTTAGTGTCTAGCTGGGAGGTTTAACCTGTCTGCCCCTTACTTTATTCTCTGGTTGGGGAAAACTTCTGAAGTGGCCTTCTGCTTTAGGAGCCTTGAAGCCCGAAGCCTGCCTCCTCTACCCTGTAAGCCATCCCAGAATATGCCAGAGTCCTCCCCTGTCACCTATGCCCTTTGTTGCCCTCTCAGTCCACCTTTGGAGGGTTGTCAGGTGTAACATTTGCATGATCTGGAGGCACCCAGGACTCCTTCAATGGTTCTCAAATCTGACTACACTTCAGAATCACCTGATAAACTTTAAATTTGTTTCTTGGGGTATTAAAACAGATAAATGAAAGAATAAATAAATATGACCCATGATTCCATGACCCAGACAATCCGCTACTGACATTAAAAAATAAAATTAAAGCAGTAGGGAGAATTCGAGATCTTGCTCCCTAGCACGTTTTGTCAGTTTGGCTCAAATAAACTCTTATAAAAATTCAAAAAATGCAGATAATATTGAAAGCGAAATCCTCCCTGTCCCCAGCACCCTTCTCCTCCTCAAGGATATTACTAACAGAATTTTGCCTCTAAATTATGTTCCACATATGTCAGCATGTATATCATCTACTGATATAAATATGCATGTGGATATATATATATATTTGAAACACATTTGGAATTGTGTGTAAACTGTAGCACTCTTCTGCCCCTTGATTTATTAGGTTTTTAAAAATTTAGTATATCTTGGAGATTGTTTTATAGTGATATTCTTTTTTATAGTTGCCTAGCATTCCATAGACTAGGGTTCCCAACCCCCAAGCCACCTGTCGGTTGCCTATTAGGAACCAGGCCACACAGCAGGAGGTGAGCACGGGTGAGAGAGCAAAGCTTCATCTGTATTTGCAACCACTCCCCAGCACTAGCATCACCGCCTCAGCTCCACCTCAGATCATCAGGCATTAAACTTTCATAGGAGCACCAGTCCCCGGTGCCAAAAAGGTTGGGGGCTGCTGCCACAGACCATCTGTTGGACATGCTGCACTTATGTTATCACTCTCTTACTGATGGATGTGTTAGTGGTTCTCAGTTCTTTGCTATTACAAATAACAGTGCAGGGAACATCCTTATCCATGTACCTTTCACAAGCAAATTCCTAGCAGTGGCTGGGATTGCTGAGTCTCAAAGGGTGCATATTACATATGCATTTTTTGTGTGTGTGCCTGCATTTTCAATTTTAATAGTCAATTGATTATACAGTTTGTACTGGGGGAATATTTTTTTTAAATACAGATTTCCTAGACCCCACCCCAGACCTACTAAATTTATACTTTCTGGGGGTAGTATTCAAGAATCTCTGTTTAATGAAATGCGGCTTTCAAGGTGATTCTGATGCAACTGGTTCTCTGAACAGCATGTGAAAACTGTTGCTAGAAGGAGAGAGAGGATTTGCCTAGACACTGAGGTCTGGTGTTCAGTTAAGCTGTGGCAACAGGGTAAGGTACGAGTGGGACCGCAGGGCGGTAGACCGATCCTGCGTGCACTATGCTGCTTGCCCAGAAGGCCGTTTTGCAGGAGAGTGGTCTTCCATCTCTTATCCTGTTCGGCTCTCTGGACGGAAACCGTATGAAGTAGCTCTAGGAGCTGTTTCTTTAGTTCCTTTCACTCTGTGGCAGGTTAGCACCAATTAGTATATGTCAGACTTAATCCTAGTTCTGCCTAGTTTTTGTACCCAAAGGGTCCTTTTGCCTCAATAAACACAAGCTTTTCCATATCAGGTTGACTTAAAAATTCTGGTTCTGGAGACACTGCTGGAAACTATGCCTGGAAAGTGAGGAGAAGCAAATACTCCATCAGCACCTACCCACGTGCCTGTGAAAGTGTTGTTTTAACACTGCAGAATCTTCCATTGAAGGAAAGGAGCCTTGTTTTCTTTTCTTTTCTTTTCTTTTTTTTTTTTTTTTACTCAGTAGTCTCTAACCACAAGCTAATGTACATTAAGTATTTTTTCCTTCCCTGACCTAGGAAGTCCTTTGTTCCTGAGCAGAGACCCAGCACATTACTTGGAGAGATTGCTGGAACTCTTGGGCTCCTGTTGAAAGCTTATCAGACCAGGTTACAATCACCATGTCATTTGGCTCCCCTCCCTCTTAGAAAGTCTAATCTTTAGTTCCAGTAAAACTTAGGCCATTGAAGGCTTTGCAGATAGAGCTACACTTGTTTCGAGAGTCTGTTCATATCAAGCTTTCTATTCAGGCAGGATTCTCAGTTAGCATGGCCCGAGGCAAGGTTGGTTGGTGTCTCTTGGTGCAGCAGGCAGAACTGTACATTTCCTCTGATCAGGATGAGGCGGTAATTGTAGTTGGGGCTGGGGCTGGGTTGGTGGTGACTGGGGTGGGTTTATTTTTACTTAGTCCTTCGATCAGTGGGATCTGTTTTTGTTGTTAGAATACATGCTTTTCTGAGGTTTGTATGTACTAACCATCGCCCTTCCCCACCTCACAGAATGTCACACTAAAGCCCAGGCAAATTCTACTCTTTCTGTTCATCTGTGTAGGGAACTCTCAACTTTGGTGGGATCAGGGTGGGCAACGGACCGACAGAGGAGGATGCTGAGATTATTCAGCATGACCAGCTCTCCACCCATTCAGAAGATGCAGAAGAGGTAAGATCCAGTGGAGTGGGCTTCCTCTCCTTCTACTTCAGGTCGGCCCTAGTCTTGTGTACCTAAGTGGCCTCACTCCAGTCTTCTCCTTGAAAAATTAAAATACTAATACTAATGATCAGCCTGCCTTCTGGACCTCTTAGGGCACCACAGCTTTTTCCAGTGGACCCCTGCTCTAAACTCCAGGTGTTGCTTGCAGAGCCCGCAGCAGCTGTATTCTACTGTCTGGCTTCTTAAACTCTGAATTGCATGCAGGTCTCAATTACTAACTGCTTCCCAGGCAACCAGGCAAAGTAGGCCCCAGCTTCCCAGCTCTTATTACTAGAAATACAGCCTACTTATGACAGGGACCTCATCCCTTGTCCCTTTCAAGAATGGTTCCAATTGGAACTGCGATCATTGGTACTTTTGAAGTCCTATCCAACTGATGTGCTCTTGTTGCAGAGATTTTATTTGAGCCTTTTAAAAATGTCATTTGCCTACTTTTTACAGGGAGAGTGAAAAGTAGTAAAACCAAGCTACATTTTTTCTACACTGCCACCTCCAAGCTCAATTTTTTTTAAACCCAGTCTCCTTGCCTGACCACTTACACCACAAAGCCTCTGAAGTGAACTTTTGAATCTCATCCATTCATTATATTCTTTTTTAAAGCATACAGAATAGGGGTTGAGGACCCAGGTGACTGGGCTTTTCACTTCTACTATGTGAATGACTTTTTAAACAATTGAAAGGGTTGATGTGCCTTCTAAAAACAGGTATCTTAATGCTGTCAGTCCTGCCGATTTAGCTTTCCATACATGCTATGCCTCCAACATGTTAGACCGTTTAACATGAACAGTCCTCCCCAAGAAGTGATCAGTAGCCTTGTGTTCGTGACTTGTGACCTTGTGTGTGGCGTGGCTTCCCACTAAGTGTAACTTTGTGTTTTCAAGCCTACCGAGGATGAAGTGGTAAGAAACAAGCTGCTTTGCCTTCATGTTTATCTGGGGCTTCTCTTCCCGTCCTTGTGATCACTCTGCTGACCCTGCCGCATCCGGGGGCCACACATGACACTCGTGTATCCTGCATCTCACTGGCCATTTCTAACCAGTTCGTGAACCCATGTTCTGAAAAAGCTCATCTCCATTAACTGCATCTCATGTCGGTCACCTCTGTCTTTGTTTCACTGACTTTGCTGATCTAATACCTCTGAGAATGGCTTTGAAAGGAGCTACAAGTAATGTCTGCGTTGGCATTCTTGAAGTGACTCCCTTTGGGAGTTAAATCCCGCTGGCCTCTGCCTTCCTCTCCTTGATGTTATGTATGGTCGCTCTGCCACTGGGAGTAGTTGTTTCTCCCCTGCTCCTCTGAGTGCTTATGAGTACAGCTCCTTCCTCCCTGTCTGAGATGCAGCCACCTCTTCCCGCTGCCCTCATCGGCTTGATGATGCTTGGAGTGAGAACTGCTAGGCTCGCTTGGGCTAAGCTCTACCTCCGTGTGCCCCAGGTGGGAGGTAGACAGCTTTCAAAAGAAGGCTTTGCCTCTTGGATGCATCCCAGAAAAAAAAAATCCATCTGCATGAAAGGATTTCATATTATACCAGCCACACACAGAGAAGAAAAACAGGGAATAGAAAGTTAACTAAATGTTCAGGCACATTGGTAGTAGGCCTTCTAGCTCAGCAATAATTCATTTAGCAATGTACAGCTTTAGAATTGGGTTTTTGAAAAGCCTTGCTGCACTGTTTGCATCTTCCCCAAAACTTATCTCTAAAATACCTAGACCCATGAACCATTCCCTTTCCTGGCTCTCCTGGTCCTCTCTAAGGGGGAAGAGGGATGGGAATGGGAAAATCTTTGCTCTTCTGTGTAAAAACAGACAGTGCTCAGTCTTCTGAAGGCTGGAGAGGCTCCTGCACTGGCATCTGGGAGATTCCGAGTTCCTCTGGACCCTTCATCTGTGCGGTCACTGGCTGAGCTGCCTGGAAGGGCCGAGTGGGGGGTGTGTTTCATGTCAGTGAGGAGCCCAGCCCTCTCCCAGTAACACCACCTCCAACAATACTGCTCTGTCTAAATGTCTTCCTACTTGGGCTCCCAATGCCCTGGTGATTGTCAGAACAGTCCCTATTAGTAGCCCTATCCTAGGGGAGTTGGACATCCAAACAAGATGGACTGTAATTCAGCCACCCCAGTCTCTGGATCCCCGGCTCCCTCCAGGGTTCGGCTTCCCGTAGCTTTTTAAAGAGTCATAACACTTTATCAGGCACAGATGCAGTCTAGTTTTCTACAGCCAAATTTAGATAACTATCACAGTTATCTAAAGATTTCAAACAAAGCAGATTTTTTCAGTTTCAGCCTACCTCAGAGAACTTCCCCATTTTGCTTGGCTGTGAAAACCTGTTTGCTCCATGCAGGTCATTGTTTCAACCCAATGGAAACAGCAGTTCCTCTCTCTGGAGGGCACTCGGTCTGGTTGCAAACCAGGGCCAGGCCAGTTGATTGTTTGAGAAATATTTGAAGGCTGTAACCATTCAGCAGGGGTCAGTGGCACCTCTCCCTACCATGCCATCTCACCAGATGCATTCATCCCACCCATCCATTCATTTGCCCTGCATGTGCCAAGCACTTTGTTTAGTGCTGCAGAGATTGCAAGAAGAAAAACATAGTCCTTACCTTCAAGGAACTCCCAAGCAAATTGAGAAGACAATCTGGGTGACAGATGCTTTGATCAAAGTGTGCCCAGGATACTGTGGGAACACAGAAATAGGGTACCTGACCAACATGGGGTAGGGGTGAAGAAAAGGAGACCAGGAAAGGATCCCCTAAGGAAATTATTGCTAAGCTTAGTCTGGTCAAGCAGGAGTCTTTGTAGAGGGAGAAAGGGAAGCAGAACCATGAGTACATATAGTTATCATAAAGACAGAAAGGTTTGCGGGCCCATCATGCTTTGGGGATAAACAAGTATTCAGCTTGGCTAAAGCTCAGAGTCAGGAGTCTGGTGAAAGATGAGACTAGAGGTTGGCAGAGAAGAGCCATAGAGTGTTTGGACTGTCAGGGGGTGATAGAAGTAACAGCACATGTGCATTTTTGGAATACCCTATTGGGGACAGAGGATATATTGGATTGGAGACAGGACACAGTCTGGAGGCATGGAGACCAGCTAGTCTGCTATGAGTTAGGAAACAAGGGAGGCCTGAAGTGAAGTAAGACATTTGCAGGGGGAGTTGTCAAGGAAGAGAACAATAAGAGACTGAAGAAGTAAAAGCTACTGGTCCCAGTGCCTTCATGAATGTTGGCATGAAGAGAGAGGGTGAAGATTCAATATTGACTACCAGCCTTGGGGCACTAGTAGTGACAGTGTGTGAGACATGGGACATGGAGTAGAAGAAGTAGATCATGGGGTCAGAGGACAGCAACTACTTACTTTGAGTGGCTTTGAGCTTGAAGCACTGTGGTATCCCAGGAGGAGACATAGCACAGCTAGTTGGAAATGGGCAATGTAGAAATGGAGGTGTCACTACTAGGGGTGGCCATTGAAGCCCTGAGTGGCATTGCTACAGAAAGATGTCAGGGCTGAGGCTGGAACTCTGACATTTAAGGAAGAATCAAGATGGAGACTGAGAAGGAACATCCAGAGAGGTAGGAGGAAAACCAAGGGGAGGTGAGTGTCTTAAGAAGGAGGAGAAAAAGGTGACAATGACCAGAGTCTTAGTCAGGACACAGAGTGTTAGACATCACGACCAGGAGGTAAGGGCCGGTTTGTGGAGCAGAACATGTAGAAGCCAGGGAGAAGCAAATGAGGGTCGGATGGGCGGTAAGGAAGCAGATAGAGGATGGAGATGGACTTCACAGGGATTCAGGGTCAGTCGTAGCTGACTCGTCAGTGGATCTGAGTGACAGACTCCCTTAATTCTCATCTCATTATCTTCCCCCATTATACAAATAAGAAAACTTGCCCGGTGTTACAATGCAAGAAGTTAGGAACAAAGGACAGGAGAAAGCGTAATGCCTGGAAAGGAAGCTACTTCCCTCCCCTCCATCCTTTTTATTAATGGGAGAAACTGGAGGTGAAATAAAAATGCTGGAAGGGGCTGGTTCTGAGGGAGCCCAGCAGTTGGCTTTGGTAGAGCTCTTGGAAGTAAAGGCCTGGTCCTGGAAGCCAGGGACCTCTTTTTTCCTCTGAGCATGGACTTTGAGGTGACAGCCAGCAGTGGTGGGAAAGAGCTCCTAACGTTGTTGGGGTTGAGGTAACTAGGATTACCCTAGTTTCCAGGGTAGGTAGGAGGCTTGAGGAGCCAGTTCCAGAAGAAAAGCCCAGAAATACTCTGGGTGTAGTCAGAGGTGAGGGAAAATGATGCGTTGGAGCTGGCCCCTCTCCCCACTGGGCACACCCAGGACAGGGCTGTTCATGCTTTTCCAGCCCAGCCCCTTCTTATGTCCTGCCCTCATGTGATTTCCCAAGGCAATTCTCATGTCCTTTGGATGTGGAATTATGTGAGTCTTGAAAGAAACTGTGATGAGAAATAGACTCTGACCTGAGGGCGGGGCAGGCTGGGGAGGCCCATTGGGCAGCTGCTCTCTGCTCCTGGGGTTCCAGTCAGAACTGTGGGGAGGAGACCAGGAGGGAACAACCTCCTGTTCTATAGTGGCTGTCAGTTGCTCCACTGGGAGTGTGAGAGGCCACAGAATGCACCTGATGCTTCTAGAACATCTGTATGCTTGTTCCAGCCCTACTCTTTTATTCTGGAAGTAATTTTTGATGTGGAAAGGAAAACTGGGAGGAAGGAAGTGTGAGGAAAACAGAAACAAAAACCAATAAATGTTCTGTCTGGTCTTAATCAACTGTCCAAATAGGAATTGGTAAAACTTTTGCCAAAATTGCCCTCCGTCATCTGTTCAGAAGTCACAAAAGGAAAAGGAAGTTAGTTGTCTTGCTCCCAGCAGTTTGTAGAAACTAAATTCAGTGACTGTAGAAGTTTAGTCTCTTCTGGGCAGTTTCCAGCCTGATAGCCTGAGTCCTGAAGCATAGCCCAGGGAGAAGCCCTTCCGGGCCCCCTGGCTTGTTTACAGCGGGATGCTCCCTCTCAGCACCAGAAGGTGGGATCAGCCGGGGCAAATTCAGCAGCAGGTCCTCGGAGTCCCCGGTCCAGACAGTCGTCTTCTCTGAGCCCTCTTAACTCCGCATATGCCCCACTGGAGCTCACAGCCCAGCAGGGAGGAAAACAATGCCGAGAAGACTCATGAAGATGTAGCTCATTAAAATGTAGTGTATGGAGAGGAATGGGGCTGTCCCAGTTGGAGGCTAAGCCAGGCAGGATTTCTGGGGACGGCATAGCCGAAATTGCCACCAGAGTGCTCTTGGGCTCCTGGCCTGTGGAGCCCAAAGTGCCATGTGGCCTTAGCCCATACTTCCACGCGTGCCCTTCCCTGCCTTATATCTTCTCTCTGTTTCCTCCCACCAGTTCGACTTTGGAGACACCATGGTCCACCAGGCCATCCACACCATCGAGTACTGCCTGGGCTGCATCTCCAACACTGCTTCCTACCTGCGGCTCTGGGCCCTCAGCCTCGCTCATGCTCGTGAGTGTATTTCTCTCAAATCAAAAACTGGTTTTCCACGTTGTCGCAAATAGCTGAGTAATACAATAGTAATATAATGGTCCATTGTATATATGGATTTCGTTAACCAATGTCGCCATTGAACAAAAAGGAAAAAGGAAAAGAAAAACTATGGTTTCCCCTTCTTGGGGCATTCTCTCAGGTGGGGGGCTTAAAAAGAGAGGAAGTTACCTAAAGGCTCTGGGCTCTTCCAGATTCTAAGTCCAGGGAGACGGATGTCCAGGTGGGAGCATCAGTGCTTCTGCCAGGGCAGCTAGTGACACACAGTGTCCCACTAAGGTCGTGGGAAGCCAGGCTGTGGGGAGCGCTCCAGGTGAGGGGCGGCAGAGCGGAGTGCAGGGCCCACAGTGCCTCTTGCCAAACTGAACCAGGTGTCGTGTCTTCCCGGTCCCCAGAGCTGTCTGAGGTACTTTGGACCATGGTGATCCACATCGGCCTGAGCGTGAAGAGCTTGGCAGGAAGTCTGGCGCTGTTCTTCATCTTCGCTGCCTTTGCCACCCTCACTGTGGCCATCCTCCTGATCATGGAGGGCCTCTCGGCCTTCCTCCACGCGCTGCGGTTACACTGGTGAGGGGAGGGGCAGCGGGGGCCGGGGGTGGGGACGTGTCCTTAGCTGCACTAATGGCTGCTTTGCTTCCGCACAGAATCCAACCCAAGGACCTATCTTAGTAGGAGCTTCAGGAAATGCCTACAGCTCACTTTTCATAGCCTCCAGGGAGATTCTCCTGGGTGTGGTCAGAGTCCCTCTCCCTGCCGTTAGCATTCTTCAGGTTTAAAAGACCTGCTGCAGTTTTATCTATTTATTTCATCTGGTTGTTTGTGTGTTTGTTTGTTTCTCCCTCTGGCATAGAACTTTCCCTTGTCTTCAGAGCAATGAAAGCAGTTCTGGAATAGATTCTAAGTCCAGAAAACTGCTAGAGCACACTGTCCCCAGTTTTGTCCCTCTTGTTCTGGTATTGTGCCAGTGTAGGACCCCTGGCAGCTCCATGGGTGTGGAGGACATAGCGTGTAACTCAGTACACTAAAGCAGTTTCAGAAGGGTGGGTTTGGGGTGTTTTTGTTTGTTTGTTTGGTTTGTTTTTGGTTGTTTGTTTTTTTTTAACGCCTATAGCACCTGGTCTTCCAAGGTGGTCTCCCATCCAAGTACTAACCAGGCCCGATCCTGCTTAGCCCTCGAGATCAGATGAAATCGGGCATCTTCAGGGTAACATAACTGTAGACTTTGTTTTCTTTAATGTAGTTTGTGGCTCTTAATGGCCCTGTGTAGAGAGAGAGCTCAGCTTAGCAAGAGCTGGGGTCTGGGCTGGGCTGTGACTCCATGACCGCAAAATGTAGGGTTTGCCAGATGCAGCAAATAAAATTATAGGCCACTCAAGTTAAATTTGAATTTCAGATCAACAATGAATAGTGTGGTATTTTTTAGTATAAGTAGTTCCCAAACGTGCATGGGATATACTTATACTAAAAACTAGGCATCCTGTGCCGTATCCGGCTGCCCTGCCTCTTTGGGTCTCCTTTATGTTGTGATGCTCCCTTTCTGGGTCTCGAACCCCAGTGGCTCTGGAAGCTCTGGACCCTCCAGAGAAACACTCCCCCGCCCATGTGTGCACACAGAGTTTTACCTGTTTAGGGGTCACAAACTCACTGACCTGACTTTAGGAACCCCCTAGGTGTTATTGATGTCAAAGTCAGTAGAGGGCCTGAAAGGCCTCTTTGCATCGCCTGCCCAAACCTGAAAAAAGTCCAAAATCTGAACCCAGAAACCTCTTCCCCACCCTGTTATCTTTGCTTTTTCTCCTGGGTTGGTTACAGCTGAGCCTCCTCAAAGATTCTCCTGTTTGTTGTTCTAAATTACGGGGCAAAAAGGGGAGACATGGCTGGGACATACTCTTCCCTCAAAAGCTCCTTCAGAGGCATCCGTCCTGCTACGTCAGTACACGCTGCTCTCTCTGGCCCAGCTTTCTTTCCCCCTCAGCTCTCTCCTCCCCACCCAGCTGTTGTTTACTGTCCAGCCAGGAGGCTGCGAGCATGGCATGATTCAGAGTGCTGGCCGCTCCCCTGTTCTCAGCTTATCAGTGTGCTCTCTCCCAAGCACACTTCCTCAGCCACTGGTGTGAGGGAACGTCTGTGCGGCCAGCCCATGATGACTCACTTTTTCTTGTGCTCTTGGCTTCCTTCCTTTCCTAGTCACTTCTCTATCTCCTGAGCCCTGGGCTTGAGGGATCAGTTACCACCCCACTTTCATGCTAGCCTGAGTGGGGAGCCTGTTGCCTCTTCCCCAGGCAGGCTGGTGAGCGGTCAGGGTGCTGGACCAGAACTGTTAAGAGCAGTGAGCCAGGCACACCAGGATGTGAGGAAGGTCGCCTGAGTCTCAGCAATTTGTGAGGTCATATTTTGTTGCCAGAAGCATTACTTCTTCCTCAGGCTCACCTGTGACCTTTGAGTGAAGGTGTCTTCCCACATCCTCATGAATGAGCCCAAAGAAGTGCTAAGTGACAAGCGCAGGCTTCGGAATCAGGCCTTCCTGGGTTTGAATTCCAGCTCTGCCCACACTGGCTGTGTGACCCTGAGGAAAGCAGTTACCTCTCTGAATCTCACTTTCTCGCATGTGAAAAGAAAGGATGATCTCCACATGACAAGGCTGCCATGACGAAACCTGAAATAACGCACATACCAAGTGACTGTCACGGTGCATTGTTCAAAGTGCAGATCTCGGCTTCCATGCTTAAAAGTCAGATGCTCTGTGGAGAGGGCACCTGGCTGCTGTCTCTTATAAAGTAACTGCTTTAAATCTGTTTAGAGAGACCTGTGGGAGGATACATGATACCATCTGCATGCCTCTCAGACGGAATTTGCAAGGAATAGGCTTGTCAGCCACACTGGTTTTGGTCGTGGAAGTACTGGGTAGAAAGAAAAAAAAAACAAAACAGTAAAAACTTCACTGCAGCAGCTTTTCAAAATCCCATCATCGAAGGCAGGTCTACAGCTCATCCTCACCACTAGAAAGGAGGGAATGAAATTGGTGCTAGTACACCCCCTCCTGGCTGCATGTAGGTGTGCTTCGGGGGTATTCCTGGGTCTTCACAGTCCACAGGGATGGCAGGAGTTCTGAGTTGTAAGGGGTCGGAGCAGCTAGTCCTGCTGAAAATGGCTGCAGGGTCATTGCTGCTGTTTTTCCTGGTGTCCAGCCTGGGCATCTTCACACTCGTCACTATGTCCCTGGTATTCAGCTAGGATTTCCTGATTCTAACAAAAGGGCTGCCGCATTATACAAATTCTGGGTCTCTTTGGTGGGGACAGGGGAAAAAAATGTGATTTGATAACAAATGTAAACCACTAGTCTGAGATTCATGTAAGGTCGGAAGGAGGTGAGTGACATTGGAAACAACAGCGAGCCAGTTAACATGCCAGTCTGCTAGTCCTGTCTCCTTTTGAGTTGTCTCTCCCTCCCTTTTCTCTCATAAACCATGTAAAGTGGACTGGGGTTTCCTGCCACCCTAATTAGATGCCTTTTGTTCCTCAGAAAAGGCAGATGCAAGGATATGCTTTGTAATTATAACTATGGGCGCCATACTGATTTTAGTGGGAAGACTTGCCCCATAGCTGACCTTCAGAAGAACCTAATCCCTTCTTATCTAGCAGATTCCACATACATGTAGATGTGCACACTTACACACTTGCAGATTGGTTGATGGCTAAAGGGACAGAACTGAGGACCAGTTAATCATAAGGAATGCTGTGGCACCACATCAGGACATCATGGGATAGTTGAGTGAATGGCTGCCCCAGGAGAAGTAAGAATACCTGAAGTGCAGTCCCAGGCTGACATCAGCGTCCTGGCATTTGGGTATGTTCCAGGCCCTGAACTGCTCAAAGAGTGACAGAAAGGGCCAGAGAAGCAGCTGGACCCAGAATCATCTTTCTAAAACTGCCTCCCCTCAGTCACACCCCTGCCAGGAAAAGGAAGAGGCCCCAGAACTCCTTTCCCCTTCACTCACTCAAGGAAACGAGGTTTCCTGTTACACAGCAGGAGGGACCTCTTTGTGGACTCCTAGTTATCCTGGTCACTGGGTGGCCTTTGCCAGGTACTGGAGCTAGAAGGGGTGACAGAGAAACCCATCTGACTGCCTGCGGCTATCCTCACAACTGTGGAATTCTGAGGTGCATTTTAGCGGCTTGTAGTATGGCAGGGCCTGGAGGCTCCCCGAGCAGAGCCTCTAATGAAGAACTTGCAGGGCAGCCAGTGGGACCCCTTTGCACCCCCGCACAGAATTTCATGTTTGTACTTTCTCAGGAAGCACACGTTTCCCTGGTTGGGAGGGAGAAGAGGGTGGGGAGACCAACAGGGAAATCGCTTTCCAGCTTTGTGCCAGGAGGTTGGGTGAACATAGCTGAGGTAAAGTCAGGCTGACCCAGAGATATACACGATGTCCCTGTGGTGGCCACCCTAAGTCTCTAACCTTGAGCAGCAGCTGGTGGGAGAGGCAGTAGCAGGTGGCGTGACAGAGGTATCACCCATCTGCTCACACAGCAGAATGCATGTGCCCCATTCCAAGTGTGTGTCCCCTTTCCTCCCCACTGAGCCTCATGGGTACCTGAGATAGAGGGATGTCAAGAGAAGGGCGGTGACCCCACGGACATCAGAAAATTTCTGAAGCTTCTCCGTTTGCCCAATTTAGAATTAGAATTATTTGTTTGATTAGCCGGCCAGGTCAGAGATCCAGATACCTCGTGGACCTGAGGGTGACTTGCTTGCCCATTATCTGGCTACACCTGTTGAATGAAAATGGGGCATGTCAAGTGTATTTTCAGTTATTCAGAAATCCCTTGCCATATGTAAACACAGCCTACTCAACATGAATTCAGACCTGACAGCAGTGGGCAACAAGCAGGAAACTAGCCCCATCCTCACCACCTTCCCCCCAGAGGAGGCCCCAGTAGCTGGAGCTGGGAGGACTTCTTAGGTTGTTGGGATGTGGGAGCAAATCCAGGTCCTGGTTTGGACTTGCTCTTGCAAGAGATCTGTAACTGGTTTGAAGCTCCCCATCCTGGATCTCGTTTTCCCTGGGGGGTTCAGCCTGGGCACTAATAGGAATTCTCTAGTCTGAGAGGCTCTGGGACGTTGGCTCAGCCCTGGAATGTGGGGCTGTGGGGGAGAAGGCTGCCTTTTCCAACACTCGCACAGAAAATTCTGTTCACCTCTTCTCTCCAGGGGTAGAACTGGCAGCTCTGCAGTCAGTGTCCTCGGCCAGCACCCCAGGGCTGAAGGAGCCGCAGAGGTGCTCCCAGAACCACCCACAGACGATCCTGACGCCCTCTGCTGGGCCCCAGGCCACTCCCTCTCACTTTTCCCTAATTCCTCCCCTCCTGGCTTGGAGGAAAGACGAAGCCCTGCACAGAAACCATTGCCTGCCCCAGCTCCCAGCTCGGCCTGTTCTTGCAGGGGTTCTGGTGCCCCCAGGGTCACACAGCCTTGAGTGGAAACTATTCCTCAGGGCAGCTCTCCTTGGCTTTTCTATCCTCTGAATCATGCGTTTTTCTGCCCTTATTTGGTGGTGGTTCGGTTGCTGGGCAGCCATCCAGGGCGAGTTTGCAGGGAGAAGCACAGCCAAGCAGCCTGGCTCTGCTCACAGGAGCAGGCCTCTCTTCCTGCCCCTAGAGCCTGACCGGGCCCCAGGGAGACAGGCGGGGATGGACGCTGAGCTGCCTGGGAAGAGAATTAAAGCTCTGTTTTTCCTTTCAGTCCCCAAGAGAAGAATTCGTTCTCAGATGTTTTTGTAGTTGGAGCATATTTTTGCCATGGTGTTGAGGAGACGTCCCCTTCTGACTTCCCCACCTTCCTGGGAATTTCCTCCCCTAAATTGAAAGCCTCCACTGTTCACTCACAAACCCTCCCTTCTCCTTCCTCCCCGCAAGAACACAAACAAGAAAACGGTGGTGCCTGCAGGGTTCCTCGCGGGGCTGGCGGCTGCCTGGGTTTCCCTCAGGTCTTCCGAGAGCCCCCACCAGGAGCTGGTGTTTGGGGGGCTCTTCTTCGTCGCTGTTAGGGACTCAAGCCAGCTGAACTTTTGCACAGGGTTCTCTGCTCAGCAGGGTAGAGCAGGAACTGAGGATGCACATTGGTGTACTGAGCTCTTGCTGAGGGCAGGCCCTGGGCTTCTGTAGCGGAGCCGTGTTCACTGTGGGAAGCCAGCCCAGCTCGGGGCTTAGTGGGCCAGCAAGAGGGCTGCAGGTGGCAGTGCTGCTTTCTGAGCTCACCCAGGAAAGTGAGGCTTCAGGGAACAATGAGGTCAGCGCATCTTTCTGGCCCAATTATGAAATCCCAAAAGGTTTCTGTGGAATGATGACATCCCTCTTCCCTTTCCCCAGGGTTGAGTTCCAGAATA
Source organism: Eidolon dupreanum (assembly GCA_028627145.1). Lineage (NCBI taxonomy): Eukaryota > Metazoa > Chordata > Mammalia > Chiroptera > Pteropodidae > Eidolon > Eidolon dupreanum. The sequence goes on from CM053506.1 coordinate 94,336,890, forward strand.
AGTTCTACAGCGGGACCGGTTTCAAGTTCCTGCCCTTCTCCTTCGAGCACATTCGGGAAGGGAAGTTTGACGAGTGAGCCCCTCGTGGGGCTGTGTGCCTGCTGCCCTCCATGGTGATTAGCTGTACTCCTCTTGCCTGTTGGTTGTGATCCCTGGATATTGGGGCATTTATGTCATCCCTGCCACTCTCCCCCAACTGCCTGAGTCATTTAGGTAAATCCAGCCCTCCCTTGGGTTTCCCGCCACCTCAGCTTCATGTGTCATAGTGTAGGGATTTTCTAGAGAAGCTGGGGTCTGGCTGTCAGTCATACCACTGGGCACCAGCCTTGCCCTTGATCTCCATCTCTGTCCAGCCAAAGACAGCCCCTCTCTGTCCCCCGCTAGTGATTGTGTGCATTTACATGTCAGCCCACAGCCCATGGAAGGAGCCCCTTTGCCATCCACACCCAGACTGAGCCCCAGCTCCTGCCATTCTACTTACTAGTTGGGGTGGGGATGCTCTTTAACACCGCACCTTTGGGTTAGCAGGGGTGGGTCCAGGAAGATGGTGTTTCTGTTTCTACCATTCCCCCTCTGGTCTTCAGAGCACTTCTTAATCAAGAATTCAGCTGGACCCCACTGTGCCATTGTGCATGGCTTCTCCCTGTCACCCCCAAGGGTCCCAGGGTACCCAACACTACCCTCCTGACTACCCTACACTCACACCCTCTCCTCCCTCCCAGTATCCCCTCTTCCCTCTCCCATTTGTACCCTATGCAATAGAGCACAGCTGGGAGTGACTCAGAACAGAGGTCCTGGCTGACTGCTTCTCAAGCTACGTGTGGGCCCTGCCACAAGCAGGGGGTTTAAACTGATACTTTTTCCCTGTGCACGCCCTGAGGCCTTCCCCCACCTCCAATCATGAGTCTTGAGTATAGGACTGTAGTCATCAGGGTGGTCCCCCAGCAGGCCTGCCTTGCTCTGCCCATCAGTGCCCCTTCCCACGTCCACACTGAGCCCAAGTCGAGGGGAGTGGGGTCCTAGGCAGGGAAGGTCAGTGTCATTTATGGTTTGCTAATTGGAGAGGCAACTGGCAGGGCTGTGCATGGTCGTGAGAGCTACATAGCCCTGCCCGGTGGACTGGTGGTGAACGCCCCCAAGAGGCCGGCTCCCATCACTCCACTCTGACTGCAGGTCTTAGGGCCTTTTAATCATGTGTTGGTGTAGCAGCCCTGGCTGCTTCAGCTAAATTGATCCTGTCGCAGTCAGTGGTTGAGGTAAGCCTCTGAATTGGCCAGGCCCCTGATCTCTTCCCACCCAGGCTTTTCTGAGTGAGCTACTTGGAGCTGCTAGCTCGACTTGCCCAGGCTGGGCTGGCCCTGGACGTGGGTCCCCTGCCCCAGTTTCCCAGCTTCACCATGTGCTGGCCAGTGTGACCAGACCCAGACCTTGTGCAGAGCCCTGTCCCCCCTGGTCCCTGTGTTTACATGATGAGCTTTGTTCTGTTTACAGCAGGGCTTGAAGCAGAGTTTCTGTGTCAGGAACCCTGCCTAAGGCCCTTCTGTTCAGACATTCCTGTGCTGAATAAAGTGTGTTTGAGTCTACCAGGGAGGCTGCCTGTCTGTGCCCACAGCCCCACAGTCACACTTCCCCTCCCTCCTCCAGCATTTCTGCTTTTCTCTCTGATCAAAGGCCACAGCTATAGTGGCCCTAGCCAGGCAATTTGTGAAATTCTCACTTTATCTCAAGTTTCCCAGGCACCTTCCCACTCCCCATGAGCTAAGGCGGCTTTACAGACACTGGCCATTGTGAGAAGGGGACTTGGTGACCCATTTTTGTCTCCCCTTTCTGCACTATAGACCTAAATGTGGAGGTTGGGGCAGTGGAGGCCTGGGCATCTTCCTACCCTCTCTCTCCCTCTTTCCCAAGCTCTCCAGGGCTCAGCAGCCTGGCTATTTTGAGCCCTAGTGCCCTTGGCCTTAGTTTAAGTGGAGGCTCAGCATGGGGTTCCTCAGGGCAGCTGGAGAATGTGAGGTGCCGAGGTCAGCAGGCAGCTGAAAAGCTGGCAGACTGTTCGGGCAAGCATCCTCCTAACTGCCACTCCAGCATCCACATTCCTCCCAGTGCCCTCCCTCCTGGGACCTCCAGGGCAGGAATATGAGCAGTGGGCTGACAGCTGCTGCTCCAAGAGGGTCAGGAAAACCCTCATTTCATGTTCCTTATTCCCCGCCACCACCAGCCTCAAACCCTGTCCTCCCTGACAGGCCAGCTGCCCTGAAAGAGGCCCTGGGTGCAGCACCCCCACCTGGTTCCTTAAATAAGTCCAGAGTGAAAATTCAGGTGAATGAACTCTTTTAGCCTCTACTCTGTTATTGACTCAAAAAGGGAAGTCTGATAAAAATAGATATTTGGAATCAATGGAATAGACATGAGAGTCCAGAAGTAAACTAATGTTTATGGTCAATTGATTTTCCACAAAGAGGCCATGATAATTCAATGGGGGAAAGAACAGTATTTTCAACAAATGGGGTTAGTACAATGGTATCCACATGCAAAAGAACAAATCTGGACCACAACCCCACACTATATACAAAAAGTAACTCAAAATGGATCATGGACCTAAATGTAAGTTAAAATGAAAACTCTTAGAGGAAATCATGAGAATACATTATGACTTTGGTTTAGGTGATGATTTTTAGATATGATACCAAAAGCATAAGTGATAAAAAAGACAACTTGGGCTTTAGAAAAATTTTTAGATTTTGTGCTTCAAAGAATAGAATCAAAACAATGCTCACACTGGAAGAAGATAATTGCAGATCATATGGAGTTGACCCTTGAACTGCACGGGTCCCCTTATACATGAGTTTTGTTGTTTTTTGTTTTGTTTTGTTTTTTTTGTTTTTTTTATTTTTTCAGTAAATGTACAGTCAGCCCTTTGTATCCCAGGTTGAATGGCCAATAACACATGAAAAGATGCTCAACATTAGTCATTAGGAAATGCATGGAGATACTACATCACACCCACTGAAGAGGCTACAATAAAAAAGCTAACAAGTGTTGGTAAGGATGTGGAGAAATGAACCCCCATTCGCTGCTGGTAGGAATGTAAAATGGTGTGGCTGCTTTGGAAAGGAGCCTGGCAGTTCCTCAAAATGTTAAACAATTGACATAAGACCCATCAATTCAATTTCTGAGTATCCACTCAAGAAAAATGAAAAACCATGCACATGGATTTGTACACAATGTTCATGGTAGCATTATTCATAATAGCCCAACATGGGAACAACCCAATTGTCCATCAGGGATGAGTGGATAAACAAAAAGCATTTCCATACATTATTATTCTACAATAAAAAGGAATGAAGTACTGACACATGCTGCAACCTGAATGAACCTCAAAAATATGCTAAGAAGCCAGACACAAGACCACAAACATACGATTCCATATATGTGAAATGTCTAAAATGATTAAATTTTTAGAGACAAAGTAGATAGGTGGTTGCCTAGGACTGGCTACTGGGTGGGGTTTGGGAGATCCCCTTCTTGTGGACTTCCTGGACCCTAGACATCTACTGAGTGAGTCTGCCCCTGTCCAGTCAATGCCCCGCATCTTGAGGTCCTAGAACCAGCATGAAGAAGGTGGCTTTGGGCCTGCTTAGCATTATAGAGGGGACAGTTCTATCACCACTCTGTCTTGTTATTCAATGAGGACCTGGGTGGGACCATGCTTCTTTCTGCCCCAGGAGCCCTGGGGCATTGGCACCCCCCTCAAATCTGAGTGACCTTCCTGCACTCCCAGCTCCCCAGCCTACCCATGGCATGTCCTAGGTATGAGCTGCTCCCTGGTGGCCAGACAGGGTAGGACTCATTGCCCCGCATCAGCAAAGTGAATGGGACCCTAGCTAGGCTGTGACAACTGCACTGGCAGAGAAGAGGGACGAGTAGTCCTGGAGGTATTCTGCGGTGTACAGGCAAAGAATCAGGCTGTCCAGGAATGAAAGAGAGAAGATGGAGAGCGGAGAACCAGGCCAATTTGTTTTATACACATGAACTGAAAAAGCAATAAAGTGTGCCACCTGGTAAAAGAATCCAACAGTACAAAAGGCCCTATTATAAAAGTGTCTTCCACCCGCTGCATCCCAGGCAACCACTGTTTACATAGCCTTTTTGTGTTGTCGTTAATGCAAATGGAAGTGTACTATACCTACCGCTTGGTTTGACCTTTAAGAAAAAAATAGTTTGCAGAACATTCTGAATCATCACCAACACACATTCTTTTTTTTAGCAAATGCTTGATACTTCATACCTTAATTTCTTCAACCAGCCCCCTACTGTCCTCAAAGAGCTCCTAGACTGATGGGGAAGATGAGAAAAGAGACTGTGACATGCCCCACTGATGATGCTCCTGCCCAGTATTCATGAGCTCAGGCCTTGAATGTGCTACCAACCCCCCAGATGGTGTCCCCAACTCGCTGCCCCTGCCAGGAAGCCCCCACCACTCTGAGTGAATCCAAACCCCACCAGGGCTGCAGAGCCAGGACCAAACGCAGGGGTACTGCTGCTTTATGTCTGCAGTTAGGGACAAAGGGCAGAGGAGCCAGGCAAGCTTGGTGGACTCCCATGTTCTCTTTCAGTCCAGGTTCCATATTCCCTAGATTGGCAACCATCCTCTGACCCTTTCTCTGTCTCTAAGCAGCTTCGCTGAGACCTGACAATCCAGAAAAATCTACACCTGCCTCGAAAAGGACTCAGAATCCTTTTAGAAAACAGCCTTTCTAAATGGCCCACCACAAAGCCCCACTCATCCCCTCCTTGCCCAGAGAGGCAGCCTTAAAAGTTGCAGCATTTGGGAAACAGTGACAAGAACACTTGTCTTGGAATTAGGAGTTCTGGTTCTAGTCCCAGACTGTGCTCTCCTGCTGGCATTCATCTTGTCCGAGTCACTTCTTTTCTCTGGCCCTCGGTTTCCCACTATGTAAAATGAAGATAACTCCTGTCCTCTGCTGCTGTTACCCTGGAAGGATCCAATGAAGAGATGTGTCCACTGGACCCTGCTCCGTGGCCAGTCCAGGCTCACATGGCTCATGACCTGCCCCCCAACTTTGTGCCTGCTCTTACACTTCCTCGGATCTGCCCAGCTCTTTCTTTACCGTTCGGGGGTCTTCATATATAGACATTTTCTCCACCTAGAATGCTTCCCCTGCCTCTTCTTTTAATCGATCTCAATTTAATTCGTTAAATGAATGTCACTTCCTTTAGGAGGCCTTAGGCTGGGTGCCCTTCACAGCATCAGAACCACAATGTAAATCTTTACATAAGTATTTGGTTTCTAGTTCTCTACCAGAAGGAGTGACAGTGCCTAGTACAAAATAAACTCCAAATAAATATTTATTGGATAGTTGGATGTATGGGAAAGAAAGTGATTTGCTTGTGAATGCGCGCTGTACCTGAAAGCGTTTGTGAAGGACAGTGGCCCTTCACATGCGGCCCTAGGCTTCTGATGTTACTAGGGTCACGCGCTCCCGCACCACATGCAGTCAGACTTCCTCAAGTCGCTGTCTGGGACCCGGAAGCCTGTCTCTCCGCCGTCTGCTGGTGCTTTAACCTTCAGTTCCACGTGACCTGAGACCCGCAGCTGATTGGACCCGGGCCGTTCCGCCCCCGAGGCCCGGCGCCTGAATTAGTTTCCGGCAGGGCCTCTGCGGGGTTCAGACCGCTGGACCATGGAGGTTGCGGCCTTAGGTTTCCTGCTCCTGGTAATGGCAGGGAGCTCGGCCGAAAACGAGGCCCGGGAGGCGGAAGCCGTGCGGGCGCTGCTGACCCGGCTGCTGGGGCCCGGGCCAGCAGCCGCCTTCTCAGTGTCGGTGGAGCGCACCCTGGCGGGCGAGTCCGGGCTGGACACCTACCGCTTGAGCGGCGGCGGCGCGAGGGCGCGAGTGCAGGTGCTCGGCTCCACCGGCGTGGCCGCTGCGGCAGGGCTGCACCGCTACCTGCGTGACTTCTGCGGCTGCCACGTATCCTGGTCCGGCTCTCAGCTGCGCCTGCCGCAGCCGCTGCCCGCTGTGCCCGAGGAGCTGACCGAGGCCACGCCCAACAGGTACCGGCGGGACCCACCCGTCGGATCCCCTGCTGCTGCCCCCAGCCGCAGAGCGCCCAAACCTCGCTCAAGTCCCCGTCCCACCCCAGCTAGCCTAGTAGGAAGCGCTGGCCTCAGGGTCGCACAACTCTGGCTTCAGATCCTAGTTTTGCCTTGTCCAGCTAACTCAAAAAGTCTGGAGTCTTTGGCTAGAAATAAGTGATAAAAAATTTATTCAAGGGTCTCAAGATTTATAAACCGCAAACACAACTAGGCCATACCCAGGGTGTTCTGAAGAAGAAAGGAAAGCCAAGAGTTCTTAACGTAAATGGTACGTTCTTAAGAAGACGGCCCTACATTCTTAGCCTCTGCATTGGTCCTAGATGGTAATCCTGTGCCCTGGATAGCAACCATTCTTTCCTTGGCCTTTCAGGGGATAATTAGAGAGTTATCTGTAGGTTTGATGTAAATCCAGACATTGATGCAGGACTGGAAATTTCAAAAGGTTAAGTCCCAACCCAGTTCAAAACAAGAACAGACTCATTTCCTCATGCCTCAACCTACTTGATTTTAGTAATTTAGCAGCTTGACTCCATTTCATTTTTTCACTCTGTTCTTCAGCCTCCAAAAGCCATGCATCCTTGAACAAGTCACTTAGCCTCTCAGAGCCTCAGTTGGCTCATCTGAGAAATGGAAATAATGACATCTACCATGCAGTGTTGGTTGTGAGGATTTGAACGGTGATGGGAGTTGAATTTGTGATGCATAATTGGTGATCAGTAAATGCTATTTCTTTTCTTCCTCACCCTCTCTTCAGAGATGCTTACTGAGGGATGACACCCCTCCCTCTCACAGGCCTCTGTTCTAGCGCTTGTCCCACTGCATGAAGGTGACGTGTTCTCCCTTCCAAGACAAGGACCAACAGAGCCATAGAGCGCTTAAACATTGTGCACAGAGTAGGAGCTCTATAGGAGTTGAATAGAATATGCTCTCTGGAATATCTGGGGCTAGAGGGCCCAGGAGGAGTAATGGGGGCATGTGGGTGGGTACCTCAGAAGCTCAAGATCTGAGTCTTAGGTCCACCTGGGGTGGATCCCGGAGTGAAGCAGTGAAGGGGCCACATTTGGAACCCTGCCCCTAGATACGGGGTCAGGCCACCCTCTGAGTTCTTTTTGAACGATGGCCCCTCTCTGGTGGGGGATATCTTCCTTGCCCCGAGGCACACACCCGTGGTCATACCCGTGCCCGCAGGTACCGCTATTACCAGAACGTGTGCACACAGAGCTACTCCTTTGTGTGGTGGGACTGGGCCCGCTGGGAGCAGGAGATCGACTGGATGGCGCTGAATGGCATCAACCTGGCACTGGCTTGGAGTGGCCAGGAGGCCATCTGGCAGCGGGTGCGTCCCCACCCCCCATTTCTGCATCAGCACAGTGTCTGACACACAGCAAATAAGGGCTCTAGAAGTGTTTGTGACATGCAGGATAGCTCCAACCCTATGGAAACTAACACAGAGGAGCACTTACAGAGGGCTGGACCCAGCATCCCACTGTAAACACGTTAAGAAGTTGTGGCTCCCCTCGCTTCCCAGCCTACCTCCAGTCAGTCTGCTGCTTCAACAGATTCTGTCTCATTAGAAGCTCTTGATCTGCCTTATCTTCTCCATCCCTAGTCATGTCCCTGGTTCAGGCTCTCTTCCCCTCTCCCTGGACCCCATACCCCCTTCCCCCACTTTCGCACAAAAGCCTCTAAACCATACTCCTGGCTTTTCAAGTTCTGCCTGCGTGTCCTTTTTGAAATGCAAATCTGGCTGAGGCCATCCCTAACACACTTGGGAATGCCCCAATTGCCTTTGGTCTTTGCCTGGGCTTGGAGCTTCCATCCCTGGGCCCTGAGGGCACCGGCAGCACCAGGAGCAGCTTAAGCTCCCTGCAGAGCTGTCCTCACCCATCACTCAAGCCAGCCTTGCTCCATGAAGCCTTCTAAGGGCCCTTCCCCATTTTGGGGAGAGCTTCATTGTGCCTCACCTCACCTGTGCAACAAGGGTGACATATTAGTAAACTCACCTGTTCTCAGATCTTTTTCTCCTAGATTGTGGGCTCCTTGCAAGCTGGGGTTACATTTTGTCTTAGTAACTGTAAGGCACAGCACAGACAAGAGATGAGTGAATGTTGAATGAATCAATCAGTGACTGGAGATGATTATATTTATGTGTGGGGATTGCCTTCCTCCTCAGGTGTACCTGGCTTTGGGCCTTACCCAGTCAGAGATCAATGAATACTTCACTGGTCCTGCCTTCCTGGCCTGGGGGCGCATGGGTAACCTGCACACCTGGGGTGGCCCCCTGCCCTTCTCCTGGCACCTCAAGCAGCTTTACCTGCAGGTAAAAGGGTGGGAAAGGGAAAAGGCAGAATTGGTGCCAGACAGTCATGGGTCCAGGGAGGATGGTATTTGGCCAGCCTCAAGGCTCTTAACTGGACCCTAGGAACTCTGTACTCTGTGTGCCCTGGAGGAGCGAGGCCCTCCCACCTCAGGCCATGCTCACTAGCTCTCCCTCCCATTCCTCCCAGCATCGGATCCTGGACCGGATGCGCTCCTTCGGTATGATCCCTGTGTTGCCTGCATTTGCAGGGCATGTCCCCAAGGCTATCACCAGGTGAGGCTTCCCCCCATCCCACCTCCCACTCAGCTCAGAGAATTTATTTTGCCCTGCCATACTTGATTTAAGGAAAAACTGGAGCTTTGTTTAGGCCCTGCCTTGATTCCTGGCTCTGTTACCCATTAGCCGTGTGACGTTGGACAGATTACATGACTACTCTGTGCCTCAGTTTCCTCACTTGTAAAATATACATGCGTGGCACAGATTCTTAGCAAATGTCAGCTCTTATGAGTGGTAGTAGGGGTCCACTGGTCTCTGTTTTTCCTTCATCTCCTCCTCTGTACTACTCCCCCATTCTCTCTCGTGACAGAAAATCCCTCAAGGCCCAGCAGAGACTTCCCCTCCTTCAGGAAGCCTTGCTGGGGCCCTCAATATTGTTTGCCACCTCCTTCGTGCCCATGAGCACCTGGTTCCCACCACTCTCACAGTACATAGCGCACGCTGCTGGCCTCACTGGCCACCCCTTCATCTCTCTGGGTAGCAGAAGCTTCACGCTTACAAACAACATTTGTTGGGCTGTTTAGGGCCGTCAGACCAGGCTCTGCACTGGGCCCCGGGGAGGCAGTGACAAAGGTGCACTGAGTTCTTGCCCCTAGTAGAAGATAGGTTGGCAGGGGACTACAATACAGTGATAAGGTGGAAATATATAGGGGCCCAGCCTACTTCTCTGTCAAAGTCACTTCTGCCTGAGGAAGAGGGGCAGCAAGGGCTCAGAGAAGAGGCAGTACTGGGCCAGACCTTGAACAGTGAGTGTTGCTCGTTTCAACCAGTGGCAGGGGAGAGACAGCAAAACCTGTCCAGAACAGGTGAAACTTAAAAGATGTCAAGGAGTAACTAGCTGGATAAGCAGGGAGGAAGGAGGAAAGAACTCCAGGCATGGGGCACAATATGTGCAAAGGCACGGAGGCATGAGAGACCAGGATGAGTTCCAGGAACTGCAGATAAGTTCATGAGGCTGATGATGAATACTGTGTCAGCCTCCAGTAAATATCTGGACTGTTTGCCCCACACCCCCAACTAGGGTGTTCCCTCAGGTCAATGTTACCCAGATGGGCAGTTGGGGACACTTCAATTGCTCCTACTCCTGCTCCTTCCTCCTGGCTCCGGAAGACCCCCTTTTCCCTATTGTGGGGAGCCTCTTTCTGCGGGAGCTGACCAAAGAGTTTGGCACGGATCACATATACGGCGCCGACACTTTCAACGAGATGCAGCCCCCATCCTCGGAGCCCTCCTACCTCGCTGCAGCCACTGCCGCCGTCTACCAGGCCATGATCACAGGTTTGGTGCCAGGGGGAGATAGGGAAAGGGAGACCCTGGGCCCTCAGAGAGATGGATCTGGGAGAAGGGACTTGGGATAATAAGACTTCACTGTGACACATAGCACTTTACAGTATACCAAGCACCTGTACACATACATCATCTCATGTAATCACACTAGCTGAGAGGCGAGCTCCGGAAACAGACCACCTGCTGAAACCGGGGCACTGCCACTTCCTGCCTATGTGACTTGCAACAAGTTACCTCTCAGTGCCTCAGTTGCTCCATCTATAAAATGGGGCTCCTTCATAAGTAGAATGATGTCTGGCCCAGAGTATAGTATCATTAAGTGCTGCCTATTGAAAATATTTTATTTGGTTTCCACCTCCGTGCTGAAATACATAACACATGCCAGAGATTAGGAGATGTGCCCAAAGCTGATAGGTACTCTTCCTGGCACACACATGCGAACTCAGCCCCCCTTCCTGCCACTTAGAGGGGAGGGGCCGAGAGGGGCCAGGTCAGGAGTGGCTTGGTGGGGTGGCCTCTGTGTCATCCAGGAAGGGAATAGATTGGCTCGAGTTTCCTTGAGCAACACTGTCTCAAGTCTGATTCAGGACTGGAGGCCTTAGCCCAGAGCCTGTTAGATCTGCAAATTCAGCCTCCTCCCCTAGCCTCCTCCTCTTCCCTCCCCCACCTCCTGAATCAGAATGTCAGGGCTGGGGCCCAGGAATGTGTGTTTTAACCAGCCCTCTGGGTAATTTTGATCCTGGAGCTCCCAGTTGGAGGCAGGAGGAGACAGGAAGGAGGTGTCCTGTGATAGTCATTTAACTTCTCTAGACCTCTGTTTCCTCATCTATAGAATGGGGTGAATGTTTCCCTGGCCCCCTCTCCTCTCATCACCCCTATTCTCTGTCCCCCTGACCACAGTGGACCCTGATGCCGTATGGCTGCTCCAAGGCTGGCTCTTCCAGCACCAGCCCCAGTTCTGGGGGCCTGCGCAGATTGGAGCTGTGCTCAGAGCAGTACCTCGTGGCCGCCTTCTGGTTCTGGACCTGTTTGCTGAGAGTCAGCCTGTGTACATTCGCACAGCCTCCTTCCAGGGCCAGCCCTTCATCTGGTGCATGCTGCATAACTTTGGGGGCAACCACGGCCTGTTTGGGGCCCTGGAGGCTGTGAACCAAGGCCCTGCGGCTGCCCGCCTCTTCCCCAACTCCACCATGATAGGCACGGGCATGGCCCCTGAAGGCATTGACCAGAACGAAGTGGTCTATGCCCTCATGGCCGAGCTGGGCTGGCGGAAGGACCCAGTGACAGATCTGGGGGCCTGGGTGACCAGCTTTGCGGCCCGGCGGTATGGGGTCTCCCATGGGGATGCAGAAGCAGCATGGAGGCTACTTCTCAGGAGTGTCTACAACTGCTCCGGCGAGGCCTGTCGTGGCCACAATCGTAGCCCGCTGGTCAGGCGGCCATCCCTACAGATGGTTACCACTGTCTGGTACAACCGATCAGATGTATTCGAGGCCTGGAGGCTGCTGCTAACAGCTACCCCCACCCTGGCCTCCAGCCTGCTCTTCCGCTACGATCTGGTGGACATCACTCGTCAGGCAGTCCAGGAGCTGGTCAGCTTGTACTATGGGGAGGTGAGGACTGCCTACCTGAACAAGGATCTGGTTACCCTGTTGAGGGCAGCAGGCATCCTGGCCTACGAGCTGCTGCCCTCACTGGACAACATACTGGCTACCGATAGCCACTTCCTCCTGGGCAGCTGGCTGGAGCAGGCCCGGGCGGCAGCAGTCAGTGAGCCTGAAGCCTCTTTCTATGAACAGAACAGCCGCTACCAGCTGACCCTTTGGGGGCCAGAGGGCAACATTCTAGACTATGCCAACAAGCAGCTGGCAGGACTGGTAGCCAATTACTATACCCCTCGCTGGCGGCTCTTCATTGAGATGCTGGTTGAGAGCCTGGTCCAAGGCATTCCCTTCCAACAGCACCAGTTTGACAAGAATGCCTTCCAGCTAGAGCAGACCTTTGTCTTCAGCACACAGAGGTATCCAAACCAGCCCCAAGGCGACACTGTGGACCTAGCCAAGAAGCTCTTCCTCAAATATTACCCCCGGTGGGTAGCTGGCTCCGTATGACAGATTACCGCCCCCCACCCCCGGGCCATGTTCTCCCTAAGCTTCAGGCCCGGGCAGGTTCCCAGGGCCAGGAACTGGGCAAGCACCGTTGTAGGTCCCCAGGCCTGGGTGAAGGAACTCACAACCTGCTGGTAAGATTAGGGGTAGGAAGTTTGGAGGGAAGTGAGCTGCCCTCCTCCACCACCCCAAATTGGAATCAGAGTACTGTTTTAATACAACTTAATAAACTGATGAATTACCTAGGACTGTCTGTCAGAATGTCACTGCCATGACACCTGAGAAGACTCAGGGCTACAGCATGGACATTGGTGTGGAGCCAGTTCTCTCTGCCCCCTTGTCTTAGTCTCCCCATTTTAATACCAACCCCTGACCTTTGAACTGAGAATGCCTTCCCTTTCACACCCTCAGCAGCAAACTCTGGAAACTATGCTCCTCTCTGTGGGGCAGAGGCATGCCCAGATGAAGATCTGCCTGAGGCACTCAGTGCCCACAGGGGAGCCCACACCTCCTGCTTAGAAAGCTTCACCCTCCTCCTGACCAGCAACTGAAGAAGGGTATTCCAAGCAGTGGCCTGATCTCTGCCTTGACCTAGAACAGGATGCGGAGAGCAGTCCAGGCCCCTCTGGAGGGTTTAGCCTTGAAGTGGTGCTGAAGACACAACAAGGGGTGGGGACCCTTGAGGGCAGGGGTGGAGCAAAGTAGGTGATATCTAATTCAGCGCCTAGAGCCTAGAACTCCCAGAGCCTCTTCCATACGCATCTCCCCATGGACCGCACGGTTGTGCTCATCACCGGCTGCTCCTCCGGCATTGGCTTGCACCTGGCCCTGCGTCTGGCGTCGGACCCCTCCCATAGCTTCAAAGGTACATGAGCAGACTGGGATGGAGAGAAGAGAGCAGCCCCTGGTCCAAGGAGACCTAGGTAAGGTAAGCAGGGCATTCAGATCCTCATCCTCTCCCCCAACCTCCAGTGTATGCCACGCTCCGGGACTTGAGCACACAGGGCCCGCTGTGGGAGGCGGCCCAGTCCCGAGGGTGCCCTCCTGGATCTCTGGAGACGTTGCAGCTGGATGTGCAGGACGCAGATTCTGTGGCCGCAGCCCGGGCACATGTGACTGAGGGTCGCGTGGATGTGCTGGGTGAGCCTCCCTGAAACACATGTGCCGGAGCCTTTATCCCCCACTCTGTGTCCACACCAAGGTGTCCCTGAGGCCCAGGGACTGGTTGGAACAGAGGGCGGTGTATGAGGCAGGTGAGGTCAGGCCTCTGGACCTCTTTCCCTACAGTGTGTAACGCGGGCCGGGGCCTGCTTGGGCCGCTGGAGGTGCACTCAGAGGACGATGTGGGCTCTGTGCTGGATGTGAACGTGGTTGGGACCGTGCGGGTGCTCCAGGCCTTCCTACCAGACATGAAGCGCCGCCGCTCAGGACGCATATTAGTGACCGGGAGCATGGGAGGCTTGATGGGTGAGTGGAAGGGGCCAGGGGCAGGTAAGATAGGCCCTGGGCTGCCTGTGCGTGGCCAGCTCTCCAAGGACCTGCTCCCTTGCGCATCTCAGGAGCCTTCTCTCTCTTCAAAGGGCTGCCTTTCAATGCTGTTTACTGCGCTAGCAAGTTTGCCATCGAAGGTTTATGTGAGAGTCTGGCGGTTCTGCTGCTGCCCTTCGGAGTCCAGTGAGTCACTGTCCTGCCCCTGGAACCCTCTGAACTCTGATTTTGGGACACACCCCCTTCCCCATCTTGTTGGAGCTACTCTCAGGCATTCTCCCTGGCCCTTCCCTACTGCCACTTACATTTGTTGTATGCCAGGCACTGTACTGGGCCCATGGCATTTGTGCGACCTGGTGGTGTTATTGGGAAGTTCAGGCACATAGAGGTTAGGTGACTGGCCCAAGGTCACACAGCCGAATGTGACCCAGCGAGGTTGGAATTCTGAGGCCAGAGTTTCTCTCACACCCTCGGGTGGATGTGGGAGCACTTTTCCGGCAGTGAACCCCTTTTCAAGAGCTCTAGATTAGCCTAAGAGTGTGCTGCCGTCGCGCAGACCCCTTCCAGACCTTCCTCCCTGGGGCGTTGTCCTGGTTGGGGGCAGGTCCTGTTCACACAGCCCCTGCCCACTGTCTGCTTACCTGCTCCCAGCTTGAGCCTCATCGAGTGCGGCCCAGTGCGCACTGCGTTCCAGGAGAAGGTGCAGCACAGCCCTGGCGTGGCCCTGGATGGCATGGACACCCAGACTCGAGACCTCTTTTCCCGCTTCCAGCGCCACTTCGAGCAGGTCTTCTGCAGGGCAGCGCAGGACCCGGAGGACGTGACAGAGGTGGGAGACAGGCAGGGCTCCGGGAGCTGGGGCAGCAATGGGACCACGCCCAGTCCTACCCAGCGCCTCCTCCCTCCGCCGCAGGTCTTCCTCACCGCGCTGCGAGCCCCGCGGCCAGCCCTACGCTACTTTAGCTCGGATCGCCTCCTGCCCCTGGTGCAGCTGCGCCTAGCCGACCCCAGCGGCTGCAACTACGTCGCCGCCATGCACAGAGCAGCGTTCAGTGACGAGCCCGTCGAGAATCCGGACAGCGCCCAGGATTCCGGATCTGGAGAACTAGCGGGCCCTGAGCTTGACACTCCTCCCGCCGCCCTGCAATAAAGGCTTAGTTCCCTGCGGTCTCCCTCAATGTCCTTTGTGTCCCCGGGGTGTGCTGTTCTGGGGGATGGAACGAGACTCCTGACTGTACTGCACAGTAGCTGCTGTGCGTGAGCAACCAGGAAAAGACCTCCTTAACCCAGGTTACACCTACGTAGAAACCTCCCAGAAAGGGGGAGGAGCAAGCCAGGGTCTTGCCTCAAGCCCACCGCCCTTATCTGCAGCAGTGGGAGTTAGGCGGACTTGAATGGAGGGAGAGTCAGGTGCCTTGGCCGGCACTAGTCATGGGACCTCAGGTAAAACAGACTCTGAGTCTGTTTTCTTATCTGTAAAATGAGTATAATCTTTGTCAGGGATCATAGTACACATTAATTGAAATAATGCCTGAAATGCTGGTGTAGAGGTCTTAATAGCATGGCTATCATTATTACTACTAGTGGTATTACTAGTATTGTAATTGAATTTTCATGCAGTAGCCAGATGTGTAAGGAAGAAACAAGGCCAAATGTATTAAAAGGAGACAGCCCTCCTCCTTGCTCCCTTGCCCTAGATAAAACTAGTGGGAGATTTAAAAAAAGAAAAAGAAAAAAGAAAACACGTCAGTGGGAAGGATCCCACCAGCCCAGAAGTGGGAAGGATCCCACCAGGAGGTTTAGCTGAGGCTTCAACCTGGCTGGTTTGTCCAGTGGCTTGTCCTTCTTGAAGCCCGCCAAAGGAGCTGGAGCAGCAGGAGCCACTGAAGGCCCCGCAGGGCTAGGTGCTGGAGGAGGGGTGGAGAACTGGTAGAAACTAGGTGAGGAGGTTGCAGGCAGAGAAAAGGGGTGGGAATGCCCTGAAGGGGATGATATTGAGGGAGGGACTGAAGGAGGAAGGAGGAGGACCAGGGTCATGGCTGCTGAGAGCCTAGAAATGGGAATAGAGAGGAACCTACTGGGGTTCTTGAGGGCTTTGTGTGGGACCTTAGGGGAAGGAGGCACTGCATCCTGTCCCCACATCCAGATAATGGTCTGCTCGGGACCTTTACACGCCTGCTGCTTCTGCTTCTGGGGGAAGGTTCAAGAAGGGGCCTCAATCATACCGTACCTGCCTATCTCCCCGCCCCTCTGGCCCAGATTGGTCTGCTGTCCCTGCAGCATCCAGGAAGGCTACAGGAATGGGACAAGGCCAAGGTGGCACACATCCCTGAGGTGTGGGAACTGCTCTCTTTGCACTTGTGAGTGTCTGTATGCACTTACGAGGTTCCCCCTGGGGGAACGTGATGATAAGAAAGGAAGAGTGTGACCACTCTCTCTTCAATATATTCATACTCTTAATAATCTCATGCAGCCCTGTAACCAAGCTCCCTGTGATTTTAATGCCCTCAGTATGTTTGGCAATTAGAATTGAATAATTTAATTCTTAATTAGGCCTTTGTTTAGCTGCTCTTCCTGCTCAACTCCTTTCCTTCTCAGGAATGTCTTCAGGAACATAGTCATCAATTGCTGATATTGTATCTCTGTCGAACAGGAGATCACTTCAAGATCCAGAAGAGAATTAATGAGTTTGTTTTGCAGAAAGGAAGACTGTCTTCAAGGTAGCTGTGACCAAATGCTGAAACCCAGGAGCCTGATGCAAAAAAAGTGTTATCGGAGACTGAAGAAACACAGACTTCTCTCTCAGTTCCCTGAAACTGCCCCCGCCCTTACTCCCTAGCCACATAGAAACTCCCTACTTTTGCATTTTGAGGGGGATGGATTTGAGAGATCTTGCTCTCCTGTCCGCTCACTTGGGCCAAATCAAATAAACCTTTCTGTATCTCCAAGCAACAGTGTCTCAATGGTTTGGCCTACTAGCGCATTGGGTACAGAATTTTGGAAGGTGATTTCATACCAGTCCCATGACTTTGAATACCAATTACATGCTGATGATACCTCTACCAAAAAACCCCCTACATCTCAAACTTCATTTTCTCCCACAAATTTCAGGCATATATCTCCAACTGCCTGTTCAATATCTTGATGCTTAATAAATTTAATGTGTGCAAACCCTGATTCCCGATTTCCAGCCCTCCCATCTACTCCTCCCAAAGTCTTCCCCACTTCAATATGACAATTCCATGCTTCCAGTTGCTCAAACAAAAACCTTGAATACTACTTTACTCCAGTCTCTCTCTCTCTCATCCCTCAAACAATTCAGCAAATACTGACAGCTCTATCTTCAATTTTTAAGGCATATTTGAAAATCACCCTAGTCCATGTGTTATCTCTCCTGGATTATTGCAGTAGCTTCCTAACTGGTTTCCCACCAACCTGAAGTTTCCTCAGTACAGCCAGAATGATCTTTTAGAAATCAAAGTCTCAACATTTCATGTTTCTGCTCAAAACACTTCTGTGTCTTCCTCTCTCAGTAAAATCTAAGGTTTTTCCCCCAAGGCCTCTAACACCTTTTTTGGTTTGGCCACGTCCTCCTTTTTGACTCTATCTCTCATTAATTTCCTTGATCTGATTCAGCTCCTCTGGCCTTCTGCCCTAAAGCCTTTGAACTGGCTGTTCCCTCTGTATGGTTCACTATCCCTAATCTCCCAATTCCATCTTCTGCTTCAGGTCTGTATAGTTTTCATGGATGACCCTATCTAAAATAACATTCCCTCCCCTTCGCTATAGTCCCCTTGCCCTGTTTTATATTTCTTCATAGCTCTTATCACCACTGTTACAGATTTATTGACTTATTGACTTTATTGTTATAGATTTATTTATAGCCTTCACCATCCCATCCCAAGACACAAGAATCTAAGCTCCAAGAAGGCAGGGACTATTTTGTTCACTGTTTGATCCCTTGTGCCAAGAACCTTTCCTGATCATGAGAGGCACTAAATACACATTTACTGAATAAAAGTGACTGCTGGTTTGCAACCAGGGGAGTTCCCTGGGTGCAATCTAAAACTGGCCCCTGTCCATAGAGGGCGAGGAGAGATGGAAGAAACAGGCAGACCATTCCAGACTGGTAGGTGGAAGCTTTAACAAGCAAGAAAACTTACAAAGCTTGTCTTAGGTGGCCACAAGACAAGTAGATTTCTGTACCCACCAGAATCTTAAGAGTTTATATGTAGGCCTTAAGTAGGCTCAGTTACAGATGCTGTTCAGATGGTCTCAACAATACATTGTTCTCTCAAGGCTTCGTCCTTGAAGACGGCTCCCTCTGTGAGAATGATGGGTACAGCATACATTCCAAGGACATGGGAGGAGGTGAGGAGCTTCCTAATGCCTGGATCCAGTTCAAGGGTCAACCAGCAGTTGTCCTCTCAATGCCCTCCTCCAATAGTGACTCAGTGTAGGCAAATGAGACTGTATGTCTGGATGTTTCATGATATCTCCTTACAGTCTTTGCAGTTTCCTTCTTCAAACTGGTCTTCTCTTAAAATACAATTTAAGATGTCTCCTGCAAGAAGCCTGGCCTCAGTGCCTTTGTGGCTGTATAACTTTCCATCCTTGACTCCAGGGTAAGATCCAGATTCTGTGGTGCCAGAGGCTTATACACTTTTGGAGGACCTCTTTAAGAATATAAAAAACACACAATTAAGTGTGATAGTTAGCATTTATTTTGTTTGGGAAAATAAACCACAGCACATTACTGGAATTTTGGAGATTAGTTTCCCTCCCTTTTGAGATCTCCATGAACAATTTACCTGAAATGTTTCTTGATGGCAACCTGACTGCTCCTCCCCACAGGGACTACCAATTCTAGCTTTTCCTGTACTCATTAGCTTCACGGTAAACCCTCGTCTCCCGCTCTTGTCCCCTTTTCTCCTGTTCACAGAGCCCATCCTCTGGCAACTCACAAGTAGAGGTCTCCTCCTCCTCCTCTCTCCTACAAACCTGCACATCACTGTTTTTCTTTCTTTTTTGGGGGGGTGGGGGGGAGCGGTGTGTGTAGAGTATCCCACGGGAGCCACGAGACATGGTGTCTGTCATCACTTTCCTATATGTTCCTGAAACACAGGACCCCAATTTTCACATCTGCGAAATGGGAACTTGGACAGAGTTGTCCCGTGGCCTCCCACGTAAGGATCCTCAAACTGGGGGGTGCCAGGAGGGATCCAGGGACGCCGAGACCTAATTTAAGTGCTGCCCTGTGATCCCTACCAATGACCCCGAAATTAAGGAAAGCCAGGTATTCTGACTTTGAAACAGTTTCCTGGATGACCTGGCTGAAGCCAATGTTTCTCTCAGGATCTGGAGGGCATCATGAAAAGGGCTCTTAAGCTCGCCTTGCCCTTTTCTTACCAGTATCTGTGTGGCTGGGCTATGAAAAGGTTTCCCCCATTTCCCAAGTGTCTGAGTTCGGGTTCCCTCCCTCAGCAGGACACGCCCCAACCAATAAAAAATCTCGCGAGAATCCCGCGCCAATCAGAAGTTGAGACTTTTGGCCTTTCTCGGGTTTCGTAGCTCTGGTCTTAGTTCCTGAACTACTGTTTCCGGGTCGCGTCCGAGAAAACCTGGGCGGTGTTGGGAGTGAAGCTAAACCCTGGAGGACTCAGTAAGTGGGGGACCAAGCAGAGCCTAAGTGTCCTCTTTTAGTCTCATTCTTTGATTCCTCGAAAACCCTGGTGTAACTTAGCAAGAGAGCCCAGGGTTTCTGGATGGATCGCCAGCCCTATGACTCAGGGGCTCCTGTCAGTTTTCTCTCCCAGGATTTTGATTTCAGTTCAGCGAGTTCATCGCTCCATCGGAGAGATGAGGAAACGGAGTCTTAGAGCACAGCCCCGAGGCTCCGTCTACCAGTCTCCATCCCCTCCCTGCTCTATATCCCCTGTCTTGGGTCCAAGGCCCCATACAAATATCAGCTTCAAGGACATCCACCTCAGTCACCCTCTTCCAGGGTCTAGAGGGCATCGTGAAAAGGGCTTTTAAGCTCGCCTTGCCCTTCTCTCTCCAATATCTGTGTGGCTGGGATCTGGAAAGATTTCCCCCATTTCCCAAATGTCTGAGTTCGTCTGGTCTCCCTGTCTGCAGGCTGAGCTAGGCAGTATGGCCGTATTCCGGTCGGGCCTCCTAGTGCTGACGACGCCACTGGCCTCCCTGGCCCCTCGCCTGGCTCCTATCCTGACCTCGGCGGCTCGGCTGGTGAAGCACACGCTCTATGTACATCTGCAGCCAGGCATGAGCCTGGAGGGCGCGGCTCAGCCCCAGTCCAGCCCCGTGCAGGCCACGTTTGAGGTTCTCGATTTCATCACGAACTTCTACAATGGCGCCGAAGTCCACACTCACCTAGATGTCAGAATCTTGCTGACCAATATCCGAACCAAGAGCGCTTTTCTCCCTCTCCTGTCCAGGCCAGTCCAGAACCTGGCCCACCCGCCGGAGGTGGTGCTGACTGACTTCCAGACCCTGGATGGAAGCCAGTACAATCCTGTCAAGCAACAGCTAGAGCGTTATGCCACCAGCTGTTACAGTTGTTGTCCGCAACTGTCTTCAGTGCTACTAAACCCCGATTATGGGCCTGCAGAGCCACGCGTGGGATCCCTGGATGTCCCCTTACCCTCCACCATCAGGCCATCCTCCCCCGTGGCCAGATCGCCAAAGCAGCCTGTGCGTGGCTACCGTCGTGGGGCTGTGGGTGGCACGTTTGACCGCCTGCACAATGCCCATAAGGTGTTGCTCAGTGTTGCGTGCATCCTGGCCCAGGAGCAGCTTGTGGTAGGAGTAGCAGACAAAGACCTGTTGAAGAGTGAGTGAGAGAGACCCTGGATTAGGGTGGTGGAGAACCCCCAAAGCTCCTTGCACCTGCCAATGCCAAGATTGAGAAAGGGTGGGGCCACCCATTACTTTCCACTCCTTCCAAATGTCACAGTGTCTGGCACTCAGTGCTAAAGAAATTTTGTTAAGTGAATAAAGGTAGCTTTCTCATTGTGTATTCTAATCAGTCCTCACTCAGAACCCCCCAAAAGCCAAGGAATCTATACTTTAACAAGTTCTCTGGTTGAGGAACTGTAAAGTTTGAGACTGTGGGAATAAATGAGTGAATTGTAGGCAATAGTGGCAGAGACAGTAAGAGGGGACTTGAGGATGACATGGTTAGCATCTGTTTGGTTTTGATGCTATCTGGCACTGCTAGTTCTTCTGCCAGCCCTTGCAGTGACTATTATGCTTGCCTGCTGCCTGCCCTTCATAGCTTTCCCATCACAGACCACTTCCGAGTTTAGCCCTTTCTTCCTATTCCCCCTCCCCCGCCCCATAAGATGCTTAGGGACACTCTTCCTCCCCAATAAAAAGATCTCACTGTTCTTGGCTCCTTCCTAAGGCAAGTTGCTCCCTGAGCTGCTCCAACCCTACACAGAACGCGTGGAACATCTGAGTGAGTTCCTGGTGGACATCAAGCCCTCCTTGACTTATGATATCATCCCCCTGCTGGACCCCTATGGGCCCGCTGGCTCTGACCCCTCCCTGGAGTTCCTGGTGGTCAGCGAGGAGACCTGTCGTGGGGGGATGGCCGTCAACCGCTTCCGCCTTGAGAATGTAACCCCTGAGGGAGACTGGCAGAGGGAATGGATGGGGACGGGGAAGGCCATTGTGGGGGGCTGTTGGAAGTACCATGACCCCAGAGGAGGGAAGAGAGGGCTCAAGGTAGTGTAAGGAGGCAAGGAGGAACTGGTTGCCCTTTGAGGCAAGCTCTACCTCTGGGGTAAGTAGGGGAAGATAAGGGGGCAAGTTGTTCTTAATCTCATCCCTCCTCCTTTACCTCAGGACCTGGAGGAGCTTGCCTTGTACCAGATTCAGCTCCTAAAGGACCTAAACCACAAGGAAAATGAAGAGGACAAAGTCAGCTCCTCCAGCGTTCGCCAGAGAATGCTGGGAAACCTGCTTCGGCCACCATATGTAAGCATGTCCTCCCTCCCTACCGCCTGCTTGGGTGTGCTGGAAGTGCTGAAGGGTTCAGCCCTAAGCATGAGCCTGAGGTCCCTAGTAACTGTGGGGTTCCCTCTCTACCCCCAGAAGAGGCCAGAGCTCCCCTCATGTCTCTACGTGATTGGCCTGACAGGCATCAGTGGCTCTGGGAAGAGCTCAGTAGCTCAGCGGCTGAAGGGCCTGGGAGCATTTGTCATTGACAGTGACCAACTGGGCCATCGGGCCTATGCCCCAGGTGGTCCTGCCTACCAGCCTGTGGTGGAGGCCTTTGGAACAGGTAATAACTGGAAAGGGCTGGAGGAGGCCTGATGTGAAGAGATGGCCTGGTCTCCTAGCCCAGTCCTCTGTCTTTGTTGTCCAGATATTCTCCATAAAGATGGCATTATCAACAGGAAAGTCCTGGGCAGCCGGGTTTTTGGGAACAAGGTAAAGACACACCTCTGAGCTGCTATAGACCTAAGGGTTGGGACCCAGTGGACCTCTCAGGTCTGGCTCAGAATGCCAGTTTCCATTTATTTATTCCCAATTACTTCTTCCCTCGGCTGGCTCTGTCTCCGAGGAGAGGTGAACACTGCCCAATCCCTCTGTTTTCCTCAGAAGCAACTGAAGATACTCACAGACATTATGTGGCCAGTTATTGCAAAGCTGACCAGAGAGGAGTTGGATCAGGCTGTGGCTGAAGGTGAGTACAAGGGATGATAAGAGTGGCTAAGGGTCACAGTTAAACAGATACTCCCCTTGGGAGTTTCTCCATCCCAAGCCAGACCATCCACTTTCCCAGGGATTATGTATCATTGGCTCTCTTGACTGGTAGCAAGTGCAGGTTGCTACTGGCAGTGACTGGGGTCTCCCCATAGGAAAGCATGTGTGCGTGATTGATGCTGCCATGCTACTTGAAGCCGGTTGGCAGAACATGGTGCATGAGGTGTGGACCGTTGTCATCCCTGAGACTGAGGTATTTGGACCCCACCTGCCATGCTAACCCCATGGTATCTGCAGATTGCATCCTGCTCTTAGCCAATGCGCTGACACATGTTATGTCTGCACCCAGGCTGTACGACGAATTGTGGAAAGGGATGGGTTGAGTGAGGCTGCGGCTCAAAGCCGGCTACAGAGCCAGATGAATGGGCAGCAGCTTGTGGACCAGAGCCATGTGGTGCTAAGCACCTTATGGGAGCCACACATCACCCAGCGCCAGGTTGGTGTCCAGGGACAGGCTGGATTGTGGGGAGGAGTCTCCAGTGGGTGCCTGCCTGACCCTGTCCTCTCTTCCTCCCAAATTCTGGCCTGCCCAAAGGTGGAGAAAGCCTGGGCCCTCCTGCAGAAGCGCATCCACAAGACACCATCAAGCCTATGACTGACAATGAGTTTTCTGTGGGGCTAGATTGGCCCCTGGAGCTGACAAGAGATCCAGCGGTGAGGAGGAATGGGGCCCTCAATGCACACCCTGGCTCACTAAAGGGCTCTGAGCTAAACAGGGGAGGGCCAGGCAGGGCTCCGCCGGGCCTGATGGAATCAGTATGCCTACCCAGCTTGCTGGTGTTTGGCCGACACTGAGGTTGTGGCTCACGGGGGAGCAGGCCTCTCTGACATTCCAAACCCAGTCTTGCCTAAAGGTGTCTGTGATACCTATGGCCGACAGGCTGGGACAAACACTGGAACTTGTAAAAGAATTAAAGGTGAATGTCTCCAGGTGCTGCCTGTATGGTGTCTGCTTCCTGCTCTAATGCCTCTGAGTATATCTGGTACCTTTGAGCAACAAGTGCAGGGGCCAGGCCTGAGATGAAAGGAGAGCAGTGGTTAAGAGCATGGCCTTTGGAGCTAGCTAGACTGTAGTTAGCCTTGGCCCTATCACTGACTAGCTGCGTGCTTTTGGAGAAGTTACAGACTTTGTAGGTGCCTCAGTTTCCTTGTCTCTAAATTAGCATAACTTGGCTAACAGGCTCTTTGAAAGCATTAATTCCACAAGTATCCTGCCAGACTCTGGGCTGGGTGTTGAGAGGACCATTCTTCAACAAGGTAGGCGCGTCTGTCTTCCCAGAGCTTGCAGCCAGGCGAGGTAGGACAAGGTGGCTAGGAATGCAAGTCGTGGTGGTCAGGATGGTGGCTGAGAGAGCAGGCCTGCCTGGGGTTAACGCGCCCGGGACGCGGCAGTGCGCATGCGCAGAACTATCTGCGACACTATTAGGACAAACCTTTTGAGGGGACCCAATTTCACAGAATGTGCTTCACGTCACTCCGACTGCAGAGTGCCTACCCCAAGGGAGGGAGGGACTGACAGGGAGAACGGCCCTAAGGCCACCTGTGTCAGACTCGGCCCGCTCAGTGCGTATTCGCCGTCTCCGGGCTGCGCAAGCGCGCCATCCTCGCCCCGCCCTCGCCGCTCGGTCGCAGGTTGGTGGGTTTGGGTCACGTGGGCGCACATAGCCTTTTCCCCGCGGTTGGGGGCCGCCTTCTGGCTGGTTTCCGGTGCGGTGGGTCAGAGATGACGGAATCCAGCGCCTCTCCGGAGGACCCCTGGGTCAAGGCAAGCCCCGTGGGCGCGCACGCCGAGGAAGGGAGGTCGGGTCGGGCGCGTTCTCGTAGGGGGTTTGGAAGATGAGAGGAGTCTCTCCAGTCCCCAAAGTCTCTCCCGCTCTTCTGGCCCTGGGGCTGCAGAGAAGACAGCTCTCTCCCAGCCTCTGCCAAGGTGGGGAGATGACTGAGGCGTGTGCGCGCGCGTTAGAGAGGACGAGGTTTGGGGCTGGGGAGGTGGAGGACTGGGGCGGGTAGGGTCACTCCGGCGGTCGGCGCTCCGGTGGCCTAGCCAGCTTGGCTCTGGGGGGAATCCTTCAATTGCGTGCGCACGTACCTGTGCTCACAGGTACGTGCTGAGTGAATGGAGGCGATTTCCCCCAGGGGCAGAGGTCTGATAGGTTCCCTTGTTTGGTGCCGCAGGTGGAGTATGCCTACAGCGACAACAGCCTGGACCCCGGTGAGTGCCTTCCCTACCGTCTTTAGCTCTAGAGTGACACTCCTACTTCAACCCTATAGATTTGTGTGGCCATGCCAGCCACACCTGACCACAGTCCACTGTCCCTGAGCCAGAAACAGTGAGGGAGGAGCTGGAGGACAGAGACAGGAAGCATCCACTGATGATACCTAGTTTCCTCTGTCCTTAAGTAGGGAGGTGATGGAAATAGTGATAGCTGGTCAGTCTCTCACCGTCATCATGTCTGGATGTTATTTCAGGATCCAACGGGTATCATTGCAGGCCTGTGGAGCAGTGTAGACACTAGGGACAGGAGCATTGCAGCATGGCACCACAGGAAGTAGGTGGCCCAAATATGGCTGGCTTTTGGGTTGAAGGGGAAAAGTCAGCATTTGAGGATCAGGAAGCCATTGTGCCCACAGGTGTCTGAGGGCCTAGCAGTGTCCCCAAACCGTACTCCGTAGTGATTGAGGCCTCTCTTTTCCAGGGCTTTTTGTAGAAAGCACCCGCAAGGGGAGTGTAGTGTCCAGAGCTAATAGCATCGGTTCCACCAGTGCCTCTTCCGTCCCCAACACAGGTAGGCAGCAACATCCCCCCCCACCAACCTGGGGGGGCTCAGATATTCCATCATTTTAGTATCTTTAGATGGAGAGCTCCAGCCATCCACTTGGGGATGCTAGAGCCCTAGTACTAGACACAGGGGTCTTACCATCTTTAACCTCATTTAGAATATTAGGGTCCCACATCTGAGTACCAGGTTATTCCCAGTTAGGAAGGTGGACTAGCTGGGTCTCATTGGGCCCCAGAATGACCTCTTCCTGCCCCCAACTCTGAGCATAGATGACGAGGACAGTGATTACCACCAGGAGTCCTACAAGGAGTCCTACAAGGACCGGCGACGGCGAGCACACACTCAGGCTGAACAGAAGAGGAGGGATGCCATCAAGGTGATTGGGGGGGCCTGCACCTCAACCAGCACAGGAGGGCCCTGCATATTTCAGATTCACTGTGCCCTGACCCCATCAGATAGTCCCATGCAGCCTTGGGGGCAGCTAGTCCTGTCCCTGGACATGAACACATCCCTCTTCCTAGCCTCTCACCCCTATTTTGTGAGCATGGAATTTGGTGTCATGGAAGAAAAGCTTTGTACCAGTTTGCTTTAATCCCTCAGAGTTAAGGAACTGATTTCTCTTGCTCTCTCCACAGAGGGGCTATGACGACCTTCAGACTATCGTCCCCACCTGCCAGCAGCAGGATTTCTCCATTGGCTCCCAAAAGCTCAGCAAAGCCATCGTTCTACAGAAGAGTATGGCCAGGGAGAACACTGGAGGGGTTGGAGCGAGTGGGGCTGTGAGAAGGCTAGCCTCATACCCACTGTCAGCCTGGCCCTGGTGGGGTAGTTGTAATGGGAGAGTTGGGGTAGGGGGAAAGGGGAAACAAAATAAGCCTTGTCCTTCTAGTTGACACTTCCTCTGTGCTCATTCCCTCTTCCCACCCCCACCCTAGCCATTGACTACATCCAGTTTCTGCACAAGGAGAAGAAAAAGCAGGAGGAGGAGGTGTCCACACTACGTAAGGACGTCATGGCTCTAAAGATTATGAAAGTGTAAGAGGGGTGCTTAACTGGGGGAACCAGAGCTTCCCAGGGGACTCTGAGGCCAACTTCAGTTCATACCCTCCTCTTTGTTCAAAGGCCGCATCAGATAATACTTACTCCCTCAGGTGACCACTTAGAGGCAGGACTCTGTACACCAACAGTCCCTAATGTATAGCACTCTGAAAGTCTGTTGGATTAATGGAAGGAAGGTTGGAGAAGATAGGTCTCATTTTTGACCTAGAAGCAGGTTCTAGCTGATACTATGTCCCGGAAGCTCTCTAGGAATCCCCTTCCAGGGTGGGGGATATGTAAGGTAATCCTGTTGTTCTTCCTGGGCTGGTAAGGCAGCTGCAGCATCTTATCCCTGGCCTGCTTTCTTTCAGGAACTATGAGCAGATTGTGAAGGCACACCAGGACAACCCCCATGAGGGGGAGGACCAGGTCTCTGACCAGGTCAAGTTCAACGTGTTTCAAGGAATCATGGACTCCCTCTTCCAGTCTTTCAATGCCTCCATCTCAATGGCCAGCTTTCAGGAGCTGTCAGCCTGTGTCTTCAGCTGGATTGAGGAGCACTGTAAGCCTCAGGTATGGAGCAGCAGTGGTCACTGGGTCTGGGGTCTTTTCCCCACCCTCAGGCAGAGTGGCCCAAGCCATTTTCTGAAAGGCAGGTAGTAGCTTTTAGGTTTCTTCAAGGATTTCTACAACTCCCAGCAATCTAGTTTCTCTGTTCTTTGCTTTCTAAAGCCCAGATTCTCCTCTTAAGGTTTCATTTGACAAGTATGACTGAGCACTTACTCCTTCAAGGCCAAAATCAACCTTAGTTTAGCTCATGTTATGGCCATCTTGGTCACTTCTTGGCTGCCCAGTATGTAAGCCCCCATCACTTACAGCAGAATTACTTGGGGTTTTCCTGGCTCTCACCCCCAGTCCTAAAGTAGTTTTTCCCAGCTTATTATTTGTATTACACTGAGTCTTTTGCCTTTGAGGCCTGATTGCTTTTTCTGAGGCTTGAAATTGTATCAGATTCTTGCTTTCTTTTTTGTTTCCCAACATTTTATTGAGACACTTTAAACATAATGCAAGATTGAGAGAATTTTACTATGAACGTTCATATACCAGCCACCTAAATCCTACCATTTTCTGTATTTTCTTGATCACATAATCATCCCATCTCTCCATCTTTTGGGGGCATTGCAGAGTAAACTTTAGACATCTGCTTCTCAGGGGCTATTTTTTTGTACTTGAAAGAACACACCTCGTTTAGGCAGGCATCACGGAGATAGCTCTGCCCGCACTTGAGCATTGTCTTCCTTTTCTGCCCCCACCAGACCCTACGGGAGATTGTGATTGGCGTCCTACACCAACTGAAGAACCAGCTTTACTGACTGGCCCTTGGAACCTGCAGAACAGCCAGCAAGAGGCCTTAAGTCTCCTACTCAGCCACTGAACTTTGGGCTTGAGATTGGACTGCGACACCATGTACCAGTCAGCTTGTTTCTCCTCGGAGTTTGGCCCCCTAGCCCCTCTCATCTTCATTGGGGCTGGGATGTTTGTTTTGTGAAAGCTTCTGATTAATTTATTATATTGACCATAGAGCTCGAACCTAGTCTCCCCACTACCTACCATAGAAGTCCTTGAGATGGAGGTCTGCTCTGGATACTCCAGAGAACTCCTGGCCTCTCCCCTTTTTCTAGCCTCAGATTTCAGCTCACGATCTACACATATTTGGAAACTACTGTTTGCCTCTGTTTTGGTCTCTTGGGCAACACTTGGCCCAAGTTTGGCCATTTTGGCAGTAGTCAGATGGGAGGAAAGGAGTAGGAAATACTCCCACAGCCATGAAGGGTGAAAGGCCACTTTGTACCTAGGCTAGAGCTGCCTGGTCAGCCCAAGGTGAAGCCAGGGCTTTCTGGCCAGCTCAGGGCAGGGCTGCCAGGTTCTTGCCCTTGCTTCCTACTCTTATCACCCATCCCTCCTCCCCGGCTCTGGGTGGTACAGGGAAATAACCTCCCCCACCTATCCCTGCCCTGTCTGTCCCCACAAGCAATAGCACTGCACAGCAAAGTCAAGTGTGACACAGTACCATATATTAAAGTTTTATTTTTCTAAATACCAACAATACAGTTTTGCTAAAGCTACAATTCTAGAAAATTAACTGGGCCTCAAAACCACTCCCAGCCTTTCTGTCAAATTTTCTGGGTTTCCACCTCTCAGTGCTGCCTGCATTTCTCCTGGGACTTGGGGGTAGGTGAAAGGATGAAGGGATGGATGAAGGCCTCCTGGGGTATAGAGCCCAGAAGTCTGGGGGTATAGTCCTGGACTCCATGAATACCATGTATAATAGCCTTTCTCTGCCCTTGTCCCCCAAGTTCCCTTTTGCCTTCCTCACGTTTGATATCAGGTTTGATTATCCAGAGGAAATTAAATATTTTTATATCAAATTATAATAAATATTGCCAAATGCTTTCCTTTAGCATTCCAAGTTCAAGTTTTAAGCTCAAGTAACTGAAATGTGGACGATGCCGTGAGCGTGACCATACACTCTGGGCAACCAGTGCTCACTCCCTTTGCCTGATACTCTGGTTTATGCCCCTCTTCCAATGCTCTGACCAAAGTAGAAAGCAGCAGGAACAACAAAAAAATTGGCCTAAATAGGGCAGCCAGTCTGGGACATCTCTGTCTCCATCCCCCAGTCCTGTCAGAGGGGTTCTCAGGGGTCTGGGAGCTTGACGTCGTAATCTTCATCTGTTTCTATCCCGACTTCCTCCTGCGAGACAAGTGAGTTAAGATCTCTCTGAATGAAACCTCAGGGGAGCAAAGAAGGGTGAGAACCACTTACAAAGAACTGCTTCTTGCTCTTGGGGTATCCTTCAAGGATTGCATCACACAGCTCTGTTGCCTGACAAGAAACAAAACCACCCCTTTGCAGATGGGCGTTACTTGGCAATGCCTGACAGATCCATGATATTGGGCAGCAGTTTCTCTGGGGGCTGCCATTTTCCAGCGCCTGCCTTAGAGCTCCTGTACTTACCATCCTCTTCCGCTTCCTCCACTCCTTGCAGTACTTCTGCCTCTCTCTGTCCACCTAGGCAGGAGAAACAGGTTCCTCTAACCACTCAACTACTGCTGGGGTCAACCCTCGTTCTCACTCTGCACAGGCAGCCCTCCCTAGTAGCCCTCCCAACCCACCTGCTCTTTCTCTTCTGGGGTCACATGGTTGGTGGCTGCTCTGATGTTCTTCAGTCTTTCTGTGTAGCCAGCACATTCTTTCTTTAACTCCTGGATTTCTTTCTGCATCTCAGGTGTGGTCAGGGCATTAGTTAACTCCTTCAACTCTGAAACCATATCTCCATGAGGTTACTTGCTACCCCCAAGGAAGGGATTCCCTCCCAGTGAGCACTCCCTGAGGTAGGGGACTAGGCCTCCACTAGGTCCAGGTTCTACAGAGTCCAGAGTGGGCCCCTTATTTTAGAAATGCTCAGGAGAGATTAAGGCTTACAGAATTATCAGTTTATTCTAATTTCCTTTTCCTCCATCTATAAGTAGTGGTACCATGCAAGGCTGAACAAACTGTTAGCTGTAGCCAGTTAAAGGAGGAGGAATAAAGAGAAGTGTAGGAATAGTATACTGATAATCATGGTAGGGAAAGCAAATGCATGTCTTGTTCATATGTATTTCAAAATCCATTAGTTGTCATACATTTCTTTTACTGTAATGCCTATGGCAGCCCAGCAAAGGGGTCTTCATTGCAACAAGACATACTGCAGTCAGCAAACCATTCACTTAGTAATGCCCGACCTTCAGACTGACCCTGACATTAGGATCACCCTCCAGGGACTGCCCAGTCCTACCAGCCTCCATGTGGCGACAGCTCTGCTGCAAGCTTTGCACCTTGGCAGTGAGAGCCACGATTTTGGCATCCAGGCCTTGGAGGTCAGCATCACTCACCATGTCAAACTGGTCCTGCCAGAGACAAGAGGAAAAAGAGAAGTGGGTTAATGTATGGCACAGGATGGGAACCCACATCTGGAAAAGCAAGATTCACATACACTGAAGAACATGGGACTTCCCAACCCTCTAAAGGGCCAAGTAAAATAGCAGGAGGGTACTTCTGAGAAATCATTGAGTTTCGTGCTGGGTCAGGCAAAAAGATATCAAAGTTGAAACCTGATGCCTGTCCTCAAGGGGCTTCTAGATTGGCAGAATACTGAATAGGTCTGAAACATCTTTCAGTTTAGTAGTCAAACTTCTCACTAGGCTGAAGGAGTAAAGAAACATTCTTCTGAAAGTGGTGGTACCTAAACTATGGGCTTCCGTACTAGGAAGAATCTGAGCAGGCAAATAGGCATAGTGGGAGATCTAGTTAAGAGACTCCAGTAAAAGTCTGAGGAACCCCTCCCACGACAGACCAGCTACTAGAAAAGAACTGTGTTGGGCTCAGTGGGGGTCTTGTCAATTGGTAAGGGGGAGCAAATTAGAAAGGATGTGAATGTCAGCCTGGACAATCTGGACTCTACATCAAGGCAAGGTTAAACCTTTACAGCAGGAGGCAGTAAACTGTATCCTGCAAGCGAAATCCTGCCAGATGGATATTTTTGAAAACAAAAATATATTGAAACACAGCCACACCTATTAATTACATATTGTCTATGGCTGCTTTTGCTCTATAGCGGTGGACCTGAATCATCATGACAGTTGTATAGCTGTGACAAGAGGCCATCTGACCTGTAAAGCATAAAAATATTAACTGGCTGGCCCTTTACAGAAAAAATCTGCCAGGTTCTCCTTTAGGGGATCTTTAATATAGTAACATAATGAAACCTATTTTAGGAAAATTAGCCTTGATGGTGGTTTGGTCTACTAGATGTTAGATGTTGTGAGGGTGCTAAGCAAAGAAAGATGAATGAGAAATGGGATCTGCCCTAGAACAGTTTAGTGAGGGAGAGAAGTAAAAAGACAATTATAATAAGTATGCCTCAAAAGAAGTAAGCATCTGAAGAGGCAATGAGAGCATTCTGGGAGTTTCTGGAGGTGATGCCTAAGTGAAATCCTAAAGGTTGAATAAGACGTAGCTGGGAAAGAGGCAGAAGAGGAAGGGACTAAAAAACTCCAGGCAGAGGAAGGACAATGAGCAAAGGATACAGGAGTTAAACACATAAACAGTGAAATATTAATGGATGGAGAAATGAACAACAGGCTGGAGGCAGGCTGGGGCCAAGTCTCCAAGTGCCTTTTACCTGTTGAAGAGGGCACTAGGATTGTAAGCAGGGAAATGGCATGATTAGAATTGTATTAACACAGATCACTCTGGTTGCAATGTTTAAGATATGTCGGAGGAGGCAAGGAGATCTATTAGGAGAACATTGCAATAGATGAGAAGTGCCTGAATTGGAACAGTGATAGCAGATGGGAAGGAGAGGATGGATTCAAGAAGGGGGAAAATCAGCTACACTTGATGACTGATGCATGGGAAGCAAGGAAAGTTATGATTCCCTAGTCTCTGACTTGAGTGAAGAATGGTTCCATTAAGGAAGAAGAAAGTGGGAAGAGCGGGTTTAGGGGAGAGACGAGGCCTTCTACCTTAGCAATGATTACTGAAAGACATCCAGGTGGAGGTCTGGGCTGGAGATACAAAATTAATGTGTGTATTTAGGGAGGGAAGTGGAGACAGAAGGAAAGTCATGTGGCAGATGGTGGTTCCAAGCGGAAATGGATCTTGGTAACAATAATTCAGGATTTTCTGTCATTTATCATATTTTAAATCTTGAAATTTTATGAAATTTGGATCATAGTAAGAGGAGAACACACTTTGATTTGAAGGACGCCTGGGACTCCTTTCATGGCGTAAGACAGCTGAGTTTCAAGAGCTGCTTCAATTCTCCCATAGTTCATAGTAGGGGCTGATTTACTTAAAGTTGGGCTCTCACTCGGGTGATAATCTGCGCATTTCCCTCACCTGGTCCGCAAAATATATTTTCTGCTTGCCGTACATCTTCTCTTTGATCTTGCCTTGTTGGGCCAGCTGCTCCAGCGCCTTCACCACCGCCTGGCAGAGGGGAGGGAGCAGAGCAATCGGAAGAGTGGCTTCGGGCCCGGGCAGCCAGTTATGGGTGGCAGCGCGCGACACGACTTAGGAAGGCTAGAATGGCAGCTTCGAGAGGGCAGTACCCCAGGCTGATTCAAGCGGTCCCAAGGGAAGGAATCCTGGGAGAGGGTCCTCACCGCTTTGCCCAGCCCGTGTTCCCTCTGCAGATTCCCGAACACATCCTGGGCGCTGTAGGGCCGGTTCTGCTCCTGCAGGTACCTCAGGAGGATCCCGGGGGCTACCGGAAAAGACGAGGCAGGGGAGGGAGGGTTCCGCTCGGCCGATACCCCTCACCCGCTCTCCTCCCGGTCTTCCCAGGGCCCACGGCCGGGTTACCTCCCGCCGAAGCTTCCGCTCGGCCTTTATTCATGGCCTTTTCCCGCCGCCAAACTCCGAAAGCCGGACGTTACAGTTGTTCGGGGCAACGGCTCCTTCCGGCGACGGGAGGGGCGGGCCTCACACGCTGACTGGCGGAAAGGGAAGCCTCGAGGAACAGAGAGACCCTCCCCGGGCACCGTAGTTGATTTCAGCCCAGAGTTTGGGCGCCGGGCTCGACCCCTGCCTCCCGCGTCTCGGCGGAAGAGGCGGGGCGCGCGCTTCGACCCTCTCCCTTTCTCCCCCTCGGAATGAAGGCCGTAGTAAATGACGCCTTGAGTCTTGGAGACCAGGTCCCAACGGCGGCTGAGCGTTCGTGCAATGTTGGGCAGATCCGAGTGTTCGAACGAGAAGAAACCTCGGTCAACTTCCGCTGGACAAGTAACTTGCTCAAGGTCACAGGACAGTTACCCACAGGGACATATCCTATACCACGGAAAGCATGCCACTCTCATTTGCTCGTCTACCGAGCTCCGCACACAGGGGGCGCTCAGCTCACGCTGTGGTTTTAGACGCCAAAGAAAGGTGGGGGGCGGGGGACGGGTTGTTCTGAAGCCACAAAGTTCGAAGTTTCCTGTTGGCCGAGTCGATCTTATGGCAACACCTGGTAGGTGCTTTCCACTCCTGCCCACAGTGGCCAGTGGGACAAAACCTAAAATAAGTATTTCTAGTTTCTAAGGTCAGCGGAAAGCCAAAGAGCAGCTGTCCCTGCAGTTCAATCCAGAGGAGGAGCATGGTGCTTTTAAAGCCTTCTTGCCTAAAATCTCATTAGCCTTGAAACGTACTTAACACGTTTAGGGGGCAATATCAAGAATCATAAATGATGGAACTGTAGGCTAGATGCCAGCCAAGAGTGCCAGTTTTCTGGGCTCTCTTGGGGAGGGAATTGTGGCCTCAGACCATGGTGACTGTTCTGGAAAAATGGGGATGGGCAGGCAGGTCCCTTACACCTGAGCTTCCGCTTGAGACTGTCACCTCCTCAAGTTAATCACATCGAATATTAATAAGAGACCTATCAAGGGTAGGACACCATTCAACATCAGTCGTTTAAAGGTTGTTCTCAAACAAGATTTATTCCCCAGCACCCCTCCCACCCCATCCCCATCCCAATTCACAGTGGAGGACTAAGGAGAATCAGAGCAGGATCCCCCAGGTATAAGAAACACCTTCCAAAGATGTTGCTCTCCTTCCTTCCCTCCTTGCTAAATCCCAAGGCCTGAAGCTACACACACTCATGCAAACACACAAAATCCCACTCCTTTCCCACACCTCTCATTTTTTTCCACATCAGAGTACACCTGTAAGACATCTGGGCTCTGAGAAGAGAGAAGGTGTTCAGTCTGTTTGAGAACCCTAAAGTGGGGAGATTCCATTACTGCTAACCTTCACACAAAGGTAAGTGACTATGAAACAGGCACCTAGCTTTTTTCCCTTCTCACTGTTAACTATTTTCACTCCCTGGCCTCCACCTTGTCCATCAATCACGAACAAACATGTTAGCACACTCCCACCTGCAGCACATGAAAATGGGCTCTGTCCAGCATCCCTCACCCAGGTGTGGGGGTGTTGGGGGAGTGGTCCCTGAGGATCAGCAAAGGGTTAATATAGAGGGAAAGAGGATAGAAGAGTTTGGCTTGAGCTCTGATTGGGGAGGCAGAGAGAGGCTGTAGGCTGGCATAGATTTAGAACCAATTACCATTTTAGTTTTTGTCTCATGATTTTACTAGGGGCAGTCTTACAGATACTCCTTAGAGGGGTCTCTGCTGGTTATAGACACATTCTTGCTAACTGGGCTCATCCTTAAAAAGAGGCCCTCCCAAGTTGGGAAGCAGTTCAAGATAAAAGTATTAAAGGAGCTGAACAGGGAGTAAGAAAAGCTGGTGCAAGAGCTGTTGGCTCCTGGGACGAATGCCACTGAGCCACTGGTAAAGTGCTACTCTGACATCCCCCATGGAATTATTGCTTCTCCAAAGGAGGAGCAGGGGAAGGAACAGGAACATGGAAATTGGTATGGTATGGTATTGCTTTGCTCGTTGCTTAGCCTGATGGTCAAATGAAGCCAGGGGTTAGCAGCACCAAAGATTACCAGGCAGCTCCAGAAGATTCAGTGAGACCACGAGATATAGAGGCACTCACCCTCCCAGCCAGCTGACCCCATAGCCCAAGGTAATGTAGAAGAGGCCTACCCCCACATCATGTTCACAGTTCTTAAAGTTTCACAAGCAATATTTTGGAGTACTGGAGGTTAGGCCTCAAGAAATGAGGATGGGCTAGGGCAGAGGGAACAGGCCTGCTCTGCAGACCAAAGGACAGGTTTGCTTAGAAAAAGACAAATCAAATCATGGCTTAGCAAAAGGAGGATGACAGTGTAACTTCCAGCTGCTGCCTGATTTGGAGCTCTAGGGAGGTGATGAAGGAGGAAGAAAGGGCTCTTCTATCATAGAGGGCCCCCAAGCACCCATACCTAGAAGCAAACAGCAGCACCCCCTCAAAGGGGAACCAATATCCCTGACTACTTTGTTCCCTCGAAGTACCATTCTGATGCAGAGAAGCCTCCCTTGGGAAACACACTCACTTCAGTGACTGAGCTCAGAAATGGGTGTCTCGCTGGTAGCAGGGGAGTATCCTCTCTCAGCAGGCCTCTGAGCATCAGCCAGGCCACCAGGCATACAAATATAATTCAAGGAGTGGGACCTGGGTTCTTCCCTTGCCCCTTCACCTTAAGTAGGATGAGGAGGAAAAAAAACCTAAACCACAGTGACCCCCCAAAAAGGATTCTCTGCCTCAGTGGCTCCTGGAGCTGGCGGGGTCCAACTGATTCAGCTCTGACTGGTCCAGAAGTTCAAAGTCATCCCCCTCAGCATCAGTGTCCAGGTCTGAACTGGGGGCCCGGAGGAAGCCTCTTGTTGCTCTCCGGGGATGTGGGCCGGAAGGGCCTGGCTGGGAGGCCCCTGACAGGGCCAGCTGAATCATGCCCTGGGAGACCAGGCTGGCAAGATTGCTGGTGAGGTTGGATCCTGCAGGCAGGGCACTAAGCAGGAGCTCTGGCAGTGCAGCCTCGTCCTGGCTGGCAGAGGGGGCCTGGGGCTCCTCAGCCCCTGGTGGGGAACGGTACATTAAGCTGGGCATTCCAATGCTGGTATCATCCTCATCATCCAGGCCAGCAGGATCCACGTTGATGGAAGGGAAGTCTGGAAGGTCTCTGGCAAAGGATTCCTCTGGATCACTGTGACCATCTAGGTCTGGGAGAATACAAAGTGGTCTGAGACACGGCAACTGCCTGGCCCTCCTGTGCCTCAACCCCGTAAGTCAGCATCACGTTATTAGATTTTTCCACCCTGGATATCTAATGGTGAAACAGACCCATGGCACTGGTCTGCTTTTACCCACACTTACAGATTACTGTGCTCTCTACTGGCCAAAGAACTCCCCCTCTCTTCTTTCACTATGCCCCCCATGAACCTACAACCTGAGGCGACTAAGGAAATGAGGATTCCAAGGAAAGCAGCTGTGCCAGCCTAGCTGCAGCCATGCCCCTAAGGCTGCTCTGCCACCTGATCCACTATTCAGAAAACAGGAGAGAAGGCATTATCTCCTCTGTCCGGGGAAGCTGAAAGACAACAGTCAGAGCCATTATCAACTCAGGTCCAAGATTCTCCTCACCTTCAGAGCCTTCCGTTAGAGGTGTTTGGCCCCTTGAAAGATTGAATGTGCCATTGTCTGTACAGGAGACCTCAGCATCCGAGTGCTCAGAGTCTGTGATGGCCAATTCCCTGGCAACGGTAGAATCATCCAGCTTAGGAAAAGAAAAGACCAACAAGCCTGAAGAGATGATGCCAATAAGAACAGGTACAGTTCCCCAATTACAGATTTACTAATTAGCTGGCCCTAAAGGCTGCCCTAGGGCCAATAGCGTAACCTGGTGGGAATGGGGACTTCAGTCAAAATCTTGATCTCTTTTAGTCTGTTCCCCCAAGGAAAACACCTTATTCATCAATCTTGAGCACAGGAAGGAGTCTTGGAAGTCAACCAGCCACTTACTCTTAAGCAAATAACTGATCCAGAGAATATGTTTCATGGGTGGCCTGGAGGACATACTCACTGTCTGACCAAAGGTGGGCTGGGCTGTTTAAAAGATGATCACATCAGTTCCAGACGTTCTGCCACGATGGTAGGGGTTAAAAGGAGACATGGGAGAGGGTGTGCTGGTCACCACACTCAAACTGAGATCTATGTACAAAGTCCCCATATAATACTAGCTTCTCTCCTCATAGCTCTTGGGGATAGGGGGCAGGGGCAGACATTGAGCCCACAATGAGCTTAGTGCCTAAATGTGAGGCGCCAGATGGTAAAAGGGAGCTAAAAAAATCTTGCCAGAGGTGCAGATCCCATACCCAAGATACCTGAGGACAGAAGGCAGCAAGCTCCTCTTCGCTGTCACTTTGGTTGTCCACGGCATGTTCTGGGTGAAGAGCTCTGCGGCGCACTATGTGGAAAGAGCAGGAGGCCTTGTCACTTTCCCTTGAGGGGAAACCCCCACCCATTTTGGACTTTAAAGGCATAAAATGAGAACATAAGAGAACCAAGCTCTCTGAATATGGCCCTAAGCCAGCCTAACAATGCCGCAGGGTGGGTTGCTGAGCCTAGTCGCAAGGTAAGCTTGTAACACAGGAAAGGAAGATCTCTCTTCCAACAGCTCTCCTTCCACCAGCACCTTTTGTGACCACTCCCTTTTTGTTCTGGTCAGGTGATCAACTACCAGGCTTGTCAGCAGCTCTCAGGATCAGTGAGAGGCAGACCAAAGTCAAGCAGGAAAGTGGACATTATCATAGGACAAAGGGAGATACCCGCCTTAGTTTAATCAGGCTTTTGAGGGCTGATACTATTCACCTGGCTGCCAGAGGGGACTTGGGTCTCGGCGAGGTGACCACATGCAGGGCTCTTTGAAGGCCAGAGCTTAAGGAAATACCCAACCAGGCCAGACCACAGAAGAGAGGAAAAAGTATGCATGACTGTCATTCCTGTGCTGGAGGATCTCAGGCTAGCATGCTTTGGCTTCTGAGGCAGCAAGCCTACATCACCTTTGGAAGGCAGCTCTCAGTAGTGAAAAGAGGCCCGGCTTAGGATTTAAAAGACCTCATCTGCCATTTACTTAACTGTGAGCTTCAATTTCCTCAAATGAAAAAGCAAGAAAATACCACCCTCTTCTCTTAAGTTGTTATAAAGGTAAAATAAAATGATGTATGGAGAGCAGTTAGTACAGTGCTTGGACACACAGAAGTGCTTCATAAAAAGCAACAAACACTATAAATATCTTCACTGTTTTTATTCAACTTGGGAGAGCTTTCCTTGGATGTAAAATGGGAGTGTCTAGAATTCCAAGTGGGGAAATTGGTAAGCCTGCACAGATTTCCCTTCAAGAGAATATCACCTTTATCTACCACCCATCACACCCTGGTTCTCCCACTTCTGAGGACCTACCTATTATATCAGACCTACAGGCTTTTCCTTCTCTTCCTCAAATTGCCCAAGTGGAAGGAAGCCTCCCCTTGACACTTACATTGTTTCTCTCTCTGCTTGGACATCATGTAGCCACGAACGCTGAAGTCCAGCCGCTGCAGAGCTGGCTTCAGCCATACGTAGACTCGATCCCACAGTCGGTGGTACACAGCGAGGGGCCACATCATGACAGTGACAACTGAGAGGAGGAATAAGAAACAGTGGCAAAATAGAGAAGGGGCTGCAAAAAACAGTCCTACCTGTCCCTTGGTATTGTATCCTGAGGGCTTGGACAATTAAGTGGGGAATAGTTCTGCTTAATTCTGCTGGTCACCTTCACTAATCGCCCATACTCTATGATGGGGTTTGGAAGGGCAGAGAAGAGACTTCTGCAGCCACCTACAGGGTGTGCACAGCAGAATATGCTGCTGATGTATGGAGGACAGAACCAGGCAGTGTGGTCACTTACATATGGGTATCAATGAGTCATAAACAAGGCCGAATGGTAACAATGGCTCAGAAACTACACAATAAGTCATGTGAATTTCTGATACATATTGGCCACAGCCATAATTGCTTAGTTCTTCCAGCCTTAAGCTAGCAGAGTTCATGCCAAAAGGAAGTAACTAAATTTATAAAACTGTGCTCTAGGGTGGAAAAAGTACTCCAGGATAAACGGAACCCAGTAGAGGATCCTCAAAAAGTTATGTTCTGCTGTTATATAATACAGACTCTAAAAATTCCCTCCTTAAATAGGGACAGATAGTCCTTTACATTGGTAATACAGTGTATGTTACTGGACCCTTGTCAATTTCTAAAGCTGACATGGTAAGAAAAGAACTTTATATGTGGGGAGCTGCTACAGATAAAAAAGATATTTTCATGACACTAAACAGGTCATGAAAATATATAAAAAAGTAATTTCCTAGAGAAACAAAATATAAAAGTCCTCTCCCTAGACCCACAGTTACCTGTGGCTGGAAAAGCTATGAGTAGGGTAACATTGCAAGGGAGGTATAGCCATACTTACGCATTAAGTAGGACAGCAGGAGCCCAGGGACATAGCGGCCCAAGACAGCCAAAAAGGTCAGTATCCCACAGCTCAGCAAGCAGAACTGAGAGAGTCAAGAAACAGTGTTAAATTTCTGCTACACGGCAGGGGGTGGGGGTGGGGACAGGAGAAAAGGTGAAGATGTGACTGAATTCTTTATGACTTTTGACTAAAGCATGGGCATGTGAGAATGAAAGATGTACCTCGCCACCGTTACATCCGATGGTGATTCTGTCTGGGAGGAAAGGAAGATGTCCACTTCTATTCAAACTCCTTTTATGTGACTAACCCCATAGGGTTGCACTTTTCACGCTGGAAAACTGGTTTGAATAGGATTTAGCCAAAAATTCTCTTTGAAAGCTAGTGCTGGTAGTGAGTTTTTTAAATCAAAGTAAAAATAAAATAAAATAAAAATAAAATAAAATACTCCAACAAACTCGCATGTTTAAAATGACACAGAATGCACACAAGCAAGCTTTCTTTCTCATTTTGGGGCAGGAAGATGGCCTAATCTAAATGGCAAGCACCCAAAGAAAGAGTCATCAAGCTCTTGCCTTAGTCCTAGTGACTGGTCAGAAGCTCTTCCCTACAACTTCCCTTTGTCTCTACAAAGTTCCTGGTCTTTTCTTTCTTGAATGAAGATACAAGGTACAAGGGCTGTTCCAGTTTAGCATGAACTTAACTGAGAAGCCAGAAGTGAACGTGAAAAAGGGAAGTCTTACCTTGCCTGGGTTTTGCTTTTTGAAAAGCAAAAGATTCCTTATGAAAATGGTCCCACTAACCCAGATTTCAGCTACATGATGACAGAGCTCGGGCACGCTGAGCAACCGAGGGTGCACAAAGCCCCAGCTATGGGAGAAAGAAGGGGGAGCTGTGAAAGGAGGGTGTTGAGGATTCCCCCCATCTTGCTGTATGGGCAGCCAAAGCTTCCAGGTTTAAACAGGGGCTGAGGAGTGGCTAGTCCTAGGTGCTTTGGAGATGAAGCATGACTCTCTTCTTGACTCACCAGGTTGAAACTTGAATTTAGGGACTACAAGGGCAAACTTGTTCCGACACCTCCACCCTATGAGCAAGCAGCACAATCCACATGTGTAAGCCTGCCACCAGCTCCAAGGCCCTTTGTGCTTGGAAACATCATCCTGTACTCAAACCACTGCAATTCACTGCGATTGCAATCCAGAGATAAAAGTAAAGCACGGTCTGACACCCCTGCTGCTGAGGGGAGGGCAATGGTGGATGTGCCCCCTCAGAATGAAAATAAAGCAAAACCAAAATAAACCACAGCAGAGAAAATTCCTTGCATCACACATACAGGATGAGTGAACTGCAAAATGAAATCAGCAGCTATAAGACACAAGAGAAATCTTTGGCTTGCTGATGCCAGGAACCTATGTGTTTTCTGACCAGGGAACTTTAAATAGCCAGAGGTCACAGAAAACACTAAATGACCTGGTATAAAAGCCAGGAGACAAATGAAGTAAGTTGCCTCTAGGTTTTCACACTAGGCCTGGGAATGCAGCTAATTCCTTGTCAAGTTATGAGGCTCAGCCATGCTTCTTTTTCAGAAACTTATCTTGTAAATATCAGAGGACACTAGCCGTCTCAACATGTTGTTGCTTGAACTTTATGATTTGTTAAAATGATTATCTGGAACAGACTAGGTTCTCAGCTTACACACTTTGTCCAAAACATGGGGTTAACAACATATAATCAAAATATTACAAGAGAATCAATCAGAGCAACAAAAAGGGATTTAATTAGTGTTCCATACCTCTCATTGTCTAATGCGTCGGGTCTTGGCGCTACAATATTAAAACAAACACCAGCATTAGTTGGTAGGGAAA
Organism: Eidolon dupreanum; assembly: GCA_028627145.1. Taxonomy (NCBI): domain Eukaryota; kingdom Metazoa; phylum Chordata; class Mammalia; order Chiroptera; family Pteropodidae; genus Eidolon; species Eidolon dupreanum. The sequence goes on from CM053506.1 coordinate 94,377,943, forward strand.
ACTAAACATGAAAATGTTAGGCAGTTGGTCTGGCAGCTCAAGTTTTAATAGGTTTGGGGAAAAGAAATAAAAAGGAGACTCTATGTTATACTGTCAGAGTTAGGGAACTGCAGACAAGGGAATGATGACTGATGCCTGCTCATTTCTCCAGCAGGGTGGGGTGGGAAGGGGAGAGGATCCAAATGCAGCATTAGGGCCTCTTCTAAGTACTACAGCCCAGGGCCCAGGTGCACATGAAAAATGGTCTGTCTCACCCCTCAAGTGTATTTGAGTTGCTCACACACATCGAGGTGCACTAGGTCAACGAGACATGTAATAACTACTCCAAACCTAGAAATCTGCCTATTCTCTTTAATCCATTTCCCGTTTAGAGGAAAAAAAAAAAGTACAGCTTGCTGCCAGCATTAATTTAATTTTACATAAACACGCTCTTTGGGGCTGAAGCAAATCTGACTGGTTTTCAATGTTTAAATAAAATATAAAAGCTATTCTTGGAGTTATTTCTAAACAGAACTTGTCTCTAATCCTAATGTAACAGAAATGTATACATAAATCAGATTCATCAAATGAATCTTCGGTTAACAATTGTTCAAGAACGATGTTAACATCATGCATAGGAATGCTACATTTTCTAGGATTTGACATTTTCAGCGATTGAGAATTACTGTATTTTGTAAATGGAAATACCATTACTAAAAACAGAATGCTGTCCTAAATAGAATGATGTTATTTGTTTCCAAAGACTATTCATAACTAGAATGATGTGAAAATAATAATAAAAGCAAAATATTTCACAGCAAACTTTGGGGGTAAGGTTAGGACTGTAATCCGTGAGTTATCTCAGGGTTAAACGCTGCAGCTGCAAGCGTGTCTGGCGAGTATTCTCCGGGCAAATGGGAAATGGGTTAAAAAGAGACCCATTAACTACAATAAATGATGTCGTCTTTTGACAGGAGAATAAACTAGATGATTCCTTGAAGTCTCTGCAAAATAAGATGGGAATGTATTTAAAAGCTGTACACTTTGGTCTGAATATCCTGCCAATACTTCAAAATTAACATGACCAAAACATCAACTTCCCTCACTCTTGTTCCCCATTCAAACCGACTCCCATGTATGGCTTTGCTTGTACCTGTGAAATATAATGCAGTTCTACTCTCCTACATTTAAAATCCCAAAGTCAGCTTTTATCCCTTACTCTTCTACTTCCCATTTATCAGTCTTAATGTGTCTTCCCCTTTCACAGCTCTCCTGGCTATCCACTGTTTCCTTCCACAGACACCTTCCTGACTACTTCTCACACAGATACTGCCACAGTTTATCAGGCTTCCTTCCTTCTCCCTTATCTCCTCTCATGTGGTCCTGTAAAATGCTATCAAATCAATCTTTAATATCATCTCACCATAGAGCTCTAATTTAAGAAATCTTCAATGACTACCCACTACCTATAGGATAAAGTCTAAACTTCTAAGCCTAATTTTAAAGCCTTATAAAATCTAATCCCAACATATTTTCAGTTTTATTTCCTAGCCCTTCTTTTATTTTCTCTTCACTTCCATGAAACTGTTTGATTCCCTGTTCTCAGGACATGCTTTGCAGCTTCTGGTTCCTCAGACTAATCCAACTACTAGTCCCTCTAGAAACACACCTTTCTCTCTACCTATCCAAATATTTTGCTTCATTCAAGGCTTGAACTAGGGCAAAAATACATGACAAACATTTGATCACAAATTGCACTGTGACATCTCTGGTACTGTTCCATAACAGTCATTTAACTTTTCTTATGTTTATGTATGTATAATCTTTGAGAAAAGGAACCATATCTTAGAGTACTTTATATGTCATAATGCCTGGCTTAGTGCTTCGCAAATTAAACAGTTTTTTAAAATTATTTATTATTATTTACGCCTACAGCACCTGGTCTTCCTAGGTGGTCTCCCATCCAAGTATTAACCAGGCTCGACTCTGCTTAGCTTCCGAGATCAGACATCGGGCTTGTTCAGGGTGGCATGGCTGTAGACCATGGACCGTGGCTCCACTGGGGCACAAACCCAGGGCCTTCTGCGTGTAAAGCAGATATGCTAACTGCTACACTATGGAACCACATCCAAATAGTCCTCAATTTTTAAAAAAATAATTTACCTCATTGGATACTACCTCTTTACTAAGGCAGTATCCATATGCCGCTCAGGAATTTCTTTTAAATTGTTTAATTTGCGGATGTGGTTCCATAGTGTAGCAGTTAGCACATCTGCTTTACACGCAGAAGGCTCTGGGTTTGTGCCCCAGTGGAGCCACGGTCCATGGTCTACGGCCATGCCACCCTGAACAAGCCCGATGTCTGATCTCGGAAACTAAGCAGGGTTGGGCCTGGTTAGTACTTGGATGGAAGACCACCTAGGAAGACTAGGTACTACAGGCATAAATAATAATTTAAAAAAAGAAAAAAACAAAACAAAACTGAGGACTACTTAAGGACTACTTATTCCTTAAGCCAATTATGAGGGCAAGAATATCTCAGATAGTGAATAAAGATTTCCTGAGCTTAAACAATGGGAAAGGCAGAACTCGGTTTCTTCCTAAGAAACTACATACAGATGGAATAGTAGCCCTTCTAAGAATCTCCTAAAGCAAATAATTCGGACATCAAAAGACATTCTCAGTTCCACATATTCCCTCATAAACCCCCAAAACTAAAGGTAAAAATGACAGGAAAGACCATTTCCAGTTCAGCTTGTTCTAAATGCTACCAAACTCACCTTTTATTTCGGGCCAGATTTTGTTCTTCCATTGATCTATACACACTATGATCATTGAGCTGAATGCAAGTAAAAACACAAGACGAAGGGATGTCAGTGCAAAGAACCTAGAAAGAAGGAAAAACAGAAGATAGATCATTATTCTTTAGGTTTATTTCAGAAAAGACCAATGTGCACTACAGTCTATGTACTTAAGTACTAGTCATATACTTTGGGGAAAAAAATCAAACTTTCTGAACTTCTGCTATTTTACCTAAGGGGCAGAGATAATAACTTGCTTCCATAAAGGCAGAGAACTAAACCAAATAATATCTTAAAGCCACTTTTGACTTTTAAGGCTGTGATTCTATTAACTTCAGAAAGAAATTCATCCTTGATAATAAGTTGTTATGATGGAAGCATATAGAGAGATATGCTTTCACCATATTCATATCTTCACCATATTCATATCAAAAAACTGATAGAGATGGATTAAAGAGCATTTAATTCAATTGGCTGTCTTTTCACAAATAAAGGAACTGAGGCCCAAAAAAAAATAAAATGACTTCTCAAGGTTACACAGAAAGTAAGCACTGAAGCTACAGCTAAAAGCCAGTTCTCTAGAACTGACACCAATCCTTCTTAAACACTTCCCAAAAATTGAAGAGGGAACACTTCTTGATTCATTTTATGAAACCAGCATGACCCTAATACCAAAGACAGACAAAGACACTACAAGAAAACTATAGGCCAATATCCCTTATGAGTACAGATGCAAAATATTCAATAAAATACTTGCAAACTAAATTCAGCAGCATATTAAAAGGATTATACACCATGATCAATTCCTGAGATTTATTCCAGGAATGCAAGGGTGATTCAACATACAAAAATCAATAAATGTAAGGTATCACATTAACAGAAGGAAAAGCTAGTTCTTATTTGAAGGAATCAACCATAAATAGATATGTACAATCTGAGAAATCTCAACACTGACAGCACATCTGAAAATATTGAAGAATTATTGTTAATTTCTTAAGTGCTATAATGTTATGGAAGTTATGGCTTTCAAGACCTCATCTTTTAGAGATACATCCTAAAATATTTATGAATGAAATAATATGACCTCTGGGATGTGCCGAAATAATACAGTTTGGCAAGAGAAAGGGTATGAAAGAAAATGAAACAGGATTGACCATGAGTTGCTAAGTGCTGAAGCTGGGTGATAGTACATGGGATTCTTTATTTGTACTATTCTCTCCCCGTCTGTATTTATTTAAATCTTTCACGATATTTAAAACAAAAGCTAGTTTTTCTGAGTCTTTCTATTACACCACCCTAAAGCCTCTAAGGCAGTGCCTTGCAGAGTGTCTATAGTCCAGAGCTGGTCTACAATCTTATTCCACTTGTAAGGTGAAATATTTCGTCTCTGAGGAAGTAAGCATAGAAATTGAAAACAAGCATTTAGAAATTTGTATAGCAATTTGACCAAGTAATTCTGAATCTAAGAATATATTTGGGCTTATATTGTCTGAGCCTTTTAAAGCTTAATTTTTCTAATAACTCATTATTGTGTATTTTACAAAAGTTATTGATTTGTAACAGATTCAGGAAAACAACAACAGTAGTCCTCACCACAGACGGGTTTAAGAAACACTGTTCTGAGATCTAGAGGGAAGCAGAATGCATTACCAGAGTGGTGGTTCAGCAGGGCAGTTAGGCATGGCTTATCAAGTTAGACTGGCTTGAATTTGATTCTCTGAACAACCACTCTTAGTCATGTGACCTTGAATAAATTAGCTTGATCTCTTTACGCCTCAGTTTCCTCATCTATATGTGATGTTAACAATAAATCTTGTAGGATTATAGGTATTAAAAACAACATACTTAATCACCTAGAAAAATACCATACCTGATCCTGCTAAAAAAAAAAGAGCATACAAGGCAACTAACATAGTGGTTCCCAACCTTTTTGGCACCAGGGACCAGTGCTCCTATGAGAATCTAATGCCTGATGATCTGAGGTGGAGCTGAGGTAGTGATGCTAGCGCTGGAGGGTGGCTGCAAATACAGATGAAGCTTCCCTTGCTCGCCCACCATTCACCTCCTAATGTGCAGCCCAGTTCCTAACGGGCCACAGCCCAGTACCAGTCTGCCACCCAGGGGTTGGGGACCCCTGACCTAATTCATGCCTAACACACAGTTCTATTCAATTTTACAGTGAGAAGTATTATTAGCAATGATCACAGTAACTGATCAAATAAGGGTAAGGACAATCAAGGGCTGGTTATAAATGACCTCTTTTCAACTCAATATGACCTAATGACTGGACATAATCACAGAACAATACCAACTATAATCTTTATCATGTTTTTAAAAAGTTTTGTCTATGTGTATACATGAATACACGTGGAGGGACTGACAGAGGAACTTTAATTTTTGTCTCTCGACATTTTTGTACTTTGTTTTCGATAAACATGAATCTATGTTTTATACTTTCAAAAACTATACAAACAATGAGGGACGGATGGAAACAAGACCTTAGAAATCCAGTCACCAAGGACAACCCTATTCCAATTTTTCCACCCCACCACTTAAAGGATACTGTAATTATATATGTGATTAAAGAATGAGAGCAGCTTAATAAGAATAAACCTCCAGGCCATTAATCTTCTCTTCAAAGCTAGTTCATCGACCCAACATTGCAAATTTAACAAGGCCAAGAATAAGGGCTCTAGAGCTTCTTGCTTTCCTTGTTATTGCCTCCATGTCCCAAAAGTAGGATGTGGCATGACCGCTATTTTCTCCAGAGTACTTGATAGGGTTCTCTAGGGAGGCCATCCAGATTGTCTACAATCTCTACTTTCATGATTACTAACACAAACATAAATTGGGGTAGGGAAGGATATTAAGCTTTCCTAAAAAAGGTCAGTTTTCCAAAGATGATATCAATAAAAATACTGTTTCTCCAAGACCTGGACATTTTAGTAGCCTGTTTCAGCACCCTTTTGCTTCAACTCAATTCCGCAAACATTTGAGTGCCTGTTATAGCCCAGGCCTTATAAGCAATCCAGTTACAGAAATAAATAAGACGTGGACCTTACTCTCAATTGTATTTACGTGTCTGTGCAGGTTTGCAATGTAACATGACACGGTGATGATAAAGAAAAGGACATCTAAGCTGGGATTTGAAAGCCAAAAGAAAACACAGCAAAAGGATGTAGGGAAGGAGGAGGACATTCAGAAAGGGAGAAGAGCCAGCTGGCATGACATATTTAAGATGACAGGTAGTTTGATAGAACTAAAACATAGTACTGGGAGAAAGGGAGGAGGCAGGTCATGAAAGGCATTTTATGATAAGAGTACTGGATTTTATCCTGCAGATGATGGTGAATCAGTAAAGAATTTTACAAAGGATGTATTTTCTGGGTCATGAAGGCTAAGATCTTCTTGAACAAGATTAATCCTGGTCCATAAGTCAATTTTAGGACCAGATGTATCCTTTTCCTGAACGAGCCAATGCAGAAACTTCAGAAGAAGAGTTTTTCTGTGGTATAAAATAACATTTCTTGGGAAAATAATTTCTTCCACATAGCTATAACTTAATTAATGGAAAGATCACCGCAAATCATTAGAGTTGACCCCTCCAAAGTAACTAGACAATTAATATCAATGTTCCCTCAGGAGTCTATCAAATATTAAAAAATATAGATACGTGTGTGCTCCTTTCTGGTGTACCAGCCTTCAACACCAAATTCCTGAACAAAAAGGGAATATCTATCACAGATAAGTGTGTTTTGGATATACCAAGGGTCTCATAATCTTGTCATTTTATGGAAGTAACCTGAAAGCCCACCTATAAAAAAAAACTCTGCAACTATATGCAAGGACATGACATAGCTGAAGTTAAAATACTTTTGAGACTGGTATAGATTAAGAAATAGAAGAAAAATAAGGAAGGATTCCTCTGGATTAGTTTAGTCCTGCAATGTCTATTCATGCAGGCCAAAAAATTCACTTGCAGCTATAACAGTGTACAAGTTTGATAAGACAACGTGCAAAACATTTTTCAACAACTATAATTAGCATGAGAACTTCTCAACTTAGCAAAAACAACTGCAAATGCAGTAAATTCCAGACATTCACATGAGAATTATTCAATTTGGGGACTGCCCATTACTCCTTCTATCCATTGTGGGCTCACAATCAGTTTTTCCTTAATGATATTCATTTTTCTAATTTCTAAAGAAAAGCATGTTAATTGAAGACAGTCTGGAAAATATAAGTAATAATTAAAGAAAATAAAAAATAAAATTAGTACATATATGAAAGTCTTGCAAAAAAAATTTTTTTTTGAAACCTGAATCTGATCAAGCCTCTAGATCCCCAACTACCAATTTACAGGAAATACAGAGCACAGGAACATGTTAAGCCACGGATAGGGATGCAAGCAGCAAAATCTAATCTGTAGGACACTTTACAGGACAAACTGCAGAGGAAAAAAAATGAAAGGGAACCAACAGAGTAAAAGAGATGTAAAAATAAAAAAAAAATTTTTAAAAAAAAGGCAATCAATCGCAATGTGTGGGCTTCATTTGGAACCTAACTCAAACAAATTGTTTTTTTAAAAAAAGACATTTATGACTTATGAAAACTGGAAATTTGAACACTGACTGAAATTAATTTTTTACATGCGATAGTGGTATTTTTTTTTGTCTTTATTTTTCATGGACGCATACTGAAACACCAATTAAATGATATGAAGTCTAGAATTTGCCTCAATGAAAGAGAAGACTGAAAAGAACTGGGGTATAGAAGACACAAAATTGGTCATGAAAAATGTTTAAAGTTGGGTATATGGTGATATATGATATTATTCTGCCTACTTATGTATGTTTCAAATTTTCTATAAAAAAGTTTTTAAAATGACCCATTATCCACATATATATTCCAAAATGTGAACAGAGGTTACTATCTTCATTAAAAGAAAATATTCACATAGAAAAACTCCATGGAAGTCTAAGGCGTATCTGGTTTAAAACCTCCTTCTTCATTTAACAATACAAAGATATGCTTTCCTATATCACCAGAAAAGCATTAAAAACTTTACAAATAATTGCATCATGCATATATACAATTAGTCTTTTCAACCTTTCCCTAAGGTTGAACTAAGATGTTTCCAATTTTTGATGTAATAAAGTAAAGCTGAACTATGTATCACTGAGCATAAATCTTTGTCTTACGATCAACTACTTTGAGTGGGACTACTAGGTCAAAAGGCATTAACTTTTTAACAATGTTATTGAGATACAGTTTGCATACCATTAAGATTTTACCAGTTTAAATAGTCTAATTCAGTGGTTTTTAGTATATTGAGAATTGTGCAACTATCACCATTATCTAATTTAAAACATTTTCATCACCCCCAAAAGAAACCCATACCCATTAGCAATCACCCTCCATTTTACCCAGCACCTGAGAAGGTATTACATTCTTAAGTATCTTAATATATGTTGCCCTGAACGAGCCAGATCTTGTCTGATCTCGGAAGCTAAGCAGAGTTGGGCCTGGTTAGTACTTGGGTGGGAGACCACCTAGGAAGACCAGGTGCTGTAGGTGTAAAAAAAAGTATATATACATATGTGTGTGTGTGTGTATGTATACATGTATACACACGCACATATGTATATGTATGTATATATACATGTTGCCAAAGTACTTTCCAGAAAGGCTGTCAAATTCAAGTTCCTATCAACCATACACCAGTTTTTCCATATTTTTCCCAGAAATATTATCATTTAAAAAAACCTAATAAACAGAAATAAGTAACTCACTGCCATTTATATTAGAATTTTTTATTACTAAAGAGAGTGAAATTTTATATATCCATCGATTTATTATTATTTCTGTACTTTTGTAAACTGTCCCTCCCCTTCATTAGGGACTAAAATCCAATTATGTATTAGTCTAAATATTCTTTGGAAAAACAATCTGGTGTCTAGAAAAATCATGAGAAATTCCAAAACTAATCAAATTTTTTAGGTTAACTATACCATGGATCCTCATTATTGGTACAGGTAAATCAGAGTTTGCTATGAAGTTTATGCTACAATCATAATAAACAAAATACAGACCACATGTCTATTTTCAATCAAAGAAGATACTATTTCTGAGTTTCTCTGCTATTACAGAGTAAGCTTGTCTCAGTGGCACTTCAGAACAAAGCATCCCATCCTATAGGGACAGAAAGCCCATTATTGTATAGCACTTGCTGTCTGGTTAATGAGCCAGTCACTGGTAAATTAGGATGAAAAAAATTAACCCAACCTATGTCATGTAGTTAGTTAAGGCTTGCACAAAACCAGAAATGAAACCAACTGGCTGCTGTGACCTACCTTATGTTAATGGACAGAAAGCACCCAACCTTATAATTAGGACAGATAAAAACTGATGGCAAAAGAGAGGGGGGAAAAAAAAGCCAAGGTATCCTTGGGAGTCTTCTTGGATACAAAAAGCAATAAGAACCCTCGAAATATCCTCAAAAACATCTGCTCAATAGATTTCATCTGAAATTTTATGTATGTATATATATATTTTCACAGAACAAATGTCTCTACTTAAATGGGCTCTTCCTTCCATTTCCTGTTCCTCACTATTGTTTTTTACTCAAATTCTAACCTTTAAATCAGAATTGCTATATACCTTTAACGTCTTGGGTCATTTTTTTATTTGAAGAGTTTTTGGGGGGCGGGAGAGTGCATAATATCCCCTAGAATATGGTATGGCTAACACAGACTAGTGACTGTAAAAGCAGATCTCAACAGAGATCTCTACAGGGAATCAGCTTTTGGATTTCTCTAAATCAATATCTATAATTTAAAGACCACCTAGAATCATATAATGTTAAAAACTGGAAAGGAGCTTAGCAGCCACCTAGCTTTCCTTAAACCATGTGCTCCTCACAGAAGGAGGTGCCTGGGGTTCACACGCATCTCCAGGACTCCTTTGTCCTCCCCTTATCTCCTAGGTCCGAGTCAAACTAAAAAGTTATTTGAACATGTTCTTTTCTGATCCTGTCAGGATATACTTTTGCTGACTCAGATATTCTTCCTCCAAATAACTCATGTACAGGTGGTGCTGAGGTTAATGAAAAAATAAGCAAATGGAAAGGAAGACCTGACATGTCTGTTACTATCCTAGAGATAATAATGTTATCAGTAACCAGAAGCAATATAAGCTGGAAGATCTTTGATACGACGACCATAATTTCTCTAGAACCTAGGGGGGGGGAAAAAAGGAGCAAAAGCCTTGAAATCTTATAGCAGCAAGGCATCTACATCTATCTCTATCTTTTATGCTTTTAAAAAATTATTATTAAGCTGTAGGAGAGCACATTCACAGGTACAGAGAAACTTTCACTGAGAATATAAAACACTGAAAGTTAAAAGCTACCTAAAATCTGCTTTTTTTGTACTCCTGTACAATCTTCTAATACCTCAAAATATATAGAACATCTCAGAGTTAATGATTTAACACTAATTCAAAATGTATAATGAAAGAAAAATATTTCAGATCTGATTTCTCTCTGACCTGAGCCAATGATCCTCCTTCATTTCCTAAACACTTAAAATGTCCAAGAATTAAACAGTCACTTTTCGACATTCTAAAGTGAAATGTAATCACCCATATTCAATATGATGCTACTGGAATGTGAAGTCTTTCATTCTGAACCTCAAACTATCTTCCAAGAAAGCACATTTCCTAAAACAAACAATCCTGTGAATGCCAAACTACCTTAGCCTTTGGACTATCAGTCATTCTGTACCCTTCACAGGTATAAGTGAGTCCTCTCCATAAATGGAATACCTAACTCCTCTTTAAGCCTCAAGAGTCACACCCTCATTTTGCTCTATTTCTCGCCCAAGCACAGAGTGTGACGGGAATTTAACAAGAGTATCCGTGTTCTGGATACACAGCAGGCAAGCTACCAGGAAATGCCAGAGATAAAGACCCATCATGACAATGCTTAAAGAGACCAAGAGTAGGAAAAGGAGATCTAAGTGAGATCCTAAACATAACATATTAATAAACTTAAGCAAACAACAGTTGAGGACCAGCAAATTAAGGCTAACACTGTAACATTTAAAGATGTGTCTCAGAACAGCTCCAGAGAACTCCACTGGCATTCTACTTCAAAAATCTCTTCTAGGCAAGGTGCATGTGGAAAGTCCCCTCCACAAAAATAACAAACATGCTACTGATCCATTTACATTAATAAACCTTTGGTTTATCAGGAGTCATTTAAATTTTGACAAAGTTTTATATATCAGCCAGTCACACTTTGATACAAACTGGTTTATTGAGGACCAACTTTTTTCTCAGAGTACAACCCCAACATAGGGAAAGAAGTTTTGACTGGATGGTTTGCAGTGACGGGTTGAGATGGGGAGGTAGAAGGAAGGGAAGAAAAGATTATTTTGGTAAATACTCCTGAATGAAGTGCTACAGTTAAGTAGGTTACTGGGGATCAAAGAAGCACTACCGAAAAAAGAAGAATGCTGGGGGAAAAAGTTTATCAAGTTTGCTAAAGGCTCTGGAAGCAACAAAAGGCAGAGTGCTGTGACAACTTTAATTTGAGTCTCCTTCAAACTGAGAGGATTAACTTAATAGCCGAACATTGTGTCTTCCCCTTGGAATTGTTTATGCTCCAGCTGAGAGAAAAGTTTCTTTCAGAGAAAGGATAATAAAGGTTTTCGTTTTAAAACCGAGAACTTTAAAAGGAAAGCTTGTTTTAGCAAAACCAAAAATTTTGAAAGCACATACCGTGTTCTGTTTCAGACTTATCTAGAAGTGTTATTTCATTAAGTTGTAGAAGCCCCCTACACTTCAGTCCCCTGGGAATTTGATCAGCAATATTGCCCTGGATCTGTTTCGCAGCTCATGTGAAGACCTAAGTCCACTTTAGGTGATGATAACTGAGAGAAGCAGCAGTTCCATGTGTCTCTGAGCACAACACATACAGATTCTTAAAGTGTATTTATAGTCCCACTTTTCCAGCTCAGGAAAACTGACATAGACTACTAGACGTCCTCAATTTCCTTGTCTATAAATCATGGCTAAGGATGCCTCTCCAATTCCTTAGGACAGGGAAGAGTTGGAATCCTAAGTGACTTTCAAACGGGTGAAATCTCACAATCACTACTTCATAATCGTTCTTTAAAAGTTTATAACTTTCTCTCAAGTTGCAGTTTTGGAGGCTCTCACTGACGCTCAGACTTCACCAACTTCCCTGAGTGGGCGAAAGGAGATCTAACATGCTAATTCTAATGCAGATCGATTGGGCTTTTCTTATCACACCTACGTCTTTTCAAGACCTCACGCCTCACGCATCTACCCCAATAATAACTGATAAAACCTCTGGAGACAGTACTCGAACCACATTTGAGCAGAAAAGAGAAGGGAGGTGACGGCTCTAAAGGGACACTGCTTTCCCTGGCTAAAATGAGGGGCCCTCGCTCACCGCAAGCGGCTCAAGACGTAACCATACACTCCTGCTGGATGCGCGGGGCGAGGGTGCGGGCAAGTAAAGTAGGGAAGACAACTGAAGGCCCTGCGGAGAACTGCGATGCAAAAGCCTGCAGGCGGGATGGAGTGGAAAGAAGCGAGGCAAAACTAGGCAGGTACAGAAGGAGCCAGTGCGACGAAAAACACGGGAGGTGAGGGGTACAGCCCTAGAGAAACCTGATGAATGTGCGCCCCGGAGGGTTTCCGAGGGTCCAGTTTCTCACCAGAAAGCCGCGTTCAGCCCCAGACACCACAGGGCGCTCCTGGCTGGCCGCTCCCACACCAGGGTTGCCTGCACCCGGCTCAACAGAGGCTCGTAAGGCCCCAGCACCTCCACCAGGGCCTGCTGCGCCGTCTCAACCTGCTGGTCCCGCTCCAAGGAGCCTGACTTAGCGCCGCGGCCCCTGAAAGTCGGCCCTGAAGCTGGGCCTGGGGCCGCGGCCACCCCCTCAGCCTCAGCCATCTCCCCCCGCCAGCCACCACATCCGGGGCCACAGCCCGACAGTCACAATAACATCAACTGCGCAGATGCACGATTCGGCGGGGGAGGCTGCTTCCCTCCACACTGCGCCTGCGCAAGGGCTCTAGCGCGCGTCCGCCCAGAAGAGAGAACGCTGCGTCAAAACACGTCCCTCTCTCAGGAGTCTGAGCACGATCTGGGGCTGCGCACGCGCAGTCTGCATGACTGAAGTCAAATGGTTAAGGAAGTGCCGTCGCCAGAACGCACTTCTCATTGGGACAGAGAAAGTTCGTGGGTGGAGCGGGTTGTTTGGCGCCTGCGTCGTGTGGCGAGCGGCGGCTGTCCTAGCGGGAGAGGCTGTAACGCCGACGGTTGAGGAGCGATGCCGAGGGAAATCATCACCCTACAATTGGGCCAGTGCGGCAATCAGAGTGAGCAAACCTTCGGCCCCTCCACTAGCCACGTTCCTTAGATTCATGGGGTCTCGCTGTGGGATCCTGGACTCCCATCCGCCCTTCCCAGAATCGTAGTTCTCCGAAAAGCGGGACATCCCTGACCTAGTGTCCAGTTGCTCCACCCCGAGGGGCAACTCGCCCAGTCGCTGGCCCTATAGCTTTTTCCTTTGTTATGGGAGACTCCTGAAGTTTGACTTCCTATTCCTGAGCCCAGGCGCTCGGTCCCCTAGCTCCTAGTTGGAACCTGCCCAGACCCAGATATCTTCTTTCTCCTCGGTCCGTCCCTCCCCCGCAGTTGGGTTCGAGTTCTGGAAACAGCTGTGCGCCGAGCATGGTATCAGCCCCGAGGGCATCGTAGAGGAATTCGCCACCGAAGGCACAGACCGCAAGGACGTCTTTTTCTACCAGGTGCTCCCAGCGATTTGGCCAGGGTTGGCAGTGGCCCAGGGGGCCTGAAAGGAAGGGCAGAGGCTTGGTACGGGGAAACTCGCTAGGCAAAGGAGCCAGGGCGGCCTGTTTAAGGAGGGTGGGTAGGTAGGAGCCAGAGTTGGGAGGAAGGAGGACTGGGCTGGCCTTTGCTGACTAGGTTTCCTCCTAACTCTGTTGACAGGCAGATGATGAGCACTACATCCCCAGGGCTGTGCTGCTGGACCTAGAGCCCCGTGTGATCCACTCCATCCTCAATTCCCCCTATGCCAAGCTCTACAACCCAGAGAACATCTACCTGTCCGAGCATGGAGGAGGAGCTGGCAACAACTGGGCCAGTGGATTCTCCCAGGTCGTTTGCTGTTCCCCTGACAGGACCTGCAAGGCTCTTCCTATGTGGGGACAGGCCCTATGACTTCCCAGAGAGAGATGAAATCTGAGAGTATAAGAGTGGAAAAGGGAGAGAGAGAGACCTGGCTGAGAGGTGTTTTTTTCTCTAAGTCAATTATGTCATGTTGTTAAGAGACTACACTAGCTAGTGCTGTGTGCCAGGCATACTAAGTAATTTTCACTTACTTAAACCTCCCAACAACTCTAGAGGTAGGTACTACAGGTCTACAGACTCGTATCTGCTTTTCCAGCATCTAAAAAACTCTGAAAGTGTAAGATAATTTATAACTCATTTAGCAACAAAACCAAATCTCAATGGAGACGGGCTTTTATCCTTTATATCCAGTTTATTGTCATTACTCATATCTTTCTTTGCAGAAATATTAATGTATTTGATTAGCACATCTCAGGCCCCCACTGAAGTTTCACTTAACATACAATGTATGTACCGTATTACTTTTCTAGAGTCTGAAATATTTGATTCCAAATCATAGGCCCTAAGAATTTTGGATAAGGGTATATGGACTTGTATTATTACCTTCATTATACAGATGAGGAAACAAGTAGAGGGAGATTAGGTAACCTGTTCAGAGGCACTTGGCTGAATAGAACAAGAGCTAATACATGAACCTAGGCGGTCTTGATGTAGAGTGCCTGCTCCTAACCACTGTTATATTGCTCAATGCAAATAAAAAACAAGGCCTCTTTGCTCCAGAAAAGGACTTGTAGGTGCTATAAGGAGAACCAAGGGTGGCTGTTGTGAGCTCTTTGTCCCATGTCTGACCCCATGTCTGTACAGGGAGAGAAGATCCATGAAGACATTTTTGACATCATAGACCGAGAGGCAGATGGCAGTGACAGTCTAGAGGTGAGTGTCTCAGGAATGTTGTTGGGAACTGACATAGGGAAGGCTTGGCAATATCCTCTAGAAACCACCTCTTAGGTGCAAGACCCACCTGTGTACCCTTTGCACTGGACAGAAGCCACCAGACCTCAATGGAAATAAGGCAATCTCCTAAGCTCTGGGCAGGAGGAGTGGAGGAGAGGGCTCAGAATGATAGGAGTCCAAGAAAGTGTGGGATGGGTACAGTGTAAAATCCTACCACTAGATACCGAGACACACACTGACTGCTCCTTTCCAATTTAGGGCTTCGTGCTGTGTCACTCCATTGCAGGGGGGACAGGCTCTGGCCTGGGCTCCTACCTCTTAGAACGGCTAAATGACAGGTATGGACTTGGTTTCTCAAGTAATTGGGAGTCCTTCCAGATATACCTTCTTAGTCACTGGAGCAAAAAAGGGCCCTTCTACCTCATCCTGTAGCAAGGAAAGTCAAGATATGAACTGAGAACCTGATTCACTCTCGGGGCTTGGAACCAGAGCCTAGAATCTAGGCCCTAGAAGAAGAGATGAAGGTTCAGGGAGTTTGGATGGTTTGGATTTAGAACCTTAGATTCTAAGATGTCTCTTTGCCTTTAGCAAAAGTTATAGACTTTCAAAAGTCAAGTCTCCCTTCTCTGCTGATGCTGTGGCCCACACCAGTTTCCCCGTCCAGATTTAGCTGCTTCCAAACAGTTGTTGAGAGCTCCGTGTTTTTTAAGCCTTCAGGCTGTTGCCCTGACCTTCTCTCAACCTCCGCCAGGTACCCCAAGAAGCTTGTGCAGACATACTCAGTTTTTCCCAACCAGGATGAGATGAGTGATGTTGTGGTCCAGCCCTACAACTCATTGCTCACGCTCAAGAGGCTGACCCAGAACGCAGACTGCGTGGTAAGTCCTGGATACCTTTTCCTACTCCCAACCCCCCTGTCTGTTTCATCACTTTCAGGCATTTAAAAATTCCGTTTTGAGGCCTCCTGGGCCCCAGTTCTGGGCAAATGCCTTTTGGATGGGTCTTTCTGGCTATGAGGCTCAAGGGAAATTAAGCTTAAGAGTCCAGGCTAAGCAAAGCTCCTGTTCTTTCTAGTACCCAAAATCTGTCACATTCATCTGTCCCCCCAGGTGGTGCTGGACAACACAGCCTTGAACCGGATTGCTACAGACCGCCTGCACATCCAGAACCCATCCTTCTCCCAAATCAACCAGCTGGTGAGCCCCTATTCCTGGGCTCCTTTGGACTGGAACCCCTCCTTGCTGCAGTGCCATCTGGGGACGGTAGGCCTCCCCAAGAGAGATGCATGACGTGGCACCCCTGTCCCCAGGTGTCCACCATCATGTCAGCCAGCACCACCAC
>CM053506.1:94394705-94421890 GCA_028627145.1 Eidolon dupreanum
CAGAGGATCCGGGAACGGAAGTTGGCCAACTTCATCCCCTGGGGCCCAGCCAGCATCCAGGTGGCCCTGTCAAGGAAATCTCCTTACCTGCCCTCTGCCCACCGAGTCAGCGGGCTCATGATGGCCAACCACACCAGCATCTCCTCGGTGAGGCTCATAGTTTGCACCTATTTTCCCATAATCATTTTCCCGGTTGTGCCTCACCTCTCTGTACCCCTGCTGCTCTGCTTCTGGCTTTTTTACTGTGGAGCTAGCCCAGCCTTGGTTCCCTGGCTCTCAGGGCTATTTATTCCTTGAAGTTCTTTGTGACCCCTGCTTTCTGTACACCCCAAGCTCTTTGAGCGAACCTGTCGCCAGTATGACAAGCTGCGGAAGCGGGAGGCCTTCCTGGAGCAGTTCCGCAAGGAGGACATCTTCAAGGAGAACTTTGACGAGCTGGACACGTCCAGGGAGATTGTACAGCAGCTCATCGATGAGTACCATGCAGCCACACGGCCAGACTACATCTCCTGGGGCACCCAGGAGCAGTGAGTCCCCCAGGACAGGGACCCTCATCTGCCTTACTGGTTGGCCCAGGCCTGGCCTGACTGACCTCCGCCTCAAGAGCAAAGGGACCTTGTGCATCTCTTTCTCATCAACACACCTACACGAACTCTCTGTTGTACTGGGGACATGTTTATTTCTCCTCTCATAAGACTATTTATGTTTAATAAAGCACTGGATATTAATCAAGCACTGGTCTCTGAAGGCTTGGATAACTGGGGAAGGGGGATGCCTGATCTCTCTCCATCACTAACAGGGTCTTCTTCCCCCACTTGCAGCATCTTCAACTCTGAGCAAACACCTCCCCTAGCTTTTCTTTCTGCCTTATTTTGGAGAACATGGGTGGGGGTAGACACACCTGAGAAATTTGCAGGGTAAAAAGACCCACAGATATTACTTTGCTCTCTGACACTATGGTCCCAGTTCCTTCCCACCCCTCCCTGTATCAGATACCCATTCCACTGGTTTCACATTCCCACCTCAGAGTGTCTTATTAATCATCAGGGCAACAGGCCTGTAGTCACCCCACCGCCGACCTCCCAGGCCCCAGGCAAGCAATAGACTCGGCCCAAGTGCCTTTAATCTTCATGTAGGTAAGGCAGTGCCCAAGAGCCAGTCAAGGAGAGCCCAGGTCAGACAGCTGGAGTCAGGAGACCAAACCTAAAGCCTAGGCTCTAAGAAGGGCCAAAAATGGATCCGTAGCTAAGGCACTGTGATGCTATTCTCTGATAGCCTCCGGTTATGTAAAGGACCAATGCCTTCCACTTCTCGTGGAAGATTGCAGGGAAGTAGTAAATAGGTAGAAGCTTAAATATGAAAGATCAAAAGGGCAAAGCAGATTGTTCCTAGACTGCGGTGGACCGTCAGGGCCCGTCTTAGGTACTCATATACCCTAAAGGTGAGGATTGTAGTAGCATTAGCTAACGTGCATGTGGGTACTGTGCTAAGTACTTCACATTATTTTGTTTAATCCTTGTGACAACCCTCTGAAGTGGTATTATTAATCTTATTTTTTTTTAATGAGGAAATTGGTTAATTTATTAAGTCACCCAGCTAGTAAATGGCAGAGTTAGAGTGAAACTTTGATCTGCCTAACTGGCATCAGTGTTCCTAAACATTGTGCATCCTGCCTTTTGTGATATCTTATCAGGCTGGTATAGAATCATCCCATTTCCGAGGTCTTTTGGAGCCATTGGATGCACCCATGCTTGTCAGAGGATGTGGGGACCTTGAATACCTGTGCAAATAGGGTAGATACAATCTGGGGGAGGTGAGTATCAGCCTCCACTGGTTTCATGTATACCTGCAAAGTGTTCCCATCACCCAGGTCAAAGTAGCTGTCTTCTGTGCTTGTCTTCTTACCCTCATGACCCCAGGCTGTCTGGGGCCAAAGCCAGAGGGTCAGGCCCTGTGGATGAGCGATTGGGGTTGGCAGAGCTTAGCATGCAGGTGAAGTGCACCAGCCCTAGAAGGCATCTGCAGCTCCCTATGGAGTCTGAAGAGTACCCAGGAACTTTGGACGAATTAAGATTTTTTTCCCTCTTGCTCACTATTGGCCTGGGGATACGCTTTTCCTTCTATAAGCCTATTTATCTTTAATAAAGCTCTGGAAGTGAACAGAGTAAGCAACATACAGGCCAATCCTTATGAACAAAAGGAATCTTCTCAGGATTGCTGGGCAGAGAAGAGGCAATCAGAAGCCAGGCCCTGGGCTGGCTGAAGGGTGGCAGGAAGGCCAGAAGCCTGTTAACTACAGCAGTCAAAGCACGAGGCTGTCACTATCAGTTGCCAGTGTCTGCAGGAGGCTGACTTGGGAAGTCCAGTCTAATGGATGTCAACCATCTATTCTCCCAGAGTAGAGTAAGATGACTTAAGGGAAAACCAGCACGTACCTACCTGGTCCCTTGGCTCCACCTCTGAGCCATGTATCACTGGGTACCTTGCCTTGCTCCTCCCCCTTTATCAAATGTTCTTCTGGGGCATTTGCGTGAGCAGGGGATCATGAGCCGGCAGATGCCACAAGACTGATATCTGTGAGTGGCCTGTTGGCGTACCTCCAGGCCATAAGTGATGCCAGGGCCCTCCTTTGTAGTATCTAGTTAAAGAGTATGGAGCCCTAGGCATAGGAAACACCTAGTTAGTCCAGAGTAAAAGTTTTGTGTGAATAGTTGTATAGTCCCCAACACAGAGGGGTGAACACCCTGCACAGGTGGGCCTCCCTGAGAGGGAGAACTAACTGGGTCTGCAAAGTTGCTATTTTCTGACTGCTGAGTGTCAGACATTTTAAGCACAGGCAAACACCTCAATGCCAGCTTCAGGGCCAAGCCCCACCCCCAAGGCTATTTCCAGATTACCCATCACTTCACACCAGCAGAACCCCTCCCTGTACTTGGCCATTGGCAAACCCTAAAGCATGTCAACTAGAGGGCAGTGAGGAGGCCAGGTGGAAAGGGAGGGAGGTCTCCTGGAATCAGGGCAGCAGGTGGTGCTGGTGGTAAGAAATCCCTGTGGTCTGAGAGACTGCAAGCCACAGAAGTAACAGTCCCCAATGAGAGACAAAGGCTGCTGTGGAAAAGCTGAAGAGAAAACAGAATGCTCAGTCCTGGAACAGGGACCTCTTTTTGACTAAACAGAGAAGAGAAAACAAATCACTTAAAGGTGATATTCCCAGAACATTGGTGTGATGTGACCCCAAGGTCCCTCGAACATGCGTAAGACAGAGATCAAGTAGTAGGAAGCACATAACCCAAAACAGAGTGGTGTAAACGAATCTAAAACTTAAGGACTGTAACTTTAGAAAGTGGATTGAGGTGAGGCTAGTAAGCGGTCTTCCCCATCTGGAAAGAGATGCTTTGAAGGAAGTGCGATGACTGCCAAATATATGATGGGCTGGCCACTGTAAGAGGGAAGAGACTCGATGTGTGACAAGCCCTTCATTGGAAGAAGTTCCACACAATCTGTCACAACAGTGTGTTCTCAATAAATATTTCTTGAATGTTTGCAAGAACGAAAGGCTGTGGGAGGCCAGTCACACAGAGAAATGATTGTTTGATGGCCTTGAATTCTGAGGGAAAGTTTCCCAAGTGGAGATGTAAGAGAAAGTAGAGGGACTAGCACATGCAGAGGCCCGGGCTGGGCAGGGGAATGGGAGGTGGAGTTCACTTTTCTTCTGCAGCTCAACCACCGCCTTCCCAACATCTGGGGTGGGAGAGCTGACATCTGTCAAATGGGGCCACCAGCGTCTATCTGGGGCTGAGAGAAAGCCACAGGTAGAGAAAGGGTGTTGTGGCCCAACCCAGCTATGACAAAAGGCTTCACAGAGAGAAGTAAGCAGGGCCTTGTAGGCACTGACATCCACAGGGGAAAGCATGGTAGGCAAAGGGAAGCACCTGAGAGAGGAAGGAGGCCTAAAGACAGGACAGTAGTTTCTGGAAACTGCAAAGACTCAGAAGGTGAATTTGAGAGAGTAACAGGAAATGAGGTCAGACCACGCAGGTCATGCAGGGCCTTTTATGCCATGTAGAGTTTGGATTTCATTCTCTGAGCAAAAGGGAACCCCTTAAAGCTAGCTAGGACACTCCAGCCACCAATCTGCTCTTTCTGGGCTTTCCCCCTCAAACGACACCCCCTTTCTATTCTCGCCTGTTCCCTAAATTTCTGCAACCAATATTTGTCAGACTCTGATATCACAGCTCTTGTCTGTCTTGCCACTCCTTTCTGAAGTTTCCACTCCTGCTTAGATGCTGTTGCTGGCATGCTCACGACCTGCTCTTTATCATTTTTTCCCCAGGAACTCTGGCCTGCCCTGCCCTGCCCTGCCCTGAGCTGCCCCAGACCAGCTCTGCTCAGTAGACTGTCCCATTTCCTACCCCCCTCCCCCTTCCTGACCAGGCACAGACAGGGCCTCCTCCCCATGCTCAACCAAAACACTCTCCTTTCTGTCTCCAGTCCACTAGATACATAATTTCACATTATTTTGGTGTTATAATTAGTGTTAGTGTTATAATTATTTTGGTTGTGTAATTTTCTTTGTTCGATACTCTCAAATACAACCCCATGTATTCTATAGAATGTTTAGGCATTCTTGTGGTTAATTCTAAAATATATTAAGACTTTTTTTGTTTTTGAAAGTAGTCAAGACATGTGGATATGAAACGTGAACATTCTCTATCTGTTAAAAATGAAAATATAAAGGGAAAAGTAGGGCCCACAACTCTAACTAAAGACTTTTTGTTCTGTTTTGTTTTGTTTTTAAATAGTGATATATTTTCAGGAAAATAGAAAGAAATGTATGAGAGGTCTCCCTTCACCCGGCCTCCCCGGATGTTAACATCTTGCATAACTAAAGCTGACTATCAAAACCGGGAAGATGACATTGGCACAATCCACAGAGCATATACAGACTTCACCAGTTGTATACAGTGTACTCATTTGTGTGTGGGTAATTATGCAATTTTATCGTACATGTATCTTTCTGTAACTCCCTCCATAATCAAGATACTTAATTGTACTATTATGTGGCTCTCTTGTGCCACCATTTTATATCCACATTTGCCCTTCCCCTGCCTAATTTAAATATGAAAAAAATATGAAATGGAGCACAGAGAAGTTTCTGAGAGAAAATACAGCAAAATAATTATCAATAGATATTTGGATTGTGGGATAATGCTTGATTTCTTTTTTATTTTATTTTTAAATTTTTCGGTCTTTTCCACTTTTCTTCAGTGAAAATACATTACTTTTACGAGAAAAATATCTTGAAGAAATGCATAACATATACCATAATATTTATAAGCGCATGCTCCAACAATTTTCAAATTAGAAAAAGATCTGATAAATTTTAACTTATTAATTTAAAGTTTACTGTTAGATCAAAATAATTCCCATTCCATGTGTTAAATTTTTTTCATCTCCTCCAGAGCAATTTAAAAGGAAAACATCCAATCATTGTTCATAATTCTATCTTGGTCTGCCCTTAAGGTTAAATTGAACAAGGTAAAAGGACATTGTCCCAGTTACTTATTGCTGCATAAAAATTCATCAAAAAACATAGAGACATACTGAATTATTGTTTCTCTTGATTCTGTGACTTTATTAGGCAGTTCTGCTGGTCTCCTCTGGCTCACTTGGGGTATTATAGATGGCTGCAATGGCTAGGCAGTCCAAGTTGGCCTCATTCACATGTTTGGCAATTGATGCTGAGTAGGGAGCCTCAGTTCTCCTCCTCATGACCTTCCGATCTCCAGTAGACTAGATCCACTTCCTTACATAGGAGTCTAGGACAGTGTTCCAAGAGGGTATGCCCCACTTACCCTCCTGTGCTTGTATCACGCACACTGGCCAAGGCAAGTCTCATGACCAAGCACAGAGTCAATAAGGGAGAAGCTATATAAAGACATGAATATTGGGAGGCAGGATTCATTAGGGGCCATCAATGCGACAGTCTATTACAAATAGGAAAGCTTGCTCCTTTGTAAGAATTTAAATATTGATAAAATAAAGTATTGCTTTGGGGCCAATGGTCCAGTTTAGTAAAGATATTATGAGGTAATTTCTAATCTGTATATAACTGTGATTCAGTCAAAATAAAAGAAAAGGCCAACTTCTTCATAACTAACTTAGGAACTAGTGCTCTATAAAGTGAGTTGCATAATATAGTTATATAATCAATTAGACGTTACGTTTGTTTTTACATCATGGCCTAAACTTCATAAATCTATTTCTATATGTAGAAAATATATAGATAAGAAATTCTCTTTTCTTAACATTCCCTAAACATAAGTTAGCTCTTTATTTTTAAAAAATATTGTTTAAAAACAAATATTTGTGAAAATTCTAATTTCTAAAAGTTCTACAAACCAACTTGTACCTCAGAACTAATTTCTTCAAATAAGGAAAATGTGAAAATAGAAATGTTTTAAAATTATTTTAATGGATATGTTTCTTTCACTATAAAGCAGAATCAATACATGTTATACAACTGATTTTAATTCTGTGGTCCCCTCAAAGCCTGACTAATCCAATGGCTTCTCAAAGTATACAGCACTTAGACAAATAAGACTCAAGATCAAATGTTTCAGCTGATCTTGAGAATACTGTAGTTTCTCAGACACCTGCAGTGATATTTGTTCCATCACCTGGAAGATGCTCCCTCCAGAAGAACCAGCCCACCCATTTCTGTGCCACACCTCTCAATGACTCTCCTCATTTCAACCACGCTGGACTTCATTCAGGTCCTTCAATCAGTCACACTCTGGTGTCCCAGCCTTTACCACGTGTCTCCTCTTCTGGAATCTCTCCTCCCCACCCCATTCCCTCACCTAGCTGGTTCCTGACTCATCCTCTAGGTCACGTAAGTGTCACTTCCAAAAGACTTCCAGCTTCCCTATATATGTTCCACCAGTACTTTTCTCTGTACTTTTTCTGCCATAAATGTCACAACACTTTATTATTTTATGCTTTTGTTTTGTTTTGTTTTGTTTCTCCCTGACAGCAAGGACTGACCTGTTCATTGCTATATCTCTAGTGTCTGACCCATGATGGGCACTCAGAAACATCCCTCAAATGAATATAAATACCAGTCAGAAAGAAAACAAAAGAAGGCACTCTGATTGCCAAGTTCAGGTACTCAAGATTATGCGCTTTACTCACAGATGAGCCTGTCCAGTCTTGACTCACAGTCTACTTACTCTTATTTTAAACAAAAGTCTGATATATTTAGATGTATGAATTTCTAGACCAACACAAATTTGAAAGGAGAAAGGAGAGGACTACTGAGGACTTTAAAAGCAGTGAGGGCCAGCACTATCATCAAGATAAGGAGAGAAGAGACTGAAAAATTATAAAAAGCAATAAGAAAGGGGCCAGTTGGCTTAGAGGGTGAACATACCTCTAAAGGAGTCTATGGGTACAGATACAAAAGCTAATGTTCATGCGTGTGCCTCAGGTCAACAAGAAGAGACTGCATTTCATTCAGTATATTCCATTTAAGAAGCAAGAGAAGTATACATTTGACAAATATTCTCATCAAAAATAATTTTTAAATGTTTTGAGTTATGGGATCTAGAGAGAGATAAGCCTGGTTAATCCAGAAAATTCACTTATCTACGTGGAAATTTTTTTTTTTTCTAATAAAAGTGTAACAATGGTAAAAACAATAAAATAAATGAAGGGCTACTGCTTTTCCCCTAAAAGGAGGGATTGACCTTCCTTGGGGTTACCTGTACTCTGTTCCTGCTCTCCTGACAATTACCCCATTATGTTTCCATTAATAATTCACTTCCCTGTCTTCCCTGCTGGCCTATGCATTTCCGTGGGCTGGGACGGTGTCTTTTATCTCTGCATCCCTGATATCTGCCACAAGTCCTAACACAGTACAGCTGTTCAACAAACATTGGTTGAACAAATGAAAGAATGATGTCAAGGCCTTAGCTTCTACTCCCTGTCTTTCCTTTCATAAGACTGAAGACTTGCTACACAATCGGATAATTGTGTACCCCACAATAAATTCATGTGTTCCCCATTAGCCTGTAGATTAGAAATATTGTGATTTTAATCCTAAACATTTACAAAGAGAAGGGAAAAGTGAAAAGATGTAATTTATGCAACTTTAGAAATGAATTTTTTTCGATTCTTTTATGCATGATATAAGAAAAGATGTATTCCAGGATTTTTACACTGAATAGCTTATGGTATCAGAAAACAAATGGCTTGATGTAGCCGAACTTCTGATATTTGATCCTTTGGAAATTTTCCCAGTCAGTGCATTATACGAGGTGCCACTAACTCCTGAATGGAAACAAACTAGTGACTATGAGTATTTTACTTCCTACAAGATCAAATAATAGCCATAAATCATGAACTGGATCTGTAGACAGCTGCACCAAATGGGGCTATCGGTGGAAGGTAGAGCACTTCCAAGGCTGGACCTGTAAAGTAAGTTGGAAAAAGGGGGCAGTCAGAACTGGCTAAGCTGGAAGGTCTCTCACAGGGTAAAACAAAATTTCCAACTGGATATGGTTCTCTAAAACAACTTCGCAATGACTTGCCTTGTTCAAGGAGCATAGCCACGGTCAAGAGAAGGCTGGAAGGAGGTGATGAGGAGCAAGAGAGCCTCAGGTATCACCAAAGTGCAGCTGAACCAATGAGGAGAACAGCCTCACATCTTACCCCAAGTCTTATAAAGGATTTATCTTTCTTTCCTTAATCGACAGTTCTTCCTGAGAATCCCCACTCCCTCTATGTCCCATCCTTGCTTAGGATTCCTGAACCGAGAGAGAACTGCTCCCCAAAACTTTTTTCTTGCCCACTTAGATTACAGTTTTAGAAATGGTACTACTCTGAGTATCTCATCAGCCTGGCCCCCAAGGCTGGGAAAGAATCTCAGAGAGCACTGCCACAGGGATAGTATGAAAAAATACCCTGAAGTTCATGAAAAGGATGAAGTAGAAATGAAAATGATAGGGTTTAGGTCAAGGGACTAAGGTAGGCCAGACTACTACCTCTGCTCCTAGGCCTTAACCATAGGCAACATAACGAGATAGTCCCCCACCCAGAGCCAGGGAATGACCTTAACTGAAGTTGTGTGGCCCCCTGGAAATCCTTGTGACCTAGTCCTCTCATAGATTGTAAATACATCAGTCCCGAGAACACTATAATACTCTGTCTGCTCTGGTGTTCAATTGTGTTCAAAGATCTCCCCACAGTGACTGTTCTAACCCAACCAGCTATGTTCCTTTGGACACAATATTTATTTCTCTGTATGCACTGTTGCTGTCCCCTGCTCATTCAGCAAGTTCCTAACCACTACTTCTAACCCATATGTTGTTGGGTAACTAATATTATCAGGTGATGCAGCAGCTGCTAATCCATAGGCCCTGAACCACCAAACTGATCATTACTATTCTGCCATACTCCATTCATTTATATCCCAGCTGTGAGAACAAGGCCCCTATAAATGCATGCATTCCTTCTGCTTGCCCTATGCCAATAGTTCTTAACCTTTGATGATTTATGGATCTCTTTGAGAATCTGCTATGAACTTCCCCAGAAAAAAATAAACGTATGGATTTGAAAAGAATTTCAAGGGGTTCCTGACTCATAAAACCTATCCTTCAGACCTCACCCCAATGCTAACAATTCCTGAAGCAAGAATTGATGGCACTTCTAAAGAAGGAGGCAGTCAGAAGAGTGACAGATTAAGCTTAATTCTTCCCTACATCTTCTCTATATACATAAAAGCCTACAGAGGATTTGAGAACAAAAGCTGGCCATGTGCTGTCCTCACCTGTCCGCCTGGCTCAGACAGCAGGCTCATAATGGCCAACAGAGGCAAGACATAGGCCCCTCCAGACACAAAACACCCCATCTATGGGTCTAGCCCAGACTTTACACACCTTTCCCTTTGGCCATTCAGGCAAACCAGGTGACTCTGGTGCTCACTCTGTCACCTTGAACTAGTGGATGAAAAGGACTTCTGCTAGGTCTGTTGGGCCACACCTTCTCTATGTTTACTTATTTTCCCTTCACATCTGTCTCTGTCTCTCTTACACACACACGCACATACACACACACGCACACACACATACACACACAGTCCAGTTGCACTCATAATAGCCAGTGTCAGTATCTTGAGCCTGGGGAAGACCACCTGGAGCAAATCTCCAGGTCAAACTCTGTTGAACTCAGTGGTGACTGCCATCTGGCCACAAGCCACCAGGCCAGATTATATTTCCTGAAGTCACTAGGACCTCCTCAAAAACCACAGCCATCACTGAAATGGTTTTCTCATGATAAAATCCTACTCCAACCCTCTCTACCTCAGGAAAAAAAAAAAAAAAACAGCCCTGATCTTGGCACAGGACTAAGTGCTCATCACACACACACACACACACACACACACACACACACACACACGGTTGCCACCAAGCCCTCCCCAGCCTAGGCCAAAAATGATTATGTATTTCTAATAAAGACTGACCATGAATATAATTGATGGTCTGTGGGCCGCAGGAATGGGGAGAGATCTCATTGCCCTTCTTTTATAGATTAGGGACGTCTCCCATTCTGTGGCTTTCCCAACCACAGGAAAGCCAATCAAGGTGGCTCCCTCCTCCCCATACACATGTACTCATTATTCTGACCAGTAGAATGTTAGCAAGAAAAACAAAACTCTAAGGTACCAAAAAAACTCTTAATGCTTTGGACAGAGTCAACTCTTAATGCTGTGGACAATTACATGAATTTCTAATTCTGTGAATAAGCTGTCATCAGAGTTTTATTCCAAGATCCAGCGCAATTCTGGTCTCTCACTATGTGCTTTCAAGCAATGTAATGTAATTAAGATGTTATCATAACCTACCTATCAGAACATTGTGACTCACTAGATTTGCGATCTTAGGCAGGTCACTTCCTGTCCCAAGGCTCGCAGTTTCATCATTCATTCGGTCAACAAATATTTATTGAGAAGCTAGTAAGTTTCAAGCACTGAGCTAAGTGCTGAACACAACAAAGATGAGCAAGGTATCTCCCTGCTGAAGAATTTTTCAGTCTATTGTTTATATGTTAATATAAACAACTTGTCACATTACCGTGAGAGGGAAACTGGGAGGAGAGCACCAGGTATCTGATTAGGGGAATGGGGGTCTGTAAAAATAAGGGGTTGGGCTTCTAGATGAAAGAGTCTGTTATTCTAAGATTGTGATGCATTCCAAAAGGACACAGAAGCCATTTGGATATTCTGCTCCAGGCAAGTGTGTGCAATACCAGCCCTCCACTAGTACAGATAAGAGTTTACCATTGGCAGTTTACCATTTGGCACCAATGCCTCCTTCAAACTGAACAGAAGCCAGATTCTCATTATCAGGCTTTTACCTTATCCAATTCTAATGATCACCTAGGAATGTAAATGACACTTGGTAAAATCAAGTGTCTTCCAGTTCAAAGGTCAGAAAGCACATTACATATACTTATTCCATACATACGTATATTCAGTCAAACAGCTGATGAAATGAAGGGAGAAATTAGGAGGGGGAAATATTAGGAGGGAGAAAAAAACCAAACCCGGACACATATAAAATAAATCCGTCATAAGGTTTTCTTTCAAACAAAACCAGGAAAAAAAAACTACTGATTTGTTATTGATGGGACTCAATATTCACCCTGAGATGCTATTGAACTAAAATTGTGGGTCACAATTAACTCACACACCAACTAATACTATTTAAACCCTCAAATATTGAAAGGAACAAGAGTTATGAATTCCTAAAAGGTCAATCTCAATCTTTGCAGGTTATTTTTTTTTCTTTTTTTGCTTACCTGTATTTCCTATATTTTCTACAACAAATATATTTGGATTCTATAATGTTTAAAACCTGGTAGAGGTAATTAATTATTTTACATAGAATAACATGCATCATCTTCTATTAAAATATTGATTAGTTTTTTCCTGTCTTCCCAAGATAGTGTGAGGAATCTGATGCTGCCACATCCAGACTGGCTGGTAAGTCAGTTTTATGTATAACCCAGTACTTAGATTTTGTTCTATCTAAAAGTAGAAATGCAGGTCATATACAAGGCTTTCCCATTCCATTTTTAATTCTTTATCTCATAAATATATATATTTAGTGATCGAAAATTTTATGTGTTAAGAAGACATCTTGATGATTGCACAATAATGTGAATGTAGTTAATGCCACTAAACTGTACATTTAAAAAATGGTTAAAATGGTAAATTTACATTATATATATTTTACCACAATTTTTAAAAATAATTAATTAAGAATTTTTAATTAAAAATTACAATCAACTTGTGTATATGGACCTTGTATCCTGTAACCTTTCTAAACTCACTTGTTAGTTCTAGTAGCTTTTAAAAATATTCCTTAGGATTTTCTATGTACAATCATGTCTCATGTCTCCTATAAAACTGTTTTATTTCTTTCTTTCAGAAAAAAAAAAAAACTACATTAACAGAGCAGATTATCAGAGACCAAAATCTTTTATTCTGTACCCTTGAATGCTGCTATGTTAAGAAGGAGGAACCATGTCACATAGATGTCAATTCAGATTAGGGAAGATAAAATTTAAATTACTTTGATTCCAACATGTGAGATCAGTTTGAGAATGACTTTGCTTCAACATGTGATTAACAGAAAACACCTCAAGCCATGTATCACTCCTGAGAGGAATGGTGGCAGAGGGAAGTGGATGTTGGTTGTTTCCAGGGTTCCTTGCTTATTTGATCACAGGGTGATGCGACCACGGTGCACTGTTTCAACCTGTTGGTCTTGGTCCATCCAGAAAACACGCTTGCTGACTTGCTTTTATCACTAATTCACAGTTGGGATTGAAGCAAGCATGGGAAGGGACTCCAATAGTTCTCACTTGGGAATCCTCGGCCCTGAAAGCCTGCACAAAGGAATTGTCTGAAACTAGCAGAGCCCTGAGATCAACAGCAGCCAAAGTCATAAACTTGAGAGGGACAGGGAGGCCAGGGCTAAAAAAAAGAGAGCTCCAAAACAAAAAAGTGAAAACCATTAATAAAAAGTGCTAAAAGGTGAATACAGGGCTGGGTCTTTCAATTTTCAATGAGACTGCTAAATAATGATTCTTAGAACTTGGTGGTAGTTGATTTAACAAACCAAGTGATAGAGAGCAGGAAACTAAGACCATGTCAAAAGTTATTTCTTTAAAAATCTTCTAAATAGTTTGAATTAGCCAAATTTGATAGCCCAGCACAGCTGGAGAGATTTACTTATAATAAACACCAGTAGAGGCAAAATGGACCAACAATTTCAATATACATCTAAAAACAATGGAAGCCCTGGAAATAAAGGAATAACAACTTAATCCAAGCTACTTAAAGAGATCAAATTATTAAATATAACAACATATTAAAGCAGTAGTTGGAAATATATCTTACCATAGTGGAAGCATTTTTTAACCTCATCAGAAAAAAAAAAAAAATCCGTGAAGACACAGAAGCACAAATGGCTAAGACAATAGGTTTTTTTTTTTTACAGTGACTTTTTTTTTTTAATTAAGTTTATTGGGGTAACATTGGTTAATACGATTATATAATTTCAGGTGTACATTATAATTTGACATCTGTATATTCTAGACAATAAGATCTAGACAAAAGTGCCAACACAACCATATCACGAGTCAAACAAAAATCATATTTACTGTAAGAAGGAAGGAAAAATACAACTTTCACAATAAAAGAAAGGAAAATACAGACCATGCGCAATAATACTAGTAGTGTAGATAACATAAATTTTTTTGAAAAAGAAATAAGCCTCAGTTTCCTCATTCATAAAACAAAAAGTTGAAATAGACTAGGTGCTTAAAATGGGTGTTGGTCTGTGACAGGAGCCTCCAAATAGCCCCTTCCACAGCAAACTGCCTCTTCCCTTCCCTGAAGATCTTCGAGAACAGCGTGAACAGAGTGGGGAAAACCGATTGGGAAGGTCTAATCAATAAATGATCTCCCTGTCCCCTTCAGCTCCAGCATGCTGTCACTGTACTGCCAATAAATCATCATCATAATGCACAGTGGAAACAAGGCAGAAGCTCTATTCCGCACAAAGAAATAGAGCAGATAATGGAAAGGATAGAAACATCTCTATCTTCCTAACAGCTACTTTCTGGAAAGTACATTTAAAGAACATCAAGATAGAAAATGTTAAATACACTTTAAGGCAGGCATTCCTAGCAAAATGTGGTTCTGAGGCAGACCGGAATGAGGGCTGAAGTCATACATTTTGTGGCTGAAACTGAGGCTGTTAACAACTATGAGAATGGACATTGCAATTAGGGACAACATGGACATGAACAAAGAGCAGTCATAGAATCTTGAAAATGCCATCATGAACTACATAATTTCCAATAAATGATGTAAAAATGGATGCAAAAAATATTTAAAATAAAAAAAAATTTTTAATTTCCACATCCTTTCTCTAATAGGTATAAAGATATTAAAACACGATCACGTATTTTAAAAATATTACATGATTTCTTTCACAAAGGCACTGGTGCCATACACGAATTACCTTAGCATTCAAGTGCTTCCTAAAAGAATGTTCTCAAATTTATACTTGAGATAAGTTTTTCATTTAAAATCGATTGCGAAGTATATAGGGTGAAATTATACGATCCTTGATACTTTTTGTAAGTTTTTAAATGCCCAAAATTAAAAGTTTGAAAGTTCAATTTGGACTACATCAATTTAATTTTAAAATGTTTGGATGTTGGTATGTGGATAGCTGAATCCTGAGTGTGTAATTTCTGCCTGGTCAGCACTTGCTTTAATAAGAGAAATAAAAAGACTCAATTAAGCAAATCATAGAGCAGTGTTTCTTAAATTTTAACACGCATACACATAACCCAGTGATCTCCTGAAAATGCAGATTCTGATTCAGTAGATATGGAGAGGGACTTGACATAGGATATTTTTAACATGCCTCCAAGAGATGCTGCTGCTGCCGCTGCCAGTGGATCCAGAACCAAAGTGAAGAGCAGGGCTGGAGAGTAGTGGCTCTCTAACTTAGGTGCAAGAGAATACCTGGAGGGCCTGTTAAACCAGACTGTTAGACTCCACCCCAGAGGTTTCCAATTTAGGAGTTGTGAGGTAGGGTGCAAAATTCTGCCTTTCTAACAAGTTCCCAAGCAATGCTGATGCTTTGAGAACTACTGCTGCCAAAGAAAGGATATTAGATTGTGAGAGAGAAAATCTGGGTTTGGCCTCAGCTCTGTTACTAACTGGCCCTATGACTTGATCAGGTAGAAAAGTATTCAGCTGCAATTAAAAGAACATCCAATTAATAGTAGCTTAAACAAATAGTTTGTTTTTCCCACTTGGTAAATTCAAAGTTGGGTAGTCCAGGGTCGAGACACTTAAGGACACATGGCCTTTCTATCTAAAATGTGGCTTTTGTGTTCATGGGCATAAGATGGCTGCTGAACCAAGTTCCAAGCAGAAGGAAGAGAGCAGAGCAAAGGGGGCATCTGGCTGCACACTTGCCCTTTTGTAAAAGTTTCCCAGGAGCTTCACTTTGTGACTTCTGCTTACATTGCACTGGCCAGAACTGAGGCAACCACAGATCTATCGTTGGGAGGCGACTAGTGGGGAGGAAGTTGGATTCATCAACTAGCATTGTCTACCACAGTGACCTCAGACAAAGACACAGATTTTCATTATAATAGCAAGACTACAAAACTCCAAAACATAAGTATACATCTCAGCTCTCTGAACTCCAGTCAGTTTCTTAATCCATAAAATGCATGAGATACACTCCTGGCATTTGGTGGCAGGATAATTCATCATCATGTTGGACTATCCTGTACATTGCAGGACATTTAGCACCCCGCTCTCCAGGTACCAAATGCCAGTTTGCCCACCCCCACCATTGTGATAAAACCAAATAGGCCTCTCTACTGGTTTTGTAGGTGCCCCATGGTTGGGGTGGGGCATGAGAGGGGACTGTCTTCTGGGGTTGGAAACCACTGTACTAGATGGTGTCTGGTCCGGAATTGTATGATTTTCTCTATTCTCTTTACTAAAGACTGGTTACTTTTTTGAAGCTCTGACTACACAGCAGGAGCATGCGGCCTCACTCTCTGCCTCATGGTGGGTAAGGATTCTTTTATCTCCTTATTGCTATTTTTAAATAATTACGAGTTTACCTTACTGAAAAAAGCACTCCTCCTCGTTTGGCGCACATGTTACCCAGCACCACCACTCTACTACTTGTTCCAATGATCTACCTACTTCCAATCTTTCCTCCACATTCTCCAGACACTCTTCTCCACTCCAAGCCTCACCTTCACCCTAGGTAACTTTTACAACCATAGGGATGGTCCTGACTGGACTGGCTGTTCCTTGACCTCCTCACCTCCAATGCCTTTTCCTACTTCTCTTTTTGTCACCCACACTATGTGGACAGAACTCAGCACCTGCCATCCCAAAAACTACTCTGCACTCTTAAACCTGACTGGTTCACTCTTGTACTGTCACTGCCTGCACCTCCACTTTCTCATTCCCTGTGTCCTATTCTTCTTCCTAGTGTTCATTTCACTCTCCCAAACTATCAGCCCTTCCTAGATCCATATTCTTTTCCATGCAGCCTGGACAATTAGATCCATCCTTCCTTTATTCCTGGTCTTCACTTCATCCTCCTGGTAAAACCCCAGACCTGGCTCTAATTGTCTTTCTGCCCTCTGACTCCTACACTCCCACACTCACACAGTCTGTTGCCATGACAACTCAGTGGTCTCTAACTGCCTCACCCCTCTCCACCAACTGGCCTGATCTACTTGTCTTTATCAGCCCTCTCTTCTGTTCCCTACCTTTATTGCTTCGCCGCTGCTCATTCTCATTCTTAGCAGAAAACTTCACTCCTACTTGACAGTGAAAATAGAAGCCTGTCAGGCAGAATCCCCCTCAACTTCCTGCCCCTACTCCCACCCCGCTAAAACACTTATTTTTATCTATACTTATCCTTTCCTCCCTTTTATTGTGGGAAAAGTTTCCTTCCTGTATTAATCCTCCACCTGAGTCCTGCATCCCAATAGCTCCAGCCTCCTCAGGAACCGTGGCTCTCAAAATCCCTTCTCTGTCCCTTCAGTATTTCAACATGGAAATCTCTTTTATGTTCTAGAAAGCAGTGTTCCCCACACACTACATTCCCATCTCCATTGTACAAGTGTCCCCTTCTGTCTTTTCCTTTAGAGCCAAAGTTGTTAACCTTTTTCACACTATGATGCCTTCAGCAGTCTGGTAAATAATGTTATCGAATGCATATAATAATATACATGAAATTTCCATAAAACCAATTATATCGAAGTACAGTTATTACAATATATTTTTAAATCTGTGATATAGTAATAAATGTGCTTTGTTCTTTTATTTTATTTTCGTGTGTCCTTTATTAACACGTATTATTATTAATAATAAGATCTTGGCGTGGATATCCCATACTTTCAAGTAATGGTGATCATAAACAATAGTTTGTAACATTTGCATCAAACCATAATGTAATGTCAATATAGCTGTGATTTTTATAGGTGACAAAGTCACAGGTACCGCTATTACTAGTGAAGGGTGATGCCTACAGTTAGAAGTGAGTGAAAAATCAAAATGTAATTTTTTTCCCCATTTAAGTTAATGGATCCCCTGAATTCAATCCATGGAGCCCTTGGAGGGAATCTATGGATCCCAGATTAAAGCCCCTGTTTTAAAGTCTATACTCCCTGCCCACCTTCTTATCTCCCATTCATGTCTCAATTTTATGATTCCTCAAATATCCATTAGTGCCAACTATGTATAAAGATACGTAACCCTTTGCAATCTGTTTTCTTTTTCTTTCATGGCCCACGGTCACTCTCCTCGCCAAAGTCACTAACAATCCCCAAAATTCAAAGATCCCTTTTCCATTTCCATATTACTCCATCTCCCTGCAGCTTCATACACCAATTTGTTACCTCCTTGGAAATTTCTCCTTCCTAAGCTCCAACAGTATCCTCTATGGCTGTGCTTTCAGCTGCAAGTAAAAAAGGAACCCAGATTAAATAGCTTAAACCATAAAGAAAAATATATCTCACATTTTAAGAGATATGGGGCAGGTCCAGGGCTGATTAATTTGATGGCTCAGCAGTATCATCAGAAACCCAGTTGCCTTCCATCTTCCTGCTCTACCACCCTCAGCATAATGGCTCATCCTCAAGATACTCTCTGCACGGTTAAAAGATGATAGTAGCAGTTCCAGGTGCCATATCCAACTGTGACAACGTGCAGCTGAAGAAGAAAGTGTGTCTCTTCCTATATGTCTATTTATAACCAGTGAGGAGACCTTCCCCAGAAGCCCCCAGAAGTCTTTCCTCACATTTCATTAACCTGAATTGCATTTTATGTCTCCTCCTAAATCAGTCGCTGGCATGGAAGCTGTGATAACTATAATAGGCTTGGATTAATTAGGATTTACTGCTGAACCACTTGAAAGAAGAGTGGAATGCAGAACAAAATCCAGGCTCTGCCAGGAACAAAGAGGGTAGGCAATCAAATCTCACCGATACGCACTAGTGTTTCTTCCACTTTTCTGCTTGCTCCTTCATTTTTCTGTGCAATACAATCTTTCTTCCTACTGCATGTGTCGTATTTTATTAGGTTATATTTCAGCTCTCTTTCAATCAAGATCCATTCCACACTATGCATTCTCCCTGAGTGACCCTATTCATGCCTGAGGCTTTAATTGCCACTTGGGTACAGCTGGCTCTCTACCTAGATCTTGCTCCTTAGCTCTAAGCCTGTGTATCTGTTGCCTACTGGACCCCTACCTCCATCTGTATATCCCTCGGGCCTCTCAAATTCAACCTGTGCATACATGCTCCTCCTGAATTGCCTGTGTCTCAGTAAATGGCTCTACCTTCACCCAACATCCCAAGTTTGAAATCTGTTGCCTCTGACTCTTCTCTCTCCCCTACCCCCATTACATGTTCAGTCATCTTCAACTCCTGTATGTGATGCTCTCCACTCAGTGTCTATAGAATCTGTCCTCTCTCTCCATCGTTGGGGAGGACTCTCTTTATTTCAGTTCTGGGTGGTAACCTGGCCCCTTGCTCCACTCAAGCCATGCCTGTCTCACTGATGCCAGAGGGATCATTCTAAAATGCAAATCTGATTCTGTCCCAGGCCTGTTCAAGATCCTTCAGCAGCTTCCTGTTCTGCAAGACACACCCAGGTCTGGTCCCTGCTGACTTCTCCAGTTCACTATCTGTTCACCACTAAATTCAACATGTCCTCTCCCGCATCTGGCCTGTACACGTGCTGCTTCTTCCACACCATCGGCTCCCTCAACACACACAGACACACACACACACACACACACACACACACACACACACACACACACACTTTTTATTTCTCCCACATGCATTCGAAAATACTTTAGTTTTTGTTTTGTCATAAGAGATGAGACCATGCATATTGTTCTGTAATTTATTTTTGTCACCTACCATGTGTTGGCAATCTTTCTATGCCAATGAGAGCTCCACCTTATATATCTTACAATGGTTCCCTTGTATTGCTTTATAGGGATTTGTATAGTTTATTTAACTACACCTCTGTTATTGGACACATAGACATCTGTGTTTTTTTTCACCATTATAAACACTGCTGCAGCACACATCCCTGTACATATATCTTTGTGCAAGTATCTTAGCATTTGTGTCATCAGGGACCTAGTGACTTCTGGAATTGCAGGATCAAAGGTTATATGCACTTGACATGTCATTAGAGCTGTCAGTTTACCCTCCAGATTGTATCCATTTATACCACCACCAAAAATGCATAAAAATAATATATAAAAGCACACTAGATATTATCAATTTTTAAATTTTTGCTAATCTAATTTTGTCTTAAATTTGTATTTTTCTGATTACTAGTAAGACAGCATCTTTCTATATATTTTTAAAATTGATTAGGGTGACATTGGTTATTATATATATATATATATATACATATATATATATATACACATATCCATAAACTGTTTCTTCCCTTTACCATCTTTTTCTGAGTGTGTTTTCTTATTGATTTGTATCCCCCTCCATTTTTCCCACCTGGTCAATTCCCACCAGACATTCAAGACTAGGCCAGGCACCCACCATCTCCTCCAAAGTCTTCCACAATTTTCTGGCCTCTCCCTGCCCCCCACCCCACCTAAGTTAAGCCCCCAACTCTGCTTTTTGTGCTAACCTTGCTGTGTGTTTATCTCCTTCACAAGGCCATGGGCACTTAGGTCTCTTACCTCTACTTCCCCAGTTCATACTCTCTGCATAGTAAAAAGGTGCATAATAAAAGAATGAAAGAATGAGCGAATGATCATAAACAGGATTACTTTTAGGCTTATTTCCTTTTTCCTATTCCTTGAGAAAATAATACAGAACAAAATAACTCATTTTGTTCCAATTCATAACCAAAATGTGAATTTGGCATAGCTCCCTTCACATAAAGAGCTTCAGCTCTTTGCCTCCACCCTTTGAAATTTTCCTGGGCTTCCTTTTGAAAGTGAAACTCCCTGGGGTCATAGGATCACAGTCTCAAGATCTGAAGCTGCTCTAACTAGCTCTCTTCCTCCTTGAGGGTACACCCTCTTCCAGGTCTCTGAGATACACTCTCATTTCTCCACCTCACATCTCTGCCTCCTTATCTCCCTTACATACCTGTACTCTTGACATACTGCAGGTGAGGTGTCCAGGAAAGGCCACAAATGAAGAGACAGCCAAAATAATGTTTTATTCAACCTAGAATGTCAAATAAAGGCTTAGGACATTTAACCAAATTGTTAGCTTACAAATGCTACTTTTATTATCAGAGGCAGACCAAGGCCTCAGATAAAGGAATGCCACATCTCACTACATTATCATAAACTGGATCAGAGAACATGGAGCCAAGCAAATTAAACTCAATATTCAATAATCAAGCCTTGAGACCCTGGATCTGAAGCCCATGAGAAAGACCATGAACTTGGGCCTTTTGCTCAACCTCGATAGAAGTTAGATCTGAAACCGAATCTGTAGGATCATGACAAATAATTAGGTTTTAATTTTGAAAATTTTATTTAAAGCAATCATTCATTTTGATTTTACTCTGAATAAGATATTTCACCTGTAGCAGCAGCCAAGCTATACTTCAGTTCCCAACTGTAGCAGCAGCCTAGCTATACTTTAGCTCTGAATGCCTCTGGTGATAATTATAACCACAACTAATAGGTGTTGAGTGTTTTCTTTGAGTCTGGCACAGTGCTAAGTGCTCAACTCATTTTCATTTTTCAGCAGAAATGGAAAGCATAGTCTGCTAATGACTAGGAACATTTACATTTAGCTCCACTAATGTTCATAAGCATGTTTCCAACCCATATCTACAGACTAGAAGGGGCCTCCAGCTTGTCAGAGATGGCTTCTTAGAAGAAACTTACACTGCAACTTCTCCAACTCAGATGAATTCACACGTTCTAACCTGTTTGCCTGTAAACTGGGATTTGAAGGATGTTCCCACTTCTGGGAGACTAGGAGGAGCAAGGCACTGTTATTAATCATAAGAAAAGGCTGAAATTAAACTCTCATGTTTCACAAGTGTTCATAAACTGCTCACAGCTTATTATTTTCAAGGAAGCAAACAGACGT
The DNA here is from genome assembly GCA_028627145.1 of Eidolon dupreanum. NCBI lineage: Eukaryota > Metazoa > Chordata > Mammalia > Chiroptera > Pteropodidae > Eidolon > Eidolon dupreanum. Next base: position 94,416,432 of record CM053506.1, read on the forward strand.
TCCAGACTAGCAAGTTTACTCTCATCTCTGAAGTCTTCCTCTTCACCTGGGCAGACTCAGAGAGGGGCCTGGCACAGTCTCTGAAGACAGCCAGCTCTGAAGGAGTGGTTCTGGCTGGGGAGGAGAGCCTCGGGGCTAACGGAGGGGCTCTCAGCTCACCCTCAAACTTGAAAGGGAGCAGCCAGACCCTCCCTGAAAAGATGAGGCAGCCGGTCCTCCTGGGGGCTGCTGGGAGGAAGAGGGCTGGGAGGCTTGAGTGGGGTGAGGGGAAGGGAAGCTGAGCCGAGGACGGGGAGAGGGCTGTCTTGGAGCGAGCCAGAGACTTCTAAAGAAGCCCAGAAGATTCCTGGCTGCTGGGAATGGAAGGCTGCCGAGTTCTCTTTTTTTAAAAGAGAGAGAGAGAGAGAGAAAGTAAGAGAGAGAGAGAGAGAGAGAGAGAGAGAGAGAGAGAGAGAGAGAAATAAAATAAAATAAAAAAAACTTCGTCTGAGCATGACTCTTGGCGCTAGTGCTTTCGCCAGCGCTTCTGCAGCGGCTCCCGGAGAAAGCCTGCAGGGACAGACAGACAGACAGACAGCCCATCCACGTGGAAGAGCGGCCAGAAGCCGGCCCACGTCGGAGCCTGGGCTTGGAATGTTACCGGGTGGGGAGACGACTCTTCAATAATTGGTTTCGAGACAATTGGCCATCCATATGGAAAAGATAAAGTAGATCCCTATCTTAGAGCAGGCCTTCAAATAAGTTCCAGATGAACTAAAGACCTACAGGGAACAAGCGAAACTATGGCGTGGGCTTTTGGAGGAAGACATAGAAGACAGCTTTGTGATGCTGGGAGAGGGGAAGGTTTCTTTAACACGTGCAAAACAGAAGGAAAAGATGGGTCGCTTTGTCTGCATAAATAGAAAAGTGGGCAAAGGATATCAACAGGCAGTTCCTAAAGGTCAGTAACAAAAGAAAATCAAATCAATTTCACTAGTGATCATAACTGGAAATTACAACCGGGAGATCTCATTGGGCAGTCATGGGATTGACAAAAATTAAGATCTGATAACCCAAGGGTGGATGCAGGTGTAGGGAAGTGAAAACTCTATTGCTGGTAAATGTGTAAATTGGTACAACTATCTAGGAGAAAATATGTGAAACCTTGTAAAGTTGAAGCCGCACAGGCCCCTAGTAGATAGTTTCCTTCATGTTCATAAGCAAACGAGTCCTATATTCCTAATAGGGAATAAATGGAAACAATCAAATTGCCCACGTGGAAACAGAATAAAATGGTTTTATTCATCCACTGAAATACTACAAAGCAGTTAAAAGGAATGAAATAAGCCTATATAGACCAACATTGCTAAATATCAAAACTCTAGTGTAGGGTGAAAAAAGGTTACAAAAGGATATTACACTCTGATACCATTCCTATACAATTTCAAGACAGAAATATATAGAAAAAATACAAAAATCATGCTTGTATGCTTAAAACTTTTTGTAATTTAAAATAATATACAAACCACAATGAGATACCACTTTACACTCATTAAGATGGCTATTATTTTTTTAAAAATAAAGTAACAAGTATTGGCAAGGATGTAGAGAAATTTGAATGCTTGTGCATTGCTAGTGGAAATGTAAAACGGTGCAGCACTAGAGAAAATGGTATGACATTTTGTCAAAAAAATTAAACATGAAATTACCATATGATCCAGCGATTTTACCCAGAAGAATTGAACTCAGGGACTCAGATATTTTTACACCCATGTTCATAACAGAATTATTCACAATAGCTAATATGTGGAAGCAACTCCAGCTGTCCATCAATAGATGAATGAATAAACACAAAATGTGGCATGCATACAATAGTATATTATACAGCCTTAAAAAAGGAATGACATTCTGACACATACTGCAACATGAAGCAACCCTGAAGACATTATGCTAAGTGAAATAAGCCAGACACAAAAGTACAAATACTGTATGATTACACCTATATGAGCTACCTAGAGTAGTTAAAATCATAGAGACAGAAAGTAGAATAGTGGTTAGGGCAGTTATTGTTTAGTAGGTACAGATTTTCAGTTTAGGCGAATGACAAAGTCCTGTTCATGAATGATAGTGATGTTCCTCGAAGAATGTGAATGTAATTTATGCCACAGAATTATATATTTAAAATGATTTAAATGGTAAATTTTATGTTAGGTAAATTTAATTTAAAAGTAGAAAGTTAAAAGAAAAAAATTGGCTTCGATCCAGCCGCTCCATGTAGCAGAGACTCCCACCAATCTATAAACAGCGTAGCTGACTCCACGCACCTGAGCCGCCCCTCCTCTCGCCTCCCCTCCACGCAGGTCGCAACCCTGCAGCCCCAGCTGGTATTACCGCGCAGGCGCGGAGCTGAGGCGGGTGGGCAGTAGGGGGCGTGGCCTCGCTCTGCGCCTGTGCCGAATTCCCGCTGCAAGTGTCGTGGGGGAAATGATACCCAGGTTGGGCATCCCGGCCCGCCGGCCGCGGGGAGGCCTGCACTGCACACGCGCAGATCGAACACCGGCGTCAAAAAACGAGGAGAGCGCTCGCTTTCCACGTCCTGCGCGTCCGGCTGCCAGGCTTTCGTCTGCGCTGTGACTCCCGCGGGGCCGGGCTGGCGCGCCCACGTCTGAAGAGCGATGCCCCGGGAGATCATCACCCTGCAGCTGGGCCAGTGCGGCAACCAGAGTGAGCGAGCGTGCGCCGGGCCCCTCCACTCTGGGTTCTGCCCCTTCGGGTCCCACCCAAATGCTTGTCATCCTCCAATCCCCCTTTCCCTCCCATGAACCCCCTGCCCTACTGCGCATGATGAACGAGCCCCAGACCCAGACCTGCGTCTACAGTTCTGGTCTGTGACTGCTCCCAGACCAGGCGTCTTGGGTCCATCCTCTGGTGTGAAAGCCTCTGAGCCTAACCCTGGGCTCCTGAGGCCGCGTGACTGTAGCGGACCAAGGATCTCTCCTCATCCCCCAGTTGGGTTCGAGTTCTGGAAACAGCTGTGCGCAGAGCATGGTATCAGCCCCGAGGGCATAGTGGAGGAATTCGCCACGGAGGGCACTGATCGCAAGGACGTCTTTTTCTACCAGGTGCTCCCAGCAACTTGGCCAGGGGTCCTAAGGGAAGGGCAGCGGCTTTGGGAAACCCCACTAGGCAGAGAGGCCAGAGCTTCTGGCTCAAGGAGGGAGGGCAGGCAGGAACCAGAGTTGGAAGGAAGGAGGACTGGGCTGGCCTTAGCTGAGTGGGCCCCCTCCTGGACTCCCACTGACAGGCAGACGATGAGCACTACATCCCCAGGGCTGTGCTGCTGGACCTGGAGCCCCGTGTGATCCACTCCATCCTCAACTCCCCTTATGCCAAGCTCTACAACCCAGAGAACATCTACCTGTCGGAGCATGGAGGAGGAGCTGGCAACAACTGGGCCAGTGGATTCTCCCAGGTATTCAGGTGGCCATCCCAGACCCTTGATATTTCCCTCCCCTGGACAAGGCAGGCTCAAGCAGCCTGGGGATCTGACCAGACCAGATTAACCATAAATGAGATACAAAGGGATACCCTGACAAGAGGGACAGCCAGGGAGGTTTATGCAAATTGCAGATGATTTACAAAGTAGCTTTTCTGGGTTGAGGGCCACAGCTGAGGCTCTGCTTGAGGGTGGCAGCAGTGTCTCAGGATAGAGTTCTTGGTGCTGAAAAGAGAGATTCTCAAGAATCTTCATCCTGACCCTTCTTCTCCATGTCTCTATACAGGGTGAGAAAATCCATGAAGACATTTTTGACATCATAGACAGAGAAGCAGATGGAAGTGACAGCCTAGAGGTGAGGTTCTGCCCCACTGAAGAAAAAACAAAAATGCTGAAAAGTGCTGGGGGAAAGTCAGGAGGTAGCCTGAAAAGGTGGTATAATGGGGCAATTCCATTCAAAACTCGTTGACAGAGCATCAGATATTGAGGTAAATAAGGTACAGTCCATGTCCTCAATGGCATCAGCTTCTTAGGCATGAGTCATCCTTTTCAAGGATTCTCAGCCTGGATGGACACGGAGGAAGCCCTGAGACATGAGTGTGTTGGGAGTAGGGGATGAGACAAGCCTGAAGCCTCTCCCCAGATTCCTGGAGAATGCCTCTCCGTCTCTCCCCATGCAGGGCTTTGTGCTGTGTCACTCCATCGCTGGGGGGACCGGTTCTGGCCTGGGCTCTTACCTCCTGGAGCGACTGAATGACAGGTAAGCCTGTGTTTGAGGAGAGAGTATTAGCTCTGGTTCCCTGGGTAATGGCTTTCCTTTTTGTCACTTTTTTCTCATGGACTGAAAGGCCTGCCACTAGCCCTTTGAGTCATAAGTAGGAACAGAGCCTGGCCACCTAGGAAGCATCTTGGAAACAGTAACTCCTGTGAGGGATGTTTGCCTACGGAGAAAAGGGGACCCACAGAGTTTGATGCTTTAGGTTTATCTTTTTGGCTCCTGGGCTCTGAAGACTCAGTTCTGCCCTCACTCCTTTTGTGCCAGTGCTGGGTAGCACTTGGAAAGGAATGGTCCCTGTTATCCCTAGAGAAAACAGAAATGGGCAGCGATGGGAGTCCTTTCAGTTCACTGTGCCACCTTCCCCCTTTCCTCTTCCTCACCCCCAGGTACCCCAAGAAGCTGGTACAGACATACTCAGTGTTTCCCAACCAGGACGAGATGAGCGACGTGGTCGTCCAGCCCTACAACTCGTTGCTAACACTCAAGAGGCTGACTCAGAATGCAGACTGTGTGGTGAGCATTGGAGGAGGGAGTGGGGGACTTACGTCTGCCTCCCCAAACCAGTAAGACACATACACGTGCCCTTCCCGAGCCCCTGCCCAGAGAAGACCAACAAAATCATACCTGGTGTCCCAAATTATGAAATAAGGACCTGACCCCAAGTTGCATATGGTCCCCAACATGTCCCTACTTAGCCTTCTTAATGCCTACTCATGCTTAGATTTTCAGCCCAAGAGTCACTTTCTTAGCATAAACCTTCCCTGGTCACTCAAAGTCAAATTCCTTTGTACGTATTTCAGTCTGCATAAAAGTATATAATTATGCCTTTCTGTTATTTTATATTTAATGTCAGTCTTCCTTCACTAGACTGCAGACCCAAAGACCATGCCTGTTTATTCTGCATGGTACTTCCAGAGCCAGGCACAGTGCATGGCAATGGGGCAATCAAATATTTGTTTACTTCACTGGATGGCAGAAAAGTGTCTCGTGATGCCCCAGACACAGTACTTTCCTTTTAAATTAGCACACCTACTTCCTGGTTTTGGAGTTTAGAGGAGAGCTAAGCTAATAACTTACTTCTCTGCTCCCTTTCTCCTCAAAAAGGTGCCGTGACCCTCTTCTGTCCCCCCAGGTGGTGCTGGACAACACAGCCCTGAACCGGATCGCTACAGACCGCCTGCACATCCAGAACCCATCCTTCTCCCA
>CM053506.1:94422390-94553600 GCA_028627145.1 Eidolon dupreanum
CCAGTCCTGTGCCCACCCTAGGTCCACAAGAGCCTGCAGAGGATCCGGGAACGGAAGTTGGCCAACTTCATCCCCTGGGGCCCAGCCAGCATCCAGGTGGCCCTGTCAAGGAAATCTCCTTACCTGCCCTCTGCCCACCGAGTCAGCGGGCTCATGATGGCCAACCATACCAGCATTTCCTCGGTGAGGCTTATCTCCTGGTCTTCTCTGGCCACTCAGCTCCACTAGCACCTGCATCATTCTCCCCCAGTCTGTTCCAAACCCCTGTCCTGCACTGGTTCCCATCATGGAGATTTCTATCTCTTTCAGCTATTTGAAAGTTCCTGCCAGCAGTATGACAAGCTGCGGAAACGGGAGGCCTTCCTGGAGCAATTCCGCAAGGAGGACATCTTCAAGGAGAACTTTGACGAGCTAGACAGATCCAGAGAGGTTGTGCAGGAGCTCATCGATGAATATCATGCAGCCACGCGGCCGGACTACATCTCCTGGGGCACCCAGGAGCAGTGACTTCCTCCCTACTACTCCCCCTGGACTGTAAGCACCGCCCCATTGTGCCTGGTCCCTCTGACCCAAATTCCCCTCACCGGCAATCCTTCTAGGTTCATCTTCAACCCAGAAGCTGGCCCTACTCCCTCTTTCTCATGCCCTGACCCTTGATATGCTTATTTAGCTTTAATAAAGTAATAAAGCTTGCTTGCAAATATAATCAGGGCTTGGTCTGTGACTATGAAGGGACCTCAATCATCCTTCCCATTGCCCAGGCATTTGTTGGCAGGGTAGCCTTTACCTGCTCCAGTTTCTTATCACTTAGTCAGGTCTTAATGTGTCCACTGTTTCCATTGATATCCCTTGAATAGAACCAGGCTGTTTTACTGGAGTTAGACCTACTCTAAGGACTCCAGAGGATTATTAAGGTCTGAGGTCTCCTCCTTGCCAAAGCTCTTGCATTAGGGTGGATCAGTATTGCCCCAGCCTTCTCCACTTAGGGCAGAGGGTGTGGGGGTTACTGAAGGAGGGCCTACAGTCTTTTGAGCAGGTCAGGAAAGCTGGGACTCTGGATTTCCAGTGCCCAAGGCTATCAGATCTTCAGGAATTCAACTCCAACCCAACCTGATAAAGCAGGAAAGGAACTCTGGAGTAGGGCTGAGCCCATCCTAACTAGTTCCTTATCTGTGCCAGAGAAGTTCTTGGATCTGATCCTGCCCCAGGCTTCTCTCCATTCCAAGCCCAAAGCAGTAGGCACACCAGAGATGGACCCAACAGGCCCTAGAAGCTGGACACCAGGGTGGGAACTGGGTAGTGCCAATCCTGATGACTCACTGCCCTCTGGCCTCAGGGATGCCAGAGGCTATCCCTATGCCACTGGATGGAGAAGCGAGGGTGAGTAATTGCCAGCTTCCACAACTGCCCTCTTGTCTGCCCCACCCACCACCCTATGGCAGCATACTGGTTAAGAGGAGGTTAAAGCCAGAAGGTCAAGGAGGTTGGAGCCCTGTGATGTCCAGACTTCTCTCAGTTCTGGTAAAAGCCCAGAGTGTGGGCGTCTCTAGGGGTGGAGCTCTGAGCTATGGAGCTCTAACTTGTCCTACTGACAACACTCCCACAGGAAGGATTTGTGTAAATAAGAATTTTTTTTTCTTCTCTTCTACAAATAAATTAAGAAACAAACTAGAAAATTTTCTGCACCCATTACAGCCCTTGGGTGTGTGGTGTGCCCTGTCCCTGCAGGGTCAAAAGGGTCCATGGTTCCCTCAAATCTCAGAGCAGTCCAGGTCCAGGCTGGAGACGGGAGAGAGGTCGTGACCTCTTGGCAAGCTCATTCCTGCAGCTGCCCCAAATAGCCAGACTGTCCCTGGGGCTCGTCCAGGCCCGGGTGCTGGCTGGGAGAGGAGGTGTCTGGCAGGTCTTGGCATGGAGGAGAAGAGCTGCTGCAAGGCCTCTCAGGGGAGGGATTGGCCAAGTAGGCATTCACCAGCTGCATGATTTCTTCCACCTAAGAGAGGGCAGAGGTCAGAGTGCAACAGGGGCCACTGGATTCTCCTGTCTCATCCTCCACCTCGGCTCCTTACCAAGGCCTTACATGAGCTGCCCCCTGCAATTTTTCCCTCCTCATCATCACTCTTTCCCTCACTCACTATGTGCCAGTCACACTTGCTTTTATCTGCTTCTTTAATATGCTGTTTATTCTCATCTCAGGGTCTTTGCACTTGCAATTCCTTTTTCCTGGAATGTGGTTCCCCCAGATCTTCTTATGGTTAGCTTAAATGTCACCTTCTTTGAGTATCCTTTTCTGACCATCCTACCTAATGCTATGGCCCCCTTATCAGCTCCTGTCACACTACTCTTTCCTTATCCCTATCTTGAATAGTCTGATTTCTCATTTAGAGTCTGACTCCTCCACTTTAATGTAAGCTCCTTGATCTTTGATCACTGCTGGGTCACCAGTACCTAGAGCTGTACCTGGACCATGCTCTTGTTTAATAAATGTTTCTTGACATCTTTTCCCTTCTTTCCTCTTTCCACACCCCTCTTTGCCACTCACCTGGGGACTCTGCAGGAGGATCTGGCTCTCTCCCACCCTCAAAGCTAGAGTGTGGGGGCCCATTAGCTGGCAGGCAGCCACATGGCCATAGCTGACACTGTGGATGGGCTCTGTCTCACCAGGTCGAGAGAGGGACATGGCCTTGGCTCCCAGGCCCAGGCATAGCTTCTGTGGAGCACCTCCATCAGACTCCTGTGGACAGACAGGCAGAGTCAGGGTGCAAAAAGGGGACCCCATAGCACTGTTTTTGGTGGGAGAAGATGGCTGTGAGTAGGAAGTTTCTTGGTCTCCCTGTGATACACCGTGCATGTGTGGGGGGACTAAGGCTCTAGAGACATAAAGGTCCAAGGGCCAGGCAGTGAATCCTGGGATCTGGGATGGGCAGCTGTGCTGGATGTAGGGAGTGAAGTGACCCACAGTGGGGACCTCTAGCTCTGGGGCAAAGGTGTGGGGCTCGGGCCACCAGAATTCCCCTCTCCCTTCTCCCCCTCACCGTGCTCAGCTCCAGAACGTCATACCGAGCAGTGCCGAACCCTGGACACTGCGCCGCCAGAGCCAGGTAGGCAGCCATGGCCTCAGCTCGGCCCATGCCCCGTAGCCGCTTCCAGTTGCCCAGCACAGCAGCCGCGGTGCCGGTGCCACCTCCTCCCTCTCGGGCCAAGCTTCCCGCCTTGCGGCCCGCCCCGCCACGCCGGGCCCGCTCCGCTCGAAGCTTGAATAGTCCCGGGCTCCAGATTGCCCCAGCCAGCAGGGCGGCAGATGGGGGAGGCCTGGGGATTGGGCGGGGAGGGTGTTCACGCGGCGGGGCTGGGGGCGGCAGCAAGCGGTCCAGGCGCGGCGGAGGTGCCCGCGGGGAGAAGTCCTGGTGCAGGCTCTGCAGACGCAGCGCCGCCAGGGCGCGCAGCGTGTCATCGGGTGGGGGTGGCCGGCCGCGCAGCAGCAGAGCGTGAGCCTACAGGGAGGCACCGGGCGTCAGCGAGGCAGCGGTGACTGTATGGTCGCAAAAACACCTCAGGGCGAGGAATCTGAGGTCTGGGTTCAAGTGAAGCCTCCCACGGGGTTGCCATAACGACGAAATGCGATGGCCCAGCAGGGGATGGGTTGAGGCTCAGGGGTCTTTTGGGGGGCATGAATGCCGGAGATCCTCACCTGCTCAAAGAGGAAAGGCAGTTCGTGACTGTCTGGGGACAGCCCCTCAGGGTGCAGAGGTCCGTGAAGACGCAGACACAGTCTCCAACCAGAGTCGGGCGAGTCCTCCAGCCAGGCTTCCTCCGCAGCCAAACTGCAGCAGAGAACACCCCGCTATGCGATGCAGAAGCAGGGCCCCCCAAGGTGCGGGCCTCTGAGATCGGGGCCCATTGTTGAGGGCGGGGCCAGGGCGGAGTGGACCGTGGAGGGGAGCCTCGAAGCCAGACTGCAAACCGCTGGCAGGCAGGGGTCCATCTGGGAACCAGTAAACATCACTGTGCAGGGCAAGTGGCGAGCGCTCATAAACGTTTGCTTAGGGATTGACCGAAGCTGAGAGGCAGATGGGCTAAAGGAGAGCAGGGCTGGAGCTGGACATTTACTTCTCAAACCTGGTGAGCACGTCGGCCACAAGAGTCCCTCCAGCCAGGGCTCGCTCCTGGGCCCCTCGCTGCTCATACAGCGCGAATGCATTTCGGCTTCGGGCCAAGCCCAGACGCCCCACCAGCTCTCGAGCAACCTGGAGGGAAGAGGGCGGGAGGGGAAAGTCAGGCCGCGCAAGGGTCTTGCCAGGACTTCTGGAGGGGCAGATCCAGCTGGAGGGGTCTTCTAGGTCTCTCAGTCCTGCCAAACACACCTCTCACCCATGATGAATCTCACACTCGGGGCAAACCTAGGGCCGGTGTGCCCCGCCAGTTGGGCGTGGGAAGCTGGGAGGAAGGGTTGAGGTTTCAGGGGTCTTTCTCTGGCCTTACTTCCGCCGCAGTGGTGTGGGAGTCTATGGCCACAGGGCAGGCACCAGCCCCCGGACAGTGCACGGTGCATAACAACTCTTGCCGTCGGCTCAGCGCGGAAATCTCTGCCAGTGAAGGCACCAGCTCTCGGCCTCGCGTCCGGCTCAACGCTTTTCTAATAAAGCGCGCATATTCCGCCAATTCCGAGTCCGGGAGTGCCTGCTCAGTCCTGGAGTAGGGAGAACCTGAGGCTCAGGGCTCTGAGGGCTTTCCTTCCCCTCTCCCTCGCCTTCTTATTTTATAGTTTATTTCTTCTAGTCGATTCCCTCCCATCCAACTCTAAGTTCCTTGAAGGCAGCAACAGGCTCTTCTGAATCTACCAGTGACTCTCTGTATGGAGATAAATTACTTTCTAAGGCCCCTGGAGACTCCTAACTTCCCCCTCTCACTTCCCAAAGTCTTCATAATCCTCCTTCAGGTCGAAATCCAAAATCCAGCCCTGGCTCTGGACTGCATCCCCCCTGAGGAAAACAGCCTTTTGATAATTCCTCCATCCCAAAGGGGTACCTATTTGTAATTTCTCCGCCTGCAAGTGAGATGTGATCTTGTAATTCCCACAAAGGCACTGCACATATTAGCAGCGGCCCTGACCTTGGGCAAGTCCCTCCACTTCTCTAGGTCTAAGGTCTCCATCTTCCAACCCCTTTGAAAAGGCTTGTCATTCTCTCCTGGCCCTGTAGCTTTCTTGCCTTGATCTTACCCCACCCTACCCCTCTCACCTCTCCAGATGTCCCAGGAGGTGCCCCCGTACAGCTCCCCCAGGCCGGAAGGTGCAGCTCATACAGGTGAGGAGCTGCCAGTACCGTAGGGCCGCGGGGTCTTCGGTAGCCCGGAGCCCAGGGGGGCCAGCAGGGCCCGAGGTCTGCTTAGCCAGCTGCAGGAAGAGTTCATCGCGGAGCGCGGGCAGGTCCCGGCAGGTCTGGAGTACACCCTGCATCAGGGGCCCGGGGCGACGCGTCCCCTCCAGGGCCTGCAGCGCCAGGAACAGCCGCACCGCCTCCTCGCGCAAGGGTGCGTAGCCCGGACCTGTGGAAGGGTGGGGGCGGAGGGACGGTTTGGAGAGGGTACACAGAGCTGGGCCCTGGGAGGAAGGCATGAACCAGAGGGGGTCAGAGGGAGTATAAGAGGACAGAGGGTGACAAGGAAGGGAGGGTACGAAGGACAGGAAGAGTGAAGGGAAAGCAATGGTCCCCACAAAGCCAAACTCTCAACCCCTGCCTCCCAGTGCCCCTCGGGAACTGCTAAAGCTGTAAGGTAGAGGGATAGACTAAAAGACATAGGTTCAAACCCAGATTCTGTAATTGGATACAAAGAGCCATCACCATGGACCCCAAAACAGCCTGGACTGGGAGTCAGGAAATCAGAGTTCTTCTCCCAGCTCCCCTTAATCCTCTAGCTTTAAAACCTGGGCCAGTCACTAATATTTCCCCTTTTGGGGAGAAATATAGTTGGATGGGGCCAGCACATTCTCCCAGAGTACTGGCCTTTCCAACACTTGTAAAGGTAGTACAGCATGGTCTTAAAAGTATAAAGAAAGAATAGAAGACAATGTAAAAACTCATGAAGGAACACCAGTAGTCAGAAACAGACCCTTAGAGAAAGGTGGTCAAAGGGGACCTTTTTTTCTGTGCTCTCTTCCCACCCTGCCACCCTGGGTATGTCAGCTTCCAGTTTCACCTTTATCCTTTGAAAAGTGAGGGGCTGAATAGGTCCCCTCAGGACTCCTGGGTCCATATCAGGTGAGGCATTCAGATTCCCCATCCAAGGGACTTGGGACACGGCACTACTCACCAGGGGCACTGACTCCGTAGGGCAAGGGCAGGAGCGGCGCATACAAGGCCCCACTGGTGTGCCTCAGAATCGGGTTCCGATGGTAAATGAGGGCCACCGCCTCCGGGTCGCCACAACTATCCTAGAGGCCAGGGAAAGGTTCAAAGTGATGGAGAAGAGGGCTCTCCATGAATCCAGATAACTGCTGGGTCCACCACCCTCCTCTTTCTCGATGGAGTCCCCTCTCTGTCACCTGAATGTCTCTGAGCAGTAGTTGGGTGGGGGTCTCCAGTGGTGCCTTGGAGGAGATCACTTCGCGCAGCGCCACCCCCCAGCACTCTGCCTCGGCCTGACGCGGGGAGCAGAGCCGGACGCTGTGCTTCCGACCAGACACGGTCACTGACCACAGACCTGAAGGAAAGAGAGGCCCCAGAAGGCAATCAGGGCTGGCTGGGGGCACTGCCCTGAAAGGTAGCAGAGTCCCCATGAGGTCTCACCGGTCTCTTTGGGCCTGCGTTCCGGGCCGGTTACCGAGCATAAGCTGGTGAGCACAAGGCTCCCAAGGCGCCGCGCCCCCTTCCCGTTGCTGCTGAACTGGTCCAGGGAGTCCCTGGTGAGCACGAACCAGGACCGGCGCGGAGGTAACCAGGGCCTCGCGCCTCCTCCGCGGGGCTCGCGGTACAGCCAGCCTAAGGGGAGGGGATCAGCCGAAGACATTATCCCCTGGAGGGTTGGGATTGGAGGGGCCTCCAGAGTGCATAAGATGGGTCTTCACCTTTCACGACAACGTCTGTGTCGTCCTCCAGCGGCCCTTTCTCCGGGATGAGGCTCCGCGTCTCCTCCCAGCTCTGCAGCCTGGTCCAGAGGGAAGGCAGGGTTGGGCGAAGCTGTGGGTGGTGCACCACTCCTCCAGGGAGATACTCTATAGGGGTTCCCCAGACCTCGAGGGGTGCCTGCTCCGGGCTGGGCACCCCTCCCCCAGGCTGTGGGAACCGCTGGGCCAGTCTGACCTTGCACCAGAAATAGCCCGCACCCCCCTTCCTCCCGGCGCCCCCAGCCGGACCGCCCCCACGGGACCCCAGCCAAACCACAGTGTCCGGTAGTGACTCTCCCTTATTGCACAATCGCGGGAGCGAAAGCAGCATGAGTAGGGGGCCCGGGAATGGGCTGGGGTCTCCAGACCATGAGGCTGAGCTCACCTGTCTGAGATTGGCCCGCTCCTCACAGGCTGAGTCAGCGTCACATCCAGGGGGCCCTGGGGAAACAAGCTCAGGATCAGAGCTCTCCTGGTAGGATGCACCTGGCTTCTGCCCCCAGGACAGTGCTGCTCAGGGAATTGAGGAATCAAAGAGTGGAGTCGTGATTGTGAGCCAGTGAGCTAAAACCCCTAGGCTCGCCCCTCCCGCCAGTCTCTACAGAACAGCCCCCGCTAAGAAGCCATGGCTCCCGCTTTATCTGCGTTACCCTTTGAAGATGCAATCAGGGCTTTGGTAAAGTATAAAGAGCACTGGGCAGCGAGTCAGGAGACTTGGGTTCTAATAACAGCTCAAGCACTAACTCTCTGTGGAACTTTGGTAAGTCCCTTCCAGTCTTTGGGTCTTAACTTCCCCATCTTTGAAAAGGGAGAGGTGGATGTAGTCCCTTCTTGCTCTGGCAGGTTCGAAGTCACCCTCTCCTTCTCATTTTCCCTTAGTTGGCCGACGTGCAGGCAGGAGGTGGCACAGAGGTGAACGAAGGGAAGAGAGACTCCTTCAGTATAGGGCTTTCTCCAAGAGCTTCTTATGCCTTCCCACAGACACCCCTGAGACTCAATGTAAGCCGAGACCCTGACCCTTTGCTGGAGCTCAGGAAGGGCAGGTCTGGCTGAGGAATGGCACACACTCCACAGGAGAGGTGTGATAGGGTATCCCCCCCCCCCCGCTTTTCTAGAACTTCAACTGTAGATTGCGGTCTGAGAGAGGCTGCAAACTTATCCAGGAGCCAGGTCAGGCAGGAACTGTGCCATCGTACCATTGCGCCCAGACTGCTAAAGCCAGGAGGAGGGGGATGGGGGCAGAGACACCTGTCCCCAAGCTCTGGGGAGAGGGGTGGAGGTGGAGCATGAGGCAGGCAATGGCCTGGTTCACAGAGCTGCCCCTGCTCAGCCTGGAAGCTTGGAGACTCCTGGGTCCTGTGCCTGTGCCCCTGCCTTCCTGGGGCGAAAGTCCACCTATTTTCTGGAGGGTCTGAAAGGGACTCTTGGCTACACCACCACGGTGTCAGGGGTGGCAGGTGCTGACTACCCTCAGACCAACTCGCCTAATCGTAGTTCCCTGCTTCCCTCCCTTCCCTCCCCTCTATATTTATCCGCCCTCCGCCTCCGCCAGGTGCTGGCGCCGGCCCCGGCGGCGAAGCGCGCCCCGCCCGGGCACAGAGCCACCGGGCCTGCTGGGGACCCCTGAGCGGGGGATGGGAGCCTGACTCAGGTCACAGCACACGGGATTCTGGTTGCCGGCGTGCCAGGGAATTGGCGAAGAAACGTCAGAGGATGGAAAGATCCCACACCAATGGAGCCTCAGTTTCTCCAAGGGGAGATTCGACAAAACCAGGGAGCTGAGTGTCCCTCACCATCCCCTTAGGTATTTCCCAGAAGCCTCACCAAGTAGGGCCGAGAGTTCTGTCCTGTGTGGCAGAGAAATGACGAGGGGTCCTCGAAGAGCTGTGGCCCCCAGTTCCCTCTCCGTGGGGTCCCTGCCACGGACCTCAATCTGAGGATGCCTTCTCCCCCTCGCCCAGGTCCCCGCGGCGGGAGCTCCCGCATCTGGCCCCAGCGCTCAGAATTCACGACCTGGGAGCGGAGCGGACCCAGGCGTCCGAGCCGCCCAGCCGGCCTCGCCACATTCCTCGGCGCTGGCGGAGGCGGAAGGAGACGGGATGGGACGCAGGCCCGGCGGGGAAGGGAGAGGCAGGGCCAGGTCGGGCCACGCGTGACGCTTCCCCCGCCTCAGGGCCCCCAGCAGGTGGACAGCGCCCAGCGTGCGGCGCGAGGCCCATAGGCACATCCGAGTAGGGCTTCTCCTTGAGCTCCTGGGGGCTTATGGCCCCCAGGCAAAAACCTCTCCCACGTCTCTTGTCCACCAAGAGCGCGGCGTTTGGCTGTAGTCTGGAGCAGGATCAGGCGTGACGACCGGTGGCAGTAAGAAGGATTCAGACAAGGCTCTAAAACCCCCGGGACTTACCCTCCCGCCGCCCGCTGGACTTGGGGTCCGTAGCTCAAAGGTCTCCTCGTCCTCGTCCTCGTCCCCGTCCCCGCTAAGCTCGCCGTCCCCGTAGTCCCGGTGCAGAAGAGTAAAGCCTCGACGGCAGCAGAGGAGCCACCACAATCCCCCGGGGAGAGGCATCCGGGCGAGCAGCCGGGGGATGGGGGCGCAGGCAGCCGGGGCTGAGCTGCAGGGGGTCGGAGAAACTGATGGGGCTCCGACCCAAGCAGGGCAAAGATGAAGCAGGAAGAAGGGAAGGGGGAGAGGAACAGGGGGGAGGCAGTGTCTGGCGCTGGGGTGCAAGGGGTCGCTAGCTAGAGCCTGCAGGGGGCTCAGTGTCTGGGCCCCCGGAGGGGGAGGGGGAAAAGCTTCCAGGGCCCAAGGGGGAGGAGGGAGCAATGTCCGGAGCTGGGAAGTACTGTCCGTTGTAGTGTCCAGCCCTGTGGGGGGCCGTGTCCGGTGCAGTGTCCAAGGTGGGCAGCTGTCCAAGCTCCAGGGAGGGTCGTGTCCGGTAGAGTGTCCGGTGGCCGGGGCCCGGGCCGCGCGCGCTGCGCTCCCTGCAGCCCGGGACTGGCGCGCTAGGGGCGCGAGCACAGTGCCGGGACCCGCCTCCTAAATCCCCTCCCCTTCGCTCCCCTCCCTCCCTCTTCTTTTTCCCCTCCCTTCTTTACAGGGCAGGGTCCAATTTTCGTCACAGCCTCCTCTGCCCAATCCCTGTGCCTGGCGCCGGGCGCGGCCACCAATCAAGCTAGTGAAACCGCGGCGGGTTGCATCATGTGCCACTGGCTCGGTGACAGCGGGGAGGGACAGGGGAATCGGGAGGGAGGGGACGGTGCGATGTTAGCCACGCCCCGTCTCTGAGGTCGTACAGGGAGTGCTAGTGACGTCACGGAAGCCCTCCTTTAAGCTCTTGTTTTAACTCTTGACTCACTAACCAACAGATTAAAAACCCTCCTGAGAAGGAACTTTGGAGAACCAAGGACATAGGACATCGAGGAAAGCCTCACTGGCTGCCCTCTGAACCTGTCTTGTCTCACGGTCCCTGAGAAAGGAAAGAGCCTTAGCTACCTGCGCAAGGCACAGCTCTAGATGTGGCCCTCGCCCATAGGTGAAGGAGTCTAGTTCCTCGACATGAGTCACCTTCTTTCTGAAGTGAAGTGCAGACTTAGGCCGAAAATAAATCTAATTTAGAGCGCACAGCTCACTGAACTCCAGTGGGGAGGGCAACTTGGAATTCTAGGGAATTCTGTGGTCTTCGGGTAGAGTGGAGTCCTCTCAGGGTGAATACCCTGAGGTTCTGTGTAGGAAGGAGTTAACCGAGGCTCAGGAGGGACGGGGCGGGGCTGCGGACGGGGCGGGGGCGGGGGCGACGGCGGGTGCGCGCGTGCGTTGCTGACTCAGCGGCGATTCCCGCGGTCTCCGGTGGAGGGTTCCAGGTTGACTCCCAGTGGCTAGCGTGTGGGACCCTTTGAGGATCGCCGCCATCTCCAGGCCTTCCTAGGATCTCGGCCCCAGGAGGCCGTGGTTCGTCTCAGCCGCCCGAGGCTCTGGGAAGGAAGGCTAGCCCGAGCTGGGCGGGGCGGGACAGGGCGGGGACTTCAGGCTAGCGCCTCCCTGGAGACCTCCCCGCCGCGCCCCGCCCTTCTTGCCCTAAGTCCCCAGACTGCTGCTGGTTGGAGTGGTCCAGGCAGCAAAGCTGCCCAGATGTTAAACTGCGAGACTTGTCGCACGTGAACATCATCCTGCCTATCGTGATTGTGTAAAACAAAGACCAGGAATCAATGCGACCGTCTCTAGAGGCCACCCTGGTCTTGTCCTGGCTCAAAATGAGTGGCCTGCACTGAGGTTTCCTAGGGGTAGAGACACCACAATTCTTTTCCCTGTCTATATCCCAGGACTCGACCTGCAGGGAAGTTTTTTCCGAGGTCTAACCTCTCTCTGGCAGGCTTAGTACATTTCTTCTGACCCTGTCCCCAGGAAAGACTGAGAAAGGCAGTCACCTCCACCTCCACCATGCCCATGATAACGACTCTGGAAATTTGCAAATTGGAATTCTCTCCTTGGTTTTTCTCCAAGGTGAAAACCTCCAACACTGCTTTTTACTTTTTTTTCTTTCCACCACAGAACCTTAGAAGAGACTATGAAATGTTAATCTAATCCAAAAGCCCACCCAAAACCGGAATCTCCTGTCCCCATCCCTACCCCCACACTTCGCGCAGGAACACACTGTCCCGGACAGCCTGGGCCTCAACATTCCAGAGGCAGGGAACTCGGTACTTGCTAAGGCAGCCATTACTGGATAGCACTCTGGTTGTTAGAAAGCTCTATCTTACACTGTTTCAAGAGGAACCCCCCACCCCTCCTCTCCTGGCAGCTTTCCCACCTGGCCTCTGTTGGCAGAGACATGGTGAAAGTGGAGGGGGTGTCAGTGCCTGGAGTTTCAGCAGGCCCAGCAGCCCCCCATCCCCACCCGGCTCTCAGCACCTTCCACCGAAAGCCAACCGCCTTGGATGTGGGGTGGGCATGCGGGGGGGAGGGGGGGGACTAGGGGGTGGGAAGGGTGGACAGGCATGGCTGCCCTGCTACAAATCACTTCCAAGTTGGTGACTCAAAAATAGTAACAGTTGTTGGATTGCGTCTCATTTCCATGTTATCAATTTAATGTGGCAAAGTACAGAAGCAATTCCTTTAGGTCCCTACCTCTTTCAGTGTTCCCCCATCTACTCCCCTTTCCCACTATCCTCCCTGATTCATTTCCTCAGCCCGCCCCCTCCTCTTGATTCGCAGCACTAGTTAGTTGTCCCAGAAGGAGCCACTGTGGGTCTCAGTGGGAGCCGAGCAGGAAGAAAGGCGGGGCCGGCGGGGGCAGCGGCCGCCGGGGTGAGGCCCTGGGCTGCAGCCACCACCCCGCAGCAGCCTTCGTAGGTCCTGGCGAAAGCGCAAGCCCAGAAAGGCGTAGAGCACGGGGTTGAGGCCGCAACGGGCTAGAGCCAGGCCCCCGGTCACCAGCAGTGCCAGGTCCTTGCGCTTGCTGGCAGGGCAGCTCCGCTCGCGGGCGGCCAGTAGGTCGGCCGTATCCAATAGCAGGGCGAGACTGTAGGGCAGCTGCAGCACCACGAAGGCCGCCACCAAGGCCACCACGACACGCAGCGCGCGCCGGCGCTCCGGCCCCCTGGCGGCCAGCAGCGTGCGTCCCAGGAGCGCATAGCAGGCCGCCATGACGCCCAGTGGCAGCACGAAGCCCAGGACCACCTGTCCCACTGCGCTCGCCCCCTTCACGGTCTGCGTGAGGCCCTCGGGGAAGATGAGACGGCAGCGCCGCTGGCCTTCCCGCTGCCCATCCTGGCTGAAAAGAAATGCAGGCAGTGCCAGGAACAGCGACAGCAGCCACACGATGACTGAGATCAAGTGTGCTCTGCCGGGCCTGGAGCGCCTGGGTCCAGCTGGGAGGGCGCGCGTAATGGCCACATAGCGGTCGGCGCTGATACAGGCCAAGAAGAGGAAGCCGGCATGGAAGGAGGCTGAGTAGAGGCCCGAGATGGCACGGCAGGTGACACTTCCCAAACTCCAGCCCTGCAGAGCCCCAGCTGCAGCAAAGGGCAGAGTCAGGGCCAGCAGAAGGTCAGCCAGGGCCAGCTGGAGCAGGTGGGCGGAGGTAGGGGATCGGGCAGCACGTTGGGCCGCCAGGTGGGTGGCCAGGACCAGACCATTGCCCGCCAGACCCAGCGCAGCAACCGTCAGGGATACACTGGGTTGGAAGGCCCGACTGAAAGCCTGGACATCTGCCTTGTAGCAGAGCTCTGGCAATGGCTCAGCGGAGTATGCCTCCTCATCCGCCCCAGAGTAAGGGCCCCAGGAAACCTGGGAACATCAAAATGAGAGGAGAGACCTCATGAGACATCTTCCCAGTCCCAGCCCACTCCTACATATGACTTCCAAGTTGGGGTATAACCATACACGGGGAGAAGACACAAATTCTTCTCCACACTCTTCCCAGCACACCCTCAACAGGCCTTGACTTCCCTTGCACTCCTGACTCTGCATCCAGCTTTTTGATTGACCTTGAATAAGCCACTTGCTCCATCTAGATCTCAGATAGAGTCTAATATGTAATGTCAAGATTAGAAATTGTAACTAGCGCACATGGCAGTGTCGTTTGAAATAGAAAGATAATGGATATGAAGCATCTGTGCTCTTCATAGGCCAAGGGTCTGTATTATTAATAAATGTTGGAGCTTCAGTTCTGCTTGCATCGCCCTCTCCTGGAAGAACTCCCACATGCAGGCTTTGCCTCAGAACTGGTGGCCAAACCACATGTCTCCTTTCCCTTTTCCGCTCTGCACCCCACCTCTACCTCCAGTACAGGTGCACTGAACAACTTATGACAAGCTGGTCTCAAGAACTGGGGCTCCGGTTTTTGGTTGAGACCTTGGACCTCTACGTTCAGCTTGCCCTCCCCCTCATCCGCAGTCCCATCCCTCAACCCCAGCCTCACATAACCAGCCCCATTTACATGGAGGGCCCCAGTCCCAAATGGCTACAGGCATCCTGGATGGGTTATAGCACGCAAGAGGCCTGTTGCCAGATGTGGAATCCCATCCCTTCACCTTACCCTCCCTCTCTGTAATTCTTCCCCCCTGTCCCCACTCCCACCTGCTCTGCGGGCTCAGTCCCCATCTCTGGCTACACCGGTTTCTGAGGTATAGCCACTGGGGAGAGAAGTTAAAATAGTGGGACAGGAAGGAAGGGGCGGGGAGAGGAGCCAAGAAGGCGGTGGGGATTAGGGTCTGTGGGCCCTCTTTACCTACCTCCACCCCTAATTTCACTTTACCCTGCCAGTACAAAAAGGTTTTGGAATATCCTTATTTGCTAGCTACCTGTGTGATCTTGTGTAAGTTTTTTTGATCTCTCTGAACCTCAGGTTTTTCATTTGCAAATTGGAGTAAGGTAAAAATACTGAATTCACAGGGTTGTGAGGGTGTCTAGCAAGGGTGCTTGGAGCATAATTTACCTTTAGAAAATGTTAGAATCTTTTACTTACTCTTCTCCCCTTCTCCAGGCTTTTGGGTTTTTCAGGACATCCCTTCCCCCACCCCTGAGACCACAGTCCCTGCCAGCCTCGGGTTAGTCAGGGTATTTCCCGGTGGCTGGAGGCTCTCTACCCCCACCCTTTCGCAGCAGAGCTGAAGCTCGCGCTTGCGCGGGGTCCGGGAAAGCGGCGCGTGTCAGGAGAGAGAGGCTGGGGAAGGGGGGAGGTGAGAGGAGAGAGGGCGGAAAGGAGAGGAGAGAGAGAACAGCGGAGAACCAGGAACGACAGAGAGGGGGCTGGGGGGAGAAGGGTTGGGGGAGAGAGGAGAGAGGGAGGGGTGGGTAAGGAGGAGAGACAGCGATCCGCTGCGAACCGCCGGAGAGCTGGGAGCCGGAGGTGAAACTGGAGCCTTAGCCTGAGCAGGACACTGGGAGGCGGCCGCCGAGACTCTTCAGCCCTGCAGAATGCTTCTCCGGCTCTTCTGCACCTTGCTCGCCGCGGTCTCTGGAGCCCAGGGCTGGGGCTACTGTGAGTGCCGGGCTTGGAAGCCGGCAGGGTTGGGCCCAGGAGCCCAAAGCCTGCAGGGCGGGTCCCGCACCGCATTGCGGCTAGGTGGTCGCGGGTCCCTTCCAAGCCGGCGCGCGCTCGCTCTTTCATCCTTTCCTGCCTCTCCTCCGCGCTCCGCAATGCAGGCTGGCGTGCGGGCTCCGGCTGGGGCTGGGCTCGTTGTCCAGGATAGAGTCGGCCCCGGCCGGGATTTGGAACAGAGATCCAAACGGGAACTTGTGCCTGGGTTTGAGAGTTGAGGAGAAAGGTGTTATTGGTGATTGGGGCTAGGGGTAAGGTTTGGCGGGGGCCTGAGCCTGGGCTTGGAACTGGCCCAGGGGCTAGGGTTTGGGGCTGGGATCCAGGCAGGAATTGGTGCCCGCGATTGATGCTAAGGTTAGATATGTTGCTGGCGATGGTACCAGGACTAGCTGGGTTTGGGACCAAGGCCTGGATTTGGGGTTGGTGTAGGTTTGGGGTGCTGATGAGTGAGATTGATGCTCAGGCTGGGGCTAGATTGGTGTCTTGGGCTGACTCAGATTCCAGAAGATGCTGATCATGTTTTGGGGAGTACTGAGCTGGGTTGGTACCAGGGCAGAACAGGGCTAGGGAGGGTCTGGCTTAGGGGCTTCCCCAAAAGGAGAAGGCAGCTTCCTCTGAGTGTGCAGCCCAGATTGAGTAGATGGCTTAAGTTAGGGCTAGGTTAGTGGCTGGAGGACCAAGAAGGAGGAGATCCATTTGCTCAGTATGCCTGGCCTTTGGGAAGACCTGGGAGGGGCCGCCCTGACTAACATGTCCATTCCCTCAACCCAGACGGCTGCGATGAGGAGCTGGTTGGTCCCCTATATGCACGCTCCCTGGGTGCCTCTTCCTACTATGGACTCTTCACTACAGCACGCTTTGCTCGGCTGCATGGTGAGCGCCAGGTGCTTCATTGTGGTGTGGAGGACTCTGGAGGGCTTGGGAGTAAAGGGGGAGCCAGTGGTGAAAGTCTTTGCCCCTTCTACAGGCATAAGTGGATGGTCTCCCCGGATTGGGGACCCGAATCCCTGGCTCCAGATCGACTTAATGAAAAAGCATCGGATCCGGGCTGTGGCCACACAGGGCTCCTTTAACTCGTGGGACTGGGTCACACGTTACATGCTGCTCTACGGTGACCGAGTGGACAGCTGGACGCCGTTCTACCAGCAAGGGCACAATGCGGTACTTCAGGCCCCTGAATACCACTTGGGGAACTTCCTCAGCTCTGTGACCTGGACTGGGCACTAGCTTTTGGGGAAGGGAAGGAGGCAGTGGTGAGGGCACAGATGAGCAGTGACTTCCACTCCAGGGACTCAGTCCAGAGGGATTGTCAGCTCACCATGTGTGCAAGACATTCCTGGATGGCAGGGTTTAACATACTTTAGGGTAAAATCTGGGAGAGCTTCTTGAAGGAGGTGACACCTGAATTGAGCTTTGAGGAAATAATAGGATATTGGGAGAGGACACTAAGCTAGGGACTAACTGTATTTACATAAAGCCATGAGGCAGGGGAGATCAAGGAGTGTTTGCTTTCCGGAAGTCGAGATTGGCTGGCTGTGACAACTGTGGACTGGAAGGCTGTGGGGAAACAAGCAGAGGGTGGGGACCTTGTCACTCCTCTTCCCTTTCCCCTCAGACCTTTTTCGGTAACGTGAATGAGTCGGCAGTGGTGCGCCACGACCTGCACTACCACTTCACGGCGCGCTACATCCGTATCGTGCCCTTGGCTTGGAACCCGCGTGGCAAGATCGGCCTGAGGCTCGGCCTCTACGGCTGCCCTTACAGTAAGGATGCGGAGGTCGTGGCAGGGGCCTGGAGACAAACAGTCTCCGGGTCCCCCGGCTCACCTATGGTCGTTCACGCAGAGTCAGACGTGCTCTACTTCGACGGCGATGATGCCATCTCATACCGCTTCCCGCGAGGGGTCAGCCAGAGCCTGTGGGACGTGTTTGCTTTCAGCTTCAAGACCGAAGAGAAGGATGGGCTCTTGCTGCACGCCGAGGGAGCCCAGGGCGACTACGTGACCCTAGAGCTGCAGGGGGCGCACTTGCTGCTGCACATGAGCCTGGGTGAGCTCAGTGACCCTGAGTGTGACCCCTGAGGTGCTCCCGCCACACCCTTCGGTGCACTTCCTCTGCGAAGCCTCGCTCACTCCCGTTGTTTCCCCTCCTAATTGGACCAGCCCGCCTTTTTCGTGTAGATTTTAGTGCTAGCAAAACATTGGATTCCTAGTCAGGAGAACTGGATTCCAGTCTCAGCTCCACTGCTACCTACCAGTGGTGTGACCTTGGACAAGACAATTTCCTAGTCCCAGTCCCCTCCTTGTAAAGTCATACACACACCCCAAAAGATTTATTATTTGGTATCGCATTAGCTTTCCATAGAATCCACATGATGATGTAAAGCAGCTATCATGCCTCAAGTTTTACTGATAGGGAAACAGAGGCTCAGAGAGGTTAAATGACTTACCCCAAGTCACATCCTAACCAAGCACCAGGCTCTCTCGGTGGCCCAATCTCTATATGCCCACTCTCCCTGACTGCTGTCACTGCTGCTCTGCCTGGGGGTTAGAGCTGGCTGGGGTTCTCCAGGTTCCTGGGCTGATCCTGCCCCACCCCACCCTCAGGCAGCAGCCCCATCCAGCCAAGGCCTGGTCACACCACGGTGAGTGCTGGCGGTGTACTCAACGATCAGCACTGGCATTACGTGCGTGTGGACCGATTTGGCCGCCAAGCGAATCTCACCCTGGATGGCTACGTGCAGCGTTTTATTCTCAATGGCGACTTTGAGAGACTGAACCTGGACACGGAGGTGAGTGGAGCTGGGGAGGCACCATTTGGTTGAGTGGGGTGCTGAGTGAGTCAGTGGTGGACAGCACTTCTCTCCAGCAGAGGTAAGACCTTGCTTTCTGGTTCCTGAATATCATAGGCAGCTCTTGGCAAATGTGTGGCTCATAGAAAGGCCTGGGGGTTTTTTTTGTTTGTTTTGTTTTGTTTTTGTTTTAAGACACCTACAGCACCTGGTCTTCCTGGGTGGTCTCCCATCCAAGTACTAACCAGGCCTGACCCTGCTTAGGTTCCGAAATCAGACAAGAGCAGACACACATTCAGGGTGGCATGGCTATAGATGAAAGGCTTGGTTTTTGTTGTTGCATCGTTGTTGCTGTTAACATGAAGATTCCTGGGCATCACCCCAGAACTCCCAAAATGGGGTCTGGAAATCTGGATTTTGGAGATCAGGCAAGATGACAATATTGCCCCCTTGGATTGCCTAACTGTGGAGTTGGTAAAGACCCTGGCCCGGATCTGCAGATAAATAATCCTAGAAAGGTTTATTGACTTACCCAAGGGCCTGCAGCCAATTTGTGGTGGAGTCAAATTAGAACCCAAGCCAAGAAAGGCCCAGTGAGCTTCCGGCTTTAATACCGATACCAGGGAAATGTTTATTTCAAGTCTTTTATAAAGCTGTATGGCTAGGAGTGCGAGGAAAGTGTGCAGGCTCCCACACCCAGGGAACCTCACTCCCCAGCACCCCTATCCCCGCAGATGTTCATCGGGGGTCTGGTGGGTGCGGCACAGAAGAACCTCGCCTATCGACATAATTTCCGTGGCTGCATGGAAAATGTAATCTTCAACCGTGTCAACATCGCAGACCTGGCCGTGAGGCGCCATTCGCGGATCACCTTCGAGGCTAGTGGGCAGGGAATCTGGGAGGACGGGACATCAAAGTCGCTCGAAAAGCAAAGAGGTGGAGCGGGAAGAGATTTTGACAAAAGCCAAGGACCTCTCTTCCCCCAGCCAGATGCTCAAGTGCGGGCATCACCGACTAACAGGAGGTGCAAACACCACCCCTCTACCTCCCAGTTAAGAAGCTATGGTGTGGTTCTACCACCTCCTGAATTAATAGATGAGGAAAATAAGGTACAGAGGCCGGGAGTGGCTTGGCCAGAGGGTACGCAGTTGCGCAGTGGCTTAGTAGGGACTTGAACCTAGGGCAGTCTTGGTGTGCTCTTCTCATCCCCTCAGGAGCGGTAGAGTAGAGCCTCTATCTGGTAGTCGACTGGAAATCGCCTCTGGACGCTAGAAGAAAGGAATGGAGGCGGTCGCCCTGGAGACAGTGTAGATCAGTGATAGCGAGCCAGCCGAGACGCCCGCTACAGCCAGACATGTTTCTGGAGGGTGGGAATGGTCAGGTGGGACGCCCCCACGCCGAGGGAGTGCCTTGATAAAGATCTTAGACCAGTGTGAAAATGGAATTCCCCGCAGAGGCGGCGTGGGGCATGGCTCGCTTATTGATGGAGCCTCAGTTTCGCCTCCAGGGTAAGGTGGCCTTCCGCTGTCTCGACCCGGTTCCTCACCCGGTCAACTTCGGAGGTCCTCACAACTTCGTGCAAGTGCCTGGTTTCCCGCGCCGCGGCCGCCTCGCAGTCTCCTTTCGCTTCCGCACCTGGGACCTCACCGGCCTGCTACTTTACTCCAGCCTGGGGGACGGGCTGGGCCATGTGGAGCTGATGCTCAGCGAAGGGCAGGTCAACGTGTCCATTGCGCAGACTGGCAGAAAGAAGCTACAGTTTGCCGCTGGTGAATAGTGGAGGGAGGGGGCAGGGGATGGGAACTGGCCGGAAGCGGATGGCACTAGTAGTAGCCCAGAAAAGGGCAGAGAAGAGTAGGGGAGGTTGTAGGCCTGGACCTGGGCCTCTGCATACTGGAGAGGGGTGAGGGAGTGAAGGGAGAAGAGCAGGAGGTCCCAGGGCCCTGGGAAAAAGTGAGAGTGGATGGAGGCAGCTGGGGCTGGGGGCAGATCTGAGGGGCTAAGAGTGCTGGGAGAACCAACCAGGAAGGCTGAGAGTCCTGGTATTCTCCAGTTCCAGAGGGTCTCTGGAGGTGTTTGTTATTCATTTATGACTTTGCAGACTCTATAGCAGCTGCTGAGGTTATGGATAGTGAAGAGAGACATTCGGAGCTGTCACCAGTGTGATAAGTGTAACAATGGGGGGGGGGGCACATAGTCTGCTCTTGGGACACAGAGTGGGGGATGTTCCTTCCCCGGGCAAGACATATTTCTTCTAGAATGTGGTGCTTTCCCCACCCACAGCATCCTTCTTTTCTGTCCAGGGTACCGCCTGAATGATGGCTTTTGGCATGAGGTGAATTTTGCGGCACAAGAAAACCATGCAGTCATCAGCATTGATGATGTGGAAGGAGCAGAGGTCAGGGTCTCATACCCACTGCTGATCCGTACAGGGACCTCATACTTCTTTGGGGGTAAGTGGGGACCACCTTGGCCAGATCCCTTTTTCTGGGTGGGAGGGCTCCACCTAAGTCCACCCAGATGAGGCTGCAAGGAGAACTTTGTAGGGATAAATTCTTCTTTCCCCTCTGGGGCCTTGGGGACTCAATGGTCAGTGCCATTGTCTATTGGCCCCCTTTTCTCCTTCATGTCTGGCTCTCCCTTGGCATCTCCCTGGGGGAGGGTCTCTGGGGTCTCTCATGGGGAGGACCTCACAGGGATGGTTTCTCCAGGTTGTCCCAAGCCAGCCAGTCGATCAGGCTGCCACTCCAACCAGACAGCATTCCATGGCTGCATGGAGCTGTTCAAAGTGGATGGTCAACTGGTCAACCTGACTCTGGTGGAGGGTCGGCGGCTTGGATACTATGCTGAGGTCCTCTTTGATACATGTGGCATCACTGATAGGTATCTAGAAGCTCCTCTCCCAACAAGAGGTGACACTCTCCAAAGCCCTCTTCCATGGTCTCCCAATAGGAGCAGACTTTCTCAATAATCTCCCTTCTGGTCCCAGCTTCTCACTCTCCAGCACTTGGGAGATGATTCCTCCTTGACCTCTCACCTCCTATTTCTTCATTTAAACTGACACATGCTCAGAATTAAAATGAAGCATCTATTTTAGAGGGTTTTATTTGGGGCGGGGGGGGGGGGTTAAGGCATTGTTTGTTCTTTTGGGGAAAGGGAAACAGTAGTACTTGAGCCCTGAGACCTGCGTCATGCCCCGGCATTTAGGCTCATACCTGGCTCGTTAGGTGAGGTGTGTCTCACTGGGTTCTGGTACTCTCAGGAGCTGGGAGTGGAGCCTGTAGGATCAGACTCCACTCTCAAGCTCCTTCCCTTGGTGTTGGCCTCCTTCCCTAGGTGTAGCCCTAACATGTGTGAGCATGATGGACGCTGCTACCAGTCTTGGGATGACTTCATCTGCTACTGCGAACTGACAGGCTACAAGGGGGAGACCTGCCACCAACGTAAGCCAGCTGGGATGTGGGAGAGAGTCATGGACAGGGGAGGTCAGGAGAAGGTTGCTGAGGATCATGAAGTTGCTAAAGATGGTGGGGCTGGCTCTCCTAGTCCTCTGACCCCATAATTGCCTTTTCCCCACCCCACCACCTACCAGCTTTATATAAGGAATCCTGTGAGGCTTATCGGCTCAGTGGGAAAATTTCTGGAAACTTCACCATTGATCCTGATGGCAGTGGCCCCCTGAAGCCATTTGTAGTGTACTGTGATATCCGAGGTAAGTGGCTCTGATGGATGAAGGGGCAGCTGACAGGCTATGTGGAGGAAACAGGGAAAGATTGAAGAGTGGACAGAGGCCAGTAAGATTTAACTGTGGTGGGGGTAAAGGAGGTCAGAGGGGACAAGGGACACTCAGGAATTTGTAATCTAGCCTTGCAGATAAATTCCAGCTTCCTGATCCATTCCAGCTGTCTCATTTCCAGCCTACAATGTTGAGGGCCCAGAGCTGAGCTGGAATGGAGCTGCTGGCCACATTTATTGGCTCTGAGTTGCAGCAGTGGTGGTAGAGGTGGGCAGGGAGATGGGTAGAAAATGCCCATCTCCAGCCAGAGTTCTATCCCGTTCCCTTCACCAGAGAACCGGGCATGGACAGTTGTGCGGCATGATAGGCTGTGGACAACTCGGGTGACAGGTTCCAGCATGGAACGGCCATTCTTGGGGGCTGTCCAGTACTGGAATGCATCCTGGGAGGAAGTCAGTGCCCTGGCCAATGCTTCACAGCACTGTGAACAGTGGATCGAGTTCTCCTGTTACAATTCCCGGCTGCTCAACACTGCAGGTTGGGGCTGGGATCAGGGAGGGCGAGGTGGAGAGCTGGAGGAGAGACCAGTGGGGGCCTGGGAGAAGAAAACCAGACAGTTCAGCTGAGCCCTGGGCTAGAAGATTCAAGCAAGGGTCTGGGCTGCTTAGAAGGGTGAGAGGGGAGCCCAGAGACTAATGGAGGGATAGGGCCTGCAAACTGCCTGCACCTCTTCTCCAGGAGGCTACCCCTACAGCTTTTGGATTGGCCGAAATGAGGAGCAGCACTTCTACTGGGGAGGCTCGCAGCCTGGGATCCAGCGCTGTGCCTGTGGTCTGGACCGGAGCTGCGTGGACCCCGCCCTGCACTGTAACTGTGATGCTGACCAGCCCCAGTGGTGAGGGGGTGGGCAAAGCAACAGGGCTTTCAGGATTCTGGGGCAGGTGAGGGGCAGATGAGTGGCAGGGGCTGAGCCACTGCATCTTGCCCTCACAGGAGAACTGACAAAGGACTGCTGACCTTTGTGGACCATTTGCCTGTCACTCAGGTGGTGGTAGGGGATACGAACCGCTCTACTTCTGAGGCCCAATTCTTCCTGAGGCCTCTGCGCTGCTATGGCGATCGTGAGTGGCAGACTCCTTATGTGTGCCTTCCAGGGTTGGCTCTCCAGTTTCCAAAATCTAGGCCACATGACCCACTGGGCGCCTCTAGGACACACTGCCAGACACCCCAGGTCTTGCTGCGACATGACCCCCATCTGTGTTGCTCCTTATTCTTTCCCTACCTTCCCTCACCCAACCTGAGGCTGCCTTACCCCCCGCCCCCCCCCACACACACACACATCCTCCAGCCCTGCTAAGGCCTTCCTCCATCTGGTTTTATAGGAAATTCCTGGAACACCATCTCCTTCCACACTGGGGCTGCACTACGCTTTCCTCCAATCCGTGCCAACCACAGCCTTGACGTCTCCTTCTACTTCAGGACTTCGGCTCCCTCAGGAGTATTCCTAGAGAATATGGGAGGCTCTTACTACCAGTGGTGCCGACCTTACGTGCGGGTGGAACTAAACAGTGAGCAGGCACAATGGTTAAAGACATGGGGTAGATGACAATCTCTGGAGATAAATGGAGTAGGTGGAGGCTGGGGAAGAGACAAGGGCAGATGCCCTTTGAGAGGCAGCATGGAGAGGGGTTTTGATGACCCTGGGTTCTAGACCCAGCTCTGCTTTGATAGCTGGCATTGTGACCTGGGGCACCCAGTTTGCCTCTCTGGGCCTTAGCCCCCTTACTTGTAAATAAGGAAGTTGGACTCCTGAGGTGTCTCCTGCCTGACTAGCTATGCTGCTAACCTGAGAAGTGGGGTTGGAAAGCTGGCTCCAGGGATCTACAAATTTGGGAAACCAGGGGTAGGTATAAGGTTAAACAGTTTATGGGTTTTGTCTCAGACTGTAGATAAACTGAAGGAACATTCAAGGAGCTCCAAAGAGTGAAGAAGAGAGGTTGTATTAGGTGAGGACTCTGTGAGGGATCTTGGAAGTCTGAGTCCTCTCCTCTTCACCCCCACATTGTCCAGCATCCCGGGATGTGGTCTTTGCCTTTGATGTGGGAAATGGAGATGAGAACCTGACAGTACACTCGGATGACTTTGAGTTCAATGATGATGAGTGGCACCTGGTCCGGGCTGAAATCAACGTGAAGCAGGCCCGGCTCCGTGTAGATCACCGGCCCTGGGTGGTGCGGCCTATGCCCCTACAGACCTACATCTGGCTGGAGTATGACCAGCCCCTCTATGTTGGTGAGCAGCAACCCAGAGGCAGGTCTGAAGCATCCTTCACCTTTCCGCCCTCTCAAGGTTGCTATCCTTGTTTCCAGGAACCCTATGTCTTAGGTCCCAATGCCCTCTGCTTCAGAGTGAGCTGAAGGCCCACCTTTCCTCTCTAGTCCCTGGCTCCATTCCATTCTTCTAGCCCCCTTGGCTCCCCTCCTAACCTTAATATTTATAGCCATCTCTTGCTCTACACCCATTTCTTGAACTGCTCACCATTCTCAGGATCTGCAGAGCTTAAGAGGCGCCCCTTTGTGGGCTGCTTGAGGGCCATGCGTCTGAATGGAGTGACTCTGAACCTGGAAGGCCGTGCCAATGCCTCTGAGGGTACCTCGCCCAACTGCACAGGCCACTGCACCCACCCCCGGTTCCCCTGTTTCCATGGAGGCCGCTGCGTGGAGCGCTACAGCTACTATACATGTGACTGTGACCTCACAGCTTTCGATGGGCCATATTGCAACCACGGTCAGTGCTACTGGTTATAGGAGGACAGGGAGTCATAGGGTGTAAGCGGATGTAGGATGGCAGGGAAGGAGGGTATAAAGTCAGCACCAGGGAAAACTGGAGTTGTCCCTGGGTTCCTGAGCTCTGAGCTAGGGCCATTAGGTAGCTGAAGATGCTAGGTGACTCCAACGGCATAAAGTGGGACAAGGGAGGGATAGTACATCTGGTAGTAAAAGAATTCAAAGCAACAAGCAAATAACTTACCCATCTTCCCACTATCACCAAGGTAACACAGGTTACTCCCTTTGCAAGCATATCCACTACAGACTGCATGATACCCTCCTATGCCATTTCCTATTTGACATTTGCTGCACTCCTAAAACATGTCTACAACCTGGTTCTTGGTTAAGGAGAGCCCTGTCATTCACCACAGCAAGATTTCTGCATATATGTCCAGATTGCATCCTCCCTAAGGCTGGTCTAGGAGGATGCGTGAGCAGGTAGGTTACTGATGGGAAGTCTGGTGGAGGAGGGAGATACAGGGACTTAGGGACCAACAGAAGACCTTTCTTTGGTCTAGGTTTGGAAGTGTGAGTAATGGTGAGTGTACCAGATGGGGTCATGATATCTCAACTCTAATCTTGGCTCCTCCATCTCCACTTACTGTGTATCCTTAATCAAGTTACTAACCCATTTCTGAGCTTCAGTTTCCCCACCTGTAAAATGCAGGAGCTGGATTAATCTTTTACCTTCCCCATGGTTTTAAGATTCCACTCTGTGACAGAAGGACTCAAGGGGACCTAAAAGTGGAGGGAGGTGTGTTGTGGCGGTGGCAGAAACTGAGGACAAGTCCTGGGTGTATGGATGACATACACAATGTCTGAATGTGGGAACAGAAGCCCTGACCTCACTACCTTGCCTTCAGATATCGGTGGTTTCTTTGAGCCCGGCACCTGGATGCGCTATAACCTGCAGTCAGCGCTGCGTTCTGCAGCCCGGGAGTTTTCCCACATGCTGAGCCGGCCAGTGCCAGGCTACGAGCCAGGTTACATCCCTGGCTACGACACTCCTGGCTATGTGCCTGGCTACCATGGCCCTGGGTACCGTCTGCCTGACTACCCACAGCCCGGCCGGCCTGTGCCAGGTTACCGGGGGCCTGTCTACAACATTACTGGAGAGGAAGTGTCCTTCAGCTTCAGCACCCACTCTGCCCCTGCTGTCCTGCTTTACGTCAGCTCTTTTGTGCGTGACTACATGGCTGTGCTCATCAAGGAAGACGGTAAGCTCCCAACAGGCTCTCTCCCTCAACTTCAGCTTGCTCCAGTGCACCCCTCATTTTCATAACTTGATTCACTGGGGACCCAAGCAATCTTAGAAGATGGGGATTGTAGGAGCTGACAGACTTCCTCTTTCTCTTCTCTACCCCACAGGGACCCTGCAACTGCGCTATCAGCTGGGCACCAGTCCCTACGTATACCAACTAACCACCCGACCAGTCACTGATGGCCAGCCCCACAGTGTCAACATCACCCGGGTCTACCGCAACCTCTTCATCCAGGTATGTGTAGATGGAGGTGGACCAGTTCAGACTGTAAGTTCATGATCTAGGTCGTGGCACCCAGGAAAATGTCAAATATTTAGCATTTGTGAGCATATGCCAATTTACAGAGGACTTTCATGTATATTACCTCATGACTCAAAACAGGTCTATGAGGCAGTTTGGGTAGGCAGGTGTTCTTATTATCTCTGTTTTACAAATGAAATGGGCTCAGAAAAGTGAGTTTTCCCAAAGTCAAACTACTAGGAAGGTGCAGAAACAGGGCTCAAAACCACGTTGTTGGGTTTTTAATGCCAAATCCTACATCTGGGTCCAGGAATCACCCACCTAAGACTGAGCTAGGACTTACCACCAGTTTAGACAGAGCTCAGAGTTCCTGCATGGTCTTGGCTCCGTCTGCCTCTGGTTCTTCCTCTTTCATCTCCTTTCCCTTCCCTGCCTCAGGTGGACTACTTCCCACTGACAGAACAGAAGTTCTCACTGTTGGTGGACAGCCAGCTGGACTCACCCAAGGCCTTGTATCTAGGGCGTGTAATGGGTAAGCTGTGGGTGAGAATGTGTTTTGGGTAAGAAGTGAGTGAAGTCCCTAGAACCTAAAGGAGAGTGAAGGAATTGAGAATGTCGGTAAAGGTGGTGATAAAGAGGAGTAAAACCTATGCAAGGTGAGAGGGAGCAAGGCTATCGGTGGTCCAAGCCCCTTTCCTTCTGGACCTGCCTCTCCTTCAGAGACAGGAGTAATTGACCCGGAGATCCAGCGCTACAACACACCGGGTTTCTCAGGCTGCCTGTCCGGTGTTCGATTCAACAATGTGGCTCCCTTGAAGACCCACTTCCGAAACCCTCGACCCATGACAGCTGAACTAGCTGAGGCCCTTAGAGTTCAGGGAGAACTGTCTGAATCTAACTGTGGAGCCATGCCACGTCTTGTAGCAGAGGTGCCACCTGAGCTGGATCCCTGGTATCTGCCCCCAGGTACAATGCCGGGACACAGAAGACGGAGGGAGGGGAGGGGCAACAGGGAAGGAAAATGATTCTTAACACGGAGGAAGCTTTTCCTAACTGGTGCTTTCTTCTCTTCAGACTTCCCATACTACCACGACGATGGATGGGTTGCCATACTTCTAGGCTGTGAGTAGTGCATTCACTACCCTGACCTCCTAACCCCACCCTCTGACTGTCAGCATTCTCTTCTGCCTGGTATCCCTAGGGCTGAAGGCATTAGGTGCACAGTGGTGCAAAGAAGGATGAGATAGGCTGGAGATTTTTATATGTTTGAGGATGTTATAGACTTTTAATTGAAATATTAAAATGGGGCAATGGCTAAGGAATGAGGAAATGGGGGTACAGTAGAGAGATGAGAAATTAGGGGTAACTACCAGGGATGTGGAAAGAGAATATTAGAAACAGAATATAGCAGGGGATAAGCCAGGAATTCAGACCTACCAGAATCTTAATAACAGGCTGACGTGGTAATAGAGCAGACACTGTCATACATGTATGCTTTAGGCCGAAAGCATACATGTGTCTATATATGGGTGAGACCCCACAGATCTGAACTGTTCCTTTTTTTCTCTTTCAGTTTTGGTGGCCTTCCTGCTGCTGGGGCTGGTGGGAATGTTGGTGCTCTTCTATCTGCAAAATCATCGTTACAAGGGTTCCTACCACACCAATGAGCCCAAGGCCACCCATGATTACCATCCTGGCAGCAAACCTCCCTTACCTACTTCAGGCACTGCCCGGGCCCCAGCCCCTACACCAGCTTCCACCCAAGTTCCGGCCCCAGCCCCTATACCAGCTTCCACCCAAGTTCCAGCCCCAGCCTCAGCCCCAGCCCCAGCCTCAGCCCCAGCCCCAGCCCCAGCCCCAGCCCTAGCCCCTGGCCCCCGGGACCAAAACCTACCCCAGATCCTGGAGGAGTCCAGGTCTGAATGAACCAGAAGGGCTTCAGGGACCAAGTCCATTTCCTCTGAATTCCCCAGTACCTGCTTCTACTCCACCCTGTCAGGGACATTTGGCTCCTCTTAGCTGGTTCTGTTCATCCAGAGGATGCCCCTCCTGCCAAGTTTGGTGGGCAGAGCTACAGATGGGACCAAAGGGAATGGCTGAGCCTCACTGCCTAAACCAATGCCCTGCCCATTTCCGTTTCCCCAGGCTCCTGGTCGTTTGCCTGCCCCAAAGGAGAAGCCTCACTGGGTTGAGACAGGCCCTTCCTGCCATCCCTGTCCCAGCTGCTGCCAGGGATTAACAGAGTGCAGGGGAGATTAACTGCTTCCCTTCAAACATTCAATCTCAGCAGGGACAGATATGTGGGGATGCACAGGGTATGGGGGGAGGAGGCTGCTAAATCATATCCTCAGCCTCCTCCCTGCCCTTCAGATCGTCTTTCATCTGCTTCCACTCAGTTGGGGGTGAGGGAGGGCTCCATCACTATTCCCTGCCCCGGCTTTTTCCTTTTTTTACAGAGACCAAAAGGCCTCAGTTTAGCACCTTGGTACCTCCGCTGCTTCACATGCTTTAGCCAAAGCCATAAAAGTGTAGAGAGAATAATGCAGACACACCGACTAGCCAGGCCTTCCACTCTTCCTCCCTCTTCCAAGATATGCAATAGCCTTGGTGCCTGTCCAAAGGCTCAGCCCCCTCTCCAATGCATGAGGAGCCCTCTTTCCTCCACTCAGAGATGCTGCTTCGTTTGCCCAGGAGGTCATATTCTTTATATATATATTTTGTTGCAAAGTCTCTCTCTAGAGAAACTCTATATATTATTCTAATTTTTAAATTATCAGTTTATATATAAAAGAAAAAAATCAATCAACTGTTCTGTCTCGTGCCGTGCCCATGGTCTGTAGATTGCTTCTCCTGTGTTAGGAGTCCCATGAGGTCTGCTGGTCACTCAGCCAGCCTGGTCCAGCCTCCACTCTGAAGCTGTGCTCTGAGACTCGGAGCTGTACTAATAAAGCAGAGTGGCAGAGCCCCAGTCTGTGTGTGGTAGCTGGTGTTGTGGTTATGGGTGAGATGGTTTTAAGGAAACTAAGCTGAGGGCCCAGGGATTTCTATGCGGAGCCCTCAGAATCTTTGTATCACCCGCCAGGAACCTGACTGGTTCTTCCCAACTCCCTTCCCGCCCGCAGCCCCAGATATCAGTGGACAAGTTGGGGTCAGAATGCTAAAGCTTCAGCCCAAGCTGACCGTGTACCACCATCCCTGGATCCTTCCAGATCCAAAGCACACGATACACAACTTGCCAAAATGGATTCTGCCACTTTATTTAGGTAAGAGGTCACAAGCCACAGGACTTTAAAGTGCGTGAAATTCACTGGCAGTAAAGCCGCACATATACCAAGCCTCCCTCACCCCCAGTCCCCACCACCTCGCTCCATTCATCATTACATGTCTGGTGGGAGGGACTGAGACCCGTCATGAAAGGTGAGGGACAGCATGGAAAAAGGATGAGAATGCTGGAACCGGAGTATTAGTGGTCTGAAACTGGGGAAGGAGGGCATGGACCAGAGAGTCTGCACTGAGTGGAGGGTGGGCCAGTCTAGCCTCTCAAAAGACTGGATACAATTTTTTTCCACCTGTTCCTCATGGTCAGCCCCTGGCATTTCAGAGAGACCTAATTTCTCCTTCATCCATCTCTGGTTTTCCTCCATAATTTATGAGTAATTCAGAGTACACAGTCCAACCAGAGGGTATCCCGAATACACAATGAATACAAACCACAGCATAAGTAGATTTCAGAATCATGACAGGGGCTGGCCCAATCAGGTGAGAGGAGGCTCTGTTAGGAACTGACTGGGCATGTGCTCTGTGCTGAGTATATGTGCCCACAAGTGTGGTGAGAGTGTGTGAGCATGTGTGTGTGTGTGTATGTGTGTGTGTGTGTACACGTCCCACAAAAATACCTGGGCTCCCTAGGCAAAAGGGACCCCAGTAAGTTTCATGGGACAGCCAGTGGGGTTGGAGGAAGGGAGTGGTCAGCATCAACTGGGAAAGAAAGGCTCTGATTCCCCACAGAGAAGGGAGAAGCCTGCTCCCTCTTCTAATACTCCCTAGGCCAGTCTGTACCTGCCCATATCCTTTTTACCCAACACAGTGCACCTTATTCCCTGCCAGATCAGCACGTCAGCCATAGACATAGGGCCACTCTGAGAGCTGGCCCCACTCTCATTCAATTCTTCTGTGTCAAGGTATCTCCTCCTGCCTCCACCAGGAGATAGGACAGAGTTGGAGTAGAAACTCCCACCCCTCTCCCTCCCCCTTTCTCAGGAATGGGATTTGGACAAGGACCCCTCAGACCTTAGCTCAAACTCCACCTCAATCTACAGACCTTCTAAAAGGAATAAAGTGCTTTCCTCTGCATGAATCCCAGAGAGAATGGCACCATGGATTGGCACAGGTAGTCGTCTTGACACTTTGATACCCTCTGCCAATCTGCAGTACACGCATGATGCCATCCTAAACACGTGCAATTTGGGAGCCCCTCACCCACCTCCAAACACATACTGTCAACTCACCCTTTCCAACAGCAGGTGCTACAGACAGGAAAGTAAATCACAACCTCCCCCCTCTCCAGTCCAGGCCCGCACCCATCTACCTGAAAGAGATAAGTAAAAGTGGCCTGGCCTCAAAGGGGAATAAAAGGCCTGAAAACTACTATAGATGCAGGGAACCAGAGCACTCACACCCGGCCCGGCAATCCCCTGCCCCCTTCAGAAGCAGCATAATGCCTGCCTGCAGTCGTTAAACTTTGGAAGGAGCTAACAGGGCACTGGCACTTGTTCCTGGGTATCTGAAAATGTTTCCATCTCCAGAATATACAGAGGTTTCTCAAAGCCTGCTGGGCCCCAAGCTGAGCAGTTTATCGACTGTCATCAGGCTAATACTTGCTCTCTGTCCATGGAAGGATGACACTTGGCTTTCCTTCTCCCAGCATTGAATAGTTAGCTATACTTAGAACCCACTCTTTCAGTTTGAACCCTGCCAGGAGGGAAGAAGTAGTAAGGCGACCCATCTTCCCTCTGAATTCAGTCTGTGCTGCCTGCCAGGCTCACCTGTAACCCAGACCACTCATAAACTCTAGGTACTAAACTTCACTTAGCCTGTCCTCTCCAGGTCTTAGGACCACAGAGATATGCTGTGTCCAATAACATAAGGACCTTATATTTGGAAAGTTAGAATTACAGGCTAATGCTTGTTAGGAACTGCCCAAGTTGATTCCTGAGGCCCACAGCCTGGGTGACAAGACCTAAAGAATATGTCATCCACCCTGTACTCTCTTCCTCTGAGACTTGATATGCAGTCTCTGACTTCTGCAATGCTCTCTCCTGGGAGCCCAAGCCCTAGTTGCCTCTGTCTCCCCTCTCACTGAGACAGTTTTATCCCCACTGGACACAGCTGAGGCCTCACTACAGAGGGAGTGGGTGGGGTTTCTTGATGTGGGAGACACATAGTGCAGGAAACTCGAGCAGCAGTGGTATGTGCATGAAAGCAAAGACAGTGCCGCTACCACAAGCGCTGGTGTGGGGCCAAGGAGGGCTAAAGGACATCAGTCTCTCTCTCGATCCCCACGTACTTGAGGGCATCAGCTTGGCTGTACCTGTCCCGGAGCAGGAGGAAGAACCAGGTTACTAACAAGCCTTTTGTGATTGAAAAGATGGAGTCTCCTCCCGTTTCACCTCCCCTCCCACTTTCTAACAGTGGTTTATAATGCTCCCAGTTCTGAAGCAAGGCACCAGAGATCAGAACAAAGGAAACGCTTTGACCACTGTGAGATCCTCTTCTTCATCTATATCACCCACCTTAAGCTCCTAAATCAATTCCAACAGCCACCCTTTCCACCTCTAGAGCTACATCCCTAGGACCATTCCTGCTGCCTCACCTGTAATCAAAGAAGAGCTCTTCGCCAGCTTGAATTGCCCTCTTGGCAAAGATCCCAATCCGATGATCTCCGTTCACCATGACCACTAAAAATAGGATAAACCCCAGGCTAGGCTCCTAGTTAACCCCAAGTCAACAATCAGTAGTGATTCTGGGCCAACTGTCTCCAAACTCCCAGTGAAAACATCAATGAAGTGGAATTAGAAAGTAGTCAGTGAAGGTAGTTACTTCTATGTGTTTAGATTTGTTTTTCTGGCTAGTGACACGGGGAAAGAATTATCCTTAAAAAGCTCATGTTTGTGAGAAAATGTTTATAATGTATTCAGTAAAAAAGTAGATTATAAAACTGAGAGAGAGAGAGAGGCTCAGAATGATACCAGACATTAATCATGATTATCTTTGGACAAAAAAATAACTCAGCTATAAAAAAAAAGTTGAATAAGGGATAGAGATCATAATCAACGAAGCATCCCTCCCCCACCCCATCTCCCAGGTCCCCAGGAACTCACCTTTGGCATAACAGTTGGGGTTCACTGAATGGTTTGCAAATCGAATTTTGTTTCCTTTCCGGGTAGCATCCACTACAAAATCTGTATAAAGTAAACCAAGGAAGACTATGAGCTCACCAGGCAACTCCACAGCTTCTTGAGCCTGAATTTAAATAAATCAAACAGTGACAGAAACATGACAGTCCAATGAGAATGTTTAAGCCCAGCATACTAACAGGAGCTGGGAAAGTGGGCTGGTAAGAATGCAAACTCATGTGGGAGCACTCCCTTTGGGTTCCCCTTTTTTGCTGGAACTATGGATTTCCTCTTCTCATCTACTTGGTAGGGAGATTTCTGAGGTGTAAGTGCTCAATGCTCCGATTACAAACACAACCTGGAAAATATAGGCTCTCCCAAAGCCAGTAAACCGTGGCTCAACAGTGTCTCTGAGTTCAACCTCACCACCTTGCTCTCTGCATCTGTTGGAAGATTCAGAGGTGATGTGAACCTGGACCATAGCTAGGGAAATCTTGTAGGATGACCTGCCGAGACCACCGTGGGATGAGAAAGACCCTGTACCATTGTTGAGGTTGAAGAGGAAGCTGGACATGTATTTGTCATAGACCTTCCCTCGTCGATCTGCCTCATCCTGAGAGATGAGCTGCAAAGACAGATATGGAACAAGTGGGGGAGTTAGGCTGTCTGCTCAGGACATGATACTCTGACCCTAGGAAGGATTGGGAGGGGGCAGTGTCACATGTAGGTACTTATGGGGTATCATGAGAATCATGAGAGACAGAGCCTGGTTTATTTCATTCCAACCCCCACCCAGGCTGGCCAGTATTAAGGCTGAAGAGTCCCCCACCTGCCCTGCTTGTGTGGCCTGAGCTCCCAAAGAGTCGAAGAGTGGTTTGTTTCAGGATTGCAAATAGTTCTGTGGGATCCCCCAAGAGGCCACATGAGAACTCAGCTGAGTTATTTAGAGATTAATTAGCAGAAGTCTGGACCACAGAAAATCAGGGTTTCTCATCAGTATCTCCCCAGATAAGAATGTGGGCCAAACCGATAGCACTCACCTCACCACAGTATTCAGAAATGAACTCGTTCTTCTGCACAGACTCCTTAATGAAGGTACCCCATCCGGCCACATCTGAGGGGGCCAGCAGCAGGTGCTGGGGAAGAGGGAGGCAAAGCTCAGACTACAGGGTATGTGTGAGTAAGGGGCTATGTGTGCTGAATGTGCACGTGTGCGGTGGGGGGCAGGGTAGAAAGAACTAGCAACTGTGAAGAGGATCTGAAAACAGAAAAAGGTGTAAGCCATTCTGTTCTGGTGGGAGGAAAAACAAAAGAGAGAGGTGGTAAGAGGAAGCATGACGCCTCTTCCTCTAGACCTGGGGACCTCCTGGGCCTGAGTCTATGGGAATTCTCTGCTATATGGCAAGTAAAAATAGACATCAATGACGCGT
This sequence comes from Eidolon dupreanum, assembly GCA_028627145.1. NCBI lineage: Eukaryota > Metazoa > Chordata > Mammalia > Chiroptera > Pteropodidae > Eidolon > Eidolon dupreanum. The sequence goes on from CM053506.1 coordinate 94,456,219, forward strand.
CCATCCTCTCTGCTCCTTTCAGTCTGGCCCCTTTCAGGGGATCACTTTTGTAATTTCTCATTGGGACAGAAAACTATTAATTCAGTAAATGTGTCTTCTGGGTTTACCAAGCACTTTTGTGGACAAACTCTGTCAAGAACTAGTAGAATGAGGCTGCTCGGGACTATTTAGCCTTCCCTACTCCATCGTCTGGCCAGGAATCCTGAGAAAAGCCCTCACCTTCTTGAGGCCACGCTGGATGCTGCAGTTTTTACAGGAAACCACTTTGCAGTCCCAGTGCTCTGAGGCCCCACAGGTGAGACACAGGTCGGGGTCGCACTCTCGCACAGCCAGATAGCAAGGACACTGCTTGGTATTGCACTGGGTCTTACAGCGACAGCCAGGGAAACGATTCTGACCTGGGTGGGATGACAGGTAAGGTTAGGAAGAGAAGCAGACTAATGCTGGGGCTCAGGTTTGACTCAAGGACAGCAGGGAAATTATGTATTCAAGGAATTCAAGTGTTATGTATTCAAAGATATTTGGCAAAATAGGAGAGAAGTTCCCCTCCTCATAATGATATACTCAAATTTTTTCCAACGAACATGAAGTTCCTCCCAATATTCATGCCTGAGAGTCAAAAATGCGAGTTCGACTATGGAGATGCTCTCCCTCCCCCTTGTTGGTAGAATCTGAAAGGGAGATGGATAGTGCCCCAAAGAAAGAAATCAGTGTTTTTCACTGATAAGTACATGACATCAAAACAAGAATCATTCTGAGAACAGAATACATCCGTTCTATGTTACTCTCTTCCACCCACCACCCTCCGCAGCACAAGCACCCCTCTGTTGTGGTTAAGGTTGATATCTGCTATGAGTTAGGAGGTATTTCCAACATAACTGCCTGGGCATCAAGTTCTGCAAGCTCTTGGGGCTGCCATCAAACTGCCTTGAGTGGGGAAAGGCATGGTGGCATCAGAAGTGAAAGAGAAGCACTTTTGGCTTCTATTGTACCTTCCACTAACATCCAGACCAACCTGATATTAAAACTCCAGATGTTCAACTAAAATAAATATATACAGAATTTTAACCTATATATATTATAAAGCAACATCCTGGAAAAGGAGGCTGTGACTGCACTATAAGGAAAAAGATTCTTAATTCTGGCCTGGAAGGTAAAGTTGAGAAAGCATCTGATTTTTGTATAATTGTCGCTATTATAATCACACATTTCAGGGTTTTTAAAAAATGACTTTTCCATATCTTAAGTCTCTTGTATCCTCTGTAAAATGCTTAAAACATAGCAAAGAGAATATCAGAATTCCCATAAGCAGCGAAAGGTATGGGGTGGGGAATCTGGGATACATTGAGGTTGACTGTTTTGGCAGACTGCAGGGGAAAATGGAGAACTCTTACAGTCTGGGTTGCACTGGCAGAACTTCTCACAGAAATTCTGAGTCATGATGCAAGGGCAGGTGCTGTCACAGGGGCGGTCTGGGTGGTCACAGGGCTGGTAGTTGTACACTTGGGTGGAAGAGTTATCTAGGAGAGAAAAGAATAAACCAAGACACTGTTGTACCCATGCTTGCTAGCTGTCCTCCCTCCCAAGTGTCCAATGGCTCTCATTCAAAGGAGGCTTGTTCAAACTATAACCTTGGACATAATTTTAGCACCTGAAGTAAGAGGCAATCCTAGATGATGGTTGGGCGATTTGCTTTGTGGGGAGAGTGTGGAAATGGTCCAGGACTATAATGCAGCTATTCCAAACATTAAATGAAGTCTAGGACCTGGCAAATGGCAAACCATGAAAGTCAGAGAACATGAAGCCTATAACTCTACTTCCTAACAGGTCTTCGCAGCTGCAGTGAGAAGCTGAGCTGTTCTCAGCTGCTGCTGAGAAATCTGCAACCTGCGGAAGTGGTGCAGGGTCAGCAAGTGCAGCTGCAGGTAGAGTGGGGGATGGCCACAGAGTGAGACCTCAATCTGAACTGCCGAAGAACGTCCTGGTGGAACTTACCTTTCTTCAGCTGAATTTTCCTGCAGTGTGCAGCCCACAACCTGAAAAAGAGATGGGACAGGTCTGGATCATGGCCCTGGGGAACTCTGCAGACATTCAGGTAAAGGACAATGTGACCTGGTCTGAGGGATTGCAGTTTGATAACTGGGGAGTCTCCTCCCCAAATTCCTTCACAGGAGGCCTCTACTCTGGTACACAGAAGCTAGAGTCCATCCCAAATCCTATTCAGCTGGCCTATGCCTCAATATTTAAACGTAAACATCACCCTTAACAAACAAACATATGTAAAAAAAAAAAAAAAAAAAGACACAAAACCAAACCCAACCCTCTATGTCTATTATTATGTTATTGGTTCTCCTTCTCACTTGTTCTCAGCCTTTGGTAGGTAAAGATATGGGGGAGTTTCAAGATGGGGAGGTGAGGAGCCTTTTCGGGAATATGACCTAAATAAAGGAACTGAAAGGGAGCAGACACAGGGACTTCCTTCTGTTTCTAGAACCAGTGTCAATTCCTTCAACAGATGACAGTCACTAGGGTACCAAGCAAGGCAAAGTGTCAAAAATTTTTTTAAAGAAACTTCCAACCCTAAGCAAAAGCTAGCTAGAAAACGTTATTATGAAGCTTAGAAAAACAACATTAGTGCCAAAAAACAAACCAAACCAAACAAATCTGGTCAGGATTAAGAAGTAGGTATGGAGCTTGCAGAAGTGGGTAACTAACCACCTAACGAGGAACATGGCTTCTGGGTGGAGCCATGAGGCCAGCTCACATTCTACTGGCCAGGAGTGTAAATGGAAAACCAGATAGTTATCTCGTGATCTACAGCATGCAGGGTCAGGGGAAGGGCTGGCTGATCTAAGGCATAGATCCGCAGGAAGCCCTGAGATGGCTGGCTCTCATTGTGCCAAGCCAAAGAGATGGGCAGTGACTAAAGAGGGAGGCAGATGGGAAGTCCAAGGGGAGGTCAGAGCACAGGGAACAGCCTGGCCACAGAAAGTCCACTGTCCGATCCTTGCCTGTGCTTTCTTTTCTTCTTCTGCGAGGGGTTCATGAGCTCATCTGTTGGCAGCTTCAGGATAAGTGATTCTTTGACTGCAAACTGAAAAACCTAGAAGAGAAATCCAAGAAGGCCTCCTTGAGCTAGGCGGTCATATAAGTGATCCAGCCAGGTGCTGGGCTTGCAGGGATTATGGAGAGCTCACAGGTAGCTAGCTGACTGAGCATTTCTTCAGTCAGGTAGAGCCAGAATGGCAAAGACTGAGTTAATTCTTAAGTATTTATCCTGACTTAGGAAAGGAGAAATACTGAGCACATTTAAAGCCTTCCTGGTTAGCAGCTTTCATCTACTGCTCTGCTTACCAAGCCCTCCCCAGCCAATTCTTACCAACAGCATATGTCTCTTCTTAGGAAGGGCAACCTTGTGCATTCTGTGCAGCTGAGTTTAAGACCCAACATTAATGATATCACCTGGCAAAGCACTAGCTCCCTCTGCTGGTATAAAGATGTGAGAACCTTGACTAGGATGTTATTTCAGGAAGGTGGGTTCCCTTTCATTGTGCTTCTTCCCTTATAGCATTCATTTTTAGCGCTTTCTTTTCCTTTTTAATTATAGGTCTTCTTGGTCCCTTTCATTCTCTGACTCTGAGAGGAGACCATACTCTGTCTGTGGAGTGTTACCCCTTTTCTAATAAACTTTCCTTTTGACTCTCGAAAAAAAAATTATAGGCTTTCTCAAGATCCTAGGAAAAGTATAAATCTTCTCAGGAGAATACACATAAAAATTGTTTTGTACCCAATTCAATAGATCTTTAGGTTAAGAACCTCGTGCCTCGGGGAAACAGGCCTGAGCTCCACAACGAAAGCAAAGGGCACTTCGGCTCATGGTTCTACTGCTTGTTCTAAGTAAAGGAAGCATGAAGAAGAGGCCACAGAGACTCTCCCAGAAGTTAGGGAGCCAAGTGAGCAAGTGTTCCTCTCTTATTGAATAGATTGGCCCTAACGCCTGACCCCCTGTCCCTGCTTCAGGGTCTTCTCACTACAGCCTTTTCCTGCCTTCAGAGCATCGATGGCTACTATCAAACTGTGATTCTAGGGATGGCATGAGTGAGAAGGGTGAGATCCAGGCCCAGCTATTAGGGGTGGTGATTAGAACATCTAGTGATAGAACATTTGGAGGATAAAGCAGTAAGGAGACTGATGGAGGGGGCAGTAGCTACAGTTGAGAAGCAGGAACAGGAATCTGCTAGGGAAGAGGATCCCCAGAAAGACCCAGGAGTCTCTTCTAGGAAACAAATACACATTTAGAATAAAAGGCAGGAACTAAAAAAAGAAGCTCAAAGAGTATAGAAACAGCCAAAAGTTAAATAGTGGCTAGAGACAGAGATAAGAATTCAGCAGGGAGGAGAGCAGGTCCCCAGGCACTGACAGACCTGGCCTTTTCAGGGGGCCCTATGTTTGGGGAACCCACTTCATGACCCAGAAGTACAGGCTCATGAGAAATGAGCCTGAGTCAGCTTCTCTCCAGACAGGGAGGCTTATGAGACAGCAAAAAGGCTGAAAGAGTGCTGCATGAAAGGAGGGCCCAGCTTTGTTCTTGCTGCTTTCAGACAGTACCTGCTTACACGTCTTAGTTCCCAGAAGCCTCGCTATTGAACAGAAGTTGTTGAAGTAGGTGCCATGAAAGACTCGAAAAAGAGATTCTTCAGCCCCAGTCCATTCCACAGGCTCTGAAGGTGCTTCCACTACACAGAGCTGAGGTGGGGCTGGACTAGCCTTCTGTTTTGTGGGGGTCTGACAGCGAGAGTTAGCCTCTAAGAGAGGGAGAAATACAAGAAACAGAAGGTGGAACACAGCTGTCATGAACAGTTGGCCACAAACTCAGAAGTATTTCATTCTACTTTAAAAAGGCAGTATAGTTAGGAACAAAAATATTCTGTCTCCATCACTTATAGATGAACCTGTGTAAAGAATTAACAATTTTATAAAACGCAGTAACATTTAGTGTTAGGCAGTGATCCTAGGTTTACCAGTGTCCTTGTGTAGAAAGAAAAGTTCATTTTCTGTTCATTGTACCTGAAGAACTGGAGGCCCAGTCATTGCCTGTGTCCCTGTCACTGTCCCCTTCTTTAGTCTCAGCCACGGCAGAGGCTGAAGTGTTGGAGCAAGAAGCACTGACCACGTGGTGCCTTCGCCGGCGACGACCAGAGCACTTGGAGCGAGGGTTGTGGAGCATGGCGTACTCCTTTGCTCCTTCCTGCAATGGACACATTACAGGTAGAAAACAGAAACAGGCCCAGAATCACCATATTGAGCCCATCATCACAAACCATCTTCTTCAACATCTGTGATTACGTACAATGATACTGTCTTTTTTATCTTTTTTGCTCCATACCATATAAGTGTGACCATAATACAGCTGCTTAACAAACATTCTAAACTTACAAACTCACAAAAGAGCTATCTTACAAAGTAATCTTTAAAAAGATATAATCTATGCATCTTCAGCTTTCCAGTGAGTTGTATCTAAAATTCATTTGCATATTAGCGGTTTGAAATTTGAGAACATATTCTCCGGCAGACGAGGAAATGAGGTTCAGAGAGGGGAAGGGACTTGTTTGAGAGTGTATACCTAATTGTTCCAGAGTGGGTACAAGAATCAGGGCTCCTCGCCTCCAGCCACACTGCTTTTTACAGTCTATTGCGCTGCTGTTTCAGTAATAAAATGTGTCATCCTTGAATTTGTAAAATATGACTACTTAATTCTGAAACTTCCCTAAAATCAGTATATTAAACTTGGAAGAATATTGTTTTATTACTTTATAGCTATGCTTTTTTTTTTTAAGACCAAATAACTATCATTCAACTTGATCATCTATCTTCTTAGCAGACTTGGTTCCCAAAGGCTTCTAGCTGTTTCTGAAAACTAAATCTACATGTAAAGGATAAAGGTTGACCATTACTAAGGATATTCAGAACAATATACTATAGGCCCTAAAGGAAATTCCAAAAAAGTTTTGAAATTAATTGAATCTGTTATTATATGCCTATACTTCAATGCGACACACACAGTACCACTTATAATGTATTCTTACTCGAAACATTTAACGTAAATATAGTTAAGCCTCCAGAGCTAATTCTAGCTCATGGGAAATAAAGGATAGAGTAATACATTAAATGACACCAAGAGAAAACAACAGACAAATCCAGAATGTGGGATATTCTGTAAGACAACCAGCCTGAACTTTTCAGAAAGAAAAAAAAAAGTAGTGTGATTATTCAAGATTAAATAAAAATTAAATGAAAAGACATAATAACCAAATATGATGCATGACTGTGTGATCTTGGTTTAAAAAAAAAATGCTATTTTTGGTACCACCGAAAACATCTTAGCTGTAATAATGTAGTTATATAAGAAAATGTATTTATTTTTAGGAGATGCATGCTGAAACAGCAAAGAAGCATCACAATATCTCCAATTTCTTTTCAAATAGCTTAGCAAAAGATCCATACACACAAATATAATAAAGCAAACATGAAAAAATGTTATTAAATCGGGGAAAAGTATCTTTCAATTTATTTGCATGACTAAAAGTTATCTTAATAAAACATTGAGGAAGGGAATAGTCCAGCATTATATTTGAATATGTATTCATTTATAAAAAGCAATAAAAGAAAACCTGTACATATATATTTCTGTAAGTTAAACACACACACAGCTCCAATTCAAACAAAAAGGTTTCAGGCTCTGAAATCCGAGCAGATGATATTTAGAGCAGGAAAGCTCTCAGTGCTCTTCAAATCTCATTCCATAAGACTAACTTTATAATCCTCCTGCCCCAGTATCTGGGAGCTCCTTAAGGGCAGAAGTCATGTTTTATTTGTACTTTATGACCCCTGGAGTGCTATGCTATGTACTGTCTCACTTGGTTTGTGTTCTCAGGGGCAGAAAGCCCAAGGACCATTTCCTGCTCAGCTCAATGTTCAACAAAGTTAACAATGGCAGAACAGCTTAAGAACATACCAGCAAAAGGAAGCAGTCTGTGCCACATGGTTCTGGTTCAATCTTGATTTCTTTGTTCTTGCGTTTATATACGTTAGGGGTGGCATGAAAAGCTGGAAAATACAACACTGTCTTGTTTCCAATGGTTCATCCACTTGACAGGATGGGGAGGAACAAAACTGAATTAGGGAGCCAGTGTAGACTACAGCTATAAACATGTGCACAAAATTTAATCATTTCTGATTATCAACACAATGCTTTCAAAGATAGAAGGTATTCGGGAACAATTATGTTGCTGGTTATTCTGTCCTGACCATGCAAAGCACACTGCACTATAACTGAACCGGCCCTTTGTAAAACTATCAACAGATCAGAAGCCAGGAACTCTACCTGATAAACTGAAATAAAAAGAAGGAAATGGTGGTTTGGAATGGAAAACCGGAGAGCCCTACTCACGGTGAAGGAAGCAGTCGTATTTAAAGCAGCGCCGGCAAAAAAGTGTGTGGAAGGAGTGCAGAGACTGCTCCCGCTGCACAGACTTGGCATTGGGGCCGTCGATGTTGGGTGTGCACTGAGGGGGAAGTGCATTAGGGTCTGACATTTCTGTCAGCTCTCGATACCTATTTAAGAAAAGAGAGATAAGAGTTCCTCCCAGGGAAATGTCTCTGCTGAAAAAATATAGATTGAGCACTGAGAGTCATCCAGGTATATTCTGCTAAGGGAGGGTGGGTATTTTTATGGGTCTTGTTGATGATGCAATGACGTATATCTAAGTGGGTAGACCACTGTAATTATGCTGGGCTGGGCATATATCTGAAAGTAAGAGGAGGGAAAGATTTGATAAGTATGGTGCTGCAGTAACTCTCCGGAAATATGGCAGAATTTTAAAAGTTCTCTGCCCAGACTTACTCAAAAGCCAGCAAACAATGACCCTTAATATGGGAATGGGCATTTAGAGGTAAGCAAGTAAGGAAGAAATATTCAGATGCAAGGGCAAATCATAATGCATTTACCATAAACAAAGCTTTATATTAATCAATTATAGGCTTGAATAAAAATTTTGCCAGAGTACACTACATGGCCTGAGGGGGACAGCTATCCTTACCTCTCCTTCATGTCATCTGGGACACCATTCTCAGGGAACATTGAGGCAATAGCACTGAAGATCATGTCGTTTGGGAACTGTTTCTTGGAACTCTTTTTGTTGCCTGAATTTGAAAAGACAAAAAGCTCCTAAGTGCTATCTATAATCAGAATATGTAAACAAAGCTGTTTGGTCATTTTTCCTTTTGTCACAGCATTTCAATTAGAGCTGCTTTGTTAACCTAACCATTGACTGTTTAGGAACACATAAAGAAGGTCAGGGTTACCTGAACTTATTTAATAGGCTACCAGTAAATAAGGAAATTGGAGCCATCTACATATTAACACAAAATCCACATTACAAGATAGAATCTGGAGGGGAAAACCAGAGTTTTCACAGAGACCTGAATATAGAAGAATTCCATCATAATGTTGATGCTGAAGAATAACTTAATTATAGCGAGAGAGACACTATGTACCTGGACATACAGTATAATTAAATAACGGAGCAAAATTAAAAATTAAATTAATATTAACAAGGAAAATGCTCATAAGATTAAATAAAAAGAAATATAAAATTATATATGTGTATACACCACAGAGAGCATGATCCCAATTTTACATAACATATATAAACAGGTTGATATATGTGCTTTTTAAAAATTGAGATATAATTGTCACATAACATTGTATTAGTTTTAGATATATACACATTTTTTAGGTCTAGAAGGAAATATTAATGCTGGTTATTCCAAGGTAGAAGGATTATATGGTAATTTTATTGTCTTCTTCATAACTTTCCATGTTTTCCAAACATACCACTCTTATAATTAGAAATGAACAATGATTATTCTCTAAGTTCTTCTATCTTCTTCTTCAGCTAGGTCACACCTATCTTAAGCTATTAGTCAATGACCACTTTTCCTTTTAAGTGTACCAATGACAAGCATCAACAGCCTTTACTAAGCAATAAACCTTTCTGTTTTTTCCTTCTTCCCTCTCCTTGTTACTTTCAAAATGGAATAAAGAAGTAGTGCTATTTACTTTCAATAGCATGTCGTTTTCTCTTCCTTGTTACTGGCAGATCTTCTTTGCTGTCATCTTGCTTTCCATCTGAGGTGTCATTGTGTCCTTCTTCCTCCTCATCTGAGTATTGATTCAGGGCATCTACCAACTCCAGGAAAACAGCATCACTAATCAGGACAGATCCAGGGATCATCTCTGAAACATAAGGATTAGATGGGTGAGCAGTGGTTGTTTCATACTCCATTAGTCCTCCTAGGCAGCTTTTCTTGTATTCATTCCCAAGGCCCAGATAGATAACATACGTACACTTTTATATAGACAACCAGGGAATTGCATCCATTGATCAGCTCTTACAATTGCAACGGTTCAGTTGGCTAGAGGAGAAAATCGAGTTACAGATTTTACTCCTCCTGGGGTACTTCACTTCCTCAGTCATAGGTCAATCTGTACTTATGGTCCAAAATCTCACAAAAAAATGTAGAAACAGTACAAATTGGACAAAGAATGATAAAGTGAAAAGGTACCTGGTTTTGCTGCTGATCGGTCAATAGTGACTTCTTTCAATCAAAAAACAGCACTTTTCAAAAGACAGCTCTTTTTCTAACATCACACTATTATATACTACACCTTAAGAGAAAGCCTTTGAACACTAGGGGGCGTTGTGGATAAATGCATTTCAACAGCATCACAACAGCACCCATAATTGTCAAGAGCAGGTAAGGCTATATTGGTTTGCAAATTGAGGAGGAGTCTCTCCCCATCTTCCCACCTCTTACACATTGACAGCCTTTTCCAGAACTACAACTAAATCCAAATGACTTGCTTTTAGGAAAGTCAGGATATTATAACTTAGCCAACTTCTGAGAGACCCAGGAGCTATCTGGATCAAAGAAGAAAGAAAGGTTATGCTCATTGCCATTCTCAGAGAAAGGAAAACGAAGGACAAATGGCCTTGGCTGGATTTATGGAAAACTTTAAGATCAAACTTAATTATATACTAAACTTTCTCTCCAGCCACAGATTACTATATGATCCTTTTATGCCTTAACTCCTTTTAAAATTTAACTGGAATATTTTTAATATAACATTTCTACTCCCAGCCATGTGATGACAGTGAAATATTCTTCAGTGTACTGTATGTCATGAGGCAGCAGATAAAAGGAAAATGATGATACACCAAAGAAGAAGCACCATTCGAACAGTTTTCTCCCAAAGGGCTTGGCACCACTACCTTCTTCACCGTGGACTTTCCCATCGTAGTTATTGATCAGCTCCTCAATAAACGTCTCATCTTCTTCTTTCACCTCATCTCCCATGTATGGAATATTGCACAAAACTGTCTCATCTTCTACCTGAAATCAAACCAGATGTGATTCATTCTACAAATCCACTATGTGTCTCCTCTCTTCTGTAATGAAATTTTTGTGGGCCATTTTTGCTGCTTGAATCTCCTGAAAATGACTTTGGTCACAGAGTTTCTTGCATTTTAAAGACCGGCCATTTAGTTTTGCCAACAAAACCTCAAACAGAAGGAGGCAATGCTACTTTCTGGGGGAAAAAAAGTCAGTTTAACTACTTGAGAATATTAACTACCAAATGTTTAGAACGATACTAAAAATTATATTTTCACTAATACCTAAAATTTGACAGCACATTTATCTTTCACAGTGATTCTATTATCTCATTTTTCCCACTAAATATCATTGTTTAGTGGGAAATAGGTAAAAATATCACCTAAAAACAGTCTAAAAAGTTTTCAATTCTAATTCTTCTCAGAAGTAGAAAGACAGATAAATGAAAAGGAAGGCTTCCAAGAATATAATATGTTATATAACCACAATATTTAGAAAACTGGGCAATCATAACATTTTTAGATATTCTATTAAACACACTAAGACTAACCTCCCATAATAATAAAAAAGTATGATTACAACTCATGTCAATTATACTCAATGGGAACCTAAAGTCAATCGCAGTATGAACTACGAATATTTTCTGGCAATAAACAATACTAATAGATTTCTTTTGGTTCAGCACAGAACATGGTCAATTTTTTTTCTTTATTATTATTTTTTTTACAGTCAATTCTTAAATCCTCAAGTATCAAGGTAAAATTAAAGTTTTATTCTAAGAGAGGATTCCCTTCTGTAAATCTATATCCTATTCCAGTCAGCAGAATTGCTATCTGTCACCAGGCAGATGAGAAGCGGTAGAGAAAACTGATTATCAGAATCAGCCTAAAGGCCCACATGAAAGGATTGTAAATCCCAGTGTGCCTCCTTTATCTCAGGTGTTTTCAGAGCATCTTGCCTTTGGGGGATTCAGGAAGGATTGCACCATCAGCAGGGAGTTGTCAACCTGCTTAAGCCTCAAGTGTCTGATGTAGACTGCATTTAACTGCACATAATGTTACAAAATTGGGTCAAGGTAGTATGGGAAAATTGGAGTCTTGCCCAGTCTCATTCATTCAAAAAAGAACCAATGTCAACCCAGAAGTAGTACACTTCAGAGCACAAGTTAGAACAACCTGCAAGATACTTTTTAGAGCAAATAAATTATAAAAACCTTCTGCCCTATACATCTGAGCTTTGTTAAATATACTCTAATAATATTTACCTTAAAAGGAGTGCCAGCATATCAACATAAGAAAATTAAACAGTTTAAACAATCACCACAGAGCTTTCAATACATACCATAAAGTTCTGCTGGAGAGGGGACCAGGAATACATGATGGGAACCAACGCAACTGTGTTCAGAGACCTCATTAACATATGCTGGCTTGCAAATCCTGGGAAAATGCTCTCTATGGTACACTGAAATATAAGCAACGACATGGAGAGGGAAATGGAAACCCACAATCCAAGACAGAATTATAGTTTCCTTCCAAATGATCCCAGTAGCCTTCTAATTCTTCTAATTCTTCCAAATTAATAAGCTGAGGGTTTTGTAACAGTCATTTCCTAAAAGGAACCACTATACCGTAAACCTGTGGAAAGCAGGAACTATCTCTTATTCACCTTTGTATCCTCCATGAGTCCAGTACAGTGCCTCTCACACTCAATGATGTTTATTTCAAATCCCACACTTGATGTTTATTTCAATCTAAAAACTGTTGGTCTCATTAGGCTGTACACAACAGCAAAGGGCCTCTGAAAGTCCTAAGAGATGAGGAGGATGAGGAAGTTTTCCTGAAAGCCTAAACTTTAACATCAACATAGCTGCATAGGTGATAGGGACAGTAGAGGGGGAAGCAAAAGAAGTTATAGTCATATTTTGCTATGGGACACAAAATTACTCTTAACACATTACCTGCTTTTTATATATTAAAAACATTATCTCTTGAAGAAACTAAAATGATTTGTAAATTTATAATAAGGGGTATCCCTTTGATCAATATACTCCTGTCCATGATCCAGGGCATTCCTTTTCCAATAATATTAAAGTACCTGACGTGCCAAAGCCACCAAAAAAAAAAAAAGAAAAAAGAAAGAAAGAAAGAAAGAAAAAGAAAAAAGAAAAAAGGTTGCTTTGAAGCCTGAACCAGAGTTCAGGAAAGCAGACAGTAAATGTCTTGTTTTTCTACAAAACACTCATGGTTATGTTCATTAACTGAGGAGAACAGGTTCTTTTGGCTACAGATTTACCATCTTAGTTATTCAAAGTTGACTATAATAGCTGTATCTATTATCCTTACTTATTTTCTAATCACAAATACAAGTCCAAGGAAGAGAGGAAGGCTGAGCTTCAACACCCAGAAGTACCTTTTTGAGAAAAGGATGCCCACTCACAGGCTTCATCAACTGGACAGGTTGAACACGAAGTTTCTTCCATTCTTCATTGAGGATCTGGGTTTTTTCTTGAACCTTTGCAAAATTTGCTACATACAGAGCCTAGCAAAGTCAAGAAAAAAATTGTTAGGATTTCAAGGGAAGAGTTAAAAAAAAATCCAACCCCTCCACACTGGATCGATATATTCAAATATAAAACCTTTCACTTAGGAATTTTTTTTTTTTTACCTTTGCACCCATATTTGCCTGAAGCCGTTTAAGTTGTCGAAGTCGCATGTATTCAGATTTAACTTTTCTTTTCCAATAAGTAATACATTTGGAAGTTGGGGGATTTGGTATATCCATTTTGCTGTAATCTAAGAGAAACATGGATAAGAAAACAGTGTTTTACTGCCTGGAAATAAAGCATTTTTCAAACTCAAATAAACATGGTCAGTTATGCTTTCATTTCCATTACATTTATTCCCAAAAACATATGTTTAAAGAACCCAAATCTATGAATTCAACAAAAAATTCAATTAAAAGATTTCACATTAGTAATTCTTGGTCAGATTACCAAAAAGCTTAGCTTCTGCCTTCCTGTGGTACCTTGTTTTCAATTCAGCACTCAAGAAGTTCTCCCACAGATAATGAGGAACTTGGATTACTTGGAAATTTGGAAGCCTACCCACTACCTTGATTAACAAAAATGTTTGGCAAGAATCAAGTTAATATCAAAGAGCTTCATGGAAAGATCCACACTACAAAACTATACCAACCAAATTATCTAAATCTACCTAGCAATAAAGATCAGATATGACAACAGCATAATTTCGTCTCCAGGGCAACAGTAAGACATATGAAAATATATAACACTACAAACAACTTTGGTGTTTGAATTAAGTTTTAAAGAAGTACTTATTGTAACACACTCTACCTACCTCATAAAATGCAAGGGGAAGTGTCGAGTTTTATAATGTGCCTTCCGTTCTTCAGAGGAATGGGAAGACATAAATGCAAAACAATTGTTCAGCTTTTCAAAAGAGAACAGACAGTGATTTTTAAGTCAGTGAAGCATATTTAGACCCTGATCCTCTCAGTAGAATGCTCCCCCATAACTACAAAGACTATGAGGTCTCTGCTACCACTATTTCTCCATGTAAGTCAGTTCCCAATGATACCTGATGCCATTTGGAAAGAGTCCTTTATTTTTTTTGATTCTATCTTTCCAGTCATGTCTACAACTATATTCTCAAAATTTCCAAGCCTGCTATTCTGCTTTTCTGAATGAATTTTTAGGCTCAGCCTGCCGGCCTATCAATTATTTTAGAGAAAGAACAAATATTAAGTACATGTAAAAATTCGATAAAAATCTATAAGATTATATTTTTACTCTATGTTAACTACTTAGGTTTCCTACAGAACTAGTTCTACTTATTTCACTTAATATTTTAAATTTCTGAAAATATTATGAGGAGCTATAAAGAGCCAAAATTTGAAACAGAAACTAAAGTTTCAGGCCTCGATCTTTAATATTTCTAAAAATGTCTTCTTTTGGAGTTTAATATCATATTTCTAAAGAAGTATTTTTAAATTACCTTTTTTTCCCATAAGAATTGACAGCACAGACAAGAAAACAGTAAAATTTAACTGTCAAATATATATGCCACAATCAGATCATAATTATAATATCTCATGCATATGGACATTGTTTCATTTGATAAACCAAATGGATCAGTGTAACGTGATATGAAATTTAGAGAATAAATAAAGGAAGGAAGGAATAGCAAAGAATCAGACTTGCTGTGTTTACTGTAAATTCAATCAAGTGATTCAAGCTCTTAAAAACAAAATTCCCTGTGAGTTAAACATTATCTCTATGGAAGGGGGAATGAAACAACATAATCTAAGTATTTGAATCCAAGAATGCTAAGGTGCCGAGTTATAAAAAAAAAATTTAATCTGACCTGAATTTCTTTCCTACAAATTGCACCATCTCTATTCCTCTTACATCTTTTAAATACTTCCCATTCTTCTATGGAATGGGGCCAAAAGAGGGACTCTTTTTTTGAATGATAAAACTATTTAAGAACATACACCACACTCAAACGTAATACCATGTAGTTGTTCATATAATTTGTCCTGAACAAGCTTAAGAATAGTCTGCTTCAGAAAATGAAAAAATGGTTCATATGTAGGATAAAACTGGCCCCCTCAGAAACTTTAGGTCACACTTATTGAGATACAAATGACTCAAATTATATAGATTATAATTCAGTGAGACATCATAACCTCCTAAGAAAATGGGTTTTAATTGCAATTCCACTTCTATTCTTTTTGGAACTCATTTCTCTTTTTGAAATAGTAAGCTTAGGGCAGGTTGCTCCCGTCATTTAAAACTAAAGATCAAGAAATGGAAAAGAACATAATCCACAGCTGCAAGGGTGTGTGTGCGCGTGTGCGTGCACGTGTGTAGATTTCTTAGAGTGAAAAATATCAATATTTTTATTAAAGGAGTTATAACTGAAATGTGATCTCCTATAGTCTGTCAAAAGAGATGACAGTAAATATACCACATTAGTCCAGTAATTAATGGCAGTATTTCTAATTTTACTCAAGTACTTTATCTGGCCAAAGGAGTATATACATACACACAAAAATGTCACTGAGTTTTAATCAATTATAATGTAAAATAAGTCAGACTTCCTCCTTTTACAATAAAAGTGATATTTGAATCTCATGTGACCATGAGCCAATATTTATTTTGCTTAGCTTTTTAATGGGTCTTCAATGTCTCTAAAGTTTATTTGGCAATTGGTCAGTCCCCAAAGAGTGTATGAGGCATTTGGGACATACTGTTTAGATCAGATACGTATAATTAAATAAACACATGAAATATGGCTGTAAGAGGGGTTCTCACAGTATCTGGACACTAACCAACAGATATCACTTCAAAGGTTTAAACAAACAAACAAACAAATGAAATATTCAGTATTCACTCACTAGAACAAATTTAAAGAAATGGGTTCATTCATTTGGGCAAAAGGAATTGCACAAAAAAATACTTTATATTCTACTAGATCTATTCTTTAGTTACTTAGACATGCAAAATGGCATTTATTTTCCAGTTACATTCTTAGCTAGTACTCAAGAGCTTTTCATTATGTTCCCTTATACATTGAGAGTAAACTCCAAAACATGCTGCTTTGGTCAAGAAATTTAAAAGTACATCTTTATATAATTAACTCCTACAACTCAATAAGATAAGCAACACAATAAAAAATGGCAAAAAATTTGAACAGGTACTTCACCAAAAAAGATACAGGAACAGCAAACAAGCACACAAAAAGATGCTCAATATTATTAGTCATTAGGGAAATGCTAATTAAAACTACAATGATGTACTATAACACATACACTAGAATGGCTAAAATTAAAAAGACTGATAATACTAATTGCTGGTGAGCATGAGGAGTAACTGGAATCTTCATATATTGCTGGTAGGAATGCAAGAGAATATAGCTACTTTGGAATAGTTTGCCAGTTTTTTTTTTTTTAAATAAAGTTAAATATATACTTACCATATAATCTGGCATACAATTTCTAACTATTCAGGAGAAATGAAAATATATGTCCCCACAAAGACATGTACACAAATGTTCATAGCATCTTTATTCATAATAGCCAAAAAATGGAGACAAGACAAACATCTATGGATTGGTGAATGGATACAAAGTGCAGTATATATATACAATGGAATACTCTCAGCAATAAAAAGGAATAAACAGTTGCTATACATGTACAACACATCTCAAAAGCATTGTGCTAACTGAAAGAAATCAGATACAAAAATTACATACATGATTCCATTTATATGACATTCTACTAGAATAATTCCAGAAAGGGCAAATCTACAGCGACAAAACAGATCAGTGGTTGCCAGGGGTTGGAACTGGGGAAAAGGATTAAAAGGAAAGGTGCATAAAGGAATTATTTTGGGATGATGAAAATGTTCTATACATTGGTTGTGGTGATGGTTATCTGACTATGTACTTTTACAAAAATTCACTGAACAATATACATAATATGGTTAATTTATTGCATGTAAATTTTTACCTCAATAAAGCTGATTAAAGAAAAAGTCTTTCTTGATGATAGATCAATCCAGTATTTTCTAAAGACCTACTATTAAAAATCTGTAGGTAATTTCACCTTAAAAAAAAACTCGAGTAACTTCAGAATAAATAATAATAGAATGATCAAAATTGATTCATTAACAGCAAAAAATGTTACACGTATACTAATGTTATATGTTAATAATAGGGGAAACTGTATGTGAGGTTAAACAGGAACTCCCTATATTCTTTATAATTTTTCTGTAAATCTAAAACAGTTATAAAAAAAAGTTTATTTTTAAACAAGATTGATAATCAGAAATAATAAGTACCTTATTTACATGTCAAATTTCTATAGGCAAAGAAAGCCATAAAAATTTGGGCATCTTTCCCTAGCAAATTGGATCTCAATTTGCTTCAAAGGCTAAAATTAGAATGTAGTCTGTCACTAGTTGGAAATGGGAAAACATTATGAAAATATTTCAGGACAAAACATTTAAGGAATAATATTCTTAGCCTTAGAGAGACTGAGATCAGTATATAAAAGTCCCAAATTATGAAGTTCTTTCATCCACATAAAGGTGTCCCTATGCAGAAAAAGCTTGTCTTAGGGACAAGATTCATGTCTTTAATACTTTCTTTTTTATAACAAACAATTTTATTAACCAGCAGGCTAAGTATGTCTTTGGAGGCAGATGGCAGTGTAGATATTTAAATTTTCTGTCTCATTCTTTCCTTTTCAGTTCATGGTAGAGTTGAAACATAAACAGTAGGGGTGAACCTACCTCTGCAAAAAGCTCTAGTAACACACAATTGAATCATTCTAGTGATCACCAATTTCAACATTCCTGTTAAAATCAACTCTGTGGCAAGTTATACAATGACAGATCCTTAAACCAGGATCTATTAAGCACATCTTTAATTTATACCCTCCCACTTCTCTAACGTATTTATATTTGTTATTAGTTTGAGCTTCTGGGCACTATACACATAGAAAAAACCTTACTAACAGGAAGCTGTGACCCTGAATTCTGATTTAAATTATAGCATTAATATTTCCTATTGTTGCTTTATTAAAAGAACCAGGTCATTTGCACTAGAGACAATGGTGATAAGAATTAAAGCAGGATTAATTTTTATGAGACCCAAAGGAAAACACTGGCTCTTAGGATATACAATGCTGATTTAGAAGCATTAAAGCAATCTCCTAATAGGCTAGAGCCCTTCCTTGGCTGGTTCTGTACTACACTAGCATAAATCTTAATATTTAGTGACTGCTCATTATTATTCAACAAAAATAAGACTTTTACTTTTTTCATTTTGAATTTTAGTATTAGGGTAAGTGTGTCAGAGAACACAACACACCAGAGGCACTAACCTCTAATTACTCATTAATTCCTGACTTTAAGGTTTGGAGCACTGACAAAAGGTGTGAAGGAGCCCAAAATACAGTATAACAACAACAAAAGTTGGAGACTTTCTGGAATGGAGGTATTCCCTAAGAGCAGTTTTTCCTTTATAAACCCTCCCCCTCACTCCTAACCTAACTGGTATCATTCTCTTCACTTTTCTCTATGAGCCTTTCTTGTTTCTCTTTCATTTAACTACCCTATGTAGAAACATAATGTGTTTTTAGTATTGCTGCCTAACACCTTTTTTGGGAAATTGCTAGTTAACAAAGAAGAAACTTTTTTTTACAAAGTAGAAACTTTAAAACTTAGTCCAAGACAGGAAAAAGATACACTATTTAATTAAATGAACTGATGAATTGTTACACGTTTCATATAAGGCATAAAGCAAGGGCAGGGGCTGGTACCCCCAGGACCCCCAGGAAGCCACTTTTCAGATATCAAAAATTAAATAAATGAAATTAATATTTTAAATAGTTTTTAAAAGGCATGCTAATTCAAAGGCAAGTAAGATAAGAGAAACAAGGGTGACAATATTTTCTCACCTTTCCCCTTCTCATAAAAGTCATCTTGGGAGTAAAATTTCATTTTTAATCCTAGGCTCCTTATTCTAGGGTTGTTTCAAAGAGAATTAAAATAACACCATAAAGAAAAGGTCATTTCAACCTCAGGGAGTTTTAAAGCTGTGCCTTGGCCTCAAGTTCCAATGATTTGACTACAAATACTCTGCCAGTTAGTAGCAGAATTAGGATCTAGATCTCCCGATTCCCAACCCCAGAGATCTGACTACTATTTATATATTCCACAAATATGTACTGAGCACTTGTGTGCCTGGCACTGTTTTACGTGCTTACGGTACATCAGTGAATAAAAAATAAACATCCCTGCCCTGGGAGAGTTAATTCACACGGTGATAGACACACTCAGCAGAAACCTTGACAATAATAGTATCACTACATTTTTACAGTCTTTTTATCCCTCTAATATGATTTTTTAAAGTACTTATCTCCTAACACATTCTTCTATGTAAATAAGTTATGTCTTTTATCAACGCCACACCATCCCAGCTCTGGGGATTCCAAGGCTTAAAATAGACGAGCTCTCCCAGAAACCTCAGATAGCACGTTCTCAGACAGGAAACTTCATTCAATGTCGGTTTCTTAAATTTAAAAGCACCAGGTGGGGAATTTTTCTCTTCAAAGACGTCATGTCAGCAAAGGTGGAGGAACAGACCACACTTTCAATGCCGTTATAGTACGCAAGCACTTGCTTGTCCACCTCGGCTCCTTTTCTCATTCTCACCCCTCTAGCCCTAGGCTCCACACCTAGGCTACTCCATTTAGTCTTATATTACACCTATGAAAGCCCGCTCTCAACATTCCACCGGCGGCACTGACATGCTTCCACATCCCTTCTCCCTATCCGCCCTCGAAATAATTTCTCAAGAGTCACTTTTTACCGAAATAAGTTTGTCTAACATTTCCTAACAGGCATGTCCCAGATACAACACCTTGACTCTGCTTCAGGGCGCTTTTCCTTCAATCGTTTGATCCCCAGGAGAATTTCGGGGTGGGCAGGGATTGGCGCGAGACCAAATTTGGAGAGAAGCAGCCTCTTACTTAGGGCTGGGACTGGTGAGGGGAGCGAAGCACCTAGAGAGCAAAACCTAAGGAGGAGTCTTCACTGGCTCTACCCCGAGAGTGAGCGACCCCTTATATTTTGTACCGCATTCGCCTCACCCTAGTCCCCGGCCCTGTTTTTTACCTCCACCCCTTCCTCAACATCCCCCAAAGTCATCGGAAGCCGACACCCCGTGTCCGGCCCTCCCGGGGGACAGTCCCGGGTCCCTGGGAGTCCACCTCGCTAAGGGCCCCCGCTGGTGCCACCGCCCACCCGCAGCCTCCCTACGCCAGGGCTCCCGCCCACCCGGCCCATCCTGCCCTCCAACCGGAGTCCCCATCCCCGGGCCCGCCCCCGCCGCTCCTCCTCCCGACACACCGCCCTCCCCGCCTCAGACGCGGTACTCGCTGGGGGCTCTCTCGCCCAGTCGCCCCTTTTCCCCCAACCCTCGGGACTGGGAGTAGGCGCCTCGCTATTCCCGGCCAGGCCGGCAGGGCGCCCCTCCGTTTCCTCCCAATTCCCTGACTGCTTCGCCTCTCCCTCTCTCTGCCGGGGGTGGCGAGGTGCGGAGGCCCGGCCCCACCGCCCGGCCCGGTCTTGTTTACTCACTCACCCTCCATCCCGAGCCGCAGGGACCCGCCGCTAAGACGCCTGCGCGCCGCGGCCCCGCCCCCGCGCCGTGGCCCCACCCCGCGCCTCCACCGGCGCGTGCGCACTGCGCCGCCCGCCCCACAGGTCGGGCTACCTGGGCTTCCTTCTTCGCAGGTCTGTCAATTTGGCGCCAACATCCTGAACTAAGGAGTCGGAAGTGGTGCAGCCCGAGCCCGATAGTTTCCCAGGGGATAGGTAGAATTCTTGAGACACCTTGAGGAGCCACTAATATCTCTTGAAGACCTTATCCGGAGGTGACACCATCCCCCACAGGCTGGTGACAAGCCACGTCTCACTTCGGCATTTAAAGCCAACCCGGAACCCCTTCATACCGATCCCTCACACCTACTGATACCCACAAAAACTCGTGTATGTACTCTCAGTTACTCTTGCTTTATTTACACTCCACTTCCCTATTTCTGTCAATAGTTTCTTCAGTCATTTAGATTCAAAGTAGCCTTGTATCAGAGTGACTCTTCTGAAGATACCTGTAAGTTACAAAGGCAACTTTACTGGAGAGAAATTTGGTAGACATCACCTTAACCAAATGATCAAAGTTAACATCGCTAGTGATAAGAGATATTCTTGTTAGGTTGCGTCCCTCTCAATATGATGTAATAAGGGCACAAAATCACATCTGGAGTATTCTTGAAAAAAAATGCATAAGTTGAATTAAATCATGAAGAAGCATTAGACAAACCCAAAATAAGGAGCAATCTATGAAATAACTGGACAGTATCTTCAAAAAATGACAAGGTCATGAAAGAAAAAATAAAGTGAGGAACTATCCCAGATTAGAAGAGACTGAGGAGACATGACAACTAAATGTAATGAGTGATCCTAGATTGAGTCCTTGTCCAGAAAAAGGACACCAGTGAGGTAATGAAATTAGAATATGGTGCACAGATTACTTAATAGTATTTTATCAGTCTTAATTTCTAGTTTTGGCAATTGTACTTCCTCAACATTTGAGGAAGTTGACTGAATGGTATACAGGAACTCTGTACCATTTGTGACTCTTGTAAATCTGAAATTATTTCAAAATATAAAGTTAAAAATTTAAATACAAAATAACATTACCTTAAATTTGTCCCCAAGTATATAACTATAAAAGCCTATAATGTTTATTTTTCAAATAATCTTCATAACAACCCTACGAAATAGGTAGGGAGGATTTCAGTTTTACACACAAGGCTATTATGGCATAAAGGAGTTAAAACACTTGCCTTACAAAGGCTAAAAATTTCTCTGTCAGGTCTTAAACTTGGGTCTTTGGATTTCAGATTTAGTGTTCTTTTCCTTTTATCAGAAACTTTGACTTTGCTGTTTTTCTCTTGCTTCTATCCAATTGACTACCAAATAAAGGCAAAATTTCTTTATATTCAGCAGTTTACAATGATGCTCCTTTCCATTTCCAATGCCTTATAAATCAGTGATTCTCAAACTTGGCTCACATTGAAATAACCTGGGGAGCTTTAATATCCGATGACTTCCTCGTACCTCCAGAGAGTCTAATTGGTCTGGAGTATGGCCTGGACTTCGCAAGTTCTAAGAGCATCCCAGGTGATTCCACTGTATGACCAAATTTGAGAACCATTACACTGCATAAATAATTGTTGGAAAAAAAGAATGTGGATTATCTAAGGAAAGATGTTCAGAAGATCTGAATGTCAGGACTGAGACCGGTGAGAAATTGGGGAACCACTAACATATTGATGATAACTAACACTATGGGAATGGACAGCACTGCTTTGGGAGAGTATGCCAACTGACAAGAGGAGAGCTACCAAGAAATTTTGCAATAACGAAGAAAATATGGTTACAGAAATACTTTGAGATGGAAAAAAAGGGAGGCGAGGGAGTTTATGTTAAAAGTTGTAGATCAGACTGCTGCAGCCCAGCTCAAGCTCCACCTCCTTATTAAGCCTTTCGGCTCTCCTAGATCTCCTGTGCTTCAACTTCAGTTCCACTTTACACTCACTACCATGCTGTATACCTTTATCGTGTCCACCAAAATACTTGGCCTAAGACTAAATCCAGGGTTTAGTAATCCTTGTTCACTGTAGGATTATAAAAACAACTTTCCACATCACCAATAAGTGAAGGCTTCTTGGGAAAGATATGTCTGCCAATTGGTTCCTCATCATTGTGATGGGAGAGGGTTTTTCCTAAGACCAGGCTCTTTCTTAGCTGACCATGGTCCATGAGAAACTATCAGCCAAACTTTGTTTGGCCAGCTCTTCCTCTACCACTTTTTCTTTCTCAACTCTTCAGGTTGTTGTCCTATAAATTCGTAGAAAAACTGTTGGCAAGTGGTCAGCAACTGGACCTTTGAAAAACAGTACCATCACCCCTGCTCCACTCCTCCCAGCCCCACCCCCAGGCAGTTAATAGGAGAAAGGAATAACTGTGTCATTCCTGGCTTCCAGTTGTTCATCTTGCTGTTAAACTGGAGGACTTTGGGGCCGAAAGAAACTGGACAAAGTGTGCTGAGTAGCCTAATAGAGCTGGTTCTTTTTCTGAAAGTTCCCTAATGCAGAAAAATTAAATTTTGTGTTTAATTTCTGAAACCTGATGCCTGATTTCCCTTGGCAGTCATTCTCCTGGACTTGGCTGAGAGTCCAGCAACACTAGTATTCTGATTTATACCAGCTCAACTTGCTCCCTGGAGAAGAAGAGTATGATTTACTTGACCATTTTCTTAAATCTTCTTAATTTGCATGCATTTTAGTATGATCTTATTGGCTTTAATATGCTGTATCTCTGACCACTGGCCCCAATGAAGCTTTAGGGAAGACTGTTCTCTTCTGAGCACTCACATCCCCATTACAAAGCAAGATTTTGTTCTACCCAGTGGTTAGACATGACATGTTATATGTTCTGCTCCTTCTGGGGCAGGCAAGTTCTAATTGTACTTTTTGTCCCTTTCTGGTCTTCAGGCCACTGATAGGGAAGGAGATGATGCTTCCCAGAATTCAAACAGAACTTGCTGCACTATTTCCTCCTCCCTTGCAATCTTCCTCCCTTTCTTCCAGCCCCCTTTGGATGGTGACCCCTTGACTCATTCTGCCCCTCCCTTGTAAATCCCACAGTGATATCAAATAGCATTTCTCTGAGGGGACACAGAGGACTGAGGAAAGGTTGGGTCCCAGACAGTCCTGGACAGGGAAGTGTAAACACAGCTGTGGAGATGGGAGCAAACCATCTTCCCTCCCCCAGTTCCCACCCAGAAGCAGGGAAAGGCCATCCCGCCATGGAGAAACAAACAACAAAACAAAGCAAAGCACAACCTAAAAGCCTGCAGAAGGTCACCAGAAACTAGGGCTGCTGCCCAGGCCTTGGTGGGGCCAGCTCAAGTGCCAGTCCCCTCCCTGAACACGTCTGAACACTTAGAGGCACAGGCAGTTCCAAAGCAAATTGAGGCCTGACATTACTGAACCTGGAAACATGGCTCAATTTTTAAAGCCTCTCCACTCCCAGACACTTTGTCTTCTGATCTCAAAAACACAGCATTCCATCCCCAGGTACTTAGCTCCTGACCCCTAGTTGCTTAGGGACCATAATAATGCATTCAATTCAGCAAGTAAGAACAGGTCCACAATAAACCTTTGTCCATGACTGTTATAAAGTTTAAACTCTGAGCTTCCAAGCCAAAATATTAGAAAGGGCCTCCTCAGCCTTTGTTAATTACAAAATAAATACTTCCAATAGGAAAGGATTTTCTCTTTGGGGGATTACTTGGGTGGGATCTATGCCTTGCTTTGCACATACTCTATAAGCACCAACCCCGAAGCTAGGGTGGTGCTGCCCATTTCTCACTCTCTCAGCACAGTTAATATAGGGCCTTGATCCCACCAGACACGCCTTTGGCACAGCCCTGCATGGGAAGTAGCCTTGATTGGGTAAACGGCTAATGAGCTGTGTGCTTCCTTTCTGACCATCAGTGTCCTCAACTGTAAAATTGCAGAACTAGAGAAATGAGAATAGCCTTCAAATACTGACTGCTCATGATGTGCCTGGCAATGTGCTAAGTACTTTACAATGGGTCATCTCATTTTATATGAAGTCAATAATATTCTCATCCTCATCTTACAGTGGAGGAAACGAGTGCTTAAAGGGATTCTGGAACTTTCCTCAAATCACCAGCTGGTGAATGGTGTGGCCAGGATTTGAGCCCAGTCATTCTGATCCCCAAACCCATGCTCTGAAACACTCCACTCTCTACCTCTTCCTTTCTCTGAGGGCTTCTAGCTCTGACATCATGATTCTGGATGCTCTCCATGACTTTCTGCTCTCACCAGTGGTGCCAGAAAAGAGAGATGTGTTTAGGACTCTACTCTGCAAGTCCAGAGGAAAACAATTCCTGAAAGGCAGGGGGCTCCTTACCTCCTTTGTGTTGGAGATGCCTATCAAAGTTGGACACTTGACAGACCCCTATATCAGCAGGCAACAGCCTGTGTGGAAGACAAACAAATTCTAGCCAGACAGGAAAGGGGAGTGCCCCTTGGTTCTGTGACTTCCCCTCTCTATTTCCTGGTTTATCAGCAGGGTCCTGTGCTTCTGTTGCTATGGCCCTTTGAACTGTGGCTAGAATGGGATTCCAGGCTACAGAGACCCTTTTGGAGCAAAAAAAGTACAATACATACATCTACAGATTATATCTATGACACTGTATGTAAAGGAACAGAAGTAAATCATATTTCTTTATATATTTAACAAATTGCCTTTAGCATTTACATCATCATTAGACAGTGGACTGAATGTGAACTTATATCATCTCGCGTAATCCTTGAAAGATGCCTGGGAGGTAGGTACCGTTATCCCCATTTTACAGAGGAAAACACTGAGGCTCAGGGAGATTTACAACATTGGTCATGGCAACATGGCTGTTAAGTAGATTCGTTTGATTGCAGAGTCTGTATTCTTTCCAATAAATGGAATGTCATGTAACAAAAAGAACAAAAATTTAAAACTGGAAGGATCCCAGAATATCTTAGAAATCTAGTTGCCATAACTATATGTGTTACACATTATGATAGTAACTCTCACTTAGCGCATGCCTGTTAGTGCCAGGCATTGGACCACTTTACATGCATTATCTCTACTGCTTGGTGAGATACACACTAGTAACTAGTAACCCCATTTTTGCAGATAAGAAAACAAGCTCAGAGGAGTTAAGTAATCATACAAGGTCACATACAGCTAAATAAGTGAGAGTGCTGAGATTCAAACTCAAGTCTGCTCTTAACCACTAAGGTAACAGAAATATACATTAACTACAGGCCAAATACTGTTCTAAGTAATTTAAATCTTATAACTTATAGATATTATTAGCCTCATTTTACAGATGGGAAAAATATTGCCTTTTATAGTACTACTTAAGCTCACATTACAAACACTACATGTGTTAAAACACACATGCACTATTAGTGTCATATTTGCTTAACACATCTTGGTTCCTATTATGATCTAAAAAAATGATTTATTTCATAGTTTTTTCATTGTCCATCTAATGCATTAAGGTCTTGGAGGAAAGGATGTGAAAAGGCACTGCCTGTAGGTGAAGCAGGCACAGTCAAGAGGGGTTGTACTGAGTGAGGAAGGCCTTCTGGCCATAAGGAGCCTTGTCTGGTTTCCCTCCGGCCACTCTTCTGTCTCCCTTTCAGTTTGACTCTGTCTAGCACATTGGCTAGCAGGCAGACTTCCATCAGGTATTGTGGAGCAGATATAAAGTGCCAGGCCTTCAGCGTCAGGAAGACCTGGGTATCAATATTAGTTACATGACCTTGGACACATTATTTAACCTTTCTGAGCTTCGATTTCCTCATCTGTAAAGTGGTTCGCTATGTTACCTAATTTAACAGAGTTGCGAGTTTTGAATGAACCACTTTGTATGAAGCATTGAGCCCACTGCCTAGCATCCTCAGGGCATCCGCATGTTATACAACATCCAGCCTCCTGAAGTGCTGGGACAGGGGAGAACTGTTGCTGGAGATGGTTTCATAGGATGGTGGAGGAGTGGAGGAAGGGTGAAAGCAATTCTGGCATCTGGCTTTGGGTCCTGAGAGCAACCATGAGTCAGCCTTAAGTGCTGAGGGACCAGCAGTGTTCTCAGTACTCCTGGGCGTGTGCTGTGGTCACTTGGCCATAGTCCTCTTCAGTCACACTGTCTGAACGTTGTTCTTGTAAATCTGGCTGATTTCTTTTCAGAAAAACAGCCTCTACCATGTGATGTCATGGCTCAGCCTGGCTCAGGGAAGGAGGAGTAGTAAGTTGTACACTGAATCTTATTTATGGAGAGGTCGGTGGTCCTATAAAAACTTCTATCCTTCTCCCTTCCCTTCAAGACCCAATAATAATCAATACTCTGATTTGGAGTGAGATGGAGGTGATAAATCATAATGGTTAAGACATGAAGCTTAGCATCAAGCAGTTCTGGGTTCAAATTCTGGCTGTTAATTACTACCTCTGGGACCTTGGGCAAACCACTCCTGTTTTCCTATTTTACTCACGGACAAGATCATGCTGGTGTTATGGTGGTAAAGTTTTAAGAAATTTGTGCAAAGTGCTCAGTACATGTGTCAGGGAACACACTGTATAGCAAGCACGTAGTAATTATTCAATAAATGGTAGCTACTATTAAGTCCTCGGCAGTTGTTAGGAAATATAACTTAACCATTTTCTATCTTTTTACCAACTTGAAAAACAAAGTTTTTTCCAATAGCCATTTTTCCCTCTGAGCAATGGTCATGCTACTCATACCTAAGGTGCCATCATTCTGGAGATGAGAAAGCTGGGGAGAGATGGAGAAGTTGTGTCCCTACAGCTCCTCTCTCCAGTTTGGAAGGATTAGCCCCACCCAGCCAGGACTTCTGGCTTTCCTGACCCTGAATCTCTCCCACATCTTCTCCTGTGCTTTGTTCTTCATTTTGCAGACAGCTGGGGAAGAGACCAGTATGTGTAAATGTCTCTACACGCGGCGGGGGTGGGGGTAGGGTGGGGGGTGGGAGTAGGGGGAAGGCCGAGGATTAGAAATGGTACTTCTTCTGACTGAGTCATCGCTACTCCTGCTTCAGGAGGAATGGCCTTTAGCCTGTAATAAGAAGAGAAATTTACATGGTAGTAGGATCTCTACCCAGGAAAAGTCAGTCGAGGTTGGGGCCAGAAATCTCAGGTCAATGTTCGCCTGGACCAGAACCACAAGCCTCTGTTCCCAAAAGCACTAGGGTTGGAAGCGAGGTAGGGATAGAGGAATAAGGGAGTATGTAGGGAACTTAAAGACCAGATTCCACTGGCTATATGAAGAAAAAAGATGACCGAAAACAATACTATACTACAGTTAAAAGGAAAGAGGCACATCCATATATGGTATCATGGAAAGGTATCCAAGGCATACTATTAAGTAAAAAAAGAATCACTGAACAACACAGATATTAAATTAGAACATGGGACTATCTTCTATGGCAACTTGGAAGAGGAAGGTGAGGTCTCCAGTTCCCCTTCAGCCCCAAAGGACTTCCATAGCTGACCCCAAGTTACCAGGATGCTCCCAGGGGTTAACAAAAACATCCAAACATCTAACTGGTAAGGAAAGGAAAAGTCGGAAGAGAAAAATCAGGAGGAGAGAAAATCCCAAGATTTTCCAACAGGAGAGTTTAGATTTCCACATTCAGGAATGACTACTACAAGCTCTCCTCTGGAGGTCTCTACATCCCCATGCAAGCTTAACCCCAACACTAGGCTAAAAATCACACTTTCTACCAAGTCACCTATATTTTCCCTTCTGATTCTAAAGTCATTTTGTATATGAGAATGTTGAGCTCCAAAGATGTGAAATGGCCTGCCCAAGGTTACAAAGCAAGACAGAGGCAGAACCTGCCTTCAGCATCCTAATCAATGTTTGTTTGTATCCATTATGCAATACTGCCCTATTTAAAACCCAACATTTGCTTTTGTCAACTTTAGTTTTCATCCCAACCCCAGTCTTAACTTAGAGTGGGCTCAGGTGCTTCTGGCCCCAGGCCAATGGAAATGACTGGTTTTTCTTTCTGCCTCTCCTTGCTTCCTCCCCCCTTTTTATCACCCAGAAATCTCTCTCTTGACCATGTTTTCTTTCTGAAAAGGGCAATCACAAGCAGGAGGGAAGAAATGGATTTTGTCCCTGGCCTGAATTGGCTCTGAAGCCACCTGGCTCTTTTCTGCACATTGCAGAAGATGATCCTCCCCAGGAGGGCTTTGGGGTTCATGCCAAGTGTGCTACCTCCTTTCTCCCTTTGGCTGCCTTGCTAAAGCAACCTCTTGACTTTAGCTTATCAGTGACCATGATTCAAGACCCTAAGATCCTGAGATAAAGATTTTGAAGAGAGATCATGAAAGATAATTTGTGGTGAACAGGGATCAGTAAACTTGGACAACAGCAGCAGCTGAGTACAAGGGTCAGTGTCTGGGAGTAATTTAGGAAAGTTTGGTTCTGACAGCTGTGTCTGGAATTGAATGTCATGGCCAAGTCAGCTCCTGGGCTCCTCCACTTCTTCAGGCGAAATGAAGCTCTGGCTCAGGACTCAGAGACAGCTGTGGTGTGGCAGAAGTCAGGGCCCCTGGGGCCCCAATGCTCAGCCATGCTGCTTGCCAGCAGTGTGACCTTATGCAAGTCCTTAGGAAAGGAAGAAAGGAAAGTAGCATCTACTGAGTGAGTGCAATGCCCTTTCCCATATTGTCATCCTCACTACAGTTTAGTGATGAGAGTAATGTTCCTATTTCACTTGGGAGGACACTGAGAATTTGTGATGGTAACTGAAGTCATTCCACGCTATATAGCTGGGGAGTGGAAAGATGTAATTAGGACTCAGAATTTCTAAACTCAAGTTCTGGGTTCTTTCTCTTGAGCTTTAGCTTCTTTCTCTGTAAAACAGGGATAATAATGTACCCACCTCATGAACGAAGTCACACATCGTAGGTTCTAAATCCCTCCCTTCTCAGGGTTATGGCCACCTTCTATTTGTGAATGAAGTCATCTTACTTTTGCCCCTCCCCCCGTCCTGTTTGTAGGTCTAGGCCCCAGGAGGTACCGCAGAGGGAGGGTATTTAGACTCTGGTTTTCCCTCTACCCATGTCCCGAGGCCTTATACTGACTCTGGAGGGCTGACTCTGTCTTCTCCTCTCGGGTTTTGGCAGGCGGGCTGACATCAGTGGGTGTTCCCAGGGAAAGGGAACTGTGAGCCCAGCTCTAGGCTCCCCTTCCCCCACAGCCAGAGCAGCCCTACACCCCTGCCTTAGATATTGCGGCGTCGAGAGGCCTTCTGAGCTCCCAGACCCCTCCCTCTTCTCCAAGTCCCGGAGAACTGCTCGCTTCTCACCCTACCTTCACCCCTGTCCACCTCCCCATGAAAGAGAATCCCGGGAGCGTATACTCGGAGACCCTGGCGAGTCCCGGGCGCCACTTTGCCGAACCTAGGAAATGGATCCCGGTTCTGGGGTTACGAGGGGAGCTGTCCAGCCCCTCAGGGTGAGCTGGAAGAAAGGGTGGGCCACCGCCGGTGAGGAGGAGGGAGCGGCAGGCGCCAGGGCCGGGTGGGGCTGCTACTCCCCCAACAACCCGCGGGCTCCGGGCGTCGCCCCCGCCCCCCACGTGGCCGTCGCCGTTCCAGTCCCTGCGAGGAAGCGGCGCGCTTCCTGCGGCTGGGGCCGGGGATATAGGCGCCCCCGCCCCTCCTCGCCTGCTCGCCGCGCTATGGCCGCGCTGCGGGCAGAGAGCGCCGGCGGCGGCCCGCGGCTCCCGGCGACCCGCGCCGGGCGACCCACAGCGCTCCGCCTCCTTCTTCTGCTGGGCGGTGAGCGCGGCATCCCCCGGCCGGGTGGGAAGCGCGAGAGGCCCGAGAGGGGAGGGGGGCTGGACAGCCGAGGCTGGAACGGCTCCGGGCTACGGGTGCCGACAGCGCTGTGCTTCGGACAGTCCCTTGCCCCAGCTCGGTGAGGGCACAGAGCTAGCTGCTTCCCGCTTGGGGAAAGCTGGGGCTCCAGGGCCCCGCGGAAGGGTCTTGGGAGGTCTAGGACTGGCGACGAGGGAAGGGAATGGGAGTCTGAATGTGAGTAGAAAGGAGCTGGTACCAGGCCTTCTCTTCCAGGCGCTGAGGCACCCTGTGGGTAGATTATTCCTCCTTCTCTTGTAAGAGTAGCTCTGACTTCTAAGGGTCTCGTTCCCCAGCCCGCACCCATCCTCCAGGCTCCACTACCCAGATCCCAGCCATCCCAACTCCTCTCCCATTTCTGCCCACAGCTGTCCTGAAGCCCCAGGAGTCTCTGGCTCAGCTTCTTAACACCCCAGGCAACTTAACGTCACAAGGTGAGTAGCCACCAGCTGTGGGAGGGTGGCCTGGGGCAAGAGAAGAGGCAAGTCAGTGGATAGGGTCCCTTTCCCACAAGGCAGGCCTCAAGCCCAACTGGTGTCCCTCTCTATTCTGTTTTGGGGTTCTTTGTATCTTTCCCCCTCTTATTCCACAAAACTCATGCCCAGCTCTGAGCTGGTCCACCTCACAGGTGGGTTAGAAGACCTCAGAAAAAGTGTATATGAAAACTCTTGTCAGACTGGGAAGTACTGTGCACATGGAAGGCATTAAAATTTTCCTGACCTGGGACTCTCTCCTCAGCCAGAAGTATCTTGCTTGGGAAAATTTCTGAGGCTCTCCTGGCAGTTCCCATGTTTGAAGACAGGGCCAGTGGCCCTTCAGTGGAAGTTCCTGGACCAGAGGGCTTGAAGGGAGGGGCAGGGTGTGGTCAATGTGCAGCATCTGTGCCCACAGAAAAAATGATAGAGAGCTACAAGGAAGATGTCCAACTTTGCTGGCAAGACTATAAGATTCAAATGGACTCTATCGAAAAAGACTGGTGCAACTGGGCCATAATTAGCAGGTATGGGCAATGATGAAGCGTGGCTTGGTCCAGGGGTGGGGTCTGCTCCTCATGGGTGGGCCTTGAGTGAATGTGGGGCACTCCTTTCTCTGGGCCCAAGCCCTTCCTCATTCTAGTCTTCTTCTGCTCCCAGGCCTTATAGTTCACTGCAGAATTGCTTGGAACAGAAAGCAGAATGGTGTAACCTGGGCTTCCCAAATCCCTGGGCAGAACAGGTCATCTTTGAGACTCACCAGATCCACTTTGCCAACTGCCCCTTGGCGCAGCCCTTCACAGACCCCCCAGAAGATGTGCTCTTGGCCATGATCATAGCCCCCATCTGCCTCATTCCGTTTCTCGTCACCCTTGTGGTATGGAGGAGTAAAGATGGTGAAGCCCAGACCTAGGGTGGCATGAGTTTTCTCAGCAGCCATCTCGCTCCTTTCTCCTGCCCCCGCCAGGTCTCTCTCCTCCTCTCCCTACCTCCTTTTTTCAATCCCACCCCTACTGCAGATCTTTAGATTGGTGGAAAAGGGAGCTGGGTGGGGTCATGGCACAAGTTCTGTAATCTTCAAAATAAAAGATTTGTTTTGTACACTGTCCTCCTCCCCATCCCAGTGGGACCTGTGTCCTACCCAGAGTCTCTGTCATTCCCATAGGCAGCAGACCTGGAAGAATCTAGATAGCCTCGCTGTTTTGTTCACTTACTTGTCCTCCACAGCCCCCTGGCTCCCCCACCTGAAGGCCACACTCCTACACACTCCTTCCTCCCAAGGCGGAGCCTTTCCTGCCCCTATCCAAACCCAGCTCCAGGAAACATGCAGGAAGAGACTCCCTTCCGATCTGGACAGCAGCTGGAGGTATGGGGGGGGAGGGGCAAGGGAGAACTCTGCTGTGACTCCTGCAAGAAAGAAAGGGGGCCACCCAGGAGCCCTGAATGTTCCCCCTCTTCATGCCTTAGTTTATTCCCAGAGCCTGGGAATAGGAACCCTGATCCGACCAACTGGAGTCTATCCCTAAAGACCTCAGGATTGAAAGCAAAGGCAGTGGGGGCTCCACCCTGTACTAGGTTCATTACCGGACTCCCCATTCAGGTCCCTGGCCCTCTTCCTACATTGTCCTGGACCCCATTGTCCTGGGGTGTGGTCTACAGCTTGGCCACACACTGCCCCCTGGTGTCCGCTAAAGCCAAGAAACAGAAGATGGATGTGTGGTGGAAGAAGCTCAAAACTGAGGAGATTGGACATTGCAGTCAGAGACTTGCCATCTCTATAGCAACCACTAGTTCTTCAATCAGCTTCCCGAGTCATACTTAAGCTCCCTTAAGACACTTTCACATTGCTGACATAAGAAATGTCTAAACCTGTAGAGAATTTTTATGAGTTTATTTGAGCCCAAAGTGACAACATATGCCAGTAAGCAAGATCTCAAATACTCTAGAGAAAAACAGTTTTGCAGTTTCTTTTATGGATTTGAAATTAAGGAGGAAGCATAGGAAGATCATGTGAATGTGGGAGAAAGCAAGGTGGGAATTGGATTATAGGATAGTTAAGATTATTTGCTCTCTTGAGGGTAGTCATGTGTTAGTAGGAGGAATCTGAAAAGAGGCATTTCAAAGGTGTGTTAACCTAGAGGCAAAGAAACAATTGACAGGGCTTGCTTAAGGCAAACATGAACCTTTTATTAAAAATTTATATGCCTGGGGTGTGACTATCCACCATGACCTGCCTAATTAGGGATTTATGATTTATTACAGCACCACTTTTTTTTCTAGACCACTTCCTTGGGACACACCTAGTCTCTGTGATTCACCATTTTGGTATAAGAACACTCCTGTATGTCCCTAGGACAGTAAGGCCCAGTTCTCACCATGAACCTTCACCTCTAGTTCTCCCTGGGACAAACCTGTCAGGTCATCAAAAACATTTAGAGAACAACTTTGTTCTCCATATAGACACCTGTTTATTCCTTCTGGCATCTGAAAGCCTCAAGAATTTTTCTTTCCTCCTTGTTGAGATAACTGCCTCGCTGAGTATATGCATATCCATTTCCTAGACATGCATATATATATATAGTGTGTGCGTGTGTGTGTGCGTGCGCGCGCATGCACATGCGCTTCTTGGGATATATGTATTCATTCTCAGAGACACACTTCTCACAGGACATATCTGTCTCTCTAGAGACCTACCTGTTCCCTAGGACATTTTGAGTTTCACTTGAGATAAATCCTTGCTGTTTCTATTAATGCATATGCCTTCTCCAAGGATATATTTATCCTTTCCTTGGATAAAAGAAAAAATATTTGCCTTCATGTATTTTACTAACATACAAAGGCATGTTAGTATAAGACACTGTGTATGGTATATTGTGTTGGAAAGATAAGTTTGGTTTCTGCTCTCAATGTCTTTCATCTAGTAGTGGGGCCGTCATGTGCAAATAAAAACAATGAAGTGTGTGATGAGAGTCATGCAAGGGATGCAGACCAAATGTTATCTGAGTGCAAAGGAAGGAAGGGTCACATCTAGCTGAGGTGTGATAACAAGTGGTAAGATTACAGGAGGGCGATTGTGGAATTTTACATAAATCGGCCTTAGATGGAGTGCATTCACCTCCAGGAGAGTATAGAAAGGGATATGAATTAAGAAATTATTGCAATAATCCAGGCTTGAGAAAATGAGTATATGGACCAAAACAGTGATGAATGGGGAAATGAAAAATAATTTAAAAGTGGGAGAGAACATTAAAAACAGGAAAAGGAATCAGCAGGATTTGGATATGAAGGAAGTGACAGAGATGAGAGGTTAGAGCTGACTCGGGCTTTGAACCTGAGTTACTAGGAAAAGATGAAAGTAATAACAGCAAAAGGCCATTAGCAGGAGGAGCTGGCCTGAAGAAAATGATATACAATATGAGGTAACAATGGAGCAAGTTGTTATGTCCCTCAGAGAGTTAGAAAAGTGGTGGTGGTGGCGATGGTGGTGGAAAGAGGGTGGAGCTAGAAATACAGGTTAGGAGTATTCTGCACAGAAATGCCATGTGAAGCCATTAAAAGGATAAGAGTGCTAAGAGAGATGTATTGAACAGAAAATGGCTGATGTTAGGTTGTTAGGAAACACCCACATTTAAAGAATGAGGAAAAAAGGAGACAAAGGGAAAGATCAGAGTGATAATAGCAGAATAGGGTTAAAGCAGTGCCATGGAAACAAAGGAGATAGTGCCCTTTGAGAGAACATTATCAATTGAATGATTCATTCATTTATGCAATGAATATTTGTTGGGCACTTCTGTGGACCAGGAACTAAGCACAATGAGGGATGGACTTAGGTGGGGGAGATGTTAAGACATCAGACAGGAAATGAGAGGATGGCAATGTCAAGGAAACTACGTATTTTCAAATAGGGCTGACCTCAGCATGTTTGTAGGCTAGGAGAGAGAAGCCAGGAGAAAGGGAAAGAGGGAAGAGGATACACAGAGAAATCCTGGAGGAAGTTGGAAAGGAGAGGCAAGAAGATGTGCCAAAGGCTTGGCCTTATAAAAGAAGAGTTACACTTCTTCCTCTGAGTCCAAAAAGAAGGAGTAAAAGTGGAGAGGAATTTTTGAGGGATGAATCAAATGTGACAGGAGAGGAAAAGATTAAGAGGTTTACATGCATGGCCCAATTTTCATAAGATAGAAGGGAAGGACATTCTACAGAGAGGGGGGGAGATAGGGACAGGTGGACTAGCTTGACAAATGTGGAAAAATTTGAAGAGTTACCTTGATAGATATGATAGGGAGTCAATAAAAGACAAAAGGTTGCTGGGCTGCACTGATTGCCCTGCAGTTAGGTTAGGGAACTGGAGCTCAGTCAGTATGTTTTGGTGATTTTTTTTTTCCAGTAATACTCCCCTAACAAGGAATGAAAAAGGGGGAATGGTGGGCAGGGAGCAACAGCCCTGGCTTGGGAACTGACCAGCAGGTAGGTAGGCAAGGGACAGAACTGAATAGTATAGGCTGGGTAAGGAGTCAGATAGACCAAAAGTCTGGAACTTGATACTAGGCATGTGAGGATGTGGGCGAGATGAGAGATAGATGGCTGTGATCAAAGGTGATAGCTCTGGGTCTCTCTCACTCTCTGTCTCTGTGCAGTGTTATCCCTTTTCTAATAAACTTTCCTTTTGACTCTAACTTTTGCATGTGTGTTGAATTCTTTCTATGCTTTCTTCCAAAAAACAAACAAACAAACAAAACTCTTCTTTTCTTGGTGCAGGGATTGGTCTCCCCCGCACTCAGGGAAATTTGCCCTGTCCTGCATCATCTTTTCTGGCAACCACAAAGAGACCAAAGGACATAAACTCATCCCACCCAAGCTCGCCATGACACTTCTCATCTGAGAGAGACTGGGATTTACTTCCCTATGCTTTGCAGATCAATTGGCCTTGGGCAAATTGTTGACACTGTTTCTAGGGAGCTGGTGAGAGACTTGTTCTTTAACTTGTCCACTGGTCTTGTCTATTTTTCCTACTTTTCTTCCTCTAACTTCTCTGACTCAGCGCCATCACCATCAGAATTGCAGAGAAGACCTGCTCAGGGATCCCATCAAAACTCCAAATTAAAAGGCTGCAGCACTTTTGGGCCACAACAGGACAGGTTGCAAGGCTTTCTGCTACTTCCAGATGCTGGAACAACCTCACATTTTCTGCCTTCAGGGCCCTTAGAATAAACTTCCAGACATTTTTATTCCCAGTAAGCAGGGACTACAGCCCTATCTGAGCTTTGAAGCTACAGCAGACAGACCTTCATCCCTCAACATCCTAGAAAAAAATATCTGAGCGGGGAATAATGTAGGGAGGAGGAAAGAGAATTAAAATGGTAATCAAGCTACATTAAGAGACTGCAGTATGCTGATCAGCCTGACAGCCAGGCCAGGGAGGACACCTTCAGAACAAAGGAAGATTTCTGCTGGAACAGCTAACAACTCATTTCCCCACACCCCGTGGAAGGGGAAACTAGAACAACAGAGTCTTTCAGTGGGACCTACACCAATAAAATCATTCATTCCCTACGGCTAAAACAATGGGGAACCTATGGATTAAAGGCTAAGAACTGCCAGCTGGCCTTTTCAGGCTACATACTCTTCCCCTTTCCCCTTCCTAACTGTATGTCCATATAGAAGGAAATGGGAACTAAGAACGATATATAAACTGAATTCTCTGAATACTCAGGGTCCCTCTCACTCTCTGCCTCTGGAAGGTTACCACACTCTGTGTGTGGAGTGTTATCCCTTTTCTAAGAAACTTTCCTTTTGGCTCTGAGAGGGGAAAAAAAAAAGAGACCGTAGCTCTGAATCTTGGAATTGGAGATGTTTTCAGTGATAAAAGCTACAAATGTGCTCCCACGGGTGCTGAAGGAGACTGAGGAATAGTAGAGTTGAAAAACATAGGAATTGAGGATATTGAGGAATTTTGAGGCATTAAATTAAAGTGGCAATTGACACAAATGTTAATATGAAAAGAAGCCTAGCATAGTGGACAAGCCTAGGCTAGGGTCTGGAGACCTGGGGTTCTACTTGCATTTCTACTAACTGTGTCGCTTTTGGGAAGTCACTGCCCTTCTCTGAGGTTGAATCAGAAGACTTCTCAGGGACTTCTCTGCCTTAAACAGTAATTACTTTTAGGCTAATGGCAAGAGACTGGCTAAAGAGGAGGATCCCTCAGAGGACCCAGGTTGCCCCTCTGCTGAGAAGAGTCCGGAACCTTTCTGCTGTGCTCTCTGCCGGACGTGCAGAAGCGGAGACCGGAAGTCCTTTGCCGGGAGGTTCCGGGTTTCCTGGGTTACTACGATGGCGATGAGTTTCGAGTGGCCGTGGCAGTATCGCTTCCCGCCCTTCTTTACGTGAGGTTCAGACCCCGAGAAGCCCCTCTGCGCCTCTCTCCCTTCCCTCGGACCCCAGGCTCAGCCCTGATCTTTCACATGGGGAGGGGGAGAAAGGACCCGATTACCACCACTCTCAGCCCCTTACTTTCTCCCTTTATGCGCCCCCGGCAAGTGCTACCGCTCACCCTTTCACTCCCTCTAATTCTGCAACCTATCCCCTTCACCCGGCAGGTTACAGCCGAACGTGGACACTCGGCAGAAGCAGCTGGCCGCCTGGTGCTCGCTAGTCCTGTCCTTCTGCCGTCTGCACAAACAGTCCAGCATGACGGTGATGGAAGCTCAAGAGAGCCCTCTCTTCAACAACGTGAAGCTACAGCGTATCCTCCCTCAGTCTCTTCCACAAGCTACACATATGCACTTCCACACTTTCTCACATGCAGACTTTACACACACCCCTTCACGCACAGTAGTCAGGTTTCCACCCAGTCTGGCCTGGGGAAAGACCAAGTGTAGCTTACACCCGTTTACCACCGCCACACCAACCCAAATGCAGCACCAAACCCTCAGGTCCTAGGCAGTGATGGGTACCCGGTGTCCTTCAAGTCTTAGAAACTCTGCTCTGAAGCCAAGCCCCAAGCTTTTCAACCTGAGCCCTTTAGACTCTTTGAATCTCTTATCCTCATCTTTGTGAGGCTTAAGCTCTGCCACTACCTTTAGTAATTTTCTCCACCTACTCTCCTCCCAGGAAGTAGGGGTCATTTGTTTTTGCTGGCTGATTCATACCTAAAATATCTGTACAGAAAGGCTAAAGGAAGGAGTGAAGACTGAGGGTGAGAAATGGTAATATCTTTCATTTTGTAAAGTGTTTCCTTTTAATTATAGAATAGTTTCTTTTTAACTTCTGCCCTCCGATACCCAGGAAATGCCAATTTATATGCTTTTGGGAATTGTACGTATAGTTTGTGGGAGGGAAAGGAAGGGGGCAGGTGGTTTTCAGCATGAGGCTGGCTCTGAGAATTTTTATCCCACCCAATTCATTTCATTAATGCCATTCCCTTAACCTCAAATCAGGAAAGCTCCCTGTGGAATCCATTCAGATTGTATTAGAGGAACTGAGGAAGAAAGGTGGGTTCAGTTCTCCAGATTTATTTTTCCACCTAGTTGGGTTTTCCTGAGGGAAGATTAACACAAGTCTTTTCTTCTAACAACTTTTTCTCTCCCCTGGCTTGGAGCCCAGAGTGCTCTGTACAGTAGATATCCCAGTTCCGCAAGTCATTTTCCCCATTGGTATACAAAGCTGAAATCTCTCCATCTGTGCTGTAACACCTGAAGAGATGTAGGAAGAGAGTGGGTGCCTTGCTGATAGTCATAGCATAACAAATTTTGAATTTCTCTTTCTGAAAGCAGAGTCTCTTGCAATCTGTTCCACCTTGATTTTTACCTCTCTTCCTTCTTAGAGCATGATGCTTTCATAAATATCTATTTTGCAGGGAACCTCGAGTGGTTGGATAAGAGCAAATCTAGCTTCCTGATCATGTGGCGGAGACCAGAGGAATGGGGGAAACTCATTTATCAGTGGGTGAGATTATTCTGCTGCAATGACCCATGCATGGCAAAAGAGAAGTGTATCTGTGCTCAGCAGATACCTGGTGTTCTCAGATCCGGACTGAGCAAAGCTGGAGGGGGCAAAAAAAGGAAGCATAGGTCTTCCAGGCAAGATTCTTTCAGTGACTCGATTTCCTTGGCTGCACAAAACTTCTCTTTCTTTCCCTGTTGGAGGTCAGAGGCTCCATAAGGCCATGTTTGGAGAATGCACTATTGGGAACCACTAGTACTATTGTTGGCTGGAGCCTCTGACCACAGAAGATAAATGGGGAAAGGAAGGAAAAAAAAAAAAACCATGGGGCCCCTACCCCCACTGCACTCTTATAGGGCTGTTCACAATATGAATGCCACATTCTGAACCAGTGTGGGTGTGGGGACACACTGTCCTTCAATTTCTCAGCCACCACCATTTCTAAGCATTCCCAAGAGAGAGAGGTAGGGAAGAAGCATCAACAACCCAAATAAAACAAATACATACCACCCATTCCTGGACAGGAAAACAACCAGAATGAGAGGTCATTGCTCAGACACGTGAAGGCCTGTGGTTTAGTGGTTCAGAATTTGTGTGTACATGTATAAATATAGCACCTGTAGGGTTTGTGGATTTTAGCCATTCCTCTGCAGAGGTGACAGTGAGCCCTGGTTTGGGAATAGGTATCATTCCTGGGTCA
Organism: Eidolon dupreanum; assembly: GCA_028627145.1. Taxonomy (NCBI): domain Eukaryota; kingdom Metazoa; phylum Chordata; class Mammalia; order Chiroptera; family Pteropodidae; genus Eidolon; species Eidolon dupreanum. The sequence continues at coordinate 94,495,903 of CM053506.1, forward strand.
GAGAGGTAGAGCTGGTGAGTATACCTTCTCCCAGGAGATTCCTGGTCCTTATTCAGTCCCCATTTTCTGTGTCCATAGGTTTCCAGGAGTGGCCAGAACAACTCCGTGTTCACACTGTATGAACTGACCAATGGGGAAGACACAGAGGATGAGGGTAATGCTTTTCCCTTTCCCCCCAGTTTTGTCATCTGAATACTCTCTCCAGTCCTTGTTTAATTGACATTGAGGCATTTCTCTGCCTCTGAATTCCAAATACTACATAATACAAGGGTTCTTAACCCATGTTCAACATTTCCATAAACCACCTGAATTCACATACAAAAAAAACCCCAAATTTTTGTTTCTTGGAGTGTATATGTATTTTTCTAGGGATAGAGTCCATATTATCAGATTTTCAAGGGTATCTGTGACCCATGAAAGGTTAATTACTGGTGTAAATGCCAAATGAGGAACCAGGGCAAGAGATGAAGCCTGAAATCTCATTCCTTGCTGACTCAGGTTTTCTTTCACCCTTTATCCTTATAAAGAGCTCAAGATTTGTGGGTGTTAGCTGAAGGGATTGGGCCAACACCTCCAGCTCTTTTAAATACTTTGTTTTCTGGCCAGGCAAGGATTTGTATACTCTTTGATTTTTTTGCATAGTATAAATACTCTCTTAGCGCTTTTATTTCTGACTTTATAATTTGATTCCCAGGATCACTAAAAGTTCCAGTCTTAGCTGAGGAAAAGAGTGCCTCCCCTTTCTGCCAGACTCTGGCTGTCCCAACAGGGCTTACAGCTCTTGGCTCTTCCCCCTGCCCTGCAGGCTTCTGCTTGCTATTCCCACCACCTCCTATGACTTCAGTGCTGCATCCTTGCCCAGCCCACCACTCAGGCTAGGCAAAGCAGGAGGCTTCCCTAAAAAGCAGGCTTCCAGACTCGAGCTGGGCCCCTGCAGAGGGTGAGGTGTACAAGCCTGTTAGGGCTTGCCTCCTGTCTTACATCTCCCTGCAATATCTTGCCATATCTCCAGACACTTAGCTGGCCCTTGGCTCCCAGTTTTTTTCTTTCCTATTTTGTTTGTTTTAAGTAGAAAAGGGTAGATATCTGTGCTGGACCCTAACAGTCTCCTGGCCAGAGGTATGGTTATATTTCTTTGTGTTAGGACAGGTCCTCCTGATGGGTACAGTTGTGCAGCAAAGGTCAGTGTTCAGTAACAAGGGCCTTGTGCTCCTAGGCTTACTTGTTAAGTCCCCCTGTTTGTGGCCCCAGAGCAAACGGTGTCACTCTTGTGCATCAGACACTAATGGATTGGGGGGGCACATGGGAGTTGAGTCTAAGGGAAGAAACAAGAAGGGGAAATAAGCAGGAATGCTCATTTTATGCTAAGCTTTTCTTCCACCTCTTACTACTAAGGAGTACGTCGGAAGGATGGGTGGCAGCTGCAACAGTATAAATAGTACATATATATACTGGCCTCATAATGTATCAGCTTCCAGCTCAGCTGGTCTCCTTAGAGGCTTTGAGACCCAAGGAACTGAGTGTCCCTGACTGTCCATATCTCCCTGTCCAGAGTTCCATGGGCTGGATGAGGCAACCCTACTGCGGGCTCTGCAGGCCCTACAGCAGGAGCACAAGGCAGAGATCATCACCATCAGCGATGGCCGAGGCGTCAAGTTCTTCTAGCAGAGACCTGTCTCCCTTTACTTCTTACCTCCCACCCTTCCAGGGCTTTCAAAAGGAGACAGACCCAGTGTCCTCACAGACTGGATCTGTGACTCCATCAGACTCAAAAGGGCTTCAGTCCACGGATGGGTTTCCCACTTACCCCATGTGTCTGTCCCTGGGATAGAGCAAGGCTGAGGTGCCAGGGAGAAAAGATGTGCTTCTCCTTGCCCTACCTCCTCTCCTGTCCTAGATTGTCGCTAAGCCAGGGTCTAAACCTAACATTACACGTGTCCACATACCTAGTACACACACACACCCTGCACAAGCTTTTGTCTCTTCCCCCTTCTACTCCCTTAGCTATTGTTGCCTCCCCTCAGGCTGGTGCTGGATCCTTCCTAGGGGATGGTGGAAGCCCTGGCTGCAGGCAGCCTTCCAGGCAATACGAAGCTAGGAGGCCCAGGAGAGGGCCTGTCTGTGAGAGGTGGGGCCGGACACTGATTTATGATATTAAAAAGCTCAACCCCACTGCTTGCCTCTGACGTTACTACTGGAGTGGGCGTGCTGAGGGCTGTGAAATGTTACCTCCGGAGCAAATCCCAGCTTAGGAGAGGGGAGAGAAGGCCTATGGCCTTTGTAAATGAAAAGGTCCTCCAGTGCTTGCCAGCTCCAGTGAGCCTGTGGTTTTACATCTGTTGGGTGGGCTGTGTGAGGGAGTGCTGATGGAACACAGCTTGGGGACAGAATGCTTTCTGTGTCTGAATTGGAGTAACTTAATGGCTTGCCCTTCCTTCACCTCCCCCAAGAAAGTCCTGAACTACTCAGAAGCCCCTCCCTCTCTCCATCTGGTCTGGGTGAGGTAGTTGAAGCCTAGGGGAGCTGAGGGGGAGTAAACCGGATACGGACTTTGGTTTATTGGAAACTTTGGCAAACAGAAGGGGGAGGAAGGAGAGCCCACAAGCAAAAACAGCCACTCTAATCAGGGCAAGGCTGCGGTCAAGGTAGGGAGGTGAAAGGGGTGGGTGACTGGGTCCTCGGTTTGGAGGTGGGGCTTGTCCTGGGGTGCACAAACTTACCCTTGTGCAGCCCGGGAGAAAAACCTGACCTTTTCATTGACCTCTGTATTGTTGGCCTGGGGATACACTGGACAAGGAGGGGTGGGGCTGCTTTATCTGGGGTGTGCAGGCAGGTGGTAACCTCCTTCTAGCCAGACCCCCCCTTTCTAGGGCCCGGGAACCGAAGTCACGTTTTCTCTCCCTATTCAGCATCGTGCCCACCCCCCCCCCCAAAAAAAAAAAACAGGTTTGCACACTCTTAGTGTGGGAGGACACACCACCTTCTCGAACTTGGTTCTTCGGCAGGCGCCTGAAGGCTGGTGTGCGGGGAGGCGGGGAAGGGGTGGGGTAGCGGCGGGGCTGGGCCACTGCTGAGGTGAGCGGCTGCGCACCGGGGTCCACACCACTTGCCGCTCCAAGGGGGCGGCCCTGGGAGGTAGGGGCGGGGGCTTGGCTGGGGGCGGGTCACCGGGCGGGACGGGGCGGGAAAGCCGGGGACTGGGGCCCCAGTAGCTCGGCCCGAGTTCTGCGCAGCCAGCTAGTCTGCCTGTCAGGCCTCCTCCTACCCAGCCTCCGGGCCCTTACCCATGCTGGCACCTTCAGCCCCAGAGAACGCAGTCCCCATGTCCCAGGCGGAGGCCGACCTAGTGCTGCGGCCTCCGCCCCCTCTCGCCACCACGGGGCCATCCCGCCTCGGGCCCCTTCCTCGCCGGGCGCGCCGCTTCTCCGGGAAGGCTGAACCCCGGCCGCGCTCTTCCCGTCTCAGCCGCCGCAGCTCAGTCGACTTGGGGCTGCTGAGCTCGTGGTCCCAGCCAGCCTCACCCGTTCCGGAGCCCCCAGATCCTCCGGACTCCGCTGGTCCCATCCCGGCGAGGAGCCCACCGCCTAACTCTGAAGAGCCCCCGGAGGGCACGTGGACTGGGGGAGCCCTGGTGAAGGCTACAGACTCTGAGCATCCGGAGCTCGCATGCTCCGTGGGATGCCCGGGGTCCCAGGACCCGCCGAGGGCCCCCGAAGCCGCGGCCCAGGAGAGGCGACGAGAGCAGGAGGAAAAGGAGGACATGGAGACTCAGGCTGTGGCAACGTCTCCGGACGGCCGATATCTGAAGTTTGACATCGAGATTGGACGTGGCTCATTCAAGACGGTGTATCGAGGGCTGGATACTGACACCACAGTGGAGGTGGCCTGGTGTGAGCTGCAGGTGCGGCTGGGCACCCCCTTGGTGGTACCTTGGGATGGCACCCTTTGGAGGTCTTGGGATGGGAGACTCAGGGGACATCAGTAAGGCAGGCATGTATTTTTCCAGTCAAATGTCCAGACATTCCCGCCACCCCCCTCCCCTTTGCTCTGATGATTCATGAACTTGGCTGGTTCTGACCTACAGAAAGAGACACTGAAGCAGTGGTATATGGTGGCTCCCCTATGGGTTTGGACATTCTTACTTTAAAGTCTCCATACTTATCCCTGAGAGGTGGAAAGTAGGAAATCCATAGGGAGCTAACTAACTCAGGTCTGAGAGGTGGCTGGCCTCACCACTTTTCTGCAGTGGTCCCTCCCTTCCCCTAAGTCCTAAGACCCTCAGCATGACCCTGATTCACCTGCTCCCTCAACCTGGATCTTTGCAGGAGGTTGGGATGATGGAGGCCAGGAGGTGGGGAAGGGTGCTCTCCACTTCCAGATTTCTGGCTGTTGTGGAAGGATGGGGCCCCTCCCAGGCCCCTTCTGGAGCAGTCAGACTTCTTTCTGGATTTCCCCATAGTTGAGGGTGGAGAAGACAGGCAGCACCACCCGCCCCCCCCCCCCGCCCCCCGGCCTGAGCCCAGTCCTGTTCCTCATCCCATTGCTCTCTCTTCCCAGATTCAAAAGCATAGAGCCCCATGGGCTTTAGGGGGATATTGGTTCAAAGCGCCTTACTGCCTAGGGAGAGAACCTAGTTAAGTCTGGGCCAGCAGCTTTGAATTTGGACTAAGGGACAGAGCCTGGCGGAAGAAGGGTCCTTCCCTGGAGTTCTGGCACTGGGCTTGCCCCTTGCTCCTGCTAATGCCACGCCCCAGGCTCTAGGCCAGGCAAGGAGAGGCAGCCAAACGGGGGCGGGGAAGGGGGGTAGTAGGGGGGGGGTGGTAAGGGAAAGAGATGAGACAGGGGCGGGACACCAGTGAGGCTGGGGGCAGTCTCCTGGCGCCTGGTCCTTGATCCTTCCTCTCTTTTTCTGTACCTCCCTCTGTAGCCCTCCCGCCTCCTGTCAGGTTCTAGCAGTTCTGTTTCTGGGGCCAACCCCTTTGCCGGCCCCATTCTCTACCCGCCGGCCACCCGCCTGCTGCCTGCCTGCTGCCTGTCCGCTGCCAGTCCCCAGGCTCCCCCTCCCGCCCCACGGCCAGCCTGGGCAGCCACAAAGGCGCTATTGAGCTCAGGGCTCCTGGACCAGGCTGCATAAAGACGCTTGTGTCCAGCAGGGGGGTCCAGGGGGCAGCCCCAGGCCCAGGATGGGTGTATCCTAGGAGCAGCCCTAAGGGGCGGACCTGGAATTGGGGTCTACAGCGGGTTGGGCTAGTGATCCCTCTGGCCTGGCCCCGCCCCCTGTGCCCCATGCCTCTCTATGGGGGTCCTGGGCCTGACTGTGACCTTGATCCCCATCCCCTACCCCACAGACTCGGAAACTGTCTCGAGCAGAGCGGCAGCGATTTTCAGAGGAGGTGGAGATGCTCAAGGGGCTGCAGCACCCCAACATTGTCCGCTTCTATGACTCATGGAAGTCGGTGCTGAGGGGCCAGGTTTGCATCGTGCTGGTCACAGAACTCATGACCTCGGGCACACTCAAGACGTGAGCTCTCTGCCTGGTGGTGATGGTTGGTGGGAAAGCTGGTGGGTGGGAGGTTCCCATTGCTTCTGGAACTTCTGCCAGGCTCCTCAAACTCTACATCCAGGTCCACTACCAGGCTCACTATCTCTCACCACCTACCCCCACACACTCCCCTGCCACTCCCCGCCCTACCCAGTGAATGGCAAGGTCCACTCAGCACTCCAGCCAAAACTTGGAGGTCTCCCCAGATGCCTCCTCTCTCTCCACTCTGCACCTCCTTCTGCCATCAGTCTGTCTCCAAGTCCCTCTTTATATCTTCCCACTTGCCTTTCACTGGCCCATCTAAGCCGCCACCTCAACTGCCACCTCACTGGTCTGGAGCCCTTCAGCCTCCCCACTCCTCAAGGGTCTTACCCGACTCTACCCCTTTTCTCTCCAAGCTATTCTGTCTTCCTGCAGCCTGGGGATCCCGCTCTCTATTGCAAATCTGACCATATCACTCCCTTTCTTAAAAACCCTTCAAGGTTTCCCATGGCCCTCAGGATAAAGTCCACTCTCGCTAAACTGCTCACAGCCCTTAGGATCCAGCCTCATCTTCAGCTTAAATTCCAGACAAACCAAATTTCCAGCACCTCCTCCCAGCTTGCCCTATGGCTTGCTGTCCGTCGTGCCTTTGAGCATGCTGTCCCCTCTCCCTGGAAAGTCTCCATCCCGTTTCACCCTTGAACTCCTACTTATCCTTCAGTATGCAGCACAAAGTTATTTTCTCTGTGGAGCCCTCCCCCACACCAGAGCAGTTAGTCATCCCTTTCTGTGCTTCCGCAGCTCCGTTGGCCTCAGCCCTATAACTTCATGTCTACTTACCATACCTCCTGACTGTTTCTCCCTGCATCCTGGCATAGTCCTAGGCTAGGAGAATGCTTACAGAAGATGCATAGATGTAATAGGTGGCAGTGTGGTGGGGGGCTTGGGGAAACTTCTCAGTGGGGGTTCCCTCCCCTGCTGCGACCTAGCTATGCTCCCTCCCCAAGATACCTGAGGAGGTTCCGTGAGATGAAGCCCCGAGTCCTTCAGCGCTGGAGCCGCCAAATTCTACGGGGGCTTCATTTCCTACACTCCCGGGTACCCCCCATCCTGCACCGAGATCTCAAGTGTGACAACGTCTTTATCACGGGCCCAACGGGCTCTGTCAAGATCGGGGACCTGGGCCTTGCCACACTCAAGCGCGCCTCCTTTGCCAAGAGTGTCATCGGTGCGTCCCTCCAGGAGGATCTTTGCCATTCTTACCTCCCCCACATTAGAAGAAAGCCTAGGGTCCCCCTTCCCCCCAGCAGGGTTCTTTGAGATCCGTGGAGTTAGAAGAACATGGGGAAGATGGGAGACCTATTGCATCCCCTCTCCCCCTTACCAGGGTGGGAAAGGGTCAGTCACTTGCACTCCAGAACTTGCAGGCTGCCTAGTCTATAGTATGCCCAAAGGGGGCGGAGGGTGGTGGAGGGACAAAGACTGAAGGGGAATTCTGTAGCCTGATGCCTGCTGTGGATCTCATAGGGACCCCGGAATTCATGGCTCCAGAGATGTATGAGGAAAAGTACGATGAGGCCGTGGATGTGTACGCATTTGGCATGTGCATGCTGGAGATGGCTACCTCTGAGTACCCTTACTCTGAGTGCCAGAATGCTGCGCAAATCTACCGCAAGGTCACCTCGGTGAGAGGAGGCAGGGAGGAGAGGGAATTTCAGGTCCCTCCCATTTTCCTGTCCTAACCAGCCCGCGGTCAATATCCTTTCCTTTAATGAAAACAAGCTAGATTCAAAGATACCCTAGTTTACACTGAAGGATATTGGGTGCACACATGCCTCCCTCCACTACAAGCTATTTAGAATAATGTGTGTGGGACTCCAAATGATTTCACTTCTAACTTCTCATTCAATCGTCCCAACTGCTCTGTGGAGTGAGCAGAGCAAATATTCTGCCCAGTTTCTCATTTTACAAATGAGAAAACTGATTCAGAGGCAGACTTGTTCAAGGTCACACTGTTATACATGGGGCACCTGGGATTCGAAATCAAATCTCTCAGAAGGAGTTGCAGTGCTTTTGAGCCTGCACTTGTTGCTGCCTCTGGCACGTGCGTGGTAGAGGTGGGGGGTGGGAAAGGGGGTGTCAAGCACAAAGCTGGGGCACAAAGAGCCGAGGCTCATGCCATCCCTTCCCCCAGGGCACAAAGCCAAACAGTTTTTACAAGGTGAAGATGCCCGAAGTGAAGGAGATCATTGAAGGCTGCATCAGAACGGATAAGAACAAGAGGTGCTGGGAAGGGGGCTGGGTGGGGTGGGTTGTGGGGGCGGGGCTGCGGTGGGGCTCAGCTCACCGCAGCGCTGCCTTCAGGTTCACCATTCAGGACCTTCTGGCTCATGCTTTCTTCCGCGAAGAGCGTGGTGTGCATGTGGAGCTGGCAGAGGAGGACGATGGTGAGAAGCCGGACCTCAAGCTCTGGTTGCGCATGGAGGATGCGCGGCGAGGGGGGCGCCCACGGGACAACCAGGCCATTGAGTTTCTGTTCCAGCTGGGTCGGGATGCGGCTGAGGAAGTGGCGCAGGAAATGGTGAGCAGAGGACAGACTGCCCATTGGGTGTGTGTTTGAGGGGTCAGATCACCCTGCCCCGCCTCCTTAATGTGCCCAGCAAAGCTTGTCATTGAAATGAAAAAGGAGATGATAAATGGGAGCTGGTGGACCAGGAGAGGTATACGTAAGATGTAGAATATGTGCGGACAGGAAGGTTGGGGGCTGGTTTAGCAAGGTCTGAGGGGGAAGGGAGAGAGTATGAGATTCTTAATAGAAAAATGGTAGTTGAAAGGGTGGGGATCATTTATGGGTCAAGAACCTGAGAAAGCATTTGAAATGTGGCATCAGAGCAGGTCTCCACAGCACTGACCTGAGATCAAATCTCCACCCATTAGTTATTTACAGGAGTTCTTGACCTTGACACTACTGACATCTTTGTTTGGGGGACTGTCTTGTGCATTGTAGGTTGTTGATAAGAACTCTGACTTTTACTCACTAGATGCCAGTAGCACCTACTCTCCAGTTATGACAACTAAAAAAGTCTCCAAATATTACCAAATGTTCCCCTTCCCCAATTGAAACCAATTGACTTATTGTATGACAATAAACTGCTCACTTATTTCTAAAATGGAGTTGATAAGACCTACCTCAGAAGGTTATTGGGAGGAATTAATGTGATAATTTAAGGAGTTGCCAGTTAATGGGCACAGTAGGTAACCAATAAGTGTTGGTTCCCTTCCTCCCATATCCTGGAGGCCCCAAAAAAGTGTTCCGATGGGCCTTTGAGTAGAGTCTCAAGCTGCATTTCTCACCCTCCCAACTCCAGGTCACCCTGGGCTTAGTCTGTGAAGCTGATTACCAGCCAGTGGCCCGTGCAGTACGTGAACGGGTGGCCGCTATCCAGCGAAAGCGTGAGAAGCTGCGCAAAGCTAGGGAATTGGAGGCCCTCCCTCCTGCACCAGAACCCCAGCCAGCAACTGCCCCCATGGCTCCTGGTCTCCCCAGTGCCTTTCCCCATGAGCCTGAGGAGCCAGAGGCAGACCAGCACCAGCTCTTCCTCTTCCGTCATGCCAGCTACTCATCTACCACCTGTAAGTCACCTCTGACTTGGGACTTAGGTCCCTTAGCCTCTCTCCCCGACCCAGAAGTTCAACCCAGCAGCACTGTCACTTACCCTGCTTTCCATATCTAGCCACGGAGCTCTTTCTGGAAAACTTCTGGCCTTTCCTTGCTCAGGCGGACCCCCCTCCCCTTTTTCCCCCTTTTTTGATCCCCTCCCTCCCCCACCAGCGGATTGCGAGACTGATGGCTACCTCAGCTCTTCCGGCTTCCTGGATGCCTCAGACCCTGCCCTTCAGGCTCCTAGTGGGGTGCCATCCAGCCCTGCTGAGTCCCATCTCTGCCTGCCCTCGGTGAGAGGGGACACCTGGGGGGGGAGGGGCTTCCAGCCATTCTAAACCTATGACCCATCTCCCTCCTTGTGAAACCCAACCCCATTACCTGGTCCCATGTCCCTGGAAACCCACCACTCTTATCCTCATCTTCCTTAATTCCATCTCCTTATTACCTCAGCATCCTTGAAATCATCTCCCTGGATCTGAACAATTATCTTCCCCTAATCTCATGAACCCATATCCTATTTCAGGCTTTTGCCCTATCCATTCCACGTTCTGGCCCCGGCAGTGACTTTTCCCCTGGAGACAAGTAAGTTCTGGTAGGAGTTGGGGTGCTAGGGTGAGACATATGGAGCTCTGGAGTCCCAGTGTCCATTCTGACACTCTTCTTATCTTCTTTCCCTTTTGCAGCTATGCCTCAGATGTAGCATCAAGCCTTAGTGACATGAGTGAAGGGATGGGACGGATGAGGAGACCCCCAGGGAGAAATATCCGGCGCAGACCCCGATCCCGGCTTCGGGTCACTAGTGTAAGAAAGGGGCAGAGATGGGCAATAACCTTCAGGGCCAGGAAGGAACTGTCAGGAGGATGGGGGAGGTCAGCCAGAAAAGGGAAGTAGCAGCATATGACTGGTACCCAAGTGGCAGCCAGGCCAGGTTCTAATACCAGACTTTGGGAGCAGGGTCTTCTTCTCCCCAGTTCCAATCTAGCCACTGTCATTTGGTTGGAGTGGGGTGGAGACATGTGATGAGGAGAGAGGGCTTGACCTCCTCCCTTCTGCTGAATTTGAATCTGAAGGTCTCAGACCAGAATGACAGAGTGGTTGAGTGCCAGCTACAGACACACAACAGCAAGATGGTGACCTTCCGATTTGATCTGGATGGCGACAGCCCGGAAGAGATTGCAGCTGCCATGGTGAGGAGGAGAGAAATGAGGACAGAATCTTTCGGCCTGGGACAAGAGTCTCCCTCTTGATGTTGCGTGGTGCTGAATGCACCCCACTTCCTCTTCCAACAGCAAGGGTTTTTAAAGCACTGGTGGCACTCAGAACAGTGATGCTGAAGACATCTCTATCCTTGTTTTGGAGAGTTGTTTGTCCAGTGAGGTTTGGATCCTCAGCTGGAGCAATTAGAGACTAACATAGGTTATACACAAGTGCTACAGTGAAGTAAGTACGTGCTAGACACATGAAACTGTGGCTGTGAGTAAAGGAGGGCTGGGGGCAGGAGGGGAAAGAAGTAGGACTTATGCAAAATCTTGACAGATGGGTAAGAATGACAGTGAAGGGTGGAAAGAGCATGTCTAGTGGGGGTACTGCATAAGCAAAGGCATGTAAGTAGGAAGCGACTGGGAACATGGCATGGGGCGGGCTTCACGAAGAGACCACTAGAATTAAGGGTTCTAATAGGAGCCCTTCTGGAATTGAGGTTGGGCATGTAGAATAGACCTGGGTTATAGACGCTCTTAAGAGTTAGGCAGAGTATAACATGGTGAGAGTAGGTTTTAAGAAGACCAATCTGCCATGGGTTGTGGGAGGGAGTTAGGGGTAGGGAATCCAGTTGGCAGGTGGGTACAAGAAACCAGGTGTGGACTGGAGAGAATGGTTTATGGTGAGAGAGAAGAAGAAAGGGGTGAATCTGAGGGTTGTTTCAGGAAAATAAATTACAATCCAGCAATTTATTGACATAGTAAAATGCACATAGTAGATGCTCAATAAATATTTGCTGAGTTGATATGATAGGATATTAGGGAGAGGGGATATCAAGGGCAACTTGTAGCTTGGAGGAACTAATGGGAGCAAACCATCAAAGGAAAGAGGAAGTTAGAAATGGAAGTAGGCTCTTTTAGGGGTCATGATGAGCTCAAATGATAGAGGGACTGGTAAGGTAAGAATCTCCATTGGAGCATGATATGGCTCAGGCAGGGCTAGAGAGAGGGGTCAATTTAGGAGTCAGTACAAAATTGAAGGGAGATGGGCCTACAAAACCAGAGGCATAGAGGGCCTGAGTGTGTCTCATTAGATACCCACAGTTTTGGAATGGGAGGAAAAATAGGTCATTGAAGGACATAGAGATGGAGACTGAGAGGTAGAAGGAGCCTCAAAAGATGTTAGTAAAAACTGAATGAGGAGAATTTCAAGGAGATGACATAGGGTGAAGCCTGAGGCAAGATCAGGCTGGCTTTTGTCAAGAGAAGGTCTTTGTGGGAGACACCAGCCTCTGAGGTAAAGAAGGAAAGTAAACGGAGAAATGTCAGGTTTCAAGAACTTTCTCCTGACAAGATTCTCCTCCATCATGTCATTCACCTTCTATCCAGGACAAAGACAAAATATCACTTGGCACTCAAGCTTACCACCTTCTGTCAAGCTACTTGACCCTTACAGAATCTTCCCTCAGCCACACTGTTTTTTGAATGGTCCTCTGAAGAGGCTGGGTGCCTTTTTACTTCTGCCTCCCTCTGCTCAGAGATCTCACCCTGAGAGCCTTCTCTGCTGGGCTTTCAAGCCCCTCAGATCCCACACAGGCACCGTGACCCTGCCCCCCGAACCCAGGATCCGTTGCCCTTTTTTCTCTCCTTACCAGTTCCTCCTCCACTCCTCTGCAGCAGAGTTCTCCTAAGACTTAAATCTGACCTTGTTGCTTGTGCCCCAAAACCTTTAGTGGCTATTTGTGGTTACAGAGTAAGGTCTAAATTCTGGAACATGGCCTTTAAAATTCACAGCACTCTCAGCTATACTTAAGTCTGCACTATTTTGTGAATGTGCCATGACTTTTCACGCCTCAGAGCTATTACTCATGCTGTTCTCTCCGCTTGCACTGCCCTTCTCTTCCTGATAAACAGCATGGAACAGAGAAAAGTGGACTTTTCACATAAGACCTGAGTTAAAATTTCAGCTCTTATTTCCTAATTCAGTGAACTTGGGCCGGTTTCTTAACCTCTCTGAACCTCGGTCCCTCATCAGTAAAATGGAGGTGATAATAATTATTTTGCAAAGATATTGTGATATAATTTATGAGACATGATATAATACATATGAGAAGAGAAATGATATAATATGATATAATGTATGAGAAATGTCCACACATTGTAAGCCCTCAATAAAGGGTTGCTTTTCTTACTTATCCTTAAAGGTTCAGTTCTGTGATGTCATCCCAGCTCTCTTGTCTCCCCCAGGGTGGTATGACCTGTTCTCTCTCTGGAATAGCGTTTTTAAAAATTGTGATTAAAAAACATAAAATTTGCCATCTTGACCATTTTTAAGTGTACAGTTCATGAACATTAAGTATATTCACATTGTTATGAAACAGATTTCCAGAACTTTCCGATATTGCAAATCTGAAACTCTATACCTATTAAAAAATAACTCTCCTTCTCCCCCTCCTGGAATAGCGTTTTTATCTATCCCTCATTCATAAATGCCTTACCTACCATGGGATAACTTGCAGTATATTGAGTTCTGTATATATGTGTCTCTTCCACTAGATTTTGGGCTTCTTGAGGACCAGGACCTTATTTTAATGCTTCCCTGTATTCCTCACAGTACCTAGCGCAATGCCTGCCTGGCACATAATGTGTGCTCAATAAGTGTTTGTGGAATTGAATGTTATATCTACCACTTATTGCCTTATTTTTACTTACGTGTGTGTGTGTGTGTGTGTGTGTGTGTGTGTGTGTGTGTGATACTTTATAAGCCCTATGCAAGCAATATTGTGTCCAAAAGCATGTGAGGATGTGAGAAAGTAGGAAAGACCTCAGGCTTTAGCTTTCAACAGATCGGAGTGCAAATCCTGTGATCTTGGGCAGACTGAACTTATCCTCTTTGAGCATTGGTTATCTTAACTCTATAACGGGGGTGTTAATATAGCCCCCAGAAAGCTGTTGGTGTTAAATGTGATAAGATATGTTAAGCCTCTGGTAATACATGCATCCTATGAATATTTGCTCTAAACTGTAGTTCTCCTTACACCACACAGTGCCTGGAACACAGTAGATATTTACTAAATACTTGTTTTAGGTTAGTGGTTAGCAGAAGCAGTAGGGTGAAGGGCTGATTTTTAAAGATCAGGGCAGGTGGAGAGGGATGAGTGGGATAACTGAGCCCTCCCTCCCCTTCCTGCTGCCCTTTGCCAGGTATATAATGAATTCATTCTGCCTTCGGAGCGAGCTGGATTCCTGAGTCGGATTCGGGAGATTATCCAGCGAGTGGAGACCCTGTTGAAGAGAGATACTGGCCCTGTGGAGGCTGCTGAAGACCCCCTGGGTCCCCAGGTCAGACCCCTCTGGGCACCTGCAGGGGAATGGACTTGTTCCAGGCTTCATTATTCTCTGCCTCACCAGTCACCTTGGATCTAACTCTTCATCTCTGGGAACCTAAAACAGTGGCTTTTGGCCCATTTGAGAATCTGATGAAAGCCATGGACCTTTGTTCTAGAATAATGTGTTCGATGCATACTTTTAACTCATTATTTTGAAATAATTTCAGACAGAAAAAAAAAGTTGCAAGAATTGTACAAAGATACTCTTTATAGGCAAGAGTTTTGCCACATTAGCTTTATCTTTCTCTTTTCCTCTCTCCCCTCTATATGTATGTGCACATATTTTTTCTGAACCAGAGTAAGTTGCAGACATTATGCCCCTTTACCTATAAATATTTCAACAAATACACTTTTTGAATTCCTTGAAATTCATCTGTGGACTCCTAGAAGTCCATGAGTCCTAGCCTAGCTTGAGAACTGCAGTCTGAAACCTTCCATCTAAGACTTAGCCGTTCCCCACTGTGACTGTGGGCCCCCTTCTCTTCCCTCAGGAGGAGCCAGCACCATTGCCTGCCCTCCTGGGCCCCTTCCCCAACCCATCCAGTGGTATGTACAGACTTCTGTCCCCTTGGGTTGTTCCTGGGAAGGGCGAAGGGAATGGAAGACTGGAATCTCAACACAGCCTTCTCCCCAGCAGAGCTTCAGAGCAGCACCTCCCTGGAGCAGAGCAGCTGGGCAGCCTTCTCCACACCCCCATCTTCTCCTGGGACCCCCTTGTCACCTGGAAACCCATTTTCTCCTGGAACCCCTGTTTTCCCAAGTCCCATCTTCCCTATCGCTTATCCCCCATGTCATACCAGCTCCTCCCCATTCTCCCCAATATCTTCCCCAGTCTCAAATCTCTCTTCGTACACCCCCAGTTCTCCACTTCCGTTCTCCCCTGGTGCATCCCCGATTCCAATCCCATCCTCTCAGTTTTCACAGAGTTCTCTCCTCCCTAGTTCTCCACCCATCTTCTCTCCCAGTTGTTCCCAGGTCACTCTTATGCCTTCTTCCTTTCCTCCATGCCCCTCTGTTTCTCCCCTCCCCTCCACCACAGCAGGCCCTCTCCTGTCTCTGGCTAGTGCCTTCTCACTGGCTGTGATGACTGTGGCCCAGTCCCTCTTGTCTCCCTCACCTGGACTCCTTTCCCAGTCTCCTCCAGCCCCTCCTGGTCCCTTACCGAGCCTGCCCCCTCCCACTCCCCTTGCTCCCTGTGGCCAGGAGAGGCCTTCAGCTTTGACAGCTGAGATGGAGAGTGAGGTGAGTAGGGCACCAAGAGGGATAATTAGGTGGGCTTCATTCTCCATCAGTTCTCTCCTCATGGACCCATACTTTGTAGGCCTCCCCAAATCCTGCTCGACCACTCCTGAGTGAAGCCAGACTGGCGCCTATCTCTGAAGGTGAGGCCTCTGCCCACTGATCTTCTTCTAACCATTATCCTCAGTCCACTTTATATCCATCCTGCCACTTATTTCTCTCCCTCCTTCCATGACTCCCTCCTTGTCTCTCTACAGAGGGAAAGCCCCAACTTGTTGGGCGTTTCCAGGTGACTTCACCCAAGGAACCAGCTGAGCCTCTTCCCCTGCAACCAGCATCCCCAACTCTCTCTAATTCCCTGAAACCTCCAACCCCTCAGCTGACCTCAGAGAGCTCAGATACAGAGGATAGTGCTGGAGGCGGGCCAGAGGCCAGGGAGGCTCTGGCTGAGAGTGACCGTGCAGCTGAGGGCTTGGGGGCTGGAGTTGAGGAGGAAGGGGACAGTGGGAAGGAACCCCAAGTGGCGGACAGCCCTCCACCCCTGAGCCATCCCAGCTCAGTATGGATGAACTACTCCTACAGCAGCCTGTGTCTGAGTAGTGAGGAATCAGAGAGCAGTGGGGAGGATGAGGAATTCTGGGCTGAGCTGCAGAGTCTTCGACAAAAGTAAGTCTGGGGAAGACGGAGGACAAGAGGTGGACCTGGGAGAGCAAGAAAGGTGGCTAGCCCTCTCAATCTCCTGGTGCATCCTCAGGCACTTGTCAGAGGTGGAGGCACTACAGACACTACAGAAAAAGGAAATTGAGGACTTGTACAGCAGGCTAGGGAAGCAGCCCCCACCAGGCATCGTGGCTCCGGCTGCTATGCTGTCCAGCCGCCAGCGCCGCATCTCCAAGGGCAGCTTCCCCACCTCCCGACGCAACAGCCTGCAGCGCTCTGAACCCCCAGGCCCTGGTGAGATTGCAGTTGCCCAGCTCCCATCTTTCCCAAGTCCCCTTCCCTAGTGATCCAGATTTCTTTCAGGCCCTGGGGGTCTGACCTTCGTTTGGGGGGACTAGCCCCCTTCTCCCCATGACCCCTTTCCTCACTCCATGCTCTCCCTCCCCATCCTGCACCCAGGCATCATACGAAGGAATTCCCTGAGTGGCAGCAGCACCGGCTCCCAGGAGCAGCGGGCAAGCAAGGGGGTGACATTCGCCGGGGATGTTGGCAGGATGGTGAGGGTGGGCCCAAGGGAGGGAGAGCCCAGGGAATGATAACTGGCTGCAGCTTCACCCTCCTCCCACCCTAGAGGTTTCTTCAGTGCTTTTTCTTTTTCTTCCAGTGAATTCAGAACAGAAGCCATGTGTCTCCCCCACATCAGGGGCCACCATGGAGCTTGTGCTCTCAGAATCTGCTGACCAACACAACTCTACAAGGAAGACCTCGGCACTGAGGGAGTAAAAGACCAGAGGGGCATGGAGAGTGCTGTTCCATTACAGGGAAGGGCCAAATGTGGGAACTATTTGCTGGGTGTAGAAGGTGTAAATTCTGCAGCCTACCATCCGCATCCCTGCCACCTTCCCAGCCAAGACTCAACCACTAAGCAGTCCCACCCAAGCACAGATGTTTCCAGAGGGCACACTCCCAGCTGGGCCAGTGGAAGGGGACACTAGAATTAGCAGCAGCTAATAAAAATGCTGGAAGGACTCTGTGAATTTGTGTCTGTTGGGCCTTAAAAACTGGGGGCAAAGCTTGTGGGGTAAGGAAGGGGAGGATTTAGAAGGGACTCTCCTTTCACAATGAGTGGCAGGGGTGAAAGTTGCCCAGCATTCTGGTTTCCTTCTAGCAGCAGCTCATGAGGAAACTGCAAGGTCAATGATCCACCTCACCAAGCTGATTCCATCCAGCCCCCACCTTAGGCCTACACAGGCAGTCCCCAGTGGAAGTTAAAAAACAAAGAAAGCTGCTTGCCTCTCATCCTTCATCTACCTCTCTCTCTAGGGCTAGGGAAAGGCAGTAAAGTTGAAGTAGTGTTATTCTTGAGGGTAGAGAACAGAAGAGTACATTCCTTTCTCAAAAACATGGTTTAGTCTCAAACTGCCCAGTGACCCACCACGATCTCTCCCTTAAATCAGATGGAAAGATCTCACAGAAAAAGTAATTCTAGTTAAACATTTATGGATCCCTGGGGCATGCCACTATTGCAGCTACTGCTTGTGGAGCTTCCCAGCATGAAGTGTCAGCGCCAACACATTCATCTGACTTCAAGACAGATGACTCAGTTTATTATTCTCAGCTTTTCTCATCTTTCCTGTAGGCTCCAACACTGCACAGAGCTACCATACCCACTCCCATAATAGCCCACCTCTTGCCCTTCTTCCTTCCAGCTCGTGGGAGGTGAAGGGGATAAACCACAAAGTCAGAAAGCTTGGCAAACCCAAGGTCGGAAACCTTTCAAACAATGAAACAAACTACATACAAAAAGGGCTCAGCTACCGCACACAGTGAGAGGTGGGCAATGTTTCCTTGACAATGGCCAAATGCATAAATTTCTGGCTTCTTGGGCTCAATCATCATCCAAGGTGGCCAGCAATGCTGTGAGCAGGCTTCAATTTCTACATGTTCATGGGGCATCATCCATCACGTGAAGGGGCTCCAGCAGGTTGGGGATGTGCGATGACCATCTGGATCAGGGTCCTGATGATGCCCTTGCCACAGCTCGAGCTCGAGCAGCTTTGGCCTCATCCTCCAGCTCATCTAAGAAGCGCTCCTGGGACACCGAGTAAAGAGTGTAACCATCTGGGAAAGGTGGGTTCAGGAAATCACTTGGAATATGCACATTCCCATTTCCTAGACTCGCTTCCACCACCCTTGTTAATCTCTCATTCCCTCAAATCAGTGATTTAATCTTCTGCCCTTTGCTATTCTGAGTCCTGACCCCGACTCCGTCATTAATAAACTATATTAAAAGAGCACCTTAAAATGATAAAGAAAGGTACAGTAAACGCTTGACTCAGCGTTGGACTTTCACAGCTCGGGCTCCTCCGACCATCCCCACACTGTCCTTCAACAAGCCTCTGCTCCCCTTCCCTTGCCCCCATATGCAGTCTCCCTGAGTTTACAGTCCAAATGGATACAAATAGCTAACACGAGCGCCCCGATTCCCAGGCCGGTCACGATGTTTCGGGTCCGCCGCTGCGGCAGCGTCTTCTGCCATTGGGCAAGCTGCACCTGCCGCATGAATTGCAGCTGTGCGGGGGTCAGCTTCTCCCGAGTAGGGTCGATACGCTGGGCCAGGGGAGCCTTTCCACTCTTAGCATCGAGAGGGTCACCAGCTCCCTGAGCCGCCATATTGCCGCCCCGCCCTTCGCAGTCTCAGGGCGCGGAGCTTGCTGGGAATCGTAGTCCTCGGCCACCGAAGGGACGCCGGGAGTTGTAGTTCGCGTTTTCTGTTGTGACCTGAGTGTGGCTCCTGGCTCTGGGGGAGGGCGGGGTAGTCGAAAAGCGGCCTTGCTTTCTGATTGGCTGAGGGGTCAGCGGCCGTTGGGGCGGGAAAAGCCTGTGGAGGGAATTGGGTTTTCCTCAGACTTGAGGCGAGGACAGACACACAGAAGGGGACGACGAAACCAGAGTGTGGCAGAAGGCTCTGGAGAGAAGCGAAGGTGGTCGGTTTATGGACTCCGTGAGCCGTCTGAGAGCCCAAAAAGGCTTCTGAAAATGAATGGACCTGTGAGGCCAAAATTGGCCTCTCTCAGTGACTTTCAGTTTGGAGCTGTTGCCACAGAGACGATCGAAGATGTTCTGCTCCACTTGGCCCAGCAGAATGAGCAAGCAGTACAGGAGGCCGCAGGCCGGATGGGCAGCTTCAGGGAGACCCGGATCGTGGGTGTGGACGCAGGGCAAGGGAGCCGGGTTTAGGGGAGACCTGGGCATCTGACTTTGAGGCACTGACCTTGTGATTCAGTTTACTTTATTCATTCAAATAAGTTTTGTTAGTACCTGCGTTATGCAAGATGCTGGGGCTATAGTGATGAACAAGACACATCAGCACCCTACCCCTGATTTCCACAAGAATAGTGTATTTATTATCTACTCTGGATGGAAAAGAAAGATGAAATAGAGACCTGGTCTCTGCTTTCAAACCATGTATATAATCCTTGGAGAATATTAGGACAAATCCTCAAATGCTTAGGTACAAGTATGGTTAGATAAGTGACATACTAGATAAAACAAGCTTTTATGGGACTTAAATAGAGTGATGGGGTGAGTGGGGGTAGAATTAAAGTCCTCCAGGCATCATGGCATTTGAGGTAGACCTGAAGGATGATAATTTGGTTGGTAAAGGAGCTAAAGGGGGACAGCACTTCTAACATGAGTAAAACTGGAAATAGGGATGCTTAGGATAAGTGTGAGTATAATATAGTCCAGGCTGGCCAGAGCATGTGGAAAAGTAGTAGAAATTAATATCAGAAAGGTAATTTGGAGACATTCCATGTGGAACTTTGACTGCCAAGGTGAAGAATTTATATTTGGTTTAACAGGAAAGAAAAAAAAAAGGCATTGAAGGTTTTTTAATATGAGTGTGATACAACTGTAACCTTTGCCTTAGAAAAAAAAATTTTGGCTGTGATGTGAAGGATGAATTGGAGTAGAAAGAAATGGGAGGTAGGTAGTCCAGTGGAGTCTGTGTTAGTAGTTTAGGTGATAGGGCTGAGGGAATGATGAGGCCGGATTTAAAACATCTCAGAGGTGAAATCTAGGGTTCTGCAATGGATGAACTTAAGAAGTGAGGGAGGCAAAGATGACTATGTCAAAGGGTTGAGCCTAGGAGACTGGGAATATAGTGGTGCCATTAAGAGAAGCACACGCATACATTAAAAAATAAAACAGAAGAGAGTGTGACTTTTGTTTGGGAAAGATAATAGCTTTGGTTTTGAATCTACTGAGTTTCAGGTGTTTGTAAAACATTCAGAGAAAGATTTCTAGCAGCCAGTTTAAAAAGTAAGTCAGAAGAAAGGTCAGAACTAGAGGTAAAGTTTTGGGGGTTATCTCCAAAATGATACTATTGAAATTGTAGCAGAGGATAAGCTCCTAGAGGGGAAAAGGAGAAGGTCAAGGACAGTTTCTTGGGAAACATTTTGTGTTCAGGGGGTTGGGGTAGAAAGAAGAGTATGAAAGACATAAAAGGAGTGGTTTGAGAGATAGAGACAGAGCCAAAGACCTTTAGAAGGCAAGAGGAGAGTTTCAAGAAGGATGATGGTCAGCAGAGATCAGATACTTCAGGGCTATAAAAAACAGAAATGAAGATTGCCAACAGGAATGAGAATTGCAAAAGGGCCATGATATTTAATAATTTGGACATATTTGCTGGCCTTTGAGACAATCATTTTAGCAGGTTGGGTAAAGCAGAAGCCAAATAGCAGAACATTATGGAGTGAATGATGCAGTGGAAGCAGCAGGTATAAGCTAGGCTTTCAAGAAATTTAACAGCGAGATAAAGCCCTAGCTTAAGAGGATAGAAGGAGAGGGTCTTTTGTGGAAAAGTAGTTGAAATCAAGTTAAAGGTAGATCTGAGTATGTTTGTAAGTACAGGAGGTAGAACTAGCACCAAGGGAGAGGTGTAACTCACCCATCTCACCTAACCTAAGCTAAATTTTCTTGGCAAATTAAAATGGGAAACAGAAAAAATTGCCCATATAATCCAGGCCAAAACCAAAATCAAACCAAACTGCTATACACACAGAATAAAAACATAATGAAGGAAGCCTAAACTCCAACAAATAAAAAGAGTGGCTAATCATACACAATTATGTGTTCTGGGATATTTGGATATTTTACTTAATTGCTTAAACTAATTCTCCTTCATTGGACACTGCTAGCAGAGCTTTAGTTTCTGTAATGATAAGGTTTCGTACAGATACTATGTGTAATGTGTGTCAAATAGATTGTGAAATTATCTCATGCCAGCTTGACTTTTATAGCTTTTTTTCTAAAAAAGTCAAATTTTCTCTGAAGACAATATGTAATTTGATTGTAATTTTTTTGCTGATTGGTGCTAAAAGTTCCCAGTTCTGCAGGAGTCTTTCTTTTTTGAGAACATTAACCTTGTTTCCACCCTCTAATGATACTGCAAACTAAATAGAATTCTATCTGGGGTGGTTCTTTCAAAGAGAAACAGGCAGCCTAAAATCTTGCCAAGGTATCTTGCCCTTCCCACCTTCCCAGTGAATTTTTTCCCCCAAATTGGGCTATGTTCCCTGATTTGGAGGATGTGTCTTTAAAACAAGCCACTCCACCGTAACAAACTTGCTCCTGGGGAGATGCTCAGCTATCCCAGATTTACCCAACAAACTGATGGTGGAGAGACGGTGTCCAGCTGTAAGGTGAATCGTGTTTGTAAAGCAATGGGAGTTCTCCAGAGGGTGGTTACTAAACAAACAGTATTATAAAGAATATTGTGGCTCCAGGAGGGACCTCTCTGTTCCTGTCAACATTCCACTGCAAACAGAATATAAGGGTTAAGGTTCTTATCCATCCAAGAATCTCCCTTGAAGCTAGGGTTCCCAGCATGGTGTAGAGGCCAGTTAGACCAGCTGGTATGTTTATGTGTAACTGGCTAAGCCTTTTGTCAGCTGAGACCCACAGGAAGGCTCAAGGGTCACTGAGGGGGCTTGGTAAGCCCTTGGTAAGTCTTTGGCACTCAGTCAGCCTCCTTTTTATGCCTCTGATCTGCCTACTGGCAGCAAAGGGAACTAAGCTCAGCTTGGGTTGTTTCAGTCTCATCTTTCTCACCTTCTGACCCTCTTCCCTTGGCCCCATCATGGCTTTTACACAACGCCAAGAGTTCACAGAGTGGTTTGGTTGCACCTTGTGAATTAGGCTCTTCTTTCCTGTTTTGGCAGAGTTTGTTTTTCTCCTGTCTGAACAATGGTGTCTGGAGAAATCCGTGAGCTACCAGGCTGTAGAAATCCTAGAAAGGTAAAGCCCTAAGCATAAGGCATTTGTAAGGAGTACCTCTCACAATGGCTTATATACCCGAACCTTGAAAAAAAAAAAGTACTAGAGCCCCGTACCATGAGACCTGGTTTTGTACCCTCTATTACTTGCAAATATAAGTTCTTAGCTTGTGATTGCTGTTGGAAAGAATAAGACACAGCATAGTTTGAGTGTGGATTGTTTAATCTCCCCTTCCCTTCTTTATAGGTTTATGGTTAAACAGGCAGAGAATATCTGCAGGCAAGCCACAACCCAGCTGAGAGAGAATACAGAGACTCAGAATTGGAGGGCTCTGAAGGAGCAGCTTTTCGACAAGTTTATCCTCCGTCTTGTGTCATGTGTTCAGCTGGCAAGCAAACTTTCTTTCCACTACAAAGTAAGGAGGTGGGGTTGCTCATGGGCACCTGAGAGTTAGAAAGAAACTAGCTCATCCAAAGATGACTGTGAGAAACCTACTCCTAGGCTAGGTGATACTACTCATGTGGAAATTCCAGAATGTGATTATGCTTCCTAAGCATACCTCCTACACACACACACACACACACACACACACACACACACACAGTCACACAGAGGCAATTATTAAATAGCCTGAAGGTCTGTTCCCAAAGTATATTGCTGGACAGATGCCATCATTCATGCAGGTCACCTTTTCTCCCCTTGGATTCAAGGACAATTTACATAAGGTGTCTGAATTGCCAACAAACTTATCACTATTAAAGACAAACCACTACATTTATAAAGGATAATTTTTTTTCCTATGTCACTATCCAATGCCTGTATAACAAAATATTGTTCAACAAATATTTATTGTCTTCTATGGCCAGATGCTGCTCTAGGTGCCATGGCTGCAACAGTAAAAATATTGTCTGTGCACTAAAGGAACTTATTATCCAATGAGAGAAGACACAGGCAAATAGTATGGGAAAATGTCCTGATTAGTGTAAATACAGAGGGCTATAAATGTACCTTATCAGCCTTGGAGAGTCAAGGAAGTGTATTTCGAGAAAAGGACTTCTCAAAGCAGGAGGGGGTGTGGAAAATGGGTGGGTCCTAAGGGAGGAGGGAGAGGAGTTAAGGAAAGCAGGGAGAGAGACTGGAGAGAGACGGGAGAGAAAAGGGAGATCCAGATACAGGAATCAGCACAGAGGCTTGGAGAGCTTGGTGCGTTTGAGAACTGTAATTCTATATGACAGGCATCAAATGTAAGAGGGAATTACCGAGAGAAAAGATGAGATGAAGGCATGGCTAGATTGCAAAGGGCTTTGTATACTATGCCAAGATGTATGACCTTTACTCTGACACCCTTCTCTTTTTCTCACTGTTTTTTCTTTGCTCAGATAATCAGCAACATTACAGTCCTGAATTTCCTCCAGGCTCTAGGGTATATACACACTAAAGAAGAACTTCTGGAGTCAGAGCTTGATGTTTTGAAGTCCCTGAACTTCCAAATCAATCTGCCTACTCCCCTGGCATATGTAGAGATGCTCCTTGAGGTTCTAGGTACTTTATTATGTCAGGGACTGTGGGTTGGAGTCTTCCAGAGAAGACAATAAGAATGTGCCCAGGGGTTTGGGGGCAGTGGGCAGAACCTACCAATGAGGAACAGCAGGAAGCCTGAGATGACTGAGCAAAGTGTTCCTTCTGGTACTGGTCAGGGAAAGAAACTCAGGTCTCAGCACCTGGCTTCTGTTTGGACTCATTAGGCGCTCTCTTAGTATAGGATCAAGGGTCGAGGAGTTGATTTTATAGAGAGGCATGAGATAAGAGGAGAACATACAAAAATACTCTAATTGTATGTATACTGTAGATGGAGGTTTCTCTACTTCTCCTTTTGTCCTTTCAAATTGACCTCCAGCTAAAGAGGTTTCTTACAGTAGAACAAAGCAACCAGGAAGCACATTAGCTGCTCAACAGCTTTAGTTACATAACAACTGTGATCATGGTCAGAAAAAACTCACATAATGCTCTTTTCCATGCGCATACTCCATATAGGATACAATGGCTGTTCGATCTCAGCCACACGGCTGCATGCAACCTGCCTGACCCTGCTCGACCTAGTCTATCTTTTGCATGAACCTGTGTATGAGAGCCTACTGAGGGCTTCAATTGAGAACTCCACACCCAGTCAGCTACAAGGGTAAGGCAACTCCTTTAGGGTAGGTTCCTTCCAGAAACAGGGAGGTGGGAACATCACATGACAACTTGGGGAATGGGAGTTTACCTACCAAGACATCCAGTCCACAGATAACCTGCACAAGTTATCTGATTCAATATGTTGTTTGGCTGCAGATGACTGAGCCCAACCAGCAAAACCCTAAATGCTTTTACTTTTAAATTTAAATGACTTCAAGTAATTACACACTTTCTTTCCTAGTTCTTTTTATAGCTGTTTATAATTTGAGATTACTGGACTGCTTTTATAATCACTTAGGAAAACAAGCCAGTCACAGGGTTGCAACTTGGACAAAAGCGTTTGATTACTGTAAAGTCAGACTGGTAAAAAGCCTCACAGTTACATTTGTTAGGGAGACAGATGGAACAACAGAAGACCTACAAACCATTTAGATAGGAGGCTCATGTTTTAATCCCAGTTGATTTGAGGGAGGTTGGGAGAGAGGTCAATTAGCTATTACTTGACCATTTCCTTCTATATTTAAAAAATCCAAGATGATCAACATCAACAACTAAGAGCTGAGGTTCTATGACCCTAGGATTTAGAAGATCATGTTTCATTCTAGCTCCAAAATTAATAATGGTTTTAATCACTCAGGGAAAAGTTTGTTTCAGTGAAAGAAGATTTCATGCTGTTGGCAGTGGGAATCATTGCAGCAAGTGCTTTCATCCAAAACCATGAATGTTGGAGCCAGGTATGCACCGCTGGGCAGGACCGGCATGGTCAGAATTCATTTAATAGAAAGCATTCTCCCTTTAGTTAAAGAAAAACAGAAGAGAACCTATAAAAGATAAGTGCCAATACCCAGGATTAGGATGAATGAGCAGGATTTGGGAGAGGAAAAACTAGGTTAGGACTGAGGAGTGTTTTCCAGTTCTCTAT
The DNA here is from genome assembly GCA_028627145.1 of Eidolon dupreanum. Lineage (NCBI taxonomy): Eukaryota > Metazoa > Chordata > Mammalia > Chiroptera > Pteropodidae > Eidolon > Eidolon dupreanum. The sequence continues at coordinate 94,520,954 of CM053506.1, forward strand.
GAAATTGGAAATGGAGGCCCAAGTTCAGCTTTTCCCTTAATGATGATAATCCACTATCACATTAAAGTCCAAAAGGAGAAAATGTCAAGGCCCAAATTTCCTTCTCACAATTCATAAAGCTTATAACTAGCAGAATGAAATGTCTAGGAGAAACTTTCCACAATAATACTAGCAGGGCAAAGGTATCCTAATATAATCTGGCCATTAGTAAACACTGGGATCTGGACTTAATCTTCTCTGTAAATTCAGAGAAACAAAATTGGGCTTAAGAGAACAGCCCAAGCAATTTGTCTGCTTGTACACTAAAACACATTGAGATGATCTAGTAATAAATATCTCTCTTTCTGAAGGTAGTGGGGCATTTGCAGAGCATCACTGGCATTGCCTTGGAGAGCATTGCTGTGTTCTCTTATGCAATCCTGACTCACAGCGTGGGAGCCAACACTCCGGGGCGACAGCAGTCTGTTCCTTCCCACCTGGCGGCCAGAGTTCTGAGGGCCACTGCTTCCTCTAACATGTGAGGCCGGCTGAATCCACCAAATATAAACAGCCTTCTGTCCCTGCACACATCTCTCCCTCTGTTTACTTTTATACTCAGGGTACAAAAGATGCAAATATCTTTCGAACTGTGTTTTGTATTCCAACTTCATGTTTATTTTTCTTGCATCAGAAAAAGAATTAAGATGGACAAGCATGTCCTTTTTGTCATATCAGACTGAAAATGTTTAAAGCTAGGAGAAATAGAAGATTAGTTAAGTTGGTTCCATTTTGTTTTAACAAGATACTTATGGCTTTTCTTTAACTGTTCATTTCATTGACAGAACATCAGACATGGAGATTATTAACCAGGGGCTCAAAAAATGAGGCCATCTGGATGACCTTGACAGAGCAAAAAGACAGCCTTGATTTCCCCTTAAAGATAATTTAACGTCTCTGTTCATTAAGATCTACACAAAAAGGGTTTTCTCTACAGCTATTTTCACTAGTCTTTTGAAAAAGTAACACTAACTCATCTCTAAGCATGTTTCAACAGAATTTCCATACCTGTACTTGAACTCAATTCTCCCAGAATACAAAGTACCCTATTTTAGTAAAAGAAAAACCCAACAGTGTACCTTGGGCAGTTATCAGACTGCAGCAAATCTTTTATTACAAATAATTAAATCTCTCCATAATGTCTCAAACAGTATCAAACACCATTTTGTATCTCTAACACGGAGCAGAGTAGGCATTCAGTACTAGAACTGAGTGAGAAGTGTTAAATTTCAAGCTTCTGATCATATCACATGGCGACCAAAGCTTTTATGTCATTTTCTCACATTATCCAACTATGTATCTCATACATCTCGTCGTCTCAGTGGAGACAAAAGTTTCTAGTTCATATTGTTAAGTGCATGAAGTTGAGAGAGATAAAATCCAGTGAAAACACATGGATCTCAATTCAACTCAGTTATAAAAAAAAAAATAATAAAAAAAAAAAAAAACGGAAGCAAACTTAAATTAGTTTTAAGGAGAGAAAGGGAAAGGAAGGCATGGGTTAAGGGTCAAATAAGGGTCAAAACTATAACAAAGGCTGGTAGTTAGATATAGCATGTTATAGCTCTGGAAACTGTCATATGGTATTTTAAAATAAAGTGGCTTTTGTGGATTTTTCTTTTCTTTTTTGGTATTGTAAACATGTGCTGTTTAATAGTACTCAAATTTAATTTAAAATATTTTTTTTTTCAAACAACAACAACAAAAAAATTTAAAGCCTTTAAGGCAAACATCCCCCTAAGGAAAAAAGAAAGTCATTTGTTATAAAACTGTGAGGACACCCAAGCAAGACCCCACTTAAGATTCGTCAGCATGTACTTGAGAGCTTTTGTCCACTGTTCCTCAGAGTTGAACTGGGTTTTGATGGAATAGGAGCTGCCACTGCTTCCTGTGTCTTCAATCTTGCCTTTCTCCACATCCATCCTGCAGATGGACAGAACAGAGCTCATTAGTAACTGAGATCTGAGTTAAGTCAGTTCAGGCAAATGGGCAGGGACTTGATCATGGGACCATTCACGTCACTTTATCTATTAGAGAACTCTTGGCAAGGAATGGTAGTGTATTTTGGACTTGCTTAAAAGCCAAAAATCAAGAAGGCTGTCACAAGAGCCTCATTGTCATCGTGAAGTACAGGGACAGGACACACACCCAAACAGATGAGAAGCCTGGAGGAGAGGGTGAGTGAGGGTTACAGTACTCCTCACTGTTTTCCTAGGCATCCCTGAACTCATGGGGAGAGAAGGGAAGCAGAAGAAAAGAAACGCTTTGTTTTGGGATGATAGAAGCAGCTTAGCCTTACTCTCTTGAACTATAGTCTCCATCCATTACTGGGCGCCTATACAGTTTGACCAAAGGAAGTATTCTTATGTTTCCAAGGGCTTACAGGGAAACATTCCTGAAATTGGAGGGCGAATTTGAGCTCCGTGCTAAGAAAATCCCCCAAACCACATAAGGCAACATTCTTTTTCCCCAGGTACCAGGTGGTCGTATTCTGTCCCATCTGCAGTGTTAGATTAGTGTTTGTCCATCAGTGTCATGTGATTTTGCACCATTTTCTGCTTTCCCACCATTTATACTGTTTTTCCTCCATTACTTTCCCTTCAGTTCTGCTCAATTTGTTCCTACTCTAGGTTCATTCAACATTGGGGGATACTGACCTGTAGGGAAGACAAAAACGTGTCTCGCCTTTCTCAACCTCTTCTTTGAACTGCTGCACACAGTCCAGGAAAGCCACCATTGCATGGTCAAACTTGTTGTCCCAGAAAAATCGCAACCCCCCAGAACAGTATAACGGCAGCTCCTGCGCAAGAAGAGAGAACTGGCTATGGGTGTGGCACCAAGACAGGCTATCAGAGGCTATTCCCAATCCTATCAGTCTCTCAAGTCTTCTTTACATATTCCACTGGAAACACTAACCTTGGGCAAATAATAATGCACCTACAAATGTTTTACCATCAATGGAAATGTATTAAACATCTACCTTACAGTGATTTCCTCCCCATCCTAGAGCACACATTCTCCTCTGATCTGCTCACATCCTGTCTCAACAGACTGTAAAAACCTAATTTTCTCTATATGCCTCAAAGAGCTAATCCGGAACTATACAAGACATTGAACAAGACACTGGCTCTTTGTGAGATATCTAACTCTAGGAGAGAAACTGAATAATGCCATTATCAAAAGTAAACCATTTCATTAGGAGGTATAAGAATTCTGTATTCCAGTGGAAGTGGAACTTCCCAGAGTACCTTAGATTTGTCTGTCAGAGACTCCAGGTACGAGTGGTTTCCATAGGGAACAAGTCGATACCTAAAAAGGAGATTCATACAGAGATGGATACAGGACTCCTCCTAAAGTGATTATTGGGATATTAGAACCCAGTGATTTTCAGACTCCATCCTACCCAGGGACCCCTCTCTCACCTCCGCATAGGCTCCACATTTAAGGTTTTGTTTACTGAACAAAGTGCATTTATTACACAATTGCCTGGGGGCCTTTGTTGATTGATGTATGTTTTGGTTTAGATTTAAAAACAAAAACTGAAAACAGCTTGAGGAACACTAAGGTTTTGAAGATGGTGGGTTGGGGACCATGGCTATGGTCACGCAGCTCAAGGATTGCTGATGAGTAGAAAGAGCATTATGGTAAGGGGAAAACCAGAGTAGTCTTTACAGACAGAAAACCACCCCGTCTATTGGGAGCCACGGCTCCTGCCATAGTGGAAAGCAGCACCAGAATGGACATACAATTATATCAAAGACATACCACATCCCAAGAAAGGGCTACATTTCTTACCTCTGAAATTTCAGACCCATCTTATTGGCCAGAGCATGAAGCAGCAACACTGTCTGGCCCCATGCAGCATTAATTTCATTCCATTCCACAGGAACACTGGGCAAGCGACCCAGTCTGAAGTTATTAATTGTGCCAAATTGTCCACTATGCCTATAGAAGAAGGCAGAAGGGCAGGGAAAAATACAAGGTAAACTTAAAACTTAGCAACTTCTGAGACTTTCTGCTCTCACCTAAAACCTAGCACAAATCTCTCTCCTTATCTCCAGATTCATATATCCAAGCTCTACTTGGTACTTTAAATACATATCTGAAATGTGAGTCATCATCTTTCTACCTGCTGATCAGATGCCAAAGCAGAAACCTGGGCATCATCCCTGAATGCTCTCAGCTCCCTCCCCCAACAAAACCACCGAACTCTGTTGATTCTACCTCTTAAATCTCTTTTATCTGTCCACATCTCTGCAAACTCACTGCCAATTCTCTTTTCTTGTTTAGATGCCTACTGACCAGTCTCCTTACTAAAAATGCTGACCTCTTCCCCCAAGTCATTTCTCACATTGCAGGGAAAGCTATCATCACAAATGTAGATGTAATTATGTCGCTTCCCTGCCTAAAATGCTTTGATGGCTCCCACGGCCTTTTGGATAGTCTAAATTCTTCGTGAGGCCAATAAGATCCTTTAGGAATTGCTTACTCTCCAGTTTTATATCTTGTCATTCTCCCCTTTACACTCAATCTCATCACAATAAACTCCTTTCAGTTCTCTGAATTCACCACTCCCCTTTCTTCTGTTTCTTTGCACATGATGTTCTCTCTGCCAGGAACAACCTCCCTCATCTGCAGATTTCTACTTCACATCTCAGCTTAAACATCAACCTCCTCTGGGGAAAACTTTCCATGTGGCCTCTCCACATTGGGTAGTGTCCTTATGTGTTCCCACAGCACCCTAAGTTAACCATTATCGTACCGTATTACAATTGTCTATTACTTATCCATCTCTTTCAGGAGATGATAAGCAATAAGAAGACAGAATGCGTATTGTTTGCTGTTGTCCTCCTAGTGCTTAGCACAGTGCCTACCAGATAGTTAAATGGATAAAATGTTGAATAAATTAATACTTGAATGACCCTGGGGATAAGAGATCAGCTCCAGGCAGAGGACCAGAATTTCATGTGGCTGGATGGCTCAGATCGTTCCCTTTTCTCGGAAGACTGGATGTCACCAAGCTCTAGAATTCTAATGCCCTGATTATGCCTACCCTATCACAAGGAATAAAAGAAACCTAGATGGGGTGAACATGACATACAGTACTATTTTGTGGGAAGTGGGCACCCTGGCTTAGTGGCCAAGAGCTAAGGTCCAGATATGTAGTGCTTCCCAGATGCTCCTCACCCTTTGGCCCTTATTACCAAATGTGGAAGGTTGCATTAAAGACGTTGGTTTTCTTCATCTTGTCCAGCTGCATCTGGGCATAACGCATCTGGTTTTCTACACTCTTCAGCTCATCATCCAGTTCCAGCTGTTGTCGTTTAAATTCACTGTATTCCCTCTGATACCTATGAGCAGCCAAGGTGGCCATTGAAGGCTGTTAGGTTGGGGGCTAAAATTTCTGTTACCACTCTTCTCAACAATTTATTCTTAGTCTTAATGATTATGGTTACCTCTAGTCACAGAATCTTTTAGATTTGGCACAGACCCCACTCAAAAGAACATACTTGCCCTAGTTGTTTTCCCTGGGAGAGACAGAAATGTTTCAAACTCCCACTGCCCATATGCACAAAGGGGAGGAAAAAAGGACTCTCCCAAACCAGAACCAAACACCTCCTGGATGTCTGTGATCTTTTCCAAAAGTAAGATGAGGGGGTCAAGAGTGACTTTTTCCATGGATTGGCCATAACTGAACTTCTATAACTTCACCTCAACATTATACTTATTATCCTTTAAATAGTTCATGAACACCATTTCCAATGGAACTTGTTATACTACTCTGTGAAAAATTAACTTTTTTATGTCCTTCACTTCCCCAACTTTAGTTAGTATGGACACTGTGTCTCCTCCAATAGATAGAGGGTTCTCTTAGCTCAAGAGCACCAATGAAATCTTTGAGCTGGGAAAGAACAAATGTAGGTCAATGTGTACATCTGCCCAGAGGAGGATGCCAGGTGCAGCAGACTTACCCAGACCTGAGCCCAGGTCCCAGCAGCACAGAGCTGTGACTAGAGCCCTGGTTCTCTGCTCTCTGTTTAACCAACACACTTTTTTCACTTAATCATGTTGACCCTTCATACACTACCCTCCCAACAAACCTCTACAAACAGTGCCTGGAAACAATATGCAGGATGACAGCTGACTGCAGCTTACAGACTAATCAGACACATTCAGCTGGAAGCCATTTCCCCTCCTGGGACCTTGAGGGCAGGAAGATAGAAGAAGAGGGTGATTACTCACTGAGCCTCTTCCTGATCTAGTCTCTCGGCCTCGGCCTGGACCTTCTCGAGATTTTCTGCTACGATCTTGCGGTTCTTTTCCACATCTTCCAGCTCTTGGATCAGCCTCTCCTCCTCTAATGCCAGCTCTTTTAGCTCCATCTGTAGCTGTTCACTGTCATCCTCATTCATCTGCTCTAAGATCTCCAAACAGCGTCTGAAAAGGATATAGGCAGAATATGCTTACCAGAGGAAAACTGCTATTCTGTTTACCTGGGTGGAACATAGCTCTTGGGTAAGAGCCAAGCAGTCTCACAGAAGTGACAGATCTAAGATCCAGATCTCATTTTCCAGGCCTTGGCTCCAGAGGCACTCACTTGTAGTTCTGACATTCATTTTCAGTGACGTTGAGCTGAGTGTCCAGCTGGTCTAAAAGAGTATCTGTGCATTCCTCACACAGTGGGTGATCCACATCTGTCTGGCCTGACATGATGTCAAAAAGGTCCCCAGTGACCTGGAAGTGTGGGAAAGTCAGGGTAGGGTCTGCCCCATACTACTGGCCCGACACCCCCTCTACCAACCAGGCCCACTGCTTGACGCTGAAATGAGGCTGACTTGCCTTCAGTCTTCGGCTGAGGTTCTCCATGGTGCCGCCATCAGATGCCTCCCCAATCAGAGTGAAGCTATTGGCACTTTCTGTAGACATCATCCTGCAGACAGCCCCCCGCCCATGGGCCACATGAGGGAGCAGAGAGGCCTCTTCCACCTACTGAGGTGCCAGCGGCAGAGACTCTCAAGCACCAGCTGAGGGGCCTCAAGGTGCACACCCACTCCTAGCCCAACTGACCTCCCAAGGGTACCTCTCTCCCAAGGGAAGGCCATGCTGGTTTTTCACAGGGGCACTCAGCACGAAAGTTGGCCTGGATTGACTAAGGAGGGAGAGGGGGCATCAAAAACTGATATGTGTGTGTCTACAGTGGAAAAGGAAGGAGAATCAGGAAAGACCATTTCTTAATATTATAGCCCTTGCCAGCCACCTTCACATGCATCAATTAACTAAGGATCTGAATGTCTAACATTTGTTGTTTTAAAACTTTTCAAGAGCTCTCTCTTCTATTAGTCAATCTCTCCCTTTTCTCAATTCTTCATTATAAGAGCTATTGTCCCTTCCCACTGTGTGAATGGCTATAGGAAAAACTCAATCGGTATTGGAAGGTGATGGGCCAGGCATAAGGGAATGCATTTTTTCTGGAAGAGCCAAAAGGTTAAGTGATGATTCATCTCCATCACCTGGCTCCAGGTTTCGATTTTGGGTTCAGTTAAAATTCTACTGGTTTTTGGCAAGGAGCAGGGGGCTGAGGAGTAGTAGGCACCTGGCTGGGGGGATGAATCTGCGAGAGACACCATCCTGGCGAGTTTCAATAAATGGCTCCTGGGAAGAAAATAAGGGGCATTAGAACTCTTGTGGCTTAGAGGCAGAGTATATTTCCCAAAAAGCCTCAGAACTATTGGGCTTTACCCTTGATTGATAACCATGAGACTTGGTAAACCACAAAGACTTAAGAAATGGGTATTATTTACCCATCCTTGGATACAGGCACTAAGAAAGGACCCCTAGTACAGATAAACCCCAAGTGTCATCTGATTTTTTGTGGGGAACAGCATTCTCTAACTATATTATACTCTATTATAGTTAAATTTGCATTTCCTCAACACTACTAGTCAGGGGTAGGGGCAAGATGCTCTAAATCACAGCACAAGGAAAAAGCCAGAACAGACTGCAATAAAGTTTGCTATGGCACAGGACAAAGTAGATAATTTAAATGTTTTCAATACTTTGATATATTTTATATAATCAAAATCTTATGACATCTATCTTTTGCAATAAATATTATCACTGACGTTATCACAGTTTAAAAATGACCTCTAACACTGACAATCCTTTCTAGCTAGGGTAGTCATACAACTTGCTGCCCCAAACCAAGATACTTTTGAGAATGGAGAGGAGTGGATACTAATTATTAGCTTGGACAACAGATATAAACCAGGAATGCCCTAAGATGACCTGGATACATAAGTCATCCCATCTCTCATCTATATAATGGCTTATAATTCTGCCTTAAATAAAGAAGGGCCTCTCTCCACATTTTTGAATGGATGCCTCATTCAGTAACCTTGTGACCTTTGTGTATTTCTGTACCAATGATCCACAGTGGTCTGATCATGTAGAAAGTCTCTTGTTAACCAGAAATCCCAAAAGTCTAGAAGCACCAAGTATCCTGCAGAAATCCAGTTTTCATTCCAGTGTTTTCATACCTCTCCTGAGTTAGCCTCTTCTTCCTGGATCTCTCCTGGTTTCACTTGGGCTGTGGCAAGTAATGGAGCTAAGGGCAAGGAAAATATTGAGTCAGAAAGAATCTTATCAAAGCAAGAAGAGGTATGAAAGTGTGGGAAAAGAACCGAAAATATCCTCATCGCCATCCCCACTTCCACCTTCTTCTTAAGGTACCACTTACAAAAAGAAGAGTCTCTTGTCTTCTTCTTCTTATTCTCTTTAAATCAGATTATGGAGTTCTTAACATTTTTTCCAGTATAACGGTATCATGGTTACATTTTTTAAAAGACACCTTATCGTGCTCGCTTCAGCAGCACATGTACTAAAATTGGAATGATACAAAGATAATAATGGCCCCGGTGCAAGGATGACATGCAAATTCGTGAAGCAGAAAAAAAAAGATACCTTATCATTCAAAAATAGCTACCAAAATATTTACATATTTATATTTGGAATTTGCTTCAAAATAATTTGTGGTGGGAGGGGAATAGATGGGCCTGTAGATGAAACACGATTAAATATGCACTGATAATTACTGAAGCTAGGTAATGGGTACATGAGGTTCCTTATATACTTTGAAGTTTCCCATAATAAAAATAAAAAGAAAAAACAAAATAATTGAGAATGGGAGGTGAGTAGAGGTATAGAGAACACAAGAATGTGAGAATGTAGTTAATTGTTGAATCCAGGTGATGTACATAAGAGTTCATTATGCTATTCTCTTGGCTGTATGTTTGAAATTTTCCATAATAAAAAGTTTAAAATATATTAGTCAATTCCCCTCAAAAGAGAGAAATCAGGTAGTAATAACAATAGCTAACATTTATTGAGTATTATTTGCCCAGCATATTCCTAAGTATATATGTTCTTTGTCATATTTAATCCTTACAACTACCTTGAGGTCGTTTTACATTTTACAGATAAAGAAACTAAGAAAGCTGGGCCTAGAGAGATGAATTTACAAAAAGTCATTCACCTAGTAAACGACAGACAGGATTTAAATACAAGCAGGCTGACTCCCGACCCATGAGCTTATTTAAATTGCCTATTCAGTCTTTTTTTCTAACTTCATCCCACTTTTGGAACTATGAGACTCTGTTCCTCCCCATATCACTTGCTGACTCCTGGGTAAGTCATTTAAGCTCTCTGAGTCATTCCTCATCTGTAAAATGATCCATGAGGGTTGTTGCAGGCCTAAACAAGGTAATGTATGTAGTGCGCTTGCTTTATGTTAAGCCCTCAACAAATGCCTTTATTATATATACACACTCCTTTACTCTGAAACAGCAGGAGTAGAAAACTAAAGACCTTCCCTTGCTACAGAAAGCTGTCAGAAGCACAGTGTCAGAACTCGTTTATGTTCAGGATGAGAAAACAGGGTGCTGGAGAGATTAACTGACTTTCCTAGGTTTACACAGCGAGTCTACAGCAGACTACACGTATAGAAGACCTTCAACTCTGAAGCTGCCCACTTTCAACGATCTTGGTTACCCTCTTTCCAAGGGTCTCGCTGACCTGTGAGCTCCTGGATGGTGACATGGTCCAGAATCTTGAAGCTCGTGTCCAGTTTCAGGGGCTGGCTGCAGCGCTGGCACACGAAGCTCACCTGCATGGTGCTGCTGGACGACTTAGACCCCTCCATCCCTGCGGCGATGGAGAGCAGGCGAAGTTAGGGAGAATCGGTACTCTTGAACCCCGGATCCCGGGCTACCACCTGCCTTTGTAATGTGGTTAAGGGGGAAAATTTCCGCCCGCGTCTTTCCCTCTAGGAGCGGCATGATACCCACAGGACCTGCTTCCGGGGCAGCCCGTGCAATGGCAGTTTACAGCCCAGTTTAGGGAAGGGCTGCAATAGGGTTCGAAAGGGTTCCCACGCTCCCTTCTAAGGTCGCGCGGTTCAGCCCTCGACTCTCTTCACCTCAGGGCCCGGAGCCCGCCTCCCTGGTCCGGTCTACCGCGGGGGCACCGTGGCCTCGGGTTTGCCCCGGAGCGAGGCCTCGAGAACTGCCATCGCCGTTTTCAGCTACTTCCCGGTCGGCCAGCGGAGGACTTCCGCCATGACCGGACGTTACGCCACGACGTCTGCAGCTGCAGGAGGAGCCAGGAGGTCGGTCCCTGTCCTCCTGCTTACCGGACCCGCTGCGGCCCCTAGAGGCCAAACTGAGGAATTCAACCGGCGTCGGCGGGTGGGAGAAGGTTGCGAGAAGTGAAGGACCGAATTGGGTTGGGAAAGAAAGAGGAGCCTCCGCTGTACTTTAATTCAGTGACTTTTCTTCAGATTTGTCACTTCTGAATGGAGCCACTTTAATGCCTTCTGCAATATCAGTTTTAAAAATTTCTCCTCTGGAGAGCTGGACTTTCTTTCAAAGGCCCCTGAGTGGTAGACACACTTGGAGGGGAAGGCTAGGAGGTAACCTTTACTGTTTTATTTTGTATTATAAAATTACAGTTATTAATTAGGGAAAGTCGAGAACTTCAGATATTGAAACGTATTGTAAAGTATAAAACTAAAACATTTTTGTCTCAGTGCAGTAATAGATCAATGAAACAACAGAATTCAAAAATAGACCATGTATACAGGGGGATTTAGTGCGTAATAAAGCTAGTATTTCAAATCATTGGGGAAATGAACTGCTTATTAAGTGATAAGTGGGTCCAGAGAGCCATGTAGATAGCCTTGAGCTGAATCTTCTACTTCACTGCTTACACCAAAAGAACTTACACCAATTGGTCACAATTTTAAGCATCAAAAATACCATGATTAAAAGTACTTGATGAAAGCATGAGTGAGTATTTTTTATAATCTTAGAGTGGAGAAGACCTATCTAAGCATGACATGAAGATCAGAAGCCAAAAGGGAAATATTGAATTTTACTCCTTAGAAATAAAAACTTTTGTAACTATTAAAGACTGTAAAAAAAAAAAATTACAGAAGAAAAATGTGGAAGATAGTTGCAGCTCATAAGATAGAAGGTAAACTTCCTTAATATATAGAACTCTATTCAATCAATAAAAATTCAAAAAGGCCAATAATTAAATGGGCAAAAAGTATGAAAAAGTAGCTCACAGAAAAACAAATAGTTGATAAAGAAATAAAAAGATGTTTCATTTCACTTGTAATTAAGTCAATGGAAATTAAACTTTGGTGAGGCAGCATTTCTCTTTTATGAGATAAGTAAAGGCTGAACCAGTTGATAATATCCAGTGTTGATGAGCATTTGGGGAACTCTAGAATACTGTTGTTGACTGGGAGTATAAATTAGTATAATATTTTTGGAGGTCAATTTAGGAATATTTATCAAAATTTTAAATGTTCATATTCTTTATCTCATAGAATCAGTTTCTAAGAATTTTCCTAATAGATATGCAAGTGATCAAATATACACGTACAAGAATTTTCACTGCTAAATATCCTTCAGTAACAGAGGATTGTTTAAATAAGTTACTGTATCATCCATTTAGCAGAATACTACACAACCATTAAAAAGAATTAAGTGAACTTGCTTTTTACTTGGTTTACTTGGCTACTTTGAGAATAATCTGAAGAAGGGCAAGGGTAGAAGCAGGAAGACCAATTAAGAAGATTTTGCATGAACTGAGGCAAGAGATGATTATCAATTGAAATAAAAAAATAGGTAGTATACATGGTATGATTCCATTTGTACAAAAAATAACATGGTATATGGTGTATGATATGACGTTATGTGTTGTTATATGAAGTGATATGCAGCAAGCAGTGTCTTTCACTGGACAATGGGACAGAGACTTTATTGTACACAATTTGTATTGTTAGATTTTTTTTTTACAATAAACCTGTAATTAATTTACAACAATTAAACTTTTACAGAAAGATAACATAGCAATAGAAGTTAGGTGAATAGTGTCATGAAATTACCCATAATCTCGTCACACTATAATTTTTATGTTTTCCATTAAAATGTTTTTCCTATATATTTTAACATGGTTGTATTTTTATTTATAAACTATGAAGTTTTTGTATAGTTTTTAAAATTTAATATTACATATTTTTCCATGTTTCTGTAAGTTTTTTGTAATTGTCGTGGCTGCATTACATCATATAAAGTGCACTAACTTAATATATTTCTTTGTTGCTGGAAATTTCCATTGCTTCCAGTTTTGGTGCTTACAATAATGCTTCAGTGAAGAATTGACTGCTTCATTACAACAGAGCCTCACTATTGAGATTACCGTTGGAAAAGAGTGTGGCTATTTCATGTCTCTTGATTAAAATTAGCAATAGTTTTTCACAGCGGTTGTACATAATTCTGCCTTCAGTAATGTGTGAGAGCCTGTTTCACAATGCCTTGGCCAGTATTAGGTACATATATTTGAGGAACAAGAGCAAAAAAAAAAAAAAGGCACATCCCTGTTATTTTAATTGGCATCATTAGTATACATTGGCTTGTTTCTCTTTTTTGAATTTTCTGTTTGTGTCCTTTCATTTATCTAGTAGGTTCTTAATATTTTGCTCAATATTTTTCATTATTTGGCATGAATGGTCTATTAAGATGTTTTCCAGATGTGCAAGAGTTTTAAATTCTTATGAGATCGAATCTATTTTTTTTTCTTGGTGACTTATATCGCTTAGAAAGTTGTTCCCATTTCCAGAAGTGACTTTTCTGTTATTTTAAATGTAGGTAATCCTCCTATAATTAATATTAGATGCAATATATGGAACTAGATTGATTTTCTCCTGGTATTGTTAATTATAGTTTTTACAACCCTCCTTCCTCTTGGATCTTTCAGCATGAGACTCCCCTCTAGAGGAGGTGAGAGGAATCATTCCCAAAGAATTCTCACCTAGGCCTGATGTGGCGCTTTAGTAGTTTCACATTTATTCCTGCTTGGCTGCCACTAACACCATCTCAGAAAGGCATAGAGATGTAATGGGCTTCTGAAGAGGTAGGGAGTATAGAGATTACTGCTGAGAGTTTGAAAGTCTAGACTGCCTAGGTTCAAACCCTACCTTTGTCATTCACCAACACTGACCTTGAGCAAGTTTATTAAACTACTCTGTGCTTTGTTTTTTTACTTCTAAAAGTAGCATAATAATGTATTTTCCATAGGGTAGTGTGATGATTAAATGATCTAATAATATGAAGTACAAAAAGCAATGCCTGGCACATAGTAAACTGTGTGTCTTGCTGCTTGGAGAATATATAACAGTATGTATAATGCATGATGGATTGTGAATAATCAACATACCCACGTCATCAATTCAACACTTATTGAGGACCTACTATTTGCCAGTCACTCTTCTAGGTCTGAGAGAATACACTGGTAAACTGCTCTAACAGTTTATATTTTAGAGGATTTTGACAATAAACATGTAAATGAATGAATAAGATTTCAGATAATCGTAGGTGTTATAGGTTGAATTATGTCTCCCCAAAAGATGTTGATGTCCTAACCCCAGTATCTGTGACTGTGACCTTATCTGTAAATAGAATCTTTGCAGATAAGTTAATGGTGTTTTTATAAAAAGACAGTTTGGATACAAAGATAGACACGAACAGAAGGAAGACACATGACACACAGAGAGAAGACAGTTGTTTCTAAGCCAAGGAACACCTGAAGCTACCAAGAGCTAGGAGAGAGACCTGGAACATGTTCTTCTTTAGCACCTTCAGAGGGAGCATGGTCTGGCTACTTTGATTTCATGATTCTAGCCAATTCTAGGCTCCAGAATTGTGAGACGATACATTTCTCTTGTTCTAAACCACCCAGTTTGTGGTACTTTGTTATAGCAGTAAACACATTAAGTGGGGGCAAGGGTAGATGGAGTTATTTCAACTGGGGGATTCAGGAGGGCCTCTGTTAGCTACGAAATCATTGAGGGTGACACACAGGGAAGAGACATAATCTGGCTGACTTTTAAAATTACTGAAGCATTAAATTAAGAAAAGAACACAAACATAAGTGTACAGCTCAGTGAATTTTCACAAATGAATACAACCATTTGTAACCAGCACTCAACTTTCCTGGCCCATGCCCCCTTCCAGGTGCTACTCATCACGAGGGGAAACAGCATCCTCACTTCTACTACCATAGATTAGTTTTGACTGTTTTTGACTCTTATGTTTTTGGTTTCTTATTTAAATTTTGTTATTTTATTTTTCCACTATAGCTGACATTCAATATTATTAGTTTCAGATATATAGCATAGTGGTTAGACATTTATATAATTTATGAAGTGATCTCCCCAATAAATCTAGTACCCACCTGGCATTATACATAGTTATTACAATATTACTGACTATATTCCCTATACTGTACTTTACATCTATGACTTTATAACTACCAATTTGTACTTCTTTATCCTTTTGCCTTTTTCACCCAGCCCCGCCAACCCTCTTCTTTTGCCTAGTATTGTGATTCCTCCATCTTATGTGTAGTTTTAGTTCATCCATTCTCAATGCTATGCAGTATTCCATTGTGAATATATTAAAATTTAGTTATCTACCCTACTCTTGAGAGACATTTGAGTAGTTTCCAGTTGCAGCTATTGTGAATAGTGTTGACACAAACATTATTGTTCATGTTCTTGGTGAATATATTCATGCATTTCTGTTGGGTATGTTTCTAGAGTTGAGATTTCTGGGTCACAGGTATATACAGAAATCTATACATATGTTTATTCAGCTTTAGTAGATATTGCTATAACTGTGGTTGACATATTAAAAGATAGTTTGAGTGTAAGTAGAGAATAGAATGTGGTAGTGGGTGTGGTGGCAAGAGTGAAAATAAAGACCAAATAGTCTATTGTAACAGTCCTAGCAAAGGACGACAATGACTGACTAGGATAACAAATGAGGAGACAGAGAAAAGCATGCTCATACAGGATTCATTATTCGGATAAGGCTGACAAGACCTGCTGATGGTTGGATGTGGGGAGACGAGAGAGAGGAATCAGGTTGATAGTTGTTTGGTTTGAACTAGGTGGACAGTTCTGTTCTATCAGTTACTGAGATGGGGAAGAGTAGGAAAATAACAGGTATGTGGGAGAATCAAGAATTCTGGTTTGGCCACATTAAGTTTGAGATGCCTATTAGCTATCCAAGTAGAGATATCAAGTAGACAATTAGAGCTCAGTTAGATGTCAGAACTGGAAAAATTTAGGGCCATCGGCATACAGGTGTTGAGTACCACTGAGAGGTTCAAGTAAGAGGGAGAGGTGACCACTGGTGCTGTCAACATGGAAGTCATTGATAATCTAACAAAACTATCTCAGTGAGAACATGGAATGGGAAAGCCCGGTTGAAATGGATTGGAGTAAGTAGGAGATGAGAAAGAAAAGAGACAATAATATTGTTCAAGAAGTCTATGAAGAAGAGTACAGAAAAAAAGTGTTAGTGAAAGGAATCTGGGTTAAAGGGAGGGTTTTTCTCAAGCTGGGAGATATTTATCATGTTTGGATGTGACCCAGTAGAGAGAGATAAATGTAATATAGGAGAAAAAACGGATAATCACTGAAGGATAATCAGAAAGTGAAAGGGGCTGGGTTCCGGTACATAAAAGGAAGTGTTGGTTTTTGATGGAATAGATGTTTCCTTTAATGAAAGAGGAGGAAAGGCAGAAGGGATTTGCAGATTGGCAGATCTGGGAGTGAAATAAAGTTCTCATTTGCTTCTGTTTTCTCAGCGAAGAATAATCCAAGACCATAAATTGGAGTTGGGAGGGGAGGGATATTAGAGGTTTAGGAAGATGAGAAGGTATGACGGTCATTTGGAGTGTGGGAGAGTAAACTTGTCAGAAGCACACAGCAGGATCTCAGGCAGCGTTGTGCACCCATTTGAGAGTTGTGGACATGAATTTAAAGTGAGACCAGTCATCAGTGATTGTGTTTGATTCATAAGCACCCAGGAATGAATAGTTTGTTAAATATAATGATTGGTACCCTAGCAATTACTCACTGAATAAATAAACAAATGATTAGAGTATTATATAAAACATTTGGATAAGGGAAGAGGATGGGAAATAGAGAAGGAATGTGTGTCTTCTTATAACTTATTTGAAGACAAAACACAATTACTTGAGAACAAAGCCATATTTCAACAAGCACAAATGTACTACGTTTTCAAGTTGAAGTTATTAATTCTGTAAGCAATGGAGGGTAACGGCACACTTAAAATGGGGGGAAGTTAATTTGGGAAAGCATTCCTGAAGTTAGGTTCCAGATCAGAGTTCAAAAATTACTAGGGACAAATGTTAACAGAAAGCAGAGGAAGAAGGGGGGAAAGTTAGATGTTGATAAGCAAGATGGGTAGTATGGGCAATGTTGTATGTTGCCCTGAACAAATGGAAAAGGAATTTGAGTCTGAAAGCAAGGATAATTATACAGTTTAAGAAGTAACCTTTCATGCTAAGCACTAACAGGTAGCTTATCTGACAAAGGCTACTATGTATCTAGTTCCTGCCTTCTGTCCCGACACTGTGCTAGTTCTTTAACGTATATGTGATTTCCAATACTCACAAACAACCCTACAAAATTATATATTATTTATTAATAATGATTGAAATTTCATTTGACAGGTGAGGGAATTGAGACTCAGCACTTCAGTAATTTTACCAAGATATAACAGTTGGTAAAGCGCTGAGGTAGGGATAGAAGCCAGGACTCTCTGATTCCAAAGACCACAGTCAGCTGCACTTCGCTTAACTGCATATTACCACCATTTTCCTTGCACTTAGCACAGACGCCTTCCCGGGATAAATGTTCAGCAGCAACAGCAACCCCAAAACACACATCAGATTACCTGCCTTTCCACTTAATTCCAGTTGTTTCCTAACAACCCTCCCTGCCCCACTCCCACCTCTAGCTCACTAGTCTTTCGATTTCTTCAATAGGACCTCTTTCACTCTCCAGGGCATTTGCTTGTGCTGCACCTGTACCTTTAAGGCTTGTCCCTTCACTCTTCTCAAGCCAATTCTTTTACATCCTTTAGATTTCAGCATAACTGTCACTCCATCTGAGAGGCCTTTCTTGGCCATTCTTCCTAAAATAGACCTCTGGTATTCTTTATATCAGTCATTCGTTAACTAATATTTATCAGATTTTGTAATTATGTTGCTAGTTTACCTTCTGGTGTCTTTCTCCAGTATTAAGCCCCATGAGACCCAAGAACTTGAAGCTCGTTTACCTTTGATTTCCCAGAGCTGTGCTGTTCAATACAGGAGGCACTAGTCAGACGTGGCTAGTCAGCACTGCAAATGTGGCGCCTCTGAGTTGAGATGTGCAGTTAAGTGTAAAATTCATACCGGATTTCGAAGACTTGGTATGAAAAAAAGAATGTATACCATCTCGTTAATATTTTTTATATTACCTGTTGAGAAATATTTGTATAAACTAGGTTAAACATGAATAAAATTAATTTCATCTATTTTACTTTTTAGTGTGGCTACTCTTATATTTTAACTTACATAGGTGACTCACATTACATTTCCAGGCTCTGAGGCAGTATTGTCCCAGAGTCTGTCTATTCACCCACTGAGCGAAATAACCAATGTTAAGAGACAGACCGAATGAATGCGTGAATAAAAAGATACGGTCTCTGCCTTCCTTAGGAAAATGGATACAGCATTGTCCTAGAAGTCAGGAAATCTAGGTTCTGGTCCAGGATTTACTGTTATCACTGTGCAGTCTTCCCTCTCTGGGCGTCAATTTGCCCATCAAGCAGTTGATCACTGAGGTCTGAAAATGTATGAAGATAAGTGGCGGAGAAAGGTGGGGAAGCCTGGTACAATAGAACTTTTCTTCTATTTGGCTCTAGCCTAAACACGACAGCTTCGGTCAACGGGAGGAGGCAGTAGGAATCGTAGACTAGCCCCCCGAACCCAGCTCCGGGACCGCCTGCTTCCTCAGTCCGACGTCACTGGGGCGCGACGGCGCCGTCGGTTGTGTCCTCAAAGCGGCAGTGGCTCAGAAGGTCCCTTCGGTGTAGGAGGGTGCCAGGCTAACGAGAGTCAAACAGTTCCCGAGTCTTTTTGAGACTCAGTTCTTGTAAACAAGACTCCGCCACCCACCCTCTCACTTGTCTCTTACCAGGCACTGGAACCCGGGAGATATGGGCCGGGATCGAGCGTCCAGAGCCGAACCTCAGTGCGGTTGCGCAGGGCACGTGCGCATCCTCGCCGGAGTCCCGGCGATTGGCTGTGACGTAACGTCCGGCGTGAGCGGCGAAAGCCGGGAGGGCGAGCGAGAGAGTGAGCAGGCAGCAGGCAGCAGGCAGCAGGCGGGCGGGCGGGCAAGCAGCACCGAGGGAGGGAGGGAGCGAGCGAGCGAGCGAGCAGTGAGTGAGCCAGCGAGGGCGGCTGCGTCCGAGAGCAGTCGAGTTTCCTCCCATCCCTCTGACCCCCTCCCCGGAGCCCACAGCGCCTCCGGTCTCCAGCGGAGCGGACACGGCCCGGCCCGGCCATGGCCTCGTTGCTGAAGGTGGATCAGGAAGTGAAGCTCAAGGTAGCGGCGCCAGTCCGGCCTCCTTACCCCTCGCTTCGATCCCCGAGCAGTCCGACCGGCTTCCAACTCCCCATGGCGTCTTTGTCTCCCTGGGGACACCAGCTCTGAGCTTCCGCTTGGCCCAGCCCAGCCCCCCACTCTCTGAGATGGCATCGGGCGAGAGGATAATATAGGGTGGCCTTCAGTACTTCGTCTGGTGATGGAGAGCCCCAGGGAGACTTCCGCGGACACGTGGTGGACTCAGTGCTTTAGGCTAGTGACAGCTGGAAGTTACCCAGCCTAGCAACGTCCCCGCCTCCGGACGCTGCCTCTGCCCCTGCCCTTGGCGTCAGGCCTGCCTCGCATCATAGGCAAGGTCTGAATTGGGGTTGGCGCTTTTGTGAGCTCACACCTCCCCTATCTACCTGTCTTTCGTCTCCTCTCAAATTCAGATAGCCTCAGACACAGGGAGGGAGGGAGACAAGACAGGCGGGTGCTGCCCTCAAGCCCCGCTTCCTTCTCCTGAGATGGAGAAATGGGTTCTCAAAAAAATGAAGTATTTGAAATCTGGGGGCCTGTCAGCTTCTCATTATAATTACAAGGTGAGGGAAAGAGAACTAAATTTGGGTTTCCCCATCCTGCCCATACTTCTTTTGCCAGGTACTGACTTGCTCTTACTGAATTGCTTTCTTTGTTAATTTTAGGTTGATTCTTTCAGGGAGCGGATCACAAGTGAGGTGAGTGAAATAAATGGAAAAATGAGTGTTGGTTAATAATTGAGTTTCCAAAAGAAGAGATAACTGTAGAGAGGTATCTTCCCACAATTATTAATGACTTTTTCTCATCTTTAGGCAGAAGACTTGGTGGCAAATTTTTTCCCAAAGAAGTTGTTAGAACTTGATAGTTTTTTGAAGGTGAGAGACCTTTTTCTTTTCCTCCAATTCCCCAATTATTTTGGATCTGATCTTTCTCTGAAATGGGACAAGTCATGTGTTGATTCTCTTTTGTTTTGTACTGTAAAGCATTAAAGCATCTCATTTATTGCCCTTCAAATTTTTTGTTCGTCTTGAAAAGACTAATGTTTCGGGGGTGGGCATCTCTTTCAGGAACCAATCCTAAACATCCATGACCTAACTCAGATCCACTCAGACATGAATCTTCCTGTCCCTGACCCCATTCTTCTTACCAATAGCCATGATGGACTGGACGGTGTAAGTGTTCTATATTTATCTTTGAGTTCTGAAGCAATAGATGCTCTCTTCTATTTCCTGGTCTGTTTGAACATGTTCAGAGGAGACAGTGGGATTTGGATCTGGGAATGAGGACTGTCACAAACATGACTCCAGTACACCCCCTTTAGACACTGATTTTCATTTATAGCAGAGGGTGAATTTGCTATTGCTACTCTGTGAGAGTGGGTTTCAAATAGGACTAATAGCTACAGGTGCCCTCAGGTCATCTGGTCTGTCCTCATGGCTCTAAGCAAGACTTTTCTTACCTGTTTCAGTGTCTTGAGTCTTGTTATGGGATGAGTAGTTTTTCTTGATATATAACTGCTGACCCTGTCTTTGGTTTGTATCTTTATGATCTAGTCCTTATCAATTATATGTCCACATTCTATAACACTGATGACACTATTGTTCTTTGTCTGCATTACTGTGTCATTGATAGGATTTGCCATTCTGGAAAGCAGAAACTGTCCTAATCATTTTTGTATCCCCAGCAGCTAACATTGTTCCTAGTACATAGCAGGTGCTTAAATATGTGTTTATTAATTGAATATTATGTTTCTTTGTGGAACTAATAAATTTGTATCTATTCCCTTTAATTATCTTTACTCTGCACTGAATAGTTCTTTTTTTCCTGTTGTTTGTAGTATCCACCCCTCTCCCCTAATTGCTTAATGTAGTGTATTTCTTGAAAGGTTGGTCTTACCAACTAGAATGTAAGTTGCTTTGTGGCAAGAACCTTTTCTTAAAGTCTTGTATGTGCTTGGTAAGTTGTGCATAAATTAATAAGATAACCTATGGGGTCAAAGAAGGGACTAAACTTGTTTGAAGTGTAACTTGTGACAGGGCTTTGCATGTTGAGAGCAGGCTAATTCCTGTCTCTTTGTAAATTTAGCCCACTTACAAGAAGCGAAGATTGGATGAGTGTGAAGAGGCCTTCCAAGGTAAGAGCCACTCTTCCCTACTCTACCCCTCCTACCCTCTGGCTTGCAGCCTTGAGAAACAGGATGGATCTGGTATTCTCCTGGCCTGGAAGCAGAATCTGATTTTATTTCCCAGAGTTACCATTCCCAAGTCTTCCAAACAATGGTCAATATTTAGCATTCTAAAACTAATTTTTCAATAAACAAGGAGGATTTGACTTAGTGTGAACTGCTAAAGGAGAGAAGTTGGGAGGTGGCTACATGCTGCAGATTTTTCACAGAAGTCCCAGTTCTGTGTTATTTTTTTCCTCTTCAATGATAGTTGGTACATTAAATCTTTAGAGTGTATTTAGATTTCCTTATTTGGGCATACTTTAGACACTCACTTGTTAATTCATACATTCTCTTTTTTATTCTGTTGGTGATGTCATAGCTTGTAGATAGGGTTGTGACAGATAAAAGGCAGTGGTCATGGCATCTCATGGGTCTGGGGAAGAAGACAGAAGGGTGGGGGATGCTGTATCCTGGCCCCCACCCCAATCATTTGGCCTTCTTCATGTCCCTACCAGGAACCAAGGTGTTTGTGATGCCCAATGGGATGCTAAAAAGCAACCAGCAGCTGGTGGACATTATTGAGAAAGTGAAACCTGAGATCCGGCTGCTGATTGAGAAATGCAACACGGTGAGGCAGGGGCTAGTGACCTACGGGCTGACTTCAGACAGCCTGGATCGAACTATGAAAAATGATGGATGGTGGGGCTGGAGGCATGGAGGTGATATGGGTGTTGGCAGACTAAGTATCTTGGCTCCTGTGCTCCTGGAATCTGGCCCTAGTAGCATGAATTATATACTTCATGGCATCAGCGGTAAAAGCCATGGTCTTCATATATATTTTTGGTCTCACCTTTCAGGTCAAAATGTGGGTACAGCTCCTGATTCCTAGGATAGAAGATGGGAACAACTTCGGGGTGTCCATTCAGGTAATGTGTTTGCATTACACACTGGAGAGGAAGGTTTGGGAGATACTCTCATCTCCCCTGTTTGGTTTTCTCTTTCTCTTTGGTCTGCTGAGGAATGATATGGAAGTGACTTTTGACTCACTGTTTTTTTCAGGAGGAGACAGTTGCTGAACTAAGGACTGTCGAGAGTGAAGCTGCATCTTATCTGGACCAGATTTCTAGGTAGGGCTACTTGGGCTTGGCCCAGGAATTGGGGGCTGGTTAGGCGATAAGCACTGTTCAGGGTCTCCTGCAGCTTCCTCTTCTTCTCTCTCTTTCCAGATATTATATTACAAGAGCCAAATTGGTTTCTAAAATAGCTAAATATCCCCATGTGGTAAGTAAGGGTTTTATGGCCTGAGGGTGGAAGTGGTATGATAGGGAGGAGTGACTGTTAGTGAGAAAGAGCTGTCTGTGGACAGTCAGGCCTTTAAAGTAGCCTTTTCTCTGCCCTGTCTTTCAGGAGGACTATCGCCGCACCGTGACGGAGATTGATGAGAAAGAATATATCAGCCTTCGTCTGATCATATCAGAACTAAGGAACCAATATGTAAGTAACCTTGGCCCCTGCCCACAGTTGCCCTGGCTTCTCTTAGTTCTGGTGATAAATTTCTTGCCACTGTATGGGGCTCAAGAGGAGGGATGGAGGTAAAATGAGAACAAATCCTGCTCATCAACTGACTGTTGAGAACTATGAAATCATTGAGGGTTTCTACCTTGGTATCTCCCTTATTTCTACCTGAGTGGGAAGGAGTGCAGTATAGTATAGAGGTAAAGATGAGGTTGTTAGAGTCAGATGGACTTAGCTTTAGAATTAGCTCTTCCTGTAATGTGTGGCCTTGAGCAAGTTGTTTAACCTCAGATTTTAGTTTCCTCATCTCTAAAGTAGAACTTGAGTATCTACTGCACAAAGATGGTTTTTAGAAATGAGTGAGATAACACATTAAAGGGCCAAGTGCAATTTTTGATATGTTAAGTACTCAATAAATGTTAGTTATTGTTAAATACTCAGGGCCTTGGAAATACCCAGGTATATCCAGTTTGGGGGTGTAAGAGAAGTATAGGGCAGCACCTTGAATTCAGGTTCAAATGAGTGATATTGGCACTATGTGAATAAAATTGCTTGGGGTTTTGGGAAGGAGAGATCATGTTTTCTTTTTGAGGTAAGGGTAGAACAGATGTGTGATTCCCTGGTCACTCTTTTTCTAGGTCACTCTACATGACATGATCCTGAAAAATATCGAGAAGATCAAACGGCCCCGGAGCAGCAATGCAGAGACACTGTACTGAGGCCAGGGCCAGGGCCAGGGGACTCTGTGAGTCTGGCTCAAGACCGACATTGCCTTGGTTTGTTACATGACTATCGTGATGGGGAAACTGGCTGGAAATAGTAATCACACCTCTCTGTTTTTAGTTAGAGTCTAATGAAACTCTCCTGTAGTTCTGTGACGTGTTTACCTCTTTTTTCAGGCCTCAGGAACTCTTGTATTTCCTTCCCTAATACCCCACACTCAACCTGACTTAATTTCTGGAGAACTCCAGGTTCGTGTGTGCAGGAGGTTGGCACAAGAATGCTTGTGTTTTCTTTCCCCACTCTATCCCCTGCCCCCCACCCCTCCAGTGTCTTGGGCTTTTCTTCCTTCTGATGATTAGTTGGTTAGAAGCTGAGGGAACTCGAAGGAAAGTGCTAGGTGTTTTTTTTAGAATCCAGGTCAGGAGGGACCAGCTCTTCTCCCTTACATGGTGTCCCTTGCCACTGTGGTTGTTGGATCCTCCCTGCCTTGCCACAGTGTTTGGGATGATGACTTTGAGTTTCCCATCAACATACATCCCACCTTGAACCTGATCATGACAAGAAACACCTAACTCCTTCCGATGTTTTTATAACTAGAATTTTCACATACACATATGTGCGTGATAGACACACACTTAAAGATGCGCATACATCTGCCTTCCTGCTCTGTTACCTGACATCCTTCCATCCCTCCTCAAACCCTGTCACACACACACCCCCACTGTTCAGAAAATGATAGTTGTCTTAGTTGTCGTCTGCTGGGTCCTGTCATCTGATATTGTAGCCTCTTGGTGCTCAGGGGCTGGTGAGTTGGAGGAAAACCAAAAGGTTAGAAGCAGAGGGATTGGGGAAGTTTCCTTTCTCTGTGACTCGAGTCCTTTTGGGCATTATTGCAAAGGCCAGTCCTCTGACTCCTGGTTCCTTCTTCCCAGGCCAGTTGTCAAATGGGATGGGAATGTCTACAGCTGTGAGGGCCAGATGCTGCTGCTTCTGCTGGGCTTTCCCCTTGGGAAAAATATTTCTCTTATTTATAGTATTGAGCTTCCAGGGAAAGCAGTCACTTGTGTGTGTATGTGTGTGTACATGCACACATGCATGTACATATTGTATGTATGTGGAAATCTGGACGAGTCAAAACCATAGAAGAGTTGCCTCTTATCTCTTGAATCTTCCAGAGATATCCCCCACTTTTTTATTCTCCCGCTACTAGGGAGTCAGTATCTGCAGTCAGCCTGCTGGTGACTCTCAATGTCTTTCTTATTCTTCCCCCGTCTTGGTCTTCCAACCCCCAATTATATCTCCACTTGGATGCATCATTTTTACTCCCAGTATGTTACAGAGAAGGAGTCAGGATGCTGTCTTCCCATGAATAGTATTCAGTAACAAACCAATTGCATTTTAGTTGGGCAGTGCCCCTACCCACCCTCCAGATCCCTTCCAGATAAAACCCTTTCCTCCTCCCACCATGCATTTCTCAGTTTCCCTTTTTGTTGGATTGTTCCACTGCCCCTCCTCCTACCCTACCACCCTTGGATCGTAATGTAAAATTCTTTTACCATGTCAAGAAATTATTAAAAATACAGGTACTTTGACCTCTTTTTAAAGCCGCAGACCCTGGTGCGATGCTCTGGTGGCTAGGGACATATCTGTAATCAACATGCGTGCACGTTGGGACACCTATCTTCACATAAATCTCCAGTCATCACCCTATTGGGTGTATTTGCCAATTGAGCTTCTTCTTTTCTCTGGAATAATGGAAAGACTGAGGCTTCTTCCTACCAAAAAGCAAGGGCGGGTCCTTCATTTATGTTCAGTCTGAATTATGTGAAAATTAGCTCTTTCCTAACCTAAGCTGCTTTCTGTCCTGACTGTCACTCAACAAGATCCCTTCCTTCCCCTGTGATACCCATGAACTGCCAGGAGAGGCTGCTATAGTTCCACTTGGGGAATCACCTGGTGCGAGGCACACCCTACTCTGTCATTTTCTTTACCTTATACTAAGTCTCCCCTCTGAATAATGTCTTAAATTTTTTGAGGAAATGCCAGGGGATGCCTGGTTTTGGTTTTCAAAAGACTTGGAGGGCTGTCTAGGACGCTACTCCCTCTGAAATAAAGTTTCCTCAACGTCCACCTTGTAAAGTAGCCTTCTGATATCCAATGATCCTCTCATTGTCTCTGCAAAAAGAGATCTAAGGTCTTGAACAATGGAGGAACATCTGCTCTGTTCTTTTTCAGAGATCAGTACCAGCAGCTAACAATTTTTTAATGCCTACCCTGTGTCAGGCTTTGTTGAGCACTTTATGTGCATGATCACATTTAATCTTCGTGATTCTATAGGGTAGATATATTCCTGTATAGGTGAAGACACAGAATCATGATAAGGTGCCTTCCCTGAGGTCACACAGCTTAAAAACCTGGAATTGATGCACAAACCTGACTGCTAAGCCCAGGCTCTCACCACTCCTCCTTCCTCACTAATTAGATAGAAGAGACCTGAGACTACAGATCAAG
The DNA here is from genome assembly GCA_028627145.1 of Eidolon dupreanum. Lineage (NCBI taxonomy): Eukaryota > Metazoa > Chordata > Mammalia > Chiroptera > Pteropodidae > Eidolon > Eidolon dupreanum. Next base: position 94,546,957 of record CM053506.1, read on the forward strand.
GGCTTGGCCACAGGCAGCTAGCAGAACACAGTGCTTACTGCTGAACTGGGCAGTGGGTCCTGGAAATATTGGTGGGTAGTGCCTGCCAGGAGGTAGGAAAATGGACAGTTATAGTGCCTGCATGCAGCACACAGGCCTTGGTTGGGCATCTGAGATTTGCATTCTTTCTCAGACTCATTTTGGATGGAAAGTAGGGTTTAGCGTTAATCCAGATGCCCTCTAATCTAGTCTAAATGATGGAAATCAGTAGTGAGTACTGACAACTGCCAGTAGGAGTTCAGGGGCAGGGGAGATACACTGCACGTGGAGGTAGTACCTTGGGCCAAACCACAGAACAGAAAATTGGAACAGAATTATACAAATCAAGGTCAGAAATTTCCTGTTCAACCCACGGGGTGGAGTTTTCTCCATTCCTATCCATCCTACTGAATATAAGCCCTTATTTGATGTCAGTAACTGGAAAGAGCAGCTGGTAGGACTCCTTTCAGCTCTCAGCATTCACCATGAATCCCAAGGTAGTCCTCGTGTTCCTGGCACTGTCCCTCATTACCATCTTTGCCCTGGCCTATGTCTTGCTGAGCAGCCAAGGGGGCTCTAGCCAGCCTCCCCGTTGCCCCTCCGTATCCCACAGTACCCAGCCCTGGACACACCCTGGTCAGAGCCAGCTGTTTGCAGACCTGAGCCGAGAAGAGCTGACGGCTGTGATGAGCTTTCTGACGCAGCACCTGGGGCCAGGCCTGGTGGATGCAGCCCAGGCCCTGCCCTCGGACAACTGTGTCTTCTCGGTGGAGCTGCAGCTGCCCCGCAAGGCCGCAGCCCTGGCCCACCTGGACAGGGGGCGTCCCCCACCTGCCCGGGAGGCACTGGCCATCGTCTTCTTTGGCGGACAACCCCAGCCCAACGTGAGTGAGCTGGTGGTGGGACCGCTGCCCCACCCATCCTACATTCGGGATGTGACCGTGGAGCGTCACGGGGGCCCTCTGCCCTATCACCGACGCCCCATGTTGGGAACTGAGTTTGCCCAGATGTGGAAACATTTGAAAGAGGTGGAACTACCCAAGGCACCAGTCTTCCTTGCTTCAGTCTTCAACTACAATGGCTCCACTTTGGCACCTCTGCAGGCCACCCCTAGTGGCTTGCGCTCAGGGGACCGGACTACCTGGATAGCCCTCCACCATAACATCTCAGGTGTTGGGATTTTCCTTCATCCAGTGGGGCTGGAGCTACTGCTGGACCACAGGGCCTTGGACCCTGCCCACTGGGCTGTCCAACGAGTCTTCTACCTTGGGCACTACTATACAGACTTGGGACAGTTGGAATGGGAGTTTAAGGCTGGCCGGCTGGAAGTGGTTAGAGTTCCCCTGCCCCTGCCGAATGGGGCTTCATCCCTGCGGTCCCGGAGCTCCCCAGGTCCTCTTCCCCCTCTGCAGTTCTCACCCCAGGGCTCCCGATACAGTGTACAAGGGAGCCTTGTGGTGTCCTCCCTCTGGACATTCACCTTTGGCCATGGGGTGTTCAGTGGCATGAGGATTTTTGATGTTCGGTTCAAGGGCGAGCGAGTGGCCTATGAAGTCGGTGTCCAGGAGTGCGTATCTATCTATGGTGCTGATTCACCTAAGACAATGATGACCCGATACTTGGATAGCAGCTATGGACTTGGCCGTCACAGCCGGGGCTTGGTGCGGGGAGTGGACTGCCCCTATCAATCCACGATGGTGGACATCCACATATTAGTGGACAAAGGGACAGTCCAGTTGCTCCCGGGGGCTGTGTGTGTATTTGAAGAGGCCCAGGGACTACCTCTTCGAAGGCACCACAATCACCTTCAAAGTCATTTCTATGGTGGTTTGGCCGGCTCAGCCCTTGTAGTCAGGTCTGTGTCGTCCATAGGCAACTATGACTACATTTGGGATTTTGTATTGCACCCAAATGGGGCACTTGAAGGGCGGGTCCACGCCACAGGCTTTGTCAACACAGCTTTCCTGAGTGGGAGAGAGGAAAGCCTCCTCTTTGGGAACCGTGTTGGGGAGCAAGTGCTGGGGGCAGTTCACACGCATGCTTTCCACTTCAAGCTGGACCTGGATGTGGCAGGTGAGTGCTCAGGGGTTGAGGATCAAGAGCTGGGGTGGAGCAGAGGAAAGAAAGACCCCCAAATCAAACCGAGGCAAGAGGGTGGCTGACATTGCAGTACCACAATTTATCATGGCAACGGAGCAGGGACTAATTTGAGTGTATTCAGCTGCAGTCAGCCTGAAATACTGGGCTTACTGGGTATCTGGCAAAAGGCAGAGAGGCTTCTTTGCCAGGTCCTGATTACCCAGCCCCTCTGACTTGCTGCAAGTGTGAAGTTAGTTTAAATGTAATGGCTGTACCTGGCTGCCTTAGCCTGGGATGACACTGTGGATGGCAAATTTGCCCTGAGGTGGGGCAGGGCTGGAGTTGGGGTTCCCCAAGTTCTCCCTAACTAATTCTGAGAGTCAGTGGAGGTGGGGAAAGCAGAGGCCTGAACAGAGAGTAGGAAGCAGTCTGTCTAAAGAGGTAGAGGTGGTCCAGGGGCATGAGAAAGGTGGGTTCTAGCTGGGAGTTGCTCCATAGGATTTCAGACAATGGGATATGGGATCATGGCCCCATCTTCCTGGGGGGGCCATCCCATTCCTGCCAGCACATGTCATCACAGTGGGCTCTCCAGTGACTTGGCAGGCATGCAGTAGGCTTGCTGCAAGTGTAGAAAGGGAGTTCTCAAGTAGGGCTCAGGGCAAAAAGAGGACTTGCTGCTCAGAACATGTTTTTGTTGAGGATGGAAAATTACCCACTTATCCAATCACAGATGATTAGAACCAGGAAGAAAATTAGAGATCCACCAGACCCTCTCCCATTTTACAGTTAGAGAAATTAAAGAGAGTGGGGTGGGAGATGGGACAGGAGTGACTGCTCAAGTATAACAGCCTATTTTTTTGTGAAACATTTTTCTTTTCTCTTGAGTATAAAGATATGACGTGTGTGTATGTGGTGTGTGGGGGCGGAGGGCAGGAAGAACTAAGAAAATAGCATGATCAAATTGGCATATTACCGATTCTTTGACATATTTGGAATATGACTTTTATGATTTGAAGTTTCTCTTCAGCATTTTTGGTATTAAAGAGCCTTGTCTTGGGGAGTAAAATCAAGTAACATTGGTTCCCTACTGTGTGCAGCACAGGCCAGTGCTGTGGGCCAGAGATTATGTTGGGCCCCTGTGCACAGGATAACCAGCAGAGGCACTGGCTTCCCTGTGCCAGGTGCCTTCATACAGGTCACGTTAAACAACGTTTAACGTAACTGACAGTCTGAAACTGCAAAAACAAAGTATCTGATCAAGTGCCTAGGGGGGTGATGAGTGCAGGTTATGAATGCAGTAGAGTTCCAGGGAGTCTCCAGACAATTTAAAGACATGAATCTACTCACTTCTGAAAAAGACTGAAAGTGGTCCCCACCTTGCTGAGAAAGAAAGCAAATTCTCAGAGGTGGGAGGGGTATGGTATGCAGGGCACCATGGAAGGGGATTGGGTTTTGCCAGCCAGCTTCTCCAAGACAAATATCCCTTTCATAGTTACGGGAATATTACTAGCCATCTGCATGTGCTTTTCCATTTACAGAGCTCAGCCATAGAATAGCTTTTACTATGCTCAGTGTAGAGATTTGGAAAATAAGAATCAGAAGCCAATAATTGGTCCAAGGTCTATTGGGTAGACCAGGGCTAACAGAACTGCTGCAGTGATAGAAATGTTCTATATTTGCATTGTCCAATACGTAAGGCACTAGCCACAGGTGACTATTGAGCACTTGAATTGTGGCTAGTGAGCGACTGAATTTTTAATTTAAAGCCTGTGGGCAGTAACCACAGTGGACAAGGCAAGGTTGAAGAATATGGGCTGGTACCCAAATCTCGACCTCCTGGCTCCCAGCATGGAGTGCTCTCTAATGAACTCTGCTGCCCTTTGTTAGGGTAGTGTCGTGGACGTCGTGGGGTAGATGAGGAGCCTGTCTCACTTGGCGTGGAACTCCTTTCCCTCCCATCACCCTGGCAGGGCTGAAAAACTGGGTGGTAGCTGAAGACGTGGTGTTTAAACCTGTGGCAGCCCCTTGGAGTCCAGAACACCAGCTGCACCGTCCACAGCTGACTCGGCAGGTCCTGGGAAGGGAGGACCTGACAGCTTTTTCCTTGGGAAGCCCCCTTCCTCGCTACCTTTACCTGGCTGGCAACCAGACTAATGCCTGGGGTCACCAGCGCGGGTACCGAATCCAGATTCACAGCCCCCTTGGCATACATATGCCCTTGGAAAGCGACATGGAGAGGGCCCTCAGCTGGGGGAGGTGAGGAGGGCCCTGGGCAGTGGGTGGTAGGGAAGGACTGGTCCCCTTCCCAATCCTAGCTCTTGGAGACCCCAACTCACTATGCTTGGCTTGCCATTCACCCCTATATCTCCTCTCAGATCCAAGTAGATGTGGGATGGGAGATGGTGTCACACAGAATCTGATCTAAAGGACTTCTGGAACAGTAAAGGCCTTTGACATTTCCTGACCCCACCTTCTCACAACATTCATTCCTGGCCAGATACCAGCTCGCGGTGACCCGGAGGAAGGAGGAAGAGTCACAGAGCAGCAGCATCTATTACCAGAATGACATCTGGACACCCACTCTTGCCTTTGCTGACTTCATCAATAATGAGACTCTCTTAGGAGAGGTTGGTAGCCCCAGGGGCAGAGGAGAGAGGCTCCTCTGTGTCTAGTATCTTGGCTGCCTAACCCCTGGCAGTAGGTTGGAGGGAATTGTACATTTCCAGTTCTCAGATTCAGGGGCCAGTGAGTTCTCTCATGACCAACATGAGTCATTCCTCCTAGGGTGAGATTAGCTTTGGGACACTGACTACCCTATAGCTTCTCACATAGATCATTGAACCCATTATGTGGCCTGGGACTGGGAGGAGGTAGTAAGGGGCTAAGGCTGGAGGCTGGGGATTGTGGCTGAGGTGTGATTCTTTGGGTCTTGCCTCCAAAGTCCTCTAGCTTCTCCCTTTTCCTGCAGGACCTGGTGGCTTGGGTTACAGCCAGCTTCCTGCACATTCCCCATGCTGAGGATGTCCCCAACACAGTGACTCTGGGGAACAGAGTTGGCTTCTTGCTCCGACCCTATAACTTCTTTGATGAGGACCCCTCCATCTTCTCCCCAGGCAGCGTCTACTTTGAGAAGGGCCAGGATGCTGGGCTCTGCAGTGTCAACCCTGTGGCCTGCATCCCCCACCTGGCAACCTGTATCCCGGACTTGCCCCCTTTCTCTTACCAAGGCTTTTAACCCCAGAGTGTGATGGGATACAGAGAGGGGGTGGGCATGTGCTAAGATATATGTACTTTTCTGTTCTTACTTCCTGCTTCCCTGACTTCAATCCTCTTAATGTTTCTCAGGAAACAGCCTCCTCCCATACTAAACCCCCATATATCCTTTCGGTTAATTCATATTTTCAGTTTCTTTTTTCTAAATGATGATTTTATACAAATGATATTAAAATATTCAAGCAAAAACACCACAAATCCTACGACTCAGAAATAGCAGGTGTTCACATTTGGTGAACATTATGCCAGACGTTTCTTTATCCAGGTGCATTGAAATGGAAGAATAGATAGAATTTTGTAAAAATAGATGTAATATGCAATTTGTAATAAAAATATTACAAAGTTTTTATTTGATTTTCTTCTATATGACTTGAAGTATCTAGAATTCCCCCAGAGAATATTAAGGATTCTGGCCAAGGAAATTAGCAATGGAGGAGAAGAGGACAATGGGGACAGACCTGGCCAGGAATGCTGCTTGGGAAGCTGAAGGGCTAGGGGTGGGGGTTTCCTTGGAAGAAGAACAATAATAGTTCCAGGTTACAGGAAAGAGAACATCTGGTCCTGGGAAGATAGGGGCTGAGGGAAGAAGCAGAGCTGAGGGGGCCGAGGGTCCACAGACCTTGCTCCCTGATAGTGCTGTATTTCCTGGCTCAGGCTTGTCAGCTGCATTATTTTGAAATCCCTCCCCTTCTCCTACCCAGCTCTCCCGAGTTCCAACCCTGACCCAGAGAGCAGAGTCTGATTTGGAGCCTGGAAGATAAAGCCATTTAAGGTCTGTGGAAATCGCTGCTGCCCTGCTTCAGGCCCGCCCCCTAGCCCTGGCTGGCCCGGCCTCCCACCCCCCAGCCTTCCCAGTTCTTCCCACCCTCAGTCTCCTGTGCTTCTGAATACAGGGAACCTAAACCAGAGTCCAGGCTCCCCCAATATAGGAGCCAAGAGAGACCTTCTTCTCCTGGCCTGCGAATACACGTCTCTGGTGCAATCTTCTGTCCCTCTGTTTATGGGACAATGAACCAGAAGACCACCCTGGTGCTCCTTGCTCTGGCTGTCATCACTATCTTTGCTTTGGTTTGTGTCTTGCTAGCTGGCAGGGGAAGAGATGGGGGTGAACCCAGCATGCCTCCCCACTGCCCCTCCATGCCTTCCAGTGCCCAGCCCTGGACACACCCTGGTCAGAGCCAGCTGTTTGCAGACCTGGACCGAGAGGAGCTGATGGCTGTGATGAGCTTTCTGACGCAGCAGCTGGGGACAGGACTGGTGGATGCAGCCCAGGC
>CM053506.1:94554100-94743845 GCA_028627145.1 Eidolon dupreanum
TCTTTGACCAGGACCCCTCCTCTGACTCTGCTGACTCCATCTACTTCCGGGAGGATGAGGATGCCGGGTCCTGTGAGGTCAACCCCCTAGCTTGCCTCGCCAAGGCTGCTGACTGTGCCCTTGACCTTCCTGCCTTCTCCCATGGGGGCTTCTCTCACAACTAGGTGGTCCCTGAGATGAGGAAAGTGATCAGGGGCCCAAAGGCCAGGCTGTGTCGGGGAGGAGGAGCAGTAGGCACTAGGCCAGGAAGCCTGAATTCAGCCCTCTTCTTCTTCCTCACACCCTGAGGTCCCCTTCTCCTCCACCCCAAGGTCCTCTCTCTCCCATCACCCTCCCTTACATCCCTCTCCTTACTGGAGGCATCCTGAGACTGTGATACCTGATGTGGGGCGGGGAGGATGGACTCAGCTTTGTTGACTTGCTGAGTTCCCATCCCAGAGAGAAGAGGAATTGCCAGCTGGGAGCCTGGAGTGATGGCCAAGCTTTCCCCCAGAATACTTCTGTGTTTTTTTTTTCCTAACAGTTTTTTAACCTTATTTTTTATAGTGAGTTCACATACCATAAAATTCACCCTTTTAACGTGTGTATATAATTTAGTGGGGTTTTGTATATTCGTAAAGTTGTGCAACCACTGGCACTATCTAATTTCAGAACACTTTCATCACCCGAGAAAAAAACCCCATCCCTGTTAGTAGTCACTTTCTATTTCCCTTCAACCCCTTTCCAGCGCTAGGCAACCAGTAAGCTTTCTGTCACTATAGATTTGCCTATATTCTAGACTTTTCATTAAATAGATCTATACAACACGCGGTGTTTTGTGATTGGCTTCTTTCACTCAGCATGATGTTTCTGAAGTGCATCCATGTTGTAGCATAAATCAGTATTTCATTCCTTTATGACCAAATAATATTCCATTGTACAAATACACCGTATTTGTTTATCCATATCAGTTGATGAACATTTGGGCTGTTTTACTTTTGTATTATTATCAATAATGCTGCTATGAACACTGGTGTACAAACTTTCATGTGGACATATGTTTTCATTTCTCTTGGGTGTACACCTGGGAATGGAATTGCTGGGTCGCATGGTAACTCTGTGTTTAATCATTTGAGGAACTGCCAGACTGTTTTCCAAAGTGACGGTACCATTTTGTTTTATTGTGGCAAAATATACATAACCTAAAATCTATCGTGAGACCATTTTTAAATGTACAGGTCAGTGGCATTAAGCACATTCAGAAGCTTTTTTTTTTTGGTCCTGCCCAGCTCCTCCTCTGTCCTGGGTCTGGGGAAGCCTCGAACACACAGAGGGCTGTCCAATGGGAGAGAAGGACAGTCCATGGTTGTCTCCTTATGGGAGACATTTGTTTCTTCATTTTGTCTCTCTGTCTCTTACTATCTAAACAAAAATGTTCCTCCTGTCACCTTGTCATCTGTTTACACTGCCAAATAATCTTCTTCTAAGTTCCTGCTATTTACATAGGCCATGTGGAGTATGCTTTTGAGATGGTCAAGTGACAGCAGCAGTCCAGGGAGTTTTGTTGGTGAAATGTTAAGGGTCATCTGTTCCCAGGACCGCAGGTGACAATGGCCTGGCTCTATTACTGTGCAGCAGCCATACAGTCACCAGAATATCACTGAGGGTAGGAACCATAAAGCCTCAGGAGCTCAGGCAAGCAGGCCAGGAGTTGCCCAATCAGGGGCACATATGCGCTTGGGTGTCCCAGTGGGGATCAGCGGCATGGTCATGCCACAGGCTCCAGGGCCTCACATCCCTGCTGTGTGGACTTTGCATGGGCATAAATAAGAACTGGGATATTTTCCAGAAAGGAGTGTAGGGGCAGGAATAAGGTGGAGAGGATGTAGGGCTCAAAGAGCAACTTTTCTTAGGTGCCTCCAGACTAGAGAAACCTATGTGGTATGCAGCATCCACATCTCAGCTTCTACAGCCTACTCACTTCTGTCTGTGTCTTTTCTAGAAGCGGGGGCATGAGGTCAGGAAAAGAGGGGCTCCTTCCCCAGCAGGAATCCCAGGCCACTGACCCAGGTGTAGGGGAGGGCCCTGGCAAGAGGGGCATTTGAGACAGAGATTTGGGTTCAACTCAGCTTGTGACCAGAGCAAAATGGCACGCTGGTAGCTTAGACACCATGGAGGCCCTGTGGTTCCCTCAAGAACCTCCTGGAATCCAGGCTCAACCTAGTGAGCTAGAAAGGAACAAAGTTCTGGCAAATGGACCTTCATACAAAGACTAAACACCATGGGAGCCACATTCTCGATTCAAGAATAAAAGCAGAATATGATGACAAGTGCTCAGATGGGAAAAGGTTAAGGCAGAGCTGGTTTGCTGTTGCTGATTTTTCTTTCCATTTTGCTTCTCTGATCAGTGATTTGGCTTCTCTTTATGCTGTCAGCCCAAACAAATATCATGTTTTGAATTTCTTGTGTATTCTTGTTTAAAGAAATTTGGACCATGTTGGGTGTAAATGCTCTCATCTTGCTCCCAGAACAAATGCTATGGGAGAGCCAAGGATGCTTCTCCGGGCTGGCATGCGCGTGCACCCTCGCGCGCGCTCGCTCTCTCTCTCTCTCTCTCTCTCTCTCTCTCTCTCTCTCTCACACACACACACACACACACACACACACACGTATCAGTGTGAGCTCCCTGTCCTGTGCTGTTAGTGGTGCCTGCCTCCTGTTCCCACTTCAGCACTGGCCTGTGGCTGATGGTTGACCGTGTGTGCTCCACTCAGGCTCAGGTGGGTGTCTGCATTTCCTGTAGCATTCTTCCTCCCCACATCTGAATCCTGTGAAGGGAAATAGAGTATAGTGTACTCAGTGGGGCTTGGGTTGCAGACAGCCTCCCACTGCACGTTTCTCATACTTGTTGACGATATGACCTTGGGCCAGAATGTGATGCGGGCCCCCTCTTTCTTGAGGACCCTCAAGGAATGCGATGTCTCAGTCTCTCCCACTTCTCCCATTGAAATAGAGCCAGTGTGGTGGAAACACGGCTGAGCTAGCTGGTTTCCCCCTCTGTTGCCTCATTTATTCCTCACAACAACCTTGAGAAGCAGATGCTATAATTGCCATCTTACAGATGAGGAAATTAAGATTCAGAGGGATTAAGTAACTTGCCCCAAGTCACCTGGCTAGTAAGAGGTAGGGCTGGGATTGAATCTAGGTCTTTGTGGAATTATACCTGATTGCCTTCTCCTGTACCGCTGCTCTTTGTCACTGACTGACTGGCAGGCCTGGTTAAAGAATTAAACAAGGTAATGCTTGAGAAGCACTTGGCCCCTGATCCATGATAAGTGACCTTCTAAGAGCAAAAGCAACACTCAACGGACCAGAGTAAAAATATGCATAGTTGCCTTAAAAGCAAAAGCTCTCAACCTGTATTGTACGTGAAATCACGGTGGTGGAGTGGTGCTCATGAAAACCTCACATACTCGGGCTGCACCTCAAAACAATGAAGTCCAAATCTCTGAGGGTGAGTCTCGGGCATTAGCAGAATAAATTTCCCCCAGGTGATTCTAACATGTAGCCGAGGCTGAGAAAACCCTGGGACAGCAGTTCAGTGTCAATCAGGCCAGAGGAGCCTGACCAGAGAGTTTAAGATACATAAAGAGTGTTGTCTATCAGAAGACATGGAAAGGAGCGTTTCAGAGCCCGCCCTTTCAGTGACAATTCGACCACGCCTGGAGCAGAGGACCCACCCAAGGCCAGTACATGCCCAGCCCTGGAAGCACATTAGCTGGGAGGAGGGGAGTGGGGGATGAAGGCATCAGGCCCTAGCAAACCTGTCTCAGAACCAACTGCTGATTCTGACTCACAGCTCGGTGGGCCAGCTTCCCATCACACAGGGAAGAAACGGGCAAGTCAGTTATATCTCTTGTGTAAATGAACTAATCGGTATTCTCATAATAATAACTTTTGCTTGACAGTTACTGTAAATGAAGATTAACCTTCAGGTGTTACTTTGGTAAATTTAGATCTTCCCTGAAAGACAGTCCCCCTTGGTGAGCTGATGAATCTGGTTTCTGATTTAGGCCCCTCCCTTGAACTGTGGTGAATTCACCAAGAAAGACCGTGAGGTATCCTAGAGACAGCCACAGGCTCCAGACACAACCCACACCAGCTTAACTGTGGACTTTGCGTCTAACTTCTTAAACACAGATTCACTGTAAGCAAACTCCCACCTTCCCTCCTCCTCCTATAGTTTTTCCTTGGTCAAATGCCTCTTATACATCTTCAGAGCTTCCCACTTTCCAGGGCACATAAGATTGTTCACACCCCCTGCACTCCACACTGTCCTGACCCTGGGCCCTTGCCCAAACAGGCCGTCCCCTTCCACTCACACCTCTGCCCATGCACTTTCCTCTCTCCTTTCTATGACTTCTTCCTCTTTCCTCTTCCTTCGTTCTTCATCTGGTGATGCCTTATTCATCCTCTAAAACCCAATTTAAATGTCACTCACACACACACACACACACACACACACCACCTTTTCCTGCTTCTTGCTTTATTTTTCTCAACTCCTTTAGTACTTTAAACAAAACTCACATGCTGAACTCTAGTTCATTGTCTACACGTGTCCTCCTCTCATTCCCCATCATAGAACCTGAGCTTCCTGGAATAGGAACCATGTCCTATTGGCCGTGGTGGCCTGGTGCCTAGCATGGTGTCATGCTCACTATGGGTGTTTAAATACATCTCTGTTGAAATCTAAACAAACAATAATTGTTATGGCCAAGTAATTCTTTTTTGACTAACTCAAAAAACAAAGATCTAAGAAAGTCCAAAGATCCTGGGTGAAAAATCACCCTGGCTGCACAGGTTAAGCCAGGACACGAGGCCAAAAGGTGACAATGACACTCTGAGCCCAAGCATTTTCTCTCCACATGAAATCTTCACCGTTGGAAGCAGCAACCCAAAAAAAGTCGTAAGAAGGAAATGGGGCAGACAGATGGCAGGTCCATTAATCAGTTCCCCACGCCGGGCTTTCCCTGAAGCAGGCAGGGAGTCCCCAGAACCGGGGCAAACCCAAGAGGATGTGGTTGTGGGAGGGCTAAAAGCATAGGCTGGGCATTAGACCCCAAAATGCTATAGAATTTGGCGTGTATGTGGGGAAGTATGTTTCTGAGGCACCAAATCAATGAGTCAATATTTTCCTCATTCTGTAATGTGGCATAATGGTTTATAGTGTGGCTTCTGGGGTTAAATTGCTGGGAGTTGGACCTGGCAAGTGTGACCTTGGGCAACTTATTTAACTTCTCTGGGCCTCCTTTTCATCACCTGTAAAATGGGACAATAATAAAATCTGCACCAGGATTTTTATGAGGATTAACTGGGTTAATCTGTGTAATTTTCCAAGACTAGTCCTTGGCATATAGTAAAAGCTCAGTGAATGCCAGCTATTATTTAATAATTTATTAACCAGCATCTACTGGGAATTTCAGTTACTATACAACAAACTGCCATTAAAAAAAATAGTGGCTTAAAACAACAAACCATTTTATTTGCTCATTATTCTGTAGGTTGACCCTCTGGGCTGGGTTCAGTTGGGCAGTTCTTTCTCTGGAATTGTCTAGGATCACTCACATGGCTGTAAATATCTGTCAGAGAGCCTGGGCTGGACTGTCTAAGATGACCTCACTCACATGTCTGACAGCTGGGCTGGCTGTCAGATATAGGCCACATGTTAACGCACCGTATCTCCAGCAGCCCAGCCTGGACTTCTCCCCTTTGTGGTCCAGGGTTCCAATCGCAGCCCAAAGAGGACAGGCCCTAGTGTGTGAATGCTTTTCAAGTCTCTGCTTGCATCACGTAGGCTAATGTCTCATTGGCCAACATAAAAGAGTCAAAGGATGGAGGCATAAGCTTCTGGTCTTGACAGGAAGAGGGGCAAAGTCACAATGCAAAGGGGAGTGTGTCAGCAATGGGAGAAAACATCATAGCCATCTAAACAATCTACCACACTGGTACCAAATATGCAAGCAGAACTCAGTTCTGGAAGCTGGAAGGGATGCTTTCGTGGCCCTCAAGGTTCAGGATAGCAGAAAGAGGGTTAAGGCATATGCAAAACAACTCTAAGACAAGGTTTGAACATGCTAAGTGCTCTAAGATAAGAATGATTAAGTGCCAGGGGAGTTCAGATCAGAGTGATCCTTTATAGCTGACAATAGGAAGCACCAGTTGTAAAGGCTTTATTAGCTTGGCCTTGAAGTGAGGAAGGCTTTATTGGCTTGGCCCTGAGGTAGGTTTAAAATCTGGATATGTGGAGATGGAGAAAATTCCAGGGGGAAGGAAAATCAAAGTTAGGCAAATCAAGTTATGTTCAGGAAATCCAAACCAATCAGTATATCTGGAGTGAGGAGTTCTTGAAGTGGACCTGCAAGGCATAATGCTGGAAAGATAATCTGGGGTTCAATTGTCAGTAGTGTGAGTTTGAACTTTATTCTGTAGGAAATAGGGAGCCACTGGTTAATTTTCAGGTGTTAAGTGAAAACAAATGTATTGTAAAAGGTTCTTTTGCCAGTAGTCTGTAGGATGGTTTAGGTTAGGGAATGAGAATGGGAGTAGGAGAACATTAGGTAATAAAGGGACTAACAGGTCTAGGCAGAGGGATTGATGAAGAGCAGCAAGAGCAGAAAACCAGGGAAAAGTCAAAATCTGATGAGGCGTTGAGGATGACTCAAGGGTTACCAGGCTCAGTTCCGGTGGGATGGCAGGAGGAGATGTGTTTACAAGCAGAAGTCTGGAGGAAGAAGAGGACTGGAAAAAACTCATACGTTTGGGGAACATATGGGACATCCAGGTGGTATCCAAACAGAGTCTAACATCACGATGACTATAGAAGGAGGAAAGGGAGAAAAGAGAGTAGAACTTGCTGAAGCAACATTGAACACAGTGAGGGCAAGCACTTCAAGGCAGTTATCTGTCAAAAGTTGCAGATGTGGCCAAAGGATTAAGAAAGAAGAAGGATGAGAAAAGGCCAACCAGCAGATCTGACAGTGAAAAGGTCATGGTGACTTCTCATTAAAGCAGAGGAAGCTAAAGTTGCATAGTGAGGAGAGCAATAGGTACCCTGTTCTCTGGAATTCAAGGTTGGAGAGATCCCCTGGACTTACGTGATCCCAGGGCCTCCCTCCTTCCACTTGAAACCTACCTGCTAAAGTGGAGAAGACTTTAAAATCTTAAAAATAAAACAAGCACTGACTTTCCTTTCTATTCTAAAGGAGGGAGGCATGCTAGACTCCTTGCCCTTCTCCCTTTCTCTTCTACCTGTTGGCTGGAGATCAGGCACTGTCAGGACTCGGGTCCAGGGAGACAGGCGTTGGCGGTCAGACAGCTATTTACTTCCCAGCAGAGCTCTGTTGTGTTTTCATAGCTCAGAATAGTTCCTTGGCCCTCTCCAGGCCTGAGTGCGGGGGAAACCTCACTGTTTGTTTTCATGACAATTCAGGGCCTCACCTCTTCTTTCTCTGCATCATAGTTCTCATTTAAGAACTCTCAGAAGGGGTAAGTTGTGGGTTAAGAGGGTCCAAGACTACTAATTTCCTAATTATGTCCCCCAACTGGGCTCCAGAAGAGAGAAGGACAATAACTGACTGTACAACATGGACATTTTGGTTGGGATGAAAATTCCACAGCCATTAAAGAAAGAGTTGATTAAAGGACTACAGGGCAGAGCTGGGAGGAAAAAAAGAGGCGGGAGAGAAGAGGGTGGAAAGGATGACCCCCCCTCCCCAATCTGGATCTTGGCTGGATGCCAGGCTTTATGTAGGGAGCTGGCTTCTGATTGAGAATGGTGAGGGGCTTCTCTGATTCCAGCTGGACCTCAAGTCTTACCTGGTTTCTGGCAGCACCAGTGTTTGGGAAAAGTCCAGAGGTGGGGAAAAGCACTGGCTTCACTGAATACACTTTTGAACTCATTACTTTTGAAAATATTTTAATTAAAAAGATATGAACACATAGTTTCCTTCTGGCAGTAATGAATCATTTACTTCTGTTAGGTCATTAAAATGCAGGCACCACCTCATTGGAGCTATTTTTAAAAGAACACCTCAGAGTCAGAAAACGTTAGAACTGAAAGGAGGCTCAAAGTCGCCAAGTCTCATTTTATAGTTGACAAAAGTAAACCCCAAAGAATTATGGTGACTTGGCCAAGGTCACACAGCTCTTTAATCTTCCTATTTATTCTTTTTCTTTTTTACCTTATAAATCCCAGTGGTGGAAGTGGAGGAGGAGAAGTCTCATGAGCTGCCTTCTGAAAGCCTGAGGATATTTTTTGAGTCTTCTAAAGTAAAACACACCAAGCTCCTACCCACCGCGAGCCCCCACCTCATTCCACACCCAACCAGGCTGAGCTTTGACTGAGTGACTGATTACATATTCTCTCCCCTTATTCTTTAGTTGGCCCCAATTCTTTTAAAGAATCTGTGAGTTGAAGCAAGGAGAGACAGCAGATTGGGGCTGGATCTTTAGTTCACACTTCCCGTCTCTCCTTAGATAGCCCTTCTTTGCTTCTGGGGTATAGACCAGGAAGAAAGGGGGAAATTACCTTTTTCCAAATAGTCCCAATCACTATTTTAGAGGCTTACTTGCCTTGCCTTCACCTCCACTGTGCACCATCAACAAAATTTAACTCCTGGCCGGAAGGATCAAACTTGACAGCAAGAATGTTTCCTAACTGCTAGGTTGGTTTGGCACTGCCAAAGGGTTGGTTGCAAGCTGGAGAAGTGTCACCATCTGGTCATGAGGGAACTGGTTGACAATCTGTGGCAACAGGATATTCTCTCGAGGGAAGAAGAGCTTCTTTGGAGAGCAGCATTAAGGAAGATGGAGAAGAGAGAGAAGATGGTTAGTCTGAACCTTCCCATAAAGGTTCCAATGATTCATTTGATTTAGGTTGAAGGCAGACCCTTGGGTGGTAGGAGGAAGGTAGTGAGGGGGGAGTTCTTGACTATCTACAGTAAAGCAAATGCCCTCTGGTATTTTTTTGTGAACAAAATGTCCAGCCCATTCTGAGACAGGCAGCATGCTCCCTGACACCTGGTCAATAAGTGCACAGTTCAAGGTCCTGAAGCAGAACTTTCTCACCCCGTCAGAGATAAGTCAGCCATTTTCACTGGCTAACAATAATTAATCTGCCTCTCCCTTCACCTGCTTTCCCCAACATATTTTTGTAAAAAATAAACAGGGTCACTCACTTAAAACGTGACAGCAGTTGATCTAGACAGTTTCTACTGTCTACCCCTAAACACCTCCCCCTTGATCACTTGATAGGGGGAAAAAAAGGAACCTGAAAAGAAATAAAGAAATTTAAAAAACAAAACTGTACATCTTGCAGTTTGGGTTGTAACCCTGCAGAGAGATCTCCCCAGCTGCTCTGACAAAGCCTTAGCCTGAAGCTGGGTTTTGCATCCCTGATACAATGTGCAGACAAGATTCATTCTAGTGGTCATAGCTCAGCAAAAAGGCAGCTCCTCTCTCAATAGAACCCAAAGCTCCAGTCAGAATAGAGGATTTGGCAGCGGGTAAAGTTAGCATTTCTTTTTGGTAATAAATGTAATTTTTGGATGAAGTATGAGACAAATTATGACTCCTTTTCCTCTTTGCTTTCCTGTAAGCAAATAAACTTGTTTGAGTGAATGAGTCAACTCTGCTCTGGGCAAGAAGGTGCCAGGACACTGGACCCAGCTGCCCTTACTAACAGCAGACCAGACTGTACATTCTGGCATCTTTCCTTCATGTCCTTCCCAAACCAAGATCCCAAGTCTCTGGATTTCTGTCTATGAAGAAAGTGCCTAAGAAGTGCCCAGCTGGTATTCCTGCAGAAGAAGGGGCCATATAATTTTCTATCTTCACTGCTTCTGAGACTCAGCTGATAGTTTTCCTAGAGGCCATCAATAAGTCTTGAGTCATCTCTATCAGGGACAAAATAATAAGCTCACTGATATTTGTACAAATGGATTCAGTTTTGATCTAAGGATCCCCCAATTGACATAGTTGTGCAAAGGTCTAACCTCCCTGTCCTACCAGGGTGTCAAGGTCCCAGAGGACATCATGATTTAACTTTGAATTCCTCATAGAGCCAGGCATGGCACTTTATTCAGGAAATGCTTCTTAGATTAAACTAGAGATCTTCTTGAAAGAGAAGATGACAGGAGTTAGAAGGAGATGATGGAATCCCCTCTCTGGAGAGAATTTTTTAAATGAGTAAATTCTCATCAAACTCTCAAGCAACTCAAATACTTTGTCCACATTATTTACCTCAAATACCCACAAGTCCTTTGAACATTTGAGAACTCCACAATTTCTCTCTTCAGTCAGCTTTCTAGCAGGCTCAGTTCCTTTGGGGCCTCACCTCTTTCTGCACATGATAAAAATTTGCTGGGAGCAGCAACAAGAGACTGGAAGGCAGAAAGGTGGAGACAAGCAAATAGTGTCATGATGATACACAATTGCTCTGACCAAGAGGGTCCCCCTGCCAGGCAGGCTGCCTGCTGGAGGAACTTTTCCTCTGCCCTGTGCACAGATATCAACTCCATGAGTTCTTATCAACATAAGCATTCTCCCTGAGGTTCCTCCAGAAGATAAGGTTCTCCATTGGCCCCCCACATGCTCAGCACATGTTGTAACCCCACCTGACTCAGAGATTCTGGCTCCTAGCAGCCCTGTGGAGAGCCAGACAATGGCCTTTGAATATTTTGTCAGAGGATCTGCCCTATTTGCCCTCAACTCACCTCAGACCATAGAAATTCCAGTCCCCAGGGATCACTGTAATAGTTACTCAATACTTTCTAGGAAGGCTTATCTGGGTAGAGGGAAGGAATTTTCTCTTCTGGTGGAGCCCACTCATTACCTGTGGCCTAGTACAGAACACCCTCCTCTATGACACTGCCAAGTACATGCCTCATTTACAGACCACCCACAGCCAACGCCATCATTACCTGTTCTCCAGGCTGGGCATGGTAGGATAAGGTTGCTTGAACCAGCAAAGACAATGTGGTCAAGGGCAGTTGGAGTCTGCTTGAAGTGGGTGGGAGTCCATGAGAGTTGGAGATAAGACTTCAGATCATACCTCCTGAATGATGTTTTAATCATTTCCAGCACGGAATATTGTCAACCTTTGCTACAGATTCATTAGCTCTGAGTTTCTTTTCCCTGTCCCCAACCTACCCCTTAGAAGGCAATAGGGACTTACTGATGAGAAATTCAGGTGGGTTTTAAAAAATTGTATTCCTACTGGCTCTTACTCTTGAAAACGCATCAATTCATCACTTGATTCAGCCCCCTGCTTCCTTCAGAGTCCTAGGTGCCCCAAGTGTGAGGTTTTGGTCTCTGCACGGCCATAGGGTGATTTATGCTTATGCAGGTTAGAAGGCAGCAGTGCTTCTCATGACTGGACATTTGTTACTTTTATTTATTCCTTGTCTACATCCATGTCTTTAATAAAATCGTATTGACTTTCTGGCAAATGTGTGTGTGTGTGTGTGTGTGTGTGTGTGTGTGTGTGTGTGTGTGTGTAATCTCCAGGTACAAATAAAGAAAGTTCAAACTACAGAAGCTCTTTCCAGAGTCCCCAATCACCAATTGGCTGGTGTTTTTATTTGGAACCACATATTTATCATATTGTTTTTACATACCATACACTCATCCTATTTATTAAACTTATGTATTAAAACTGCAAAGGTCCTAACTTTAAGGACTTTAAATGAATTAATTAATCAGTGCATTCACAGATGATTATTTTCTAGCCCTGAGCTATGGAGCCCTACAGGAAGAGGGTTCGATCTCCCCAACCAGAGGCATTTCCTGGACCCTAATGCAGTTAGGAAAGGCCCAGCAAGATGACAGTACCCAGTACAATGGAACTCACTATCTTCTAAATTAATAACTTAAAACTTAAATAGCTAGGGCACCAAGACTTCTTTTTGTCCCAAATAAAGGCAGTTGCAGACTTAGGAAATCAGGCATCTTTGCAAGAACCATGGCAATTTAGACTCTGTCCTGTGTCTCTGGCTGGGTTTCAGAGCCAGGAGGGCAGCCCTGGGCACCGTCAAGCGGCATGCAAAAGTTAATAATTGGCCCTGCCCAGTACAGATCTGATCAGGCTGTTTTTGTGTGCCTCTTTTTCTATTTTACGTAAATCACCCTGAATGTGTTTGCATCAACCTACTGATGATGCACCTTTGATCAATAGGTTTTAGACAAAAGTGGTTTTTGAGTCCAAAGATCAGGGCTGGGTTGATCTGCAGACTGCTTACAGGGTGTATAAAACAGGCAAGTCTCAGGCTGATAGCAGAGCAATCACCACCAAGTCTGAAATAACTACAAGGGCTTAGCCGACAGCTTCCAGAGGCCAGGGAGCGAGGATGGAGGAAGGAATGAATGTTCTCCATGACTTTGGGATCCAGTCAACGCGCTATCTCCAGGTGAACTACCAGGACTCCCAGGACTGGTTCATCTTGGTGTCCATGGTCGCAGACCTCAGGAATGCCTTTTACGTCCTCTTCCCCATCTGGTTCCATCTTCGAGAAGCTGTGGGCATCAAACTCCTGTGGGTAGCTGTGATTGGAGACTGGCTCAATCTCGTCTTTAAGTGGTGAGTAAGAGCCAGACAGAGAGGAGATTGGCAAGGAAAGAAAGGATGGCATTCTCCCTGGAAATGTCTATCTGTTGGAAGGTGCCTTCTCTGTGTTCTTCGGGAAGAAGACACAGGTTACTCCCTCCTGACTTTGGATCAGCTACATAAAGACAAAAGACAGAAAAACCCTTTCAGTGTGTTAAAGATATAGAAAAGCTATTTATACAGATGGAAGGCCAGCTGGACTTAGTGAAAAGTCTGAGTTATAGGCTAATAGCAAATAAACATAGTTTTATTACTTTGAAGCAGAATAGATAACATGAAGATTGACGTATGAAAGAAGAAAAATGATATATGAAAAAAGGAAACACATAATTTTAAAACCTGTTTGTGGGGTAATGAGAAGTAATCCAGAGAACTGGGATCCAGCCCTTGTTCAGCCACCTACCAGCTGTGTCTCCTGGGCAAGTCATAGCAGCTCTCTGAGTTTCTATTTCATAATCTGCAAACTTAGGTTATCTCTGGGACCTTAATAATAATGATAGTTAACATTTACTGAACAGTTAGTATGAGCCAGGCCATGTGCTAAGTGCTTTTCTGGGTGTAGTTACTATAGTACAGATGAAGAGACCATGACTAGCCCAACATGGGTTGTAAATGTCAGAGGCAGGATTTAAGGTCATGCAGGCTGATTTGGGTCAAGGCTGTTAAGAACTACATTATATCCAGTGCTGATTAATGGATTCTTGGGAGGAAGAACCCTGATTTTAGTGTTTGCCAATTTCTGTTGTTTATATATTCCCATTATGACTATTTTCAAGCTACCAATGGGTCCAGCTTGCAAAAATTCTGAATATTTTACAATTGTGAGCCAGTACCAGCTGACTCTAGTGCATTATTGGTTTAGCCTCTATTTCCTTATCTAGAGAATTAAGAGTTGGGCCAGCTCCCCTCTGAGACCTTCACCAACCCTAAAGCTATTTATGTCTACTGTCAGTAGATTCTTAAGATCTCCTCCAACTCTAATATTCTTTGGCCATAAACAAAAATCCTTTAGAAAAAATTATTGGGCTTAGAACCCCAAGGCATACTGATTGGATTCTGAAACTTCTGTTGAAAAATCTACTAAGTTATATCTGTAATGTTCCTATTCAACAGCACGACCCTAAATTGTAAAAAGATAAAGAGTTATTCCAAATATCTGACCTTGAGTAAAGAATGATAGATTTTCTCTAAGTTGGTAGAGGTCAGAGTTAGTGGCTGTCCTTGATTTTGGTGAGAAATCACGATGCCACCACCCCAGAGAAAAGGAAGCATCCAGACAGACCTCTGACACCTATTTCTACCATGAAAAATATATGTAGTCCTTTCAGAGGGGAAGTGACTTGTCTGAGATATCTTGTTTCAAAGCAGAGAGGATACAGAGCAAACACCTGAAGTTATGCATATCCTTACAGAGAGTGCCACCTCTCCTGGGGCGGGGGAGAGGGGAGACTTATTCTTGGGGCTGGGGCTCATTATCTGATCCCTGAGGCCCAAACAGAGAGAAGAAGAACCTGGTAGAATATGCAAGTCCAAGTTGCAAACTACAGGTCCATATGCATCCTTCCAGGGCAGATTATTTGGAGGTTTAAAAAAGTCACATAACTGCCATAAATATGGATTTTAGGATCTCAAGTTTATTTATTTATGTTTGCATAAATAATACATTCAAATAGTTCAAAATTCAGAAAAAAGATGTACCATAAAATTTCTCCCCAGCCACCCAGTTCTCTTCTTGGAGGCTCCAACGCTACGTTTTCTGTTTAGGGTCGCATGGATCTTCCTCTCACACTACTCTCTCTTCTTAAGGCATCGGCTTCAGGCAAAAATGTTGCTTCATTAACTCCAGACACTGATTCTGTTTTTCCACAGGATTCTCTTCGGGCAGCGCCCATACTGGTGGGTCCTGGACACCGACTACTACAGCAACACCTCTGTGCCGCAGATAAAGCAGTTTCCAGTCACCTGTGAGACTGGACCAGGTGAGAGTCTTTGCCCTGTAGAGATGGAAGCTGGGGAACCTTGCTCGCTGTGGACACTTGTTAACGTTCATTGTGGATGAAGAGTGGACATGAGCCTTTTGTCATGGTCTTCAATGTGGTACAATTCCATTTTAATTCACATCAAGAAGGGCTTCCTGAATAGCATATTACTGCTACTTTGGAAATCTGCCTGATGTTTCCAGAGCCTAAATTGCTAGTCCAGAGAGGCAAGAGCTCCTCGTGGGCAAAGGGATCATGAGAGTGACCATGCTATGGCCCTTTGTCTGGGAAAGAGCAGAGCTAGAGGGCTGAGCCCCTGGCTGTCCTTCCCAGAGGCCTGGCCTGGCAGATGTGTCCTACTGAACTGACCATCCAAGCCATGCCCTGTCTGCATTTTACTAGTTACAGCCAGATGAGTATTCAATCAAATGATAGACTTCGTTTTTCAGTAGGTAATTGGAATACCCAGCCCCTCCTCTCACCCTTAGGTGTCAGTGCTGACAACCCTTCCTCAGAGACCCTACCTCTGGCCCCCAAACTAGGGCATGGCCCATAGTTATTTGTCCTCACAAACCCTTTGTTCACTTAGGACCCTATTCATTAACTCGGATGTGATTTATCGAGCACCTACTCTGTGCTAGACACTGTTTAGTGACTTAGAATAACTCAGTGGATAAAATGGTTCAAGATCCCTGCCCTCGTGGAGCTGAAATTTGAATGGTCTCTGTGTGTGTGTGTGTACAATATATAACATCATAACAGACAATTAAAATATATAGGATATTATAAGATAATAATTTAGAAAAAGAAGGAGGAAGAAACAGAAATTAAGGGGGAGGAGCAGAAGGAGAGAAGAAAAGACAAAGCTTTACCTATGGGGTTCCCTGGAAAGCAGACTCAGATGGAGATTAACATGCAAGCATTTACCTACTCTCAGGAGCAATACTTACGACAGAAGGATCAGAAACCAAGTGAGCGTAAGAAGCCTAGTTGTGATTCAGTCTCAGGCAACCCCACAGGGAGTCCTGAAGCTGGGGATGGGCCTTCAGAGTCGTCCTGAACTGGGTCAGGGGGACCAGGATCTTATGCCCCAATATAGACCAGTGATTGGTTGTGGGCTGCTCGCCAGGGAGAGGGTAACCCTGGTAAAGATGGCTCTCTGCAGCCCAGGGAGATGCCCAGAGAAGGCAGAGAGCTGAGGATGTCTGTGACCACACTTTCAACAGCTGGGAAAGAAACTCCTTCAGTCCAGAAGGAGATCTGAGTGGTCCATCTCAGGACTCTCTATCTCTAGGGGTAGAAGGATCAGGAGTAGGAACTGATTGAAGAATTAAATAGGGTGGTCAGGGTAGGACTCAGTGAGGTGAAATTTCAGCAAAAACTTGAAGGAGTCAAGGAATTAGCCAGTAAATTTCTGGAGGAAGGTTCTGTCTGGCCAGAAAGACTAACAATGCAGAGATGCTGAAGTTGGGAGCATGTTTAAATGACAGCAACAAGGCCAGCTTGGCCAGAGCAGAGGGAACAAGGAGTGAATGGAAGAGAGATAATGGAGATTAGTTTGTAATCATATATCCAGTACACTGACTCTTTGTGTAATCTCTAGACTGTATATAACTACGAGAGCTGGGCTTTCTCTGGTTTTGCTCACCTCTGTACTCCCAGAGACTAGTGCCATGCTGCGCATGTAATAGGAGCTCAACAGATATTTGTTAAATAGATGATTAAATGGATAAATGAATGCATAGCAGGATGGGTGGATGGATGGATGGATGGAAGGAAAGATGACACCCCCAGCAGTCTCCCAGATGGAAACTTTTCACCTTTAGTCCATTCATTTCTCTCTTTCCTGCCCTTTAGGGAGTCCCTCCGGCCATGCCATGGGTACAGCGGGTGTGTATTATGTGATGGTTACTTCTACCCTCTCTATCTTTCGGGGAAAGAAAAAGCCGACCTACAGGTTTTGGTAAGAACTCAGAGCTGAGTTGTGGGTGGTGGAGGGCAGGCGATGGCTCTTTCTGTAGCTGACACACCACTTGCTCTTTCTCACATTTCCCTAGCCCATTCCACACTTTGGTCCTGGTAAGAGTTGTCACATTCCTACTGAGGGTGAACATTAGAGTCACAAAATATTAGGGCTAGAAGAGACCCAGGAACGTAACTCCTAATTTTACAGACAAGGAAACAAGCCCCTAGCACGGTAAAGGAGTTTCTCGAGATCAGGTAGTGAGTGAGGTGATGGCAGGCCATAAATAAAGACCCATTTCCGTACCAACCATAGAGCCAGGGCCCCATCCAGGTTAAAACAAACAAAGAAATATAAGACATTCTTACAACAGGAAATTCTGGATATGCAGCCACTGTGCAAATCCTTAATTATCAAATATGTAAAACAAGGAGGTTAAAATTCACATAGGCAGGGCTTCTCCACATGCCACCGCATCTTTGAGCTTTTTAGCATGGGCTTCGATTTATAAAAAAATCCACTGAGGGCACCTAAGTTTGCCAGGCTCTGCCATTCCTGCCACCTGAAGAATCTGTATCCAGGTTCTGTTACAGCTGCTTCTTCTGTTGCAGGTGCTTGACTGTCATTCTGTGGTTGGCATTCTGGGCGGTGCAGCTGAATGTTTGTCTGTCACGAATCTACCTTGCTGCTCATTTTCCCCATCAGGTTGTTGCTGGAGTCTTGTCAGGTATCAGCTGTTCTGGCTCCTTCCCTCCCTCCCCCATCGATTCATTTCTCCCTAATCAGGACAAAATCCCAGCATTCCTACCATGTTCTGTGGTTATCAATGCTATTAGTGTTTTAGTGGGTTAAAAGTCAAGGGTGGACAATTTGAAATGATTAACTTCTTATAGGAGTGCCTAGATCCATTCAATTAAGTATGTTCCAGAAATCTTGGCAAGACATCAGATTAACTTGCCCAACTGAATTAGTTTGAAATCTCCAAGCTTTTTACATTCTTTATTTCTCACTGATCTTCAACTGGAAGTGGTCTCTAGTTTAGTTTTAAGGAACACTACCAATTTAACAAATTAACAGTATCCTAGGAAAGCTCTTTATTTAAATAAATTTATTTGCAAACCTAGTAGAGCTCTCTACCCCTCAGTATTCAAGTAGAGACGTGAAGACTCCCTGGCAGGAAACATGCAAGAAGTAGGAGGATGTATGTGACATGACTCTTCCATCTGAAAGAATCTATGGCTGAGGACAGGCTGGAGTCACATATGGGAATAAACCAGGTGACCCTCTAATCTAGTATCTGTGATTTAATTCCACGATAGGAGGACAGATGACTCATCGGCTCCAAACCCACCTCCAGTTGAAGGTCTAAAGTCTTCTCTGTTTCTCACAGTCATTCTTTCTTCCACTCAGGCATTGCTGTTGCTGAAACTTTCCGCAACATCCAGAGCATCTACAATGCCAGTCTCAAGAAATATTCTCTCATTACCTTCTTCCTGTTCAGTTTTGCCATTGGATTTTACCTGCTGCT
Source organism: Eidolon dupreanum (assembly GCA_028627145.1). Taxonomy (NCBI): domain Eukaryota; kingdom Metazoa; phylum Chordata; class Mammalia; order Chiroptera; family Pteropodidae; genus Eidolon; species Eidolon dupreanum. Next base: position 94,572,211 of record CM053506.1, read on the forward strand.
GAAGGGGCTTGGTATAGATCTCCTGTGGACTCTAGAGAAAGCCAAGAAATGGTGTGAACGACCAGAGTGGGTTCACATTGACACCACGCCTTTTGCCAGCCTCCTGAAGAATGTGGGTACCCTCTTTGGCCTGGGGCTCGCTCTCAACTCCAGCATGTACAGGGAGAGCTGCAAAGGCAAGCTTAGCAAGTGGTACCCGTTCCGCCTCAGCTGCATCATTACCTCCCTCGTCCTCCTGCACCTCTTTGACTCTTTGAAACCCCCATCCCAAATTGAGCTGGTCTTCTACATTCTGTCTTTTTGCAAGAGTGCAGCAGTGCCCCTGGCATCTGTCAGTCTCATCCCCTACTGCCTCTCCCGGATCCTGAGCCAGCCAGACAAGAAGTCTTTGTAAGGAATGTGGAGTCTTCAGTATCTAAAGTCAATAACTGTGCCAAAGATTGAGGGCAGCTAGTGTCTTCTGCCAGCCTCTTTGAGGCCAGAGGTGCCAGAGTTAGCTTGTGTGATCCCCTTCCTTCTTTGTGATTCTAATTGTATTGGGTGATGTTTTTTGAAACGCTAATAAGGCTATTTGAAAAAGCCTCATCTATAAGAAGTTGGGTAGTTCTGGATTTTTCCCTGAAGACTTACTTATTCTTGTGTCAGATATACAGAAGCCAGACTTCCAGGTTGGGCCAGCTCACAATCCTAGGCTGGGGATTCCCACCTGAGAATTTTCTACCTGTGCCCATCCTTACCCAGAAAAGGCAAAAGAAGTGGATTTCAGAGGAAAAGAAGAATGGATTAAGGAGGATTTTTGTATCGTATATCATGCAAATTATGTCAAACAATACCTAAATGGCTTCGATCATATTTAAGACTTTAGGTAAGGAACTCTCAATAGTCGGGGACTAACTTAAAATATAATTAATAGGTGGTTAGTAGGGGTAATTCTTCTTGTATTTTTCTGTTATATATTCATGGTCATTGTATTTACTAGAACATTCGGACATAGTCAGCTTCTCTATCACACTAGCCTCCATATTAGCTCTGCTCTCCTTTCCCAAGAATTTTCTTTCTACTGGCTCCACACCCACCCTGCTGGAAACTGAGATGCCTAAAGGCGACTCTGTGGTCGTACTTTTGTATGTTTCAGTTGACATCTGAAGTCTTGGGCAAAAAGGCAAGGAAATAGCAAAAAGAGGCAAGGATTCCCCTCTCCAGAAGGTCACTCCAATGTTATTTTTGATTCCTGGAGAGTAACCTTGACTCTTTTCCTTATCCCAAGCCAATCAAAAGTATTATCTTGGAGAGAAATCCTCCTTGCCTGTTCTCCAGTTTCAACTGATTTGCAGAATATATCCTAAAAAAAAAAAAAAAAAAAAAAAAAAATGCTGAAGCCTATTTATTTGAGAGTCCTTGTTTTTGTTACTAATTATATACTTCAACATATATTATCATTCATACCAACCATCCTGGTCATAACAGCTTTGAAAAAGAAAAATATATATGTGCAGTATTTTATTAAAACAACATTTTACTTAAGAATGAAGTCTTGTTGATTACTGTGTTTTAGATGCAATGGGATCTGAAGGTTTTAATTCTGGCTCAGCTAAATTTCTAGCTCTTTCTGTATTTCCCTAAACAAATAATTTAGTTTCTGTGCACCTATGTTTTCCCTTTGGAGAAGGAATGTGCTTTATCTTAGGTTGGCCAGGAGTACCAGCAGAGTTGGAAAGACTTATAAAGTGTCCATGGGGCACAGGTAGAGTTGAGCATATCAACACAGGTACAATATCACTGGCCAAGATTGAACATTAGTTTTCAGACCACAGATGAGTTGCTCTGTGGACTCAAACCACAACTTGAGGATAGACAGGCAGGGTCATTACCAAACTAAGCAATCTGAGAATGTAAGTTATCGCAGCAGAACAAGACTGGGCAGACTTCAGAACCCATAACCCAGTGTCAACAAGGTTTTGGATTATAATTAAAGAAAGTCAGAACAGAACAAGTCATAGCATCAATGAATGCTCAAGGGAGCTATTACAATTTTCTCTACTAAATGATTTATTTTATTCTGGGTGTAGGGTCCCACCTCCAAGGGCCTTGACTCATTAGCATATTAGCATAACTCTGAATCTACTGTGGGTGAGATCTGCTCACTCACTTCAGAATTTGCGAATATATTTACTTAGGGAAAGTTGAGTACCCCTGTTGGATTTGGTTTCTTTGGGGGGGACCAGGCCTCTAGGAGACTCTAAGGATCTCACCAAGGGAGAAGGGAAATGGTCTTGTTCTGTCTGAATTGAACCCCACTAATTAGGCATGGCCCCTGTCCCTGATGATTTATTTGCTCTCAGGGACCAAGTCTGGTTTCCTTGCAATGGGATTCTGACAGACAGTAAATAGTGCCCCTGCCCCCAGCAGTTGGGAAGGTTGATAAGGACTTATAATAACAGGTAAAATTTATTGAGTGCTTACTATATGCCAGGTTCTATTCTATGCATTTTATTTATTTATACAATTAACTCACTTAATTCTCCTGACATCTCTGTGAGGTGGGAGCTGTAATTTACCCTCATATTACATATGAATAGGTACAGAGGAGTTAGATATCTCACCCAGAACAGTGGAGCCAGTTTGAGAACCAGGCAGTCTGACTCCAGAGTCCATGTTTCACCCTCTAACCCGCTCACCCCCAAACCCCACAAATGCCAGTAAGACTGGCAGTTGTATCAAACCATCCTTCAGATACCAGATATGACTCTTAATTCTGACCATGAAAAATACGGTTTCTTGTGGCCAAAGGACATTATAAAACTTACGAGTAATCCTCCCAGTGAGCTAGTATTCATTCTACTTATTAAGATAACAGCTTTAGCTCTTTGTTTTCTTTCTTTCAAGAAAGAGGTTAAAAGTCATGCTCAGCCTATCTGCGTCAGGCAGTTAAGTAACATACTGTTTCTACCACCAAGACAGAGCAGGAGGATAGAATTACCACTAAGAACGTTTGGTATAGATCCATATACAGGGGTAGAAAACAAAGAGACACTGGGGAAGATTGCTTAGATCAGAGACTTCACAAACACAGATTGCAAACTTTTGTTGGCCCAGGAAACGTCTGGAGATGGACAGCCCTAAAGGCTTAGAATTTGTGATGGGTAAAGCTGAGCAGAAAGAGTGTCAGCCCATGATCAATCTGTAATATAGTCAATGTATTAGCACATTTTTGATCACTGATCTCCCCAAGTTACAGAGGTAGGTTTGCTTTTGAGATGACTTGTGAATCCTCACGATGGATTATATGGTAAAACCGTTTAACTAACCAATGACAGTTTTAAACTAAGGTCCATGGCATGTTCTAGCATAATGAAAGTTGTTCTAGCAGTCTATCAGTTTTGAGCCACTAGGCTTGCGGATGATACACGCACACGTGCACACACACACACACACACCAATTAAATTATTACCCTAGGAAAACAGACCCGTTAAGAAAGTGCTGCTGCCTGGGCCAATGCTGCTTGCAGCACCACGGATAGACCAAAGGCTTAAGGCTTTTGTTTTCGTGTGTATGTGCTTTAACAAAATTTATATAGCCTTTAAAATTTTTATAACAACTTTATTGAGATATAATTCACATACCATATAATTCACCCATTTAAAGTGTACAGTTAAATGGTTTTAGAATAATCAGAGAATTGTACAACCATCACCACAAATCAATTTTAGAACACTTTTTGTCACTTCATAAAGAAATCCCATACCCATTAGAAGTCACCTCCATTTCACCCCAACCCACTCAGCCCTGGGCAAACACTAGTCTACTTCTGTCTCACGGATTTGCTTATTCTGGGCATTACATATGAATGGAATCATACAATATGTGACCTTTGTGTCTGGTTTCACTCACTTAGCACGATGTTTTCAAGGATCCCCTGTGTTGTAACATGTATTAGTATTTCATTTCTTTTTATGAGCAAACAATATTCCATTATATAGATATACCAAATTTTATCTGTTCATTAGTTGATGGTTATTTGGGTTGTTTCCACCTTTTGGCTACCATGAATAATAAGAGTTTTTGTGTAGAACCATGATTTCATTTCTCCTGGGTATATATCTAGAGGTGAAATTGCTGGATCACATGGTAACATAGGTTAACCTTTTAAGGAACTGCCAGACTGTTTTCCCAAAGGCTTAATAAGGAAGTTTTACAATGTTTTTAGTTTTGCCATCTCTTTCGATTTCCTCAGATCATATCCTGTCCTATAATTTTGTCTAATTCTTTGCCTTGAAAAAGTTTTAAAGCAAGATTGATCAGATGATCAGATTTTACATTATGAAATGTCAGTAGGTGCCTCCTACTTTTGTTGGCAATGGCTTTATTGTACCAGTATGTGTTCCAAGAGTATTTCATTTGAAGACATATCTGGATATTTGAAGTTCTAGCCCTAATCAATTGACTAGTTGTTTGTAACTGTCAAAATTTGCTGACTTGCTTTCTGAAAGCCATTACTTTAGCTGTTGAATTATTAATACTTATTGATTTCACTCTGTAGTAACTGCCAACTAGGTCAGGTGCCTTAAGGTCCGTATGTGTAAATAAAATAAGACTCTGGCCAAATAGCCTTCTGATGATGTTGTTCAGAAAAGAATTGACCAGAAATAGTATAAAGAAGTAGACAACAAAAGCCACTTCCACCAAAGAACCAAGAACCTAGTGAATTTGGAAGAGAAACTAGCAATTGTCTAGTCTAGTGAGGGGCAATCCAAAGCCCAAAATCTAATTACAGAGTGAAAGATTAAAAAGCTGCCACTGGGTTGCTACTTCTTAATAAAAAGAAAAAAGTTTATAAATACTTTTATTTTTCCTGAATTGGCCCTTATTTTTTAAAAACTTGCTCACTGTCAATTCTATTCAAAAAAATTTTTTATGTCACAGATTCAGAAATTAAGGTGTAGAGAGATGAACTAGCTCCTCTAAGTCACATAAGTAGTCTGTTTCCAGGTCTCATGATTCTTAGCAGAAAGCAGTCTCCCCATGCCTGTCTCCTACATTTACTTGGGCTGCTGTGTCAACATGAAGCTATTGAAACAGAAGTGAAAGACTTAAGTAAACAGTAGAACCCACTTATTTGAACCAGAACCAGGGTTTGTTAACCAAATTAAAAACACAGCTAGAATAACTGTTCGAGGTGGCCTGTTCCTAATTATGTTATGCGCTCTTCTCTGCCTTTGCTTTCATAAATCTTTCCAGGGCACAAATGTAACTACAGCAAGAAACAACTTGGTGTTTTTATGGGTTTGGGAATTTTTTTTAGCATGAGGGTAGTTTTCCATGCAGCAAATTTACAATGCTTTCCTTTATGCTGTCTTCTCTCTTTCTACTTTTGCCGTTCACATTGCATGATCATTGCCCTCAGATCAGCTCAACTCAGCTGTGGTGTTTGAAGGCTGGTAGGACTCCTCTCATTCACTCCATCACAGAACTGGGGGTCTGATCCTTTATTAGCTGAATCACTTTTTATCCAGAGGCAAAAAGAATGAAAATCTAATGCCTTCTCCTCCGTTGTGAATGGTTTTGGACTCCTTGGCCAAGGCATGCCATCATGATCTCATCTTTGCAACTCCATTTTTCACTCTAATCTCCTCCTTCAACACCAGCCCACTGGCAACATGCCACTGCTCCCTTCCTGATCCATCCTTGTAATGAATAAAAGTGAACCTTTAGAAAGATGTAATTTGGCTTAATTGATTTGATAATCCAAGTGGCATAAATCAATGTCTTTACTTTGACCATGTCTTTAGGCTGCCAATGTCCTCCTCACCAGTCCATCCCCCCTCCCCCCATACCATGCCTGCAATGGAATGACAATGGCATCATCTCTCCCTACCGACTGCAGTGAAACCGCGATGGACACACTGCCCCAAAGCCTCCAAAAAGTTCCTTTTCTTCAGCAGCCTTAGGCAAGGCCCTGGATCCTGACAGGTATCAGAGTTGATTCAGGAAAAGCTGATACAGCAGCCCCTGCCTTTGACCTGGCTCTCCAAGCTTTGTCAGCAGGCTTGCTAGTTACAGTGGTGGACAAACTGTTATCTCCAGAACTATGCCCTTTCTCGTTTTCTATCTACGATACTCTACACAACTACACAATATGCTTCTAAAAACTTCCATAGGTCATATGACCCCAAACATAATGACGATCAGACTGGTGAATTAATTCCTCAAGTTGGGGGTGGCTGAGCTCAACCCACTTTGAGAAAAATGAAAGACCCGGGGAGGATTCTACCCACTTTGGGCTCTTTCACCCAAAAGAGTTCAAGTTTCCAGTTAGTTACAGGTTTCCTTTGGGGATACCTACAATACCCAATCTTTGAAGATGATTAATTGGGAGAAATAAATCTGAGGAAGAATAAGAAAATGTTAGAGAAGAACTTGAGGGGAAGAGTTGGGAATAGAAACAGGTTTCCCCTCAAGTTTCATTTTGGGCTGAGCCTGATGGGAAGCTCAGGGCAGAGAGGATGAAGTTGGAATGTTCCATTCTCTCCATTAATAGGAGAGAATCTCCATGATTGCCCAAATACCATTATTTCTACACAGAATATCTAATAAAACAACGGTTCTCAACGGAGGGCAATTGTGCCTTTTAGGTGACGTTTCACAATGTCCAGAGACATTTTTGGTTGCCATTAACTGGCTACTGGTATCTAGGAGGTAGAGATACCTCCTCTACCAGGCAGGCTGCTACACATCCTAGAATGCACAGCCCCCTGCAACAAAGAATTATCCTGCCCAAAATGTTCATAGTGCCAGGATTGAGAAACCCTGTAACAAACCAAAGAGGGGAATCATCACAGTGTATCTGAAACAATTTTCCTCCGGAGAAATGTTTTTCAACTCAACGTCAGAGCGCTGCTGTGTGAATGGGTCATTCTGATATGCCAAGCAGCCCCTCTTTCATTTCTATATAAGTGAGAGATTTATTGCTCTAAATTCTAAAATCTTTACCTTAACAAGGTTAACTTGTTAAAGAACCTGGAGTTGTTGAATCTAAGTTCATATAAGGAAAACGACTCTTGCCTCCAGGACTTTTGTAGAGACCCTGAAGTTGAATGTGTTTCTAGGTAGCAACAGACGTGGACCTCATTAAATACAAGATAAAATGTGTAGAGGGACTGAGAGTTTTAGATCGAGTTAGGTTAGGAGGCGCAGGATCTGGAAGAGAGCCACATATTGTAAGAATTTGGTAGACAAACTGTCCTCCGGCAAAAGGCTCTGGGTGTACTTAACATCGTTGTTAAATCACCAGGGAGAAGAATGAGTAAAACAAAACACATCCTTAGAAGAACAAACAAAGAATGTAGTTAAGACACACTGTGTAACACCAGTGCTTAATCCCGCTGAGCTTGGACTTGACTTCTCTAGAGAAGGCAGAAGAGATGAGGCCCTTCCTTGATGTCTTGTTGCTACGAAACTCAATATCCTACACTGTTGGTTCAAACTCCTGTTTTAATATCTGTTACTTGCTGATGAAGAAAATTCTAAATTTCTTGTGTCTTACCACCCAAACTAAGTTGAGAAGGAAAAAAATCAATCCCAGGCTAAATAGCCTTCTGATGATGGTGTTAAAGTAAGAATTCACTGGAAAATTTATTTTAAATAATGTGTAAATTTTAATAATAGTTCATTCCAACAAATGTTTTCTTGATTTCTAGTTTTTTAATATTAGCCCATACCCAAGATATATTATTTAAAAAATATTCTATATATTCTGAATTTGCCACAAATATCTATCCATCTTTTCAGTTTTTTACAACTCCTTAATAATAATGTCCTCTTAGTTCCTTGTATAACTATTGAGTTCCCTATTCTGAACTCTTTCATTCCTAGTTTTAAAAAAAGAAGAAGGATAAGTTTGCTATAGGCCTGACTCTGTAATAGTAATTGAAGAGCTGGTATTTTTTTTTTCTTTTTTTATAAACTGTTCTTTGGCATTTTGGATATATTCTGGCCTCTGAAATCTAAGTTCTTCCTCTCTGCCCATTTTAAAAATAGGTCCCTGCCGCTGGGCTGGTTATTGTCGAGCCCTCAGCAAGGTCTAACGATTGCTCCGCCAGGAGACAGGGGACTGACTCCAAACAGGTTGTAACACCCAGCATGTCTTTTCCGCAGTTCTCCAGTCCTTTCTCGGTGTCTCTAGATTCTAGAGCAAAGAGTTCTGATGCCAGAGTTCACATTTCCCCATACCTTGGCATACCACTATGAAGAATTTCTGTTGCAAAACAAAATCCACCGGTTGATTTATATGATAGCTGTCTACTTTGCATACTCAGATAACTGTTTTAGGCTCAAAATGGTCAGATCCCAGAGTGTACTGCAACAGTTGATTCACAAGCAACTTTATAGAAAAGGTTATCAAACTCAATTCTAAACTACATTTTCTTGTCCTCAAAATTCACTTCCAAACTTTTTGTACAACATACATTTTATATAGTTGTAACCTTGCCATTTAGTGTTCTTTGTCACTTAAAATAATTTAATCTATACATTCCCTAGAGCCAGCAGAAGGCTACATTTCTGTCTATTTAAAATAGTTCACTAGTGTTTCCTTATGCCACTATACCATAATTTGCAGAGACATTTCCTTATTTGGCATTTGGCTTCTTTCCAAATTCTTCACTCCTATAAATAGCAACACATGAACATCTTTGCACAAATTACATTTTTTCCCTTTTGGGTTATTTCCTTGGGGTATATTCCCAAAACTGGTATTAGTGGGTCAAAGGTTTGAAAAGTTTCATAGCTCTTGTTGCCCACTGCCAGAATATTTCCCAGGCAGATTGTAGTATATTTGAGCATTTCAAATGTTTAACCAGGTTTCCCACGATATACAAGATTAACTTTCATATTCTCTTATTCTTCTATAAACTTCAGTGGGGCAGGGAGTTACAAAATTTCAAAACAAAACAAAAGTCAAGACAGAAGCACTCTTCCTGTAGCCAAAAGCAAGCTCTTTTAAGCTAACTTGAGAAAATGCTACCCCACCTGTGCCGAGGTGAACTATCTGATTTCCAGACAGAACTGACACCCAAGGTTCTGTGAAGTAGTGTCAGCGGCTGATATCTAAGGCTGAAATAGTTTCAGGGAGAATTTAAAGCTAGCAAGTAACAAGTGATCAGGAAGACTTAGTAAGGAGGGTGAGGAAAGAGGGAGAAAAGGATGTATACTCTTATCATTACTGCCTTTGGGGTGTTGGCACAGCAGCTAGAGAAATAAACTGGTTCTGTGCCTTTGAGATTCAGATTATCCACCATGTGAAGGTGACTTCTAAGAATTGTGAATGCTTGAGGATCTTGGTTTCCTTGGTTTAAGAATCAAAACCCAACCAAACAAAACAAAAATAACCCACTGAGTCATCCTTGCCATCTGGTTTCTTGAGCTAATAATAATGTTGGTGACAATGATGATGATGACCTCGTACTAAGTACTTACTATGTCCCTGTCACTTTTCTAAGGGGTTTACACCTATAATTCATTTCATTAGTATCCCCACTTTACAGATGAGGAAACAGAATCAGAAAGCTAAGAAACTTCCTCGAGGTCACAGAACTAGAAGTGTCTGACCACCATCCTGTGCTCTGACCACTGCACCATACTGCCTCAGGTGCTGCAACAGAAAATGGCTCGTACGAGGTTAAATGACACACTGCAATATCCAATTTTAGGTTATTTTAAAAACTTATGAAAACTTAAAATTATTTATGTTTCCTGCCTACTCATTTAAATTAAAACAATGTGTTATTCAAACATGTCTTATTTAAATTTAAGCTGTATGTGTATTATATATATATAACAATATTAAACATGATTTTTAAATGCCTAAGAAAGACTGAAAGGAATATGCCAAAATGACAACATTGGCTATCTTTAGTAGTAGAATCATGAGTGTTTTTTTTCTTCTTTCCACATTTCTTTTTTTCTCAGTTGTTCTGTAATAAGCATGTACTATTCTTCTATTCTTTATTTTGAAAAAAATTTTCAAATAAAAAATAAAGTGCAATGAAAGTCTATATACCCTACATCTAAATCAGAAACTATTCATATTTTGCCATATTTGCCTATCACTTTCATATTATATGTATGTGTGTGTGTATGTGTGTGTATATGTGTGTATATATATATATATATATTCTTATTTTTGGATCACTCATTTAAGGGTAATTTGCAAACATCATAACTGCTTTACCTTCTAAATACTTCATGCTATGTCCTAAGAACAAGGACCATTCTCTTACATAACCACAGTGACATGTGTTCCTTCTTTAATCCCAAAGAAACTCAGTTTAAGAACAACAATTAAAAATAAACTAAGGCAAACATAGTATTTTGTTTTAATACTTTGCGCTCTGGGTTAAACGACCGTCTCTTGCTCACTTAACTCATCTGCCCTACCTAATCCTTGTCCACATGCCCAGCTGTGCCCCATTCCTGCTGGAGCAATTTCTGGAACACCTTTGTCCCCTTGGCATCCCTGACCCTCAGACTCCTGTCAGTGCTGAGTGTCTTAGTATCAATCTACTTCTTTCCCTCTCCGAAAGCCAACAAGTGGATTATTCAATTGACACCACACTTAGATTACTATTAAAGTTAATATCTTCATTTTCTTACTGTTGGAACATTTAAAACTCTAAAGGTTTTTAATTATTTTTTTTTAGAAATCCCTTATAATAACCACTTAGTAAGCAAGGTCCATCTTTTAATTTAATAATTTAACTAGAATAATTCATTTAACAAGTATTTATTGAGTATCTGCTATATCCCAGGCATTGCTGAAATTAAAATAGCTAGCACTTTTGAGTAATAACTATGTCCCAGGTACTTCACCTGGAATACCTGAGTTACCTCACAACTATTACTATTTCCATTTTCTAGATGAGTAAGCTGAGAAGTTAAGTCATTTGCCCAAGATCCTGCAGCTAGCCAGTTTTCAGACCCAGGCAGTCTGCCTCTGTCCAGAACCTATGCTCATTGGCACCAGGTAACACCTCTGGGTTGCCTTAAGGGAGGCTCAATTGTGAAGTCAGGGCCGGCACTAGCATTTGTGAGATCTTGGGGATTCTCGCCTAAGATGGGTTGGTTGTGGTCAAGGGAGGGATCCAAAAGATAGTTCCATTTTCCCTGCTTGTGGGCTTTAGCAGATAAAATAGATAAAAGCAAAAATAATATGTCTGTGTGTGGTGATTATTTCTATAAAAACTGACAATAGTTTGCTGGCCTTAACTTGGCTTCTAAAACATTCTACTCCTTCTAGCCACTCCTCTTGAGACAGGACATCACTTGTAAAATTCTTAATCTTTTAACAGGAAATGAAATGGGATATCTCTTGCAGAGTTAATCTTTTTAGTAAACCTAGTTAAGTTTTTCTTCCCTCCTTTCTTTGGGAAAAAGGCCTTCCCCCTCAAATCCAGATAATTGCCCTGGTGACTCAGATCCTCTGGCTATTGATAAGGGTCATCAGCCCCATTGTTAGCAGAAATAGTGTTAAGTTAGACAGGGCCCTTGGAGTCTGAGAGCGGAGGGGACTTTAGGCCAAAGGTCTTTTTTTACTCTAAGAAATATATTAACTAAGCCTGTTTTCCTTTACTCACTTAATAGACAAATCAAAAGAAATTAATAGATATATAATTTAAATAATAAGTTTGTATCTTTTTCTCCTTGTCTAGAGACTGAGGCGGCACTTCAGCAGGATACTCAAGACCCCACCCTGACTGAGGCAGAAAGGGAAAAAGCTCCATGAAACCCCTGTAGGCAGGGACTAGCCATTCTCAGCAGGAAGCAGATATGGAAAGAGACCTTCCATCCCTCAACATCCATACTAATAAGAAGGGGTTCATGGCTCTTAGAAAAGAGTCAGAAAAGTTAGTTAGGGGGTTTCAGTTCTGCCTACAAAGACACTGAGGTTATCCTATCCTAGAAGGGGTCCACCCTAATCCACCCACAATTAAGCAAGCCAGAAGGCATTTTTTAACTCACAAAGAAACCAATAGGCAGAGAATTAGGTACCAGTTTAAGCCAGTCACTCTGCACCTGCACAACAAAGACCCCCAATGGCCTTCAACTCACCTGAGCCTCATTATACCAACATTATAATATGATGCATATGCCCAGAAGTTCATTAATATCATTATAACAGACTGAATTCTGGGAACGAACATGCACAGAAAGCAAAATGATGAATCACTGAGGCCTGTCAATCTTAGTTGTCAATCAAGGAAGCCCACTCCTCTAAGAAAAGTAACCACCCACAGCAAAAAGGGATAAAAACCCCAAAGGCTTTGTTACCAGGCATTTTGAGCCATGCTTCTCTTGCTCAGGCTGATTTCCACATCTGGACATGTACTCTCCTTTCTAATAAAACTTTTCTTTTCTACCGTATTTCAGTGTCTTGCTCAGTTCTTTGTTCGAGACATCAAGAACCTGGACCCCACTCTCCGGTAACACTCTCTTTGCCGATTTGCTCGTCCTTCTTCATCTCAGTTTTCAATGCCTCAAGAACTCATCAGTGTCTCACCTTCGTCCTACTCAAGGTTTAAATTACCCAATGTGCAGTAAAATCTCCAGCTCCGGGCTCTGGAGGCCGACCTGGATGGACGACGTCAGGCTCCCTTCCCCAGTGCTTCTGTTTGGGATATGCAGATGAGAGGCACAAACAAGGGACCAGATGGAAAGTGAGGCCAGGTACTTATTCCTGAGGGGCGTTAAAAAAACAAAATTCGAACAAGTAAATCTGAGATCTAAGTGGCTCTATTAAGCAATTCATGGATCAGGAAGCATCTTCTCTAGCAACTGGAAGGGTGCACCAGGGGCTGGAACAAAATGGAAAATTTTTATAGGAGGAAGGGTGGGGAGAAGGAAGCTATTGACAAAAGAAAAGAAAGGATTAAGGCGGGGGAAGAGAACTGGGAAGGGTGTTTATCAGGTGTTTATCGTGCAGAGGGCCTCTTCTTTCTACAGATGGAGAGGGTCCCCGTTAAAAGATTCCCTCACTGGTGCTTAACCAGAAAATTCCATACTGATTGATTAAGATTTTGTTTCTGGGAGTGGTTGAAACTGCCAATTAGATCAGCTACTAAATCTAGATTTGGAATCATGGGCTTTTAGCACAGCGATGCCGTTTGGGGCCTGTGTTTTTTTTCTCTAGTGGGTCACTGAGCTTTGGTGGTGTCCCTTACAGAAGTCCACAGCTACTGCTAGGCTACCCTTTCCACACAGCTATCCCTCTGGCTTTCAGTTACACTTCATGCCTGAGGGTGGAGTTGGGAGGGGGACCCATAGGGTGTAATGACTCCCAGTTTGTTGGTCCCAGGATGCTGCACTCTTTATTGATTTCCTTCAACCCTACCCACGCTTTTATGAACAACACTCTTCTTAAACTCTCCTGAAAGTATCTAGTTGGAGCTTGCCATGTTTCCTGCAGGGAAACATGCCTATCCCCCAGTGGCTGTCAAATTGATATCCCCACTCCAGACCTATTTCTGCCATTTCTAGAGCTATACATTCAACTACCCATTTAACCTCTCTACTTTGATTTCTCACAGGTGCCTTAAACTCAAAACATACAAACCCAGTGTAGGATAAGAAATATATATGGTCTTAGTTCCCAGCCTTTTGGCACAGAGCTCCTAAAACCCTTGGATAAGAGCAATAAGGGTGTCTTGATATTCATAACAAACCATTTTGAACCACACCGTAGTTGATGTTAATGAAGTGATTTTTGGATCACACCAAAGGTGGGTACTTGTTGCCAGGGTAAACAACCTGTGACTAGAGGGTTAGAACTTACAGTCCCATCCCCATGACCTCCAGGGAGGGAAGAGGAATTTGAGGTTGCATCTTTAGCCAAAGGCCAATGATTTAATCAATTGTGCCTATGTAGTTAAGCCTCCATAAAAACCCAAAAGGATGGGGTTTGGAGATCTCCAGGTTGGTGAACACGTGGGGACACAGGGAGAGTGCACACCTGGAGAGGGCATGGAAGCTCTGTACACTTTCCCCACACTTTGCTGTCTGCACCTCTATCATCTGGCTGTTCCTAAGTTATATCCTTGTATAATAAAGCAGTGATCCAGTGAGTAAAATGTTTCCCTGAGTTCTGTGATTTGCTCAAGCAAATTAATCGAGCCCAAGGAAGAGATTGTTGGAAACTCCAATTTTTAGATCTACAGCCAGTCTATCAGAAGTGCAGGTGATGACCTGGGCTTGGGATTGGTGTCTGAAGTGGTGGGGGGGGGGGGGGGACGATCTTGTAGGACTAAACCCTTAATCTGTGGAATCTGATGCTATTTCCAGGTAGACAGTGTCTGACTTGAGTTGAACTGTAGGATCCCCAGCTTGTGTCCCCAGGATTGTTTATTGGATGTGTGGGGGAAGTGACTCCCTTCACACATTGGAACTGGATCCAGAACCCAAATAGGGAAGAATGGGAATAACTGCTAAAGAATATAGAGTTTCTTTTTGGGGTGATAAAAATGTTCTCAAATTTACTGTAGAGATTATTCAACTCTGTGTATGTACTAAAAATAAATGAATTCTACACTTGACATAGACAAATTTTATGGTATATGAATTATATCTCAATAAAGCTCTTACCCCTCCAAATATATCACATGGCCTCTATGAACCGGCTTGATCTGTGCCTCAGCTACCTCGCTGCCTTCACCTCCTTCCAGATATTACCTAGGATGCCACACTCCAGCCTCCTCTGGGCTTTGGCACAGCCCTCGGAACTCTTCACCCACTTCACATAGTAAATTCCTTCTCATTTGATATCACTTTCTCAAGGAAATCTCCTTGCCCATCTGTCCCCAGCTTAGAACAATGAGCTTGCCAGGTCCATGCATAGCACCCCCTTTACTCTTCCTCTCTAACGAGTATCAGTTTGTGGTTATTTGAGTCGTGTCTGTCTTCTCCACTGGATTCTAAGCCCCATGAGGGCAGCTCCATGCCTGCTTTGCTCGCCATTGTACATGACCTCAGGGCCAATGAAGAAGGAGGCCTCACTAAGTCCTTGTTGAATAATAAATGAAAAATATACAACTATTTGCTGCCAAGTTGGAAAACCAACTAACAAATTACAGATTCAAGTAGCTCAGAGTTCCACAAATGACTCAATAAAAAGACATTCTTAGGCACTCCCAATTCAAAATTACAAAGAGGTTGAAAACCCAAATGACCGGGCAGGTTTTTATGGAAACCTTGGCCTCTTCTAGAAGTTTCTCCCCAATAGGCAACAACCTCTCTGAACAGCCAATTACTAGGAAGTCATGAGTAAGACTGGTTACTGTTTTTCAAGATAGGGATTGACTCTAGGCTATAGTGTAACCCAAGCCCCTCAAGCCCATGGACTTTTGCTGTGTGGCTCTTGCTTTTTGCTGGCAGTCACAGACTTATCGGAGGCTTAACCAACAACAGCCACATCGTCTCCGCCCCTGTGACACTCCAGTTCTCTGTCCCCTTTATGATGCTTCGAACATCATAAAAGCAGAGAAAACATACACAAAACACCACAGTGATAACAGAACTCATTATTACAGTTACACCTAATTGGTTATGTAAGAATTAACACCATGGATGTCAATTTTCATCTTCATCATCACTCTCTATGTATTTTTCTTACTTACCTGGGTTCCCTTTCCAGAGTTATTTGTCACTCTCCTAGATTCACAGCCATTTTTAGTCCTATATCTTCATAGGGCTACAGGAATCTTCAGAATCAAGAGAAAAAAAGAATAATATCTCTGACCAGTTGAGCTTCAAACTCTGCATAGTAAACCACTTGATTGTGGACCAGGATATGGGCCTGATTGTACTCTCCAAACCAAGCTCCCATTTTCTGTTTAAACTTGACTTGAAACATCAATAAGATTTTTTAAATAATTTTTTAAAATTCGTCCCTTAGAA
The DNA here is from genome assembly GCA_028627145.1 of Eidolon dupreanum. Lineage (NCBI taxonomy): Eukaryota > Metazoa > Chordata > Mammalia > Chiroptera > Pteropodidae > Eidolon > Eidolon dupreanum. Next base: position 94,588,154 of record CM053506.1, read on the forward strand.
CCTGGTGTCTCTCACCAAAATAGTGCATTCTACAATCTTGCTCAGCCAAGTCCCACAGTCTTATCATTCGGATATGTGGTATTTATTGACTGGGTCTAATTACAAGTGTTAAAAATGTATGTGTGCCTTCTCAGGTCTCATTATGATTAATAGTGAGCTCTGAGGTTTCATCTCCCCTCTTTAGAATATTTGGGTAATTCTTCATCTTGGAAAATTTTGTGCTTCATCGACTGACTGTAAGATCTCCAAACACATACTCTCTGTTCGTTGTGTGTAATCACCAGTCTTGATAAGTTTTTTCTGTTCTTGGTACAATTTCTACCTTTTTCCAGAACTATTTGTCTCACATTAATTTCTAACAGTCACACTTTCCTAACCACACAGTAAAAAATGTATAAACCTACTTATTTAATTTTGAAAATCCATACCTATTGATACTACTCTATTGATTAAAATAAACATCCTAGCATATTCACCCTTTTAATAAATTATGTATCAACTTTTTTTGAGGCCTTTCACATACTCAACTTATTTCAGTTAATCATAATTATTTTTTTCCTTTTCGATGTCAAAATTATTGCAATTTGGTCAGTGGTTTCCTTATCATTCCACCACCTGCCTGAAATCCTTGTTCTCTAGACCCATTATAAGTTTCCCTTGCTTCAAGATGCAGAATCACCCTCCAAGAAGTCTTAATTCATCTTAGTGAGAGTCAAGGTTTGGCAGAAGTGCGGCTGTTGATAGGCTGAAGACAGGGTCAGAACCAGAAAAACATATGTAAAGGTCATGAGTTCACAATGATTTTTCTAACTGAATTTACATTTCCTGCTCTTTTCTATTCCTCATATGCCTTGCCAACCACCATTATGCCATCCCTTTGTTGATGATGATATCTGTTGGGTTAGTCTCTTTGCTCTAGTTGACGAACCTGTCCTCCTTCAGAAACAGCAAGAAACACCACACACACACACACACACACACACACACACACACACACACACACACTGACCAGAGCCAGTGTCCCTCTCATGTGCATTGTTGGAGGCAGCCTCCTGACAATTAGACATCTTTTTAAGACAATGATTCCTTCTGGAGTAAAGTCACAACAGAGAGTTTCAGGAAACGTTTGGTTTTTGTTTTATTGTTTTGCTGAATTGACATTTTGGAAGCTGACATTTGTTCTCATAGAGTATTTTCATTTAATTTTTTAAATTATAGTTCTTGCTTTTCCTGATTAAGCAAGCACCACACAAAGGAATTAAAAAGAAAACCATTTCCCTAAGGAGTGATGGAACTCCTGTTGGAAACTACTGAAAAGTATAAAGGTGAAAAATTTTTTAATGAAAAATGATTAAATAAAAATCCAGTTTCATCACCCAGAAATAACTCCTACTAACATTTTGAAATAAGAAGTATTGAATGTAACAAAGAAAGAAATCAACATGATCTGAAATTAAAAAGTTTCTGAACTTTAGACAAATATTTCATCACATACATTAGAGATTTCTCTAAAGGTAAAAAATGCAAAAAAAATTAGGAGTCATTTGGGCCAGTATGATTTGTTTTACCCCAACTAATAAAGTTGTAATGAAAAGTTATAATGATGGTATAATTCTGATTTAAAAGTACATATTTAAGAGTTAAACATTCTTACAATAAAAATGGCAGAATAAAAACTGTGGGATCCAAAATTCTCAGATTTTCCCTAATTTTTTTCTTTTTTGTTTACTACTTTTTAAAAAAAATAAGTTAATGAGACACATTTGTTTCTAGGCAGTTAAACTTAGTCAATCCATAAATATCAGAAGATCTCTCTGATATCTAACTGGATAATCAAAAATCTATTATTCAATTTTAAAAAGTTTAAGATCCAAGCCTACTTTTAAGTTCATTCATTGTACAAGGGAAAAGAATAAGGTCTACTTACGGCCATGCCACCCTGAACGTGCTGAATCTCGTCTGATGTCGGAAGCTAAGCAGGGTCTGGCCTGGTTAGTACTTGGAGGGAAGACTACTAGGAAGACCAGGTGCTGTAGGCATTAAAAAAAAAAAAAAAGAATAGGGAAAAGCTGAGCTATAAGCACAACATTCAGGACTGCTACCAGCCAATGAGCACCGTTATAGACACACTGGCTGTGCAGAGCTCCCCAGGTATCCCTGTTGTCCTGGTGCTTCCCCTAGAACAACCCCCAGCACCACCTCAGCAATAAAGCCTAGCAAGGGGCTCCCAGGGCCCTGGTCTCCAGAGCCCCAGCACTTCCCTGAGTGAAACCATATTTCAAGCCCAGGGGTCGTCCTTCACACCCCTCTTTCACTCACTCCCATATCTAATCTGTCAGAAAGTCTCTGTGGCTCTACCTTCAAGTACATCCAGAACCTACCATCTGGATCTGAGCCTAGATTACAGCATTAGCCTCCTAACGGACCCCCACCTCCTCGCATGCCTCTTATAGCCTTCTCTCAACAGAACAACCACACTGATTACTTTAAAATAAAAGTCATATCCCAGCCCTTGTGCCTAAAACGCTTCAATGGGTGGGATGTCACTCAGCATAAGAGGCGTACTCCTTGCAGGGGTCCACAAGACCCCTCATCTCTCTAAGCTTCTCTCCTTCTCCAGCCCCCACTCCAGTCACTCTGGTTCCAGGCGCCCTCCAGCTTTAAAGCTTGGCGTCAGCTGTTCCCTCTCCCCCTGTGCTCTGCCCTCAGATATCTGCTTGCCTGATCTCTGTCATGTCTTTGCCTGATTGTCTCCTCTCCCAAGTCTCCTTTCCTTCCCTCTACCTTTTCTGTTTTCCCTTATTGATCAGATTCATTATTTATTGTGTGTCTGTCTCACTAAAATATAAACTTTATTAGGGCAGGAATTCTTTTGTTCACTATTGGATTCCAAGTACCTAGAATAGTGCCTGACACATGGTGGGCACTTAGTAAATATTTGTTGAAATTAGTCAGTGCTCATGCCATAGTAATTGGTAAATAATTTGAATACATCACCTAAAACTATCCTATAAAAGGCAGTCAATGGAAATAGAAACAACAAAGTGCATCATGGGGAAACAATTGTGGTTAGCAAAATGATTGTACACGAGTTCAGAGTACCCATCAGTCCCACTGCTCCCACAGCCCCGCCCTGAATTACCTGACTATAGGAGGCTTGTTTTTGGTGTTGCAGAAAAAAAACTGCTTGTTCTGCTTCGTCGGTTCTCAAATTCATTTCAAAATTATAGCTTGCTTTATTTTCAGATCGTGACTTTCTTGAACAGTGCATCTCTTTACTTTGTTTTTACTTTTAGAAGTTTCTAATTGTCTTTCCATTGTCTCATTGGAAGATAAGACATAAGCTTTCAGCTCATCGGGGACTTCAAAGTTTCTTGTCATACTACTGGGATGTTCCATTGCAATTTCCTTATCTTCAGTCTCGCTCAGTTTTGCTGTTTCTTATATCCTTTGTATTCCTCTTTCTTGAATTCTTCTCTTGTTTTGTTGAAGTTTGCCCAATGAATCAAATCAAGTATTATTTGTATATTCCAGAAAGGGAGTGTAGTCAGTAAACTTTCTGAGTCCTTGTCTGTCTGCCAGTACCCCTATTTTGTTCATTCTAGAATCTTGTCAAATTTATATTCCAGGTAACTGCTGATGCCATCAGAGGCTGGTCTTTGCAGCCACTACTTTCACATGTTGCCCAAGGTCCCTCTGCCTATCCCTCTCTCTCACGGTGGCTACCAAACCACATAGACACAATTGAAGTCAGCTCTCTGGTATACATAGATCCGATGCTTATAAGAAGTAGTGAACAAATGCAATGTGTGTCCCTCAGGTTATGTTATGAATTCATCAGTGTGCCTTGCTATGAAAGCCTAATGTGAAGGATTTTATAAAAATAAATCACCCATTAATTTTCACTGAAGGACATCTAGATTCTTGTAAAGCAAACTTGCCTAGAGCAAAAGATGACTGAAATAGCCAGAAATACACACCTAGGGAGCCTAGGAAAATGGGCATCATGAATGAATGCTGTTTTCTGAAGTAAGTTAGGACTTGCCACTATTCAGAATCTCTGTTCTCGGTGGAGTTAAATGTATAAAATATCAAGCATCAATTTAATCAGAGAAGGATTAAAACTCTCAAAAACACAAATGACAGATCATTTCCAGAAGGCCACAACTCATCTCTTGATTCCCTGCTTGCATTTTGGGAAACATCTGATTACTTCACAAGCCACAGACAAGGTCTTCAAAGCAACAAGGGAACAAGACAATTATAAGCCTTCTTTCAGGCTGGCTGAATTAGCAGGGGCTCTTTTATCCTCTTTTCCTGGCCAAGGCCTTGGCAACCACAGGCTCGCAGCACCCTCTGCTGTTAAATTGCAAGGGACAGTGCCTGGCTGTTGCGGCTGAGGCTGCTCAAGGATTCTGGTCTGGGGCAAGAGGCAAATTACAGGAGCAGAAGAAATTCAAATTTTGTTTTCACGTCAGACTTCAGAATGAGTTAATCTTGCTGGTAAGAGACAGCAAAGACAAAGCAAAACAAAAATGGGCGACTAAACTTTTCCGGTAAGGCAGCTTTTCAGCCTTTTCTAAGCTAGGTAGAAATCCCCCATTCACTCACACTAAGCTTCCAAAACAGGAAAAACACCCTTTTTCTCATTGCCATTTATGAAACGCATGTAATTCTGTCTCCATGGAAATTGAGTCCAGAGTAACAGAAAGGAGACAGCATGAGAATTAAATGTAGGGAATGAGGGACTTATCTTTTGTCTTTTCAGTTTTAGCATTGTAATGTATGTACCTGCCTTAACAGAGGTAAAATTAGAGACTACATGGCAACATTATAATGGAAGGTTTTCATTTCTATTTATAACTTGCTTATTTGATCCTTTTTCCTTGCCAAAAGCACCAGACAGCCTCAAGATCCTTAAATGCCCTTGTCCTAAAATCACTCATTTCACCATGAGAAAGAGGCTACTTTTTTTTTTTTTTAAGATATTGTTCATATATATAATTTGAGTGATCTTTTAAAGTATATTAGTGAACATACTGAGAGGCCACACAGCACTATGGTCAGGCAGATGGACTCAGGGGCTAAGCTGCTGGTCAAAGATGTGCCCTGCTGCGTCACCACAGACAAGCTCCTTATCTCCCTGTGCCTCAGTATATTCATCTATAAAATGGGGATGACAGTAGGATCTATCTCCTGGGGTTGTTAGGAGAATTAAATGAGTTGATATTTATAAAGTGCTTAGAACAGTGCCTGGCAGAACTATATAAGTGTTGGTTTAGTACCAACTAATAATTAAACAATACCAAACAATAATAAAATAAAAATCGTGCAGTGGCACTGAAGTCCGCTTTTCATTATTTGGAATTGCAACTGACCAAGGGTTATTTTTATCAAACGTAACTTCCCTGTGTTAGTAAGGACTTTCAAATTGTTGTGCTTTTGTCACCCTCTTTCTGCTGAGGTGTACCACACAATTTAACTTCTGCTCATGGGGGTGGGGGAGTGGGCCTCCGGGGGGGTCAGAAGAGATGGCCTAACAGCGGTGAGAGAGGCTCATTCAGATAAAGAGCAGCACATGCTTCATGTTAGTCTTACTCTCTGCCTCCTTGTAACAGCCACATAAAAGGTGCCCAAAACATGTACAATGCTTTGATGAATCCAGCAGCCTCTTCCAGACCCTGGTCACCTAGTGGAACTGATGATAATTCATAGCAACTTCTATAAAAAAGGGGCTCAGCAATGGCCATCTGATTAGAAGGGAAAACAGCAGAATTGTCTTAAAACAAACTTTAGTTTTGTTTGCCTAATCAACACACTGCTTTATTTGAGAGGGCTTGGATGTTAGAAATCATAAGTAGACTAAATTCTCCCCAACCTCCCTTGTCGCTGTCACAACACGACCCTCTGCTGCTCCCCTCCCCCCATTATTCTCTTTTACTTTACCCTGTTATTTCCTCTTTGACTTAACAGAATGTATCATTTTACATTTATTTGTTTGTCTCTTCTGTCTTTCTTCTCCAAGGCTGTAAATGCTGTAAGAACAGTGACTACAGCTATATTATTCACCAATGTGGCCCAGTTCTTAAAACTGTGTCTGGCACACACTATACTCTCAAAAAATATTTGTTGAATAAATGAACAAATGAATTCTGTGATTACAATATGCACAAGTCAACAACAACAAAAACAAGTCAGATAATATGGAAAGAAGAGAAACTGTTATTTTCACAGATGAAAATGGTGATTGACCCTTATTTCTGAAACACTTGGCTTTGAGGTTGATGTCTGAAGATGAACAGGGATATTTGCCAGCAAGGCTTGGCTGCAGGTTGCTTCTGCAGGAAGTTTGTGAAAGGGCTCAGTGAAAAAAGAGAGAAGGCTGTCCCTGGCAAGACTCTGGCACGCTACAAGCAGTAGTCCGCACAGAAGGTGCAGACCTTTCTGGAAAAAGAAGGAAACTTCTTCATCACTCTTTCCCAAGTAGCCCTGGTTACCCTCCATTGAGGGCACTTTAGTCATAGTTTGGATCAAATTCAGGAAAAGAATGGGAGACATAGAAGCCTTCTGCAAGAGAGTATTGCAGTAGGGTATGTAGAACCGTCTGTTTTCCCAGCAGGGCCCTGGAGTTTATTTAAGTTCTTATGAAGGAAAAGACCTGGCATTCTAGCACAGCTTGGCTGACTTACTGGTTTCCACTCAGGACTGAAGGGTGAAATAGGGCTATAGGACATTTAGACACAATAACTTCCTGAAGTCTGTCTGTCGCTGCTCTGCGTCTATTTCTCACACTAACGTCTGATCCAGTACTATGTGTGCACATAGAGTTAGTTACACAGGAGCCCCTCACCTTGGTAAAACATCTGTCTTCAGCAATTTATGGGTACTTATGTCACAAAACTTTCTTACACAGAAAGGAGTTCTTCTCACTATTTTCTAAGAAGCGAAAGTAGGTTATAACAACGTTCCGGAATACATACACATCTGTATGTGTATGTGTACATGAAACTCTATTACATTTTGCTAATTAATAAAATATCTGTTATTCTATTTGTAATTATTTAATCTTACTCTAATAAATAATTAAACTCATTCTGCTTTGTTTTCTGGTGAAGCTCATGAAAGACAATCCACCCATCCCCTGAATACAAACTGTTTCTTCACCACCATCCTCTCCCCAGCCCCCCACCGGTTCCCCTTTCCCTGGGACATTAAATTTGGGCCCCTTTCACCAATATGAATGACATCGTCAGTTCAAAAACTGCTGCTTCGTTTTCCATTTCTTTATACAACTAATTACTGTTTTCACATAATTTGCTCAAGTTTTATATATTTTCCTGAGTTATTTCAAAGTTTCTTCTTTCTTAAGACACTATGTTCACATCTCCATTTTCAGGTGAACATGCTCAGGGGGAGTCTCGGCAGGGAGACCAGACACCCTGGTTTGCCTAAGACCATTCTCGTTTGTGACTGTGCTTCTGATGTGATGATAGAGCACCCCCTTCACTCTCAGAAATGCCTGAGTGTGGATAATAAATGATATGGCTCTAGGTCTACATGATCAGAACCCACCTGAGTGATGGTCAGTAAGGGTGGCCTCAAGTCCTCTGCTCTTATTATACACTGATGAAACAAAGACACAAAGGGATAGAGGGAGATCACATACACATGAGAAAATGAATTCACATGGGTCTCCGTTCAAGGGAATCCTTCTGTAAGTACAGGATCACCTTTGAAGCAAATAATTCTTGCCCACCTCCCACCAATAAACCCGTTTTGTACTGCATGACTCTTATACTATGGTTTTGTCTTAAAACATGGCACTCATTTAACTGAGAAAAGCAAAATGCAAAGGAATGTACAGTATGTTGTCATTTATGTTCTGAAAGAGGGGAGATTTATACACAGCTATGAAAAAATATTACCAGCACATACAAGAAATTGATAACAGCGATTGTCTCTAGCAAGGGAAATTGGGTTACTCAGGGGCAGGGTCGAAGAATTTTAAAAAATACATTTTAAAAATCTCTTGATGATGCCTTTTGTACCCATATATAAGTGCAAATTTTGCCTAGGAAACTCAAATTTCCAGTCCTTCTGCCCATCTCCCTGCAACCCAGGTCTCCCACCGTGTCTGCCTCCCAGCTCCCTCAGAAGTCCTCGAACTCCAGACTCCTGTCCCTGACAAGCAGGTTGTCTTGTGGCTTTTGGTCTTACCAAGCTGTTTCAACTTTTTTCACTCCCGGAGAAGACTAATTGGATCCTGTCATTCTCTCCTTAGAGGCCCTTGACACATGAGGAGAAATGATTGCCTGCCAGGGCAGTATTTACCCAGAGGCCCAGTCTGTACAACTTCAGTTCGTTCTCATTAAGCAATGTTTACAGCCAGAAGTTCATTTAATGATGTGCCTCTCAGAGCTGGAAGATTATGGAAACAGCTGCCCACAACCACAGCTATGGCTTGTCTTCCCTGGATGTCAAGTTTTCTTATTTCTCTTATTTCATCCTGGCTGTCTATGCCTTGACCATCTTTCTTCTGGCTAAAGTTATAGCTAGATCTGAGTGTTAGGTTGATTTCAGTTTAAGATCTTAGTTATAAAGGTGAATAATTTTTGCCAACACAAACGAGGAGCTTATTCCTCGAATGAGAGGCTAAATGTTTATCATTGTACATGGCAATGTCAGATTTAGGCCCATCATTGACTCGGCTATTTTAATTGCTCACACGCTATTGGAGTTTGTACATTATTTGCTAAGTCAGGTACGAGATCACTTGGGTTATGAAACCTTGAGTTTTGAGACAGTGCACTGTGGTAGGAAGAGCTAGCATAAAGTTCAGGGGATTCTTACCAGGGCTGTCATTGGGTTGCATACCTTTGGGCAAGTCACTTAAGAGTTTATCTCCTTTAATGGTGAAAATGGTAAATTTTACATTGTTTTTTTTACCACAATAAAGAGTTTACCTCCTTATTTGCAAGATCGGATTGTCAATCTCTAAGGTTCTTTCCTGGCCTAGAAATATGTTTTGATTCCTTCACCTTACTTAGGATAGTCCCAGAAAGATCTGAAACCTAGTTAGAGAATTGGGGATCAGTACCAAACAGCTTTTAAAATTGGCCTTGTGTTTAAACAAGAGGTAACTTGTGAATAAATGTCTCCTCTTTCAAAGACTGAAAGGATTATCAGTCAGATTTCCCAGTTTTGCAGACTACATTCTTATTCACAGTACCAAACTTTCTACAGGTATATCACATGCACGTATAATCATATAACTTCACCAGGAGACCCAGGATTCAACTGTTTGATTTGAAGGACCAGTACACCTCTGAACATCATAAATGACATGCCCTGTGATGGAAAAACTCAGTGGCTGTTTGGGGGAATTTGCCTACATTTTAAATGGAAAGGCACATTAAAAATTACTCGTTAAATTTGAAGCTAATCTTTTTAACTACCTGAGCAGCTTATTGCACTATGGTACTATCGCTAATCATGTACCCACTGGTGCCTAACTCCCTTGAACCTTCTCACCTATAAAATAAGGTGGTTGCACTAAATCAGTGGTTTTCAAATGGTACCCTATGGCTCTATGGGGCACCTCAGGGGCTGCCTAAGAGCCTGCAGAACTCCAGGCCTCCACTCCTGCTCCAACCAGGTCAGAACAGCTTTCATCCATTTATTTATTGGGCTTCTATATCTAAGACTTCATGATGGTTTCCTTGACCTAAAGTTTAGAAGCCACTGTACTAGGTGACCCCTCCATTCCTTCCAGCAAAATTTTATGAAGCCATGTTCCTTGCCTGCCTCAGTTTCTCCAGCAGGAACAGCAGCAGAATTTCCTTATGTAGGAATTTTACATGAATAAAGTCCTTGTGTGAACAAGATGAACATCTAAATGGAAGCTATATGCCAGTAGCTCCTGGGCTCAAAAGCAGCCTCCCTTAGGCTCAAAAGTAACTTAGGAAGGCATACGAGATTGCCCACACCCATGTCCACAGCAGCACCACCCAAGGATGCAGCTCGTGGGGTGGTGGCAGAAGGGTGGCTACCCTTGTATTTATAATTAATTCTCAGTTTGCAGGTAAAGAAGAACCAACATTAGGTAACCAAAAATTATGTTAGGTCGACTTGGGGAATCCGTAGTGTTTTCCTGAGCACTTACAGTTGGATATGTTACATCACGACACCCTAGAGAACTAGGTACTACTGTTACTGACATGTTATCAGTGAGGAAACTGAAGGCTGAAAAGCAAGATAACTTTCCCAAGGAAAGTAACTGATGGAACTAAATTATTTTTAGTTGTATTCTTAAATTGTGAAATATAAGCTCATGGAATAAAACATATCTATAGACTATAATGAAAAATTATAAAGCAAACACCTATGTAACTGCTACCCAAGTCAAGAAACAGAACACTGTTGACACCCCAAACACCATCCTCCCACTGCCATTTTGGGTCCCTTATCCATCCTGCTTCAAGCTCTTCCCCAGAGGTAAATGCTGGCCTTTTAAAACTAATCACTTACCTGTTTTTGTTTTGTTTTGTTTAAGCATTTTAGTACCTGTAGATGCACAAAGCCAGGATTTCTACTCAGGTCTGTGAAACTCGTCTATGCTCTTAGCCTCAAAATAATGCTTCCTCTGGTTCTATCAGTTATTGATAGATGAGTTTAAATTTCCCATCAATTGTGGATTTGTTTCTTCCTTTAGAGCTGTCAATGTCTGCTGTATGTATTTGAAGCTGCTGTTAGACACATATAAATTTAGAACTATTTTATGTTCCTTTGATCTTTAATAATGATTTTTAAAGTCACGGCTTATAGCCTTAAAGTCTCATTTGTCTGAAAATAATGAAGCTATCCCAGCTTTCTTTGGGTTAGTCTTCATGGTATCTTTTTCCATCTTTTTTTCTGCCTCAATAAGCTTTGGAGCATTTTTTTACTATATATTTTTGTGGCTTCCTGACCTCTTTGCAAAGTCATTGACACTTTTTAGTTCTGAAATATAAGCCTAGGAAAAAAAATATATGGAAAAGAGAACAAAAAAAGAATGTGAATGAGCCCAAGCTCTAGATCAAGCCTCTGGCCTGACTGGCACTCTCCTTTGGCAGCTACAGTTCTATGTGAAGAAAGGTTGCAGCTGGGTTTCAATAAATTAGTGTCCTTTATCAACATAACACTCATTCACATAGGGTACATCTAATGGGGCCAAATCAGAAAGTTGTTTATTAATAGATACTGCATAAGCACACTGGAGTATACTTGTATGTAAGTTAGTCATACATAGTACCACAATCATTGCAAATTAAACTACTTTATTGTCCAAGAGACTCTTTCTGTGGTCACCGCAGGCCCGTTCTCTAAGGTAGGAACGCCAGGAAGGTGCCCCGAGTCCTCACTCTTCAGCACTCTGTGGTCTGATATGGTCCTGGAGAAGTGCCTGCACTTCTGCCCGCCGGCTCATCTTGGTGGCCTTGCCCTGAAAGCGACCTTTCTTCCCTGCTCCTTTGCCTTCCAGCACCTCGGCCACCCTGGGGAGCAGAGATAGTCAGAAGGTCTTCAAGGGAAAAGCCATAGAAAAACCAAGAGCAGCCCTGTGTCTTTCCCTGTGAACTTGGGAAGAAGGAGAAGAGTAGATGGCTTCTAGAAATCCTTCTTAAAAACACTTGCACATGTGCACAAAGATATATGAACCATGTTAATTGTAGGAGTGAGTAACTGGAAACAACAGAAGTGTCTAGAAATGGGCTAAATAAATTACGGGAACTCCAGGGAACAGGGTAAGTGTACACCAGGGGTCAGGGGCTGCAGATATAATGCCTGTGGGAAGCAGCTGTGAGGCAAACTTGGGGTGAGCAAGAAAGATGGGATTGGGCAACCTGGACAAGCCAGTCCTGCCTGAAGAGGGCGGCCACTGCTCAGTTACTCGCAGCTACTACCACATGGAATATGGGCCAGAGCTGCCAGTACCTTTTTTTTCCTTTTTGAGAAAAGTTAAAATTGTATATTTTTATGTAAAAATCTCCTGACTTTAGAATGTAGCAACTAATTTTAAAAATGTAAAATAGTACGCAGGTCAAACCAGTCTATAGGCCACCAATTCTGGCTCCCTGTCAGAACCTCTGCTTTAAAAGCTTGTTTTTCTACAATGCTTTACAGTGAACACATATTTATCAGAGCCACTCAGGACTTTGAAAAACCTAAATGCTAGAAATAACAGGGGGTACTACACCACCATATCTAATTTAAAATAAAATGTAAACAATAATGTAAGGGTAAAGAAGTCCAACAAAGGTCTAATTTTTCCCTAACAACTTCACCGATGCCTTTTTCAATTTCATCTCAAAATCCTAATTTTTTTCCCCAAAGAATTTGTGCTTTTGCTGCACTGGTGCCTTAAGCTCCTGCTTCATCTGCCTACTGATAACCCAGCACCTGTATTCAGGTATGACTTAGGAATCTCAATTTCTAAAAGCAAAAACAAAGCACACGAATTTAGAGCCAAAAGACCTGGGTTCGAGTCTCAGTCCTGCAACTTGACATGTGAGTTCCAGGCACCTTGGTGTGCTGTCTCTCATCCATAAAACTGGAAATGATGGTGGTGAAAATTATTTCTGCTTAAGACATCTCACAGGCTTATGACGTGAATCAAAACGAGACTGAAGATGTGGTGGTCCTTGTCCTCAGTAAAGGCTCATAATAGTAAGTCAGGCTTACAGACTCTCCCATCCATGCAAGGCGTTTCACGAAAGGTTACCTGGGCCCCAGGGTCTCCACGGCCTCAGCTGGCCCTGCCAGTAGGAAGAGCCCCGCACCTTTCTCATCACCCACAGTTAAGAACAGAAGGGTCTCCTAGGAGGTAAGACAAAGAGATGAACTCTGATGAACGCCGATCCCCCTAAATTCTGCACTCTCCACAGTCGTGAGACCAGTTTTTTTTTTATCATATTGCAATTATACATCTATTAAATCAATACACTGACACCTTAAACATATACAATGTCATATCTCAATTTAAAAAAAAAAAAAAAACAGATTTTTTTTCCCTTAAACCACAAGTGAGGTTCCAGACAAGTGATAACACAGCCCTTCACTCTGGCCCATCAGGGCCAAAAACTATTTCTATTTGAGAGTGACTATATAGGAACTTAGATTCATTAAGGAGGCAGAAGGCTGCTTACCATGGACATGCACAAAATGTCTTTTGTAGCCTACCACCTATACCCCACGCACCCCATGCCTGCCATTGCCTAATCTCTGTGTTTCCCTCTGCCTGGCTGCCTTTGCTCCCTTATCTGTTGATAAGGTCTCCAAAACACCCTCCCCTGAAACCTCCCCACCTTTTCAAGTAATGTGCTCCTCTGCCTCTAGTATCTACTACCCTAAGTTAATGTCAACATACACGTTTGTCCCCCAGACCAGAAAGTGAGCTTCTTGAGAACCAGTACTCTCTACGCAATTGTGAAAAGAGATACACGCACTGCTTGGCCCAAAGTATGTATTCCAAAAAGTGTTTTTTGGAATAAATACAAACGAGAGACCTGGAATACACTAAGCTCCAGACTGTCAGGACGAGAAAGGGCAGCTGAAGCCAGAGGAAAAGGAAAATGGAAGGAAAAGGAAAATGACCTTCAAAAGCCTAGTCAACCCTCATTATTTCTAAAATCAGGCCCTCAGCACACGTAAACCTGGGTGGCTTAAAAAGAAGTCCAGCGGTTAACTGAAGCCCAGAAGCTGGTAAATGTCATAGCCCCAGAAAGGTCAATACCACAGACCTAGCTCAACACCTAAAATAGCTTGGCTCATTGCTCTGATGATCAAAAACCAGTGCCAGATGAATTTCTATTCCCTACTCTTCACGTGCTCATGTGGAGAGACTTAAGCTAAACCAACACCCTCACTGAGGTCTCTACCCAGGGTGCATGGAGAACCTCATGCTCCTCTTACCTCTGACCCGATCTCATTGGCAATAATGTTCATGAACTCAGCATCACCCTCCTTCCTACAATAAAGGACACGGAAGTGAGATCCAGGTTGGAGTGGGAGCTGGGAAAACACAGGAAGCCCAGCTCCTCCTGGTGAGGCTGGCCTCCCTGCTGTCTGTTTGACAAAGTCCCAGACTCCCTTAACAGAGAGAAAGAGCTGGCAGAGGGCCAGCAGTACGCCCGCCTCAGACTCAATAGTTCATAACAAGTTTTGCATTTACTTCTATCTTCCTTAAATGGGATTCGCCCAACTAAGCAGAGATCTGTTAGATGGTGAAAGAAGTGAGGAAAAGTACTAATGAAAGTTATAGTGAAGATGTTTATAGCACAGCCAATAAATCTTATAGGTAACACATTTCTTAGGGTCTCTCCAGCCTTGAGAATACCAGTGAGTGACCTGCCACCCACTATGCACTGCATGCGCAGGAGGAGCTGAGCCCTAAAGCTCAAGGCTCCCACCTTGTCTCTCACCTGTGTAATGTGACCACACCTCCCCAGTCCGGGCTAGTCCTGAGGCTGTGGGCAATGTGTACAGCCAGGTCTCTCAGCAGATTCAGGTTGTTCTGAAATGGATGCCAAAATTTGGTAGACAGGTGGAAAGGGTAACACCAGAGCACCACCTCCTCTTGGCTTTATCCTCCCCTCACTCCCCCTCTGACAAACTACACATCCGGTTAGGCAGAGGGGCCAAGTCCGGGAAGCCCATTCCAGGCACAGCCCACATCCTCTCCGCCCGCCATGATCACCTTCTGCAGGAGCTTGGAGGAGTTCTGCAGCTTTTTCACTGCTTCCACATGATCCTCTGCACCACACCTGCAAGAGAGGTCCATGGGGATCTGCCCAGCTTCCCAATTGCTTTTGGTGTTGGGGTTCATCAGGGATGACCTTCTTGAGAGGATGGCTCCCTCCAGAAAGAGACCTGGGGACATTCTAAGGAGGCTTCTTAGGCAATTGGAGGAGAGTATACAAAGGAATAAACCATTTTGTATGGGACTGATTTATTATCCAAAGCGTTTTATCATTTATGATATCTCATCCCCCCAGAAACAGAGTATTCTGTCTGCCTCACAGGTAGGAGGAAATCTAGGCCCCAGGGTGTCCAGGGTCTGAGAAAGAGGAGGCAACAGAAGGAAGCATACTTCAGCAGCGCAGTCAGTGCTTTTTCAGTTCCATGACTTCTCTCCATCCACTTCAGCACCCGGTTCCCAGCCAGAAATATCAAGTTGGTTTTGTTCTTTTTCCCTTTCTCAGTGCCCAGAATTTTAATGACCTACATGAGGCAAGGAGGTAACACACACACGCATGCAGAAACCACACTGGGTGCTGGACCCCAGAGTAGGAGATACCAAGACTGCCCCTCAGGCTCGGAAGCAATAAAGGAGAAATTTCACTTGGCTCTTTTATCATCCCGTCTGTCACTCCCCGCCCTGTTGTGATCCCCCACTCTCCTGACGCCCTCTCTCCCAATCATTCAAAAGCCCTTCCTCACCTACCTGAAGGTCACTGAGATTGCTCACGTGGGTGCCACAACACATGTTGGAATCAACACTCTTGATGGTGACAACTCGAATGGGCCCAGCGTGATCATCGGGCAAACCACGGCCCCTCACCTGGTACACAGGGGACAGGGAAGGGCTGTCTGAATTTTGATGAGGAACCCTCGAAGGGCCATTCTACGGAAGCCACCCCACCAGTTCTCCCCTCACCTGCTCCACCTCAGGATCATCCAGGCTCAGTTCCCGCACATTCACAGGCAGGCGATCTCTGATTTTTTCATTGACACTCTGCTCAATGGCAGCTACTTGCTCTGCAGTCAGAGAGGGTGTGTCCAGCTCAATCACACTCCGGAGTCGCCCTAACTCCCTATCAGAAGAAGTAGAATAGCCATAGGATGCTGACGACGACAACAATAATATCAGAAAGTTTATGGTTTACAAAGAATGTTCATGTAAAGTATCTTATTCAATCCTCACAAAAACCCTGCAAGGTAGGGACTGACAGTTCCATCGTTCAGATCAGGGATAGTAAGGAACGTGATCTAGGTCACACAGCCGGGATTCATCCTGGGCTCCAAATTCCATGTTCTTTCCTAAGAAAAGGCAGGTGTCTTTTCTCCAATCCTCGTGTTTCCTCTCAGAAACACTAGGTCATCCACCACCCTGTCTTCAAGGAGAACAGGAGAACTCAGCATATTTTGAACACCGCCCTTTCTTTTATCCTCCTACCTGCTGACCCATTACTGGGGAAGAAACTGATAGTCAAGGACCATGCCCTACAATTAGTCTTATACCTCCTGCTCACCATGATGTTGTCTTCAGCCCAAACAGATGATCAGCAACCGCTGTGATGAGATGCTGCCCTAAGCAGAGAGAAAGAGAGACAGAAGAGTGAGAAGCCCAGACAGCCACATACTCCCATGATACCATCACAGAAATTTTCCTTGTCGAAGACCTGCCAGACACTAAGTAATAAATACTCTTGAGATACTTTATTGAAACAGTCTTCATGAGAATTCTGCAAGAGGCTTTATGATGCCATTCGCAAATAAGGAAATTGAGGCCTATAACTTGGCAAATAACTTGCCAAAGTAATGTAGCTTATTAGAGGAAGGATTTCAACTCAAGTTTTAATGTGCCGCATTCATTCAACAAATATTTATCAAGTGTGTACCACATGCAAAGCACCAGGTTTGGCATTAAAGATACAGCATTATCCCTGATTGACAACAGTGAGGAAGAGGAAGAAGAAAAGAAGGGATTAATAGTGAGGGCAAAGGGAACAACACAGCCAAAGGCCTTAAAGGAAAAAAAAAAAACAGGATGTGTTCAAGGAATTGAGAAGGCCCACATGTCCAGAATGCAGAGAGCAAGAGGGAGGGCCACCAACTAAGGATGGAGCGGCAGAAAAGCACCAGCCCAGTTAGGGCCTGGGGCCATGATAAGTTTGGCTTTACCATGAGCTACAGGAATCCTTTGAAAAGGTTCAAGCAGGAAAGTGACATGATCAGATATTCATTTTTAAAAGATTATTCTGGCTGCTTTGTGAAGAATGAGCTGCAAAGAAGCAAGACTAAATGTAGAGACTAGCCAGGAGCTTACTAGAGGTCTGAGGAAAGACAATGAAAGCATCGACAGTGGGAAGAAGTAGAGAAGTACTCAGAAAATAAACCGATGGGACTCAGTAACTGACAGCCTATCCCCAAAGAGGATTTCAGCAACTGGGTGGATACTGATGCCGTGAGCCGAACATAGAGGATGCAAACAGAAGACCAGGTCTGGGGAAGGAAGTGGCTTTTTAATTCCATTTTAAACATTTTGAATTTAAAAAGTATATAAGACATCCTGATAAAGATACCAAGTGGGAAGTTGATAATAGTCAAATCCAGCAGTTATTCTAATACTTTTACTCTAATTGTTCATATTGCTTTTATAATAACATTTATCACATCTTGCTTCAATCAGTGCTGATTCTGAATGTCTGTCTCTTCCAAAAGGTTAACTCCTAGAGGATCCAAAACATATCTCAATACTGTGGCATTCCCACACACAACAACTGCCCCTCATGTACATCCTCTATACCACCCACCTACCTGAATGTTGCTGCATGTGGTCAAACCTCCGCTCCCAGTCCACCCGGACCTGAACCTCAGTCCCAGGGGTCAGGGGTGTTTGCGTGAAATGATCGGCCTGGGGCCCACGTCGGGTCACTCTCAGCACAGAGATGTCATTGATTGTACCATGGTCATCAGGCTGGGGAAAGAAGCAAAGATAATCAGTGGTGGGAGGCAGGGCTCACCCTAACTTTTAGATACAAAGACTCTCCAGGAAAAGTGTGTGAGAAACACACTCAGATTTTGAGATTCCTTAAGTAAGAAAAGGCAATGCCAAGTGACCTAAGGGAAGTGAGGGAGTAAGCCACTTTGTTCCATTAGGGGGACCATCTCTGTCCTCTTCATTCTGAATACCTACATATTTTGTTCTTCAGAACAGAATAACAAAATTAAAATGAAGATTGTAACTACAGCAATAAAGATTTTAGTAAAACCCAAAGAACCTTAATTCTCACTTTCATTCCCTTAGTTTAGATTCTTATCTTTCGATAGTTTCTAAGACGATCTGAAATTTCCTCCCTCCTTCCACTTCATCCTCTGACTGCTATTGGAATTACATTAAAACATATTCATTCACTCAAAAAAAAAAATCAAGTGCCAAGACCTGATATTTTTTTATCAAGTCTTGCAAAATACTATGTCAGCCTAAGAATACAATGTAAACAAGACATGATCCGTAATGGAACTTCAGAGTCTGGAGAAAAATACAGACATGCAAAAAAGTAATTGCAATATGATCTACCACATGTCACAACATGAAAAGTATTGTTCTAGAGGAGCTCAAAGGAAAGAGACCTAACAGTCTTGGGGAATGATGGAAGACTTCCTGAAAGAAGTGATGCATAAAATGAGACATGATTTTCTGCAGATTAGAAAACTTCCATGTTGGGAAAATCACTCTAGTAATGATGACACTGATGTGAAATTGAAACTTTTCACTATCAAGTTTACTGAACATGTTCTCTCATATAACTTATTTGCCTAAGTACCCTCCATGGCTCCATGAAGGAGCCCTCTGAACTGGCCCCAACTTACTTTCCCATGGTCATCTCTAGGCTGTCATCAGTACACACCAGACTTCAACTATATCCAACTATTTGCAGTTAACTAGACTTGTCAGATTCTTTCAGGCTTCCCTGCCTTCGTTTGTGCTATTATGTCTGCTGGAAAAAAACTTTCCCATAATGCCCACTTTTGGTGTTATTATCCGCCTTCCCCCTGTTCACATTGGACCTCATCCATACACCACCACAGCAATTATGAGTCAGCTCTCTGCTGTGATCCCCCAGGGGAACCTTTTTCAGTCCTTGCCAAACACTTAAGCTAATTCTTACCTTCCTGCCTTTGCACTTGCTCTTCCTGCTACCTAGAATACTTCTCCCTCCCCCACCAGCAGTACCAGACAATTGCAATGGCTTACCCCTCACTTCCCTTAGGTCTCTACTGAAATAACTTACCCCCTACCTAGGAGAACACCCCATCACTCTCTTTCCCTCAAGTATTAATTTTATAGAACTTATCATACATGGCATAATATTTAATAACAGTTTTGTCTGTATTCTCCGATGAATATTCTATGTATGTAAAGGAACTGTCACGTTCACCCCTATCCTCAGAGCTTGGAATCTGTACTCAGCATACGTTATGGCTAGATAAATATTTGTTGATAAACATTTGTAGAAGTCTACTGCCATGCCACCCTGAACACGCCCAATCCTGTCTGATCTCAGAAGCTAAGCAGGTTCAGACTTCCGTTAGTAGTTGGATGGGAGATTACACCGGGTGCTGTAGGCGTTTAAAAAATTTTAAAAACAAAAACATTTGTTGAATGAACAAATAAATTGAATTGAATTAACTTCCATCTGTTTTCATTACGGCTGGCACAGAGGGGCAGGAGGGCATTTTCCACCTGGGCAGAAAGGAATTAGAAGCTTCCTGGAAGGGGGGAGAGGGAGGGACGGGCCTGGTACCTGTCCCCCGCCCTCAGGGAAAAGCAGCGTGTCTTCCAGCACCACATGGAAACCGCTCAGCACTTCCTTCCTGCCATTGCTTCCTTCGGTCTGCAGCTCCGCGGGACGGCAGGAGACCACGGTGGTAGTGAACTGGGCAGAGAGGGATGAGAAAATAAGCCCCGACTCCAGCCCCTCCGTATACCCAGCTGAATCCACCTCGGCTCTCCCTCCACGATGCGCCCTTTTCCCGCACCGCCTCATCTGCTCGGCAGCATGAAGTCCCCGCCCAGGCTGCCATACCTCCCGGGCGTAGCTGTCCCGCTGACACTGGAACGCCATTGCCGCACACTAAAAAAACGGCCGGGAGGCGGACGGGGGCCTGCAAGGGACAGTCGTAGTACTGGCGCGTCTCTGCGCAGAAGCAAGAGAACAAGGTATGGGGTGTAGTTAGGGCAAATTTTTGAAAATGCGATTTGCGGACGTTCTGGTTTAACAACTGTTTTAAGAGTTTGAAAAGGACCAAAAATAAATAAATAAAAAGTAAATAAAAGGGACCAGAATACAAAACAAAACACGAAATAAAACAGCATCCTAACCTTGTCAAGGCACTTAGTTTAACCTGTGGGGCCCCAGGGATATGTGTAACTCGGCGCCGTGCAATCCCAACTGGGTAGAGATTGGGATGAGATCGAATCCAATACACAGCAGCTGTGCCGAATAGAAATGTAATGCAAACCACGTATGTTAATATTTTATTTAAATCAACATATCCAGAATATTTTTTTATCATATAATGGGTATTTAAAAATGAGTTTTTTACTATACAAAATTTTCAAAACCTGGTGTGTATTTTACACTTACATCTCAGATCGGACTAACCACATGTCAAGTACCACCTGACTAGGGCTACTAAACTGGACAGTGTAGATAAGAGGTTAACAGGAATTAAATCGGTGCCTCAAAATTTTAACGGATTAAAAGTTAAAATTAACTTCCTGCTCTTATAAATCAACTAATAAAAACTTGAAGATTCCAGATGTTTCAGAATTTAGGATTTTTCAGATTCCAGGCAGTAATGTAGAGCATACGCCATGTGTTAGGTAATGCGCTGCATTTGGAACTCTGGAGCAACATCATGTAATCAAACCCATAATATTTTCCTTTTTTTTTTTTTTTTAGAGAAGACTGTGCCTTTATTGGCTACTTCAGGGGGATGAAGGGGGAAGAGGTGACCCCAACACCAGACCAGAAGTGCTTCAAAGGCATTAATATTTATGCTGAGATACAAATACACTAAATAGAATAAACAAAGACTGTAAATAGCATCACATCATTTTAGGTCATGTTTTGCTGTCAAATGAGTTTGAGTGTCAAATTTTTTTAAGAAAGTTTTCAGAACTTTTTGTTTTTCAGAATTGTGAATAAGGGAACATATGCTATACAAGTTCAAGTCCCAACTTTGCCACTTATTGTGACCTATTTGATCAAGTATCAAAAGAAAAGACTTAAATATTTTATAGGGTGATAGAAGGTTCAAAAAATTTAATGAAATAATATATAAATAATAAATTGTAAAGCATGATACAAATATAGCTTCATATTATCAGTTTTTTAAAAAAAGTTAAAGGGCTAATGTCAACAGCAAGATTGGTAAAAGACATAGACACAGCACATTAAAAGAAATGCAAATCATTCATAAAAATAAACAATGAGATAATTAAAAGCAAATTAAACCAGGTACAATTTTGTATCTTGGCAAATATCTAAAAGGTTCAAGAAGTCCACAGCCATGCCACCCTGAACGAGCCCAAACCCGTCTGATCTCAGAAGCTAAACAGGGTCGGGCCTGGTTAGTACTTAGATGGGAGACCACCTAGGAAGAGTAGGTGCTATACGTCTAAAAAATTTAAGAATTAGGGACTGTAAGCTGACAAGGTCCTTGCAATCTGTGAGGTCAGCTAAGGGTTGCCTCACCTAAAAAATTTTTAAAAAATAAAAATAAATAAAAAGTTCTAGAAAATGAAGCAAATCTGGGCATTGCATTTTAAGTCACAGTTAAAGTACAACTAGGCACTCAAAAAATATGTGGATGAGTAGAGTAGCTGATGAATGGAGGACTAAACAGGAAAAGGTATGAACTAATGTAACAATTAGCTTTAAAACTATAAAGGGATTTCTTGAGTGTACAGCTGACTTGAGTTTCTGGTTGGTTCTAGGGTTGGCAATATTAGCCAAATAGTGAAAGGCTGGTTTCTACTCTGAGAAATCAGAGCATGATCTGTGCATGGGAAAGTCCCCCAGTTTGGTTACAAGCCAGCTCCCAACATCTTCCAATCCCAACTGAGGGTCAGGATCTCTGACACCCACCCCTCTCTTTGAGAGGAACTATAGAGGAAGAAGAGGTATACTTCCAGGATGAAGAAGTACAAAAAGGAAAGAGACAGAGACCAGTTTCTAGGAATTTATTATAATCTATATGCTGCTTCTTTGGCTTTTGCTCTACCACATATGCACACATGCTCAAATACTCAAGAGACCCCTGATGAATGGCCCAAACACAGAGATTACAGCCAATTGGTAGGAAGTCAAAAGGCCCCCTGCCCAGTCTACTCTTCTATCTTGCCATCTGATGCAGCAGCCATAGTCAAGGGCATTTAGTAGGTTCCTGGTAAATCTCTGTGGATAATGATGATGACATGGAACCTGGGGGGAGGGGGTTAGTCTAGAAAGAAGAAATAAAGCGTAAAGAAGGACCCTTAATTAAAAGGAACTAGGAAAGTTCAGAGATCTCAAGAGACCTTCGTGCGCGGCCAAAGAGCTGACGAAGGCCTAGGTCCTAGTTTGTCAAAGTGACTGGAAGATAGCCACAGCTTCCTCCTCAGCTCTGCTGTCATGTAAATTAATTACTTGTTGCATCTCCACTGTCAGAATCATCCTGGGGGAAAATAAAAAGACAAAAGCACGTGTAAAATCTGCAACAAGTGAACATTTGTGTTTACAAACACCACTTATTTCCTCTTGCTCTCCAAGTTTTTCTTCATGATTATCTGAGTCACATAACTTTTGAAGAGGGTAATATAGAAGGATTTAAACTTTGTAAAATAAAATAAACCACTGGTACTCAATAAACAACACTGTGTCATGCATCATTTAGTTTCAGAATTTCAAATGATGCTCCTGCTCCTTACAGCTGTAAAGATAGTTAACAGGGCCAGGTCTGCTCCAGGATGGAGAGGTAGAGGAAGATGGAAGTGAGGACGGTCTTGCTGGGGTTTTCCAAAGCCTGGAGAAGAACATTTGACCTCTTGTGTCAAATTCAGATTTGGCTAACTTGCACTGAGAACTACTGTGTGCTAGGGACTGAGACAGAAACTTTCTAGTATCTTATTTTTAAGAACTAAAAGGAAACTGCAGAGTTGAGGGGCAGGCTTTACTTACGTCCAGGTCATCCATGGCAGGGGGAGGTCTCTTGGTGCTGACCTTCTTCAGAAGCTAGTGGGAAGAGAAAAGTAGTCACTAGAGAGGAAAAAGGGTGAGGGAAGAGCAACCTGCATACCGAGGGACCACAGGAGAATGGTCCCAGCCAGAAAATCACCTGTCTCCCAAGCCCCTAACATATCACTGGAATGAATTGAAGAAAAGTAAATTGATCCCCTTTTCAAAGTAAATTTAAACACACACAGAGCACCCCCTTACTAATCCAGGTTGGGGTTTGCTAGTGTTCTTGTAACTTGAACAAACAGTAACTGAAATTCTGAACCCAAATAACAATGGCAGGGTGCAATTTATTGGGAATTTTTAATGTGAATTTTTATGGTGCTTAGTTTGGTTGGTCTGGCTCAAGAAAACACACACCCACATAGAAAATAGAAGAGAGAACAAAAATTACAGAAAAGTAGGAAAAGGTTTTGTCAAACTTTTTCAGAACACAGGCTCTACTCTGTAAATAGTAAGTGAATCTATGTATACAATTCACTGATAGAATATTCATTTCTCCCATCCCTACTAAATATTGCATAAAATACACAAAGAATATCAGCACTGATGAGCAGCTGCATGGGGAGTTCATATATCTCTGCTTAGCCCTGATGACAGTCCTCCAGAGAAATGTGTGCAGAGACACAGAGAATGATCAAGATAGGCACAAAATGGCATTACCTCTGCGTAATGTTCCACCTGAGCCAGCTCCACCTCTTCATCCCCTTCCCAGTCTCTCCAATTATCAAAGTCCACAGACAACCACACCGGCTGCAAGAGGAAGCTTGAGAGTCACAAGCCAGCAAGGCAGCAGCTGAAGTGCATAGATGAGTGTGGGTATATTCATAGGAGCATGGTTGGGGGAAAGAAGGTCAATGGGGGTACAGTCTTCCCAACAGCATCCCTTTGACTAACCCCCCTCTAGGTTCCATATCATTATCATTATCCACAGAGGTTTGCCAGGAAACTACTAAATGACAAGTACAATGCCAGGAATTATAGTGGATGAAACAGTATAGAAATTCTGCCCTCTGGGAAAAGAATGAGTAGGGAGATACATCTGGAAATATAACTGTGTCTTAAAGCATCATAGGGTCAACAAAGCAAGACATGGAGTCAGAAACAACCCTTCAAGATCCATGTTCCAAGTTCCCACACTGAGACAGGGAAAGAAGTTATTCACTCATTCATTTAACAGATATTTATTGAACACATACTATGGTCCAGACTCTGAGTTTGGCACTGGGATTATAAAAATGCTCAATATGTAGTCCCAGCCATCAAAAAGCAATTGCAAGAGGGAAATGTATATAAACTGCTATAATACATTGTGGAAAGTATGGTGGTAGGTTATGTAGAGGATATTTTGGGAACCTAGCCTTCTTGAAGTAGTAGGGCCTTGAAAGATGAGTAGGGGTTAGGTGGGAGAAGGTAGTGGAGATAGAGGCTCTTCAGGAAGAAGGTATAGCTTGAGCAAAGGTACAGAGTTGAGAAACAGCCTGATATGTGCAAAAGAGCTGCAAGCAGTTTGCTGTGGCTGGAACATGAAGTTTGAGGCAGAGAATAATGAGATATAATGCTGCAGAGAAAGGAATAGCTATGGCGTGCACTGATATCTCATGATATGGTGCTTGGACTTGAACCCAAAGGGTAGAAATTACAAACTCAAATGCCTGAAGGAGTCAGAGAGATCATGAAAAGGAGTAAAGTGAGGTGCACCACATGCCCCATTTAAAGCTCTAGCTCTGAGCGTTTGGAAATTTAGACCAGTGTGGCCAGAGTCTTCATTTTCTGAGAGAAGCTGATGATCTGAATTTTTAGGTAAAATCTCCACATTTTATATGTCAGCAACTGATCAAAAATTCTAAATGTCACCAATCAAAATAATTTTTAACACTGAGAAGACTGCTAGAACAAATTTGAGAACTAGATCCAATCAACGAGCAGCCAATTTTCAACCTGTAGAAGAAAAGAAGCCATGGGAGGGTATTAAGGGGCGGGGGGGATGACAGGGTCAAATGTGTGGTTTAGATAGACCATGCTGGGAGAAATGTATTAGATGAATGGGGGTGGCACTGAAAATACACAACAAACTCAAGCAGTGATGGAAGAGGCCTGAATTAGGAAGATATGAAGTAATGCATTCAATACTATTTAGAAGGTCAAATATTCAGGACCTGGTGAGAGATTAAATGCTGATTGGAACGGAAGCAAAGGTGATTTCCAGACTTAACCTGGGTACTGGGGTACATGGATAGAGGGCACAGGAGAAAGAGCAGGCCAGTCCCTCCCTACCTTGATATCCTCCTTGGTAAGCCGAGGCCAAGCCACCTTTTCCTTCCATTTCCTCACAAAGCAAGTAATGGAGCGGCCAGAGCGCTTATCCTGGGAGTCCTGCCAGATAGAAAACCTCATTTTTAGGGTCTGATGTTTAAAGTGAATCTCCCATTTCCCAGGCAGCCTTCCCATCCAGACCTTACAGTCCCACTCCACCCTTACCTTGGAGTTCACTTTGGCATAGAACTCAATCTCATTGTACAACTCCACTCCATCTGCATTCTTGCAGCTGAGGAAGAAATGCAGCTGAGATGCAGGAGGCTGAGTGTGGGGGCATTAGAAGAAGGGAAAGTTTTCCTGGAAGCCAGGTCTTTCAGAGGGGGGTGCATTACCTAAACACAATGCGGTGGTCTTCTAGAAGCACATGGACGTCAGTGCTGTCCTCAACACAAAACTCCATGAATACATACTTCGGCCTGTCGTACCACAGGGTCCGGGCATGCTGCCTGAAGAGGAGTTGAGGCGGGGCTTCATAGGGGTGGGAGAGGGCAGACTGAGGGCATTTGATAAAGACGGGAGGAGGGGAAAATGCAACCCTGTCAAAGTGGAGCTAAATGAGACAGAAGGGGGTGGAAGGGGAGTGACTGGAGTGGGTGTGTGTGGTGAACGTGAACCTGGGGACAATAAAAGTGTGAGAATAGAGAGGTAGGGAGTTATGGAGAACATCGAGGTCACACACTGCCCCTCGTCACCCCAAAGTTACAGATACCTGGGGTCTGTGGTTCCCATGGTACCTCGCAGAACTTGGAGCGCCCAGAAAATGTGGGACAAGAAATCTCCACATAAAAGGGCGGCCGGAAACACTCACCGTGCCATGGCGGCTCCTGCTGCCCGGTGGCATTTGGAGTCCGAGGCAAGAACTGCTATCTTTAGATCCTGGGGACGCCCCCAGCAGCTGCCTCTCCTTATATGGTTGGAGGAAGGGTTTAGAGGCAAGTGGGATACAGCCCTACAGACAAGGGAGCCGCACTCGGGAGAGACTGTGGGAGAGCATAATCTTTGCATCCCTTCAGATCTTGGGGTCTCCAGAAATGTACAGATTAGGAAGGGACGACCCACCCACTGGAACCAGGGCCACGGTCACACTAAACTTGATACACACAGAATGACTATCCCGGCTTCATTCACCTGTTTTTCCAATGCTTAGTAAACTCAGTGCCTGATTCACAGTAAGGTGCTCCATCAAAAATTATTGGCCCGAATTAAATCCCCTAGGAAGGCCCGCCGTCGGTGACGTCTGCAACTCGGTGACGTCTGAGTCCTGCCCACCCGCTCCTCGGGTTTCCCGGAAGCGCCTCGTTGCCATGGCAGCAAGGGGGCGCGGCTGACGTGCGGCGGCGTTTCCGGGAAAATGGCGGCTGTCGAAGCAGCTGCGGAGCCGCTAACGGTGGTGGCGGCCGTTGGACTAAAGGCGAAGAACGAAGAGGAAGAGGAAGAGTCGCTGCCACCGTTCGAGGCGGTGCGGTGGGCCCCGGTGGGGGCAGTGGCGGAGGCCGGGCCTGGGGCGACTGCATTTTCAGAAGAGATCGCGGCCGAGGAGCCCGGCCCGAGCCCGGCCTCCCCGCCCGACTCGCCTGGTCTGACTCTGCGGCGGCTGCGGGCGGAGCGGCGGCGGCTGGACTCGGCGCTGCTCGCGCTGTCCTCCCACTTCGCTCAGGTGCAGTTCCGCTTGCGCCAAGTGGTGCGTGGGGCGCCGGCGGAGCAGCAGCGCCTCCTGCGCGAGCTCGAGGACTTCGCCTTCCGCGGCTGCCCTCACGTCCTGGGTTATGTGGAGCCCGAGGACACCGCCAGCGACGAGGCCGACGGGCTGCTGGAGATCCAGCCACGGTTGCGGGGCGAGGACCAGGTGAGCAGCTGGGGCTAGGCCCGGAGGGATATGGGAATGGGATAGGGTTGCGTGAGTGGCGTTGCAGAGGAGAATGAAGGTAGCTGGAGTGAGAAGCCGACTGTTCGTGCGTCCGAGACAAAGACTGAGACAACTGTGCGGGGCCCGCCGAAGGGCAGGAACCTGATTGTGAGAGGTGTCCGGTGTGATGACAGGAAGGAGCGAGCAACCGAAGCAATGCTGCTCTCGCTCACTTTGCTGTCACCTCATAAAGTAAGTGCTGGTACCTTTGCTAATAGAGTGCCCTAACCCTGTGGATGGGGAAAATTGGCTAGTCAAGGGCAAGCGAATTGGAATCCATGAAAATTTAGATCTACTCTCTGCCCCTACTTTCCTGGAATCTAGAGAATCTTTAATCTTTAGACTCTTGTCTGAGAGCTCTGGTGAACAGCAAATTAAAAGAAACACAATTCCTGATTTTATGAATTTCCTAATTATGATATTTTATAACTCCTTCCCCATCTTGCTTAATAACTAGGTATTCTAAATGAGGTCCCTTTGGTAACAGACATGATCCATTCACTTAGCCTACCCCGAGAAGTTAGGAGAATCTGTATATCACACCCAGTGAATGTTTTCTTACAGTCTTTGAATGTTTTCATACACTCTCTGGAAGTGCACAGTTGTACATAGGTGTTGAAGAGACTCACCATCTTTTCTCCATCTTTTTATTCTTCAAGTTACAACCTAAATGTGACTTTCTTCCCTCTTAAGTTGGTTTAAACCAAGAAGACTTATCAGTAACAGATACTAAACTGTTTATTTTAATCTGAAATGTTCCAGTGCAATCCTGTGTTTACTGTTCCACCCTTCTCTTCATATACCCACAGCTCCTCAAGGAGCAGGCACCTCAAATTGCCAGATATTTAAGGAATAGAATGGATAGAAAGAATTATTGTGGCCAGGCCCTGTTCAGGGGTGAGGAGCACCAAAGTTTCCCTGTGGATGTGGTGCTCTTTTCTTTGTTCATTTCACTTTTAGAGACTGAGTACAGCAAAAAAAAAAAAGTGTAGCGCTCAAAAATACCTAACGAGCAGCCATAATCTTGTGTATATATTGACACATGAACAGATAGTGCCAAAGTGGAGGGTATGTGTGAACCAAATGATTTACTTATCAGTTCCCAATATTTTTAAACCAGTATTTTATTCCACTTCATACTGGAAATTATTTTTTATTTCCTGCCTGTCACCGGAACTCATCATTCTGACCTATTAAACTTGTTCGCTCACACTCCAATAAACAGCATACGAGAACTACCATGGCAAGTGACAAGAGTTCAGCAGACATTCTCATGAAAACAGAATCAGGATTTATGACTGGTTTCTTTCTTCCTTGGCTTCATAAAGTTGGGGTACAATGAAAACACAAAGAAAGTTTATCTAGTTCTTGCTCCTTGGGGTGGTTAAATAACTTCCTCCAGAGTTCATTATAGCATCCCCCCTTATCCAAGGGGAATATAATCCAAGGCCCCCCCCCCCAGTGGATGCCCGATACCTCAGATAATTATAAATTAGAAACAATAAGAAATTAACAACAATAACTAATAATAAAATAGGACAATTATAACAATATAATAAAAGTTATGTGAATGTCTTTGGACCATTAGTAAGTAAAATAAGGGTTACCTGAACACAAGCACTACGATACCGCAACAATCAATCTGATACCCAGAATGACTACTAAGTGACTAGTGGGCAGGTGTTGTATACAGCGTGGATACCTGGGTGCTCTAGCCAAAGCAGTGATTCAGACCCACATTTTATCACACTGCTCAGAATGGTGCACAATTTAAAATGTATGAATTGTTTATTTCTGGAATTTTCTATTTAATATTTTTGGACCTCAGTTGACCGCAGGCAACTGAAACCACAAAAATCGAAACCACAGATAAGGGTGGACTATGAATTTGGAATGTTGTTTTCTACCAGATTCAGTTCGGTAACATACAACAAATGTGTATTGAGAGGTAGGCACCGTGTGAGGCCTTTAGGGTACAAAGTCAGGGTGTTCATAGACTGGGGGAGATAGAATCCTAATCAAATAACATAAGCTAAAGTAGAAGTGTGTACAAAATGCAGAGGGGGAAATGATGCCTGGGGAACTTGAGGAAACCTCTTAAAGGATAGCTAGGCCTCTTGGGGGAGAGGCACAGCGTTCTAAGGAAAACCACAACACTTGGAAAAGATTGGAGAGGGAGTATCCTGAGAGAAGGCTTCTTTCATGTTGAATAAAGCTAAAGCAAGAGGATTGCTTTTTAAATAGCTCGAACAGAAAGTTAATTTGTTTTTCATCTGTTCTCTTTCATACCTTACTTCTGGAGGGCTTGGTAAGTACCATTTTAAGGTTAAATTTAATATCCTAATATCCTATAGGCTTCTAGTTTAAAATGCAGCCTTACACATGCATGATTTGATGGGTTTGCTTTGTTTTGTTTTTAATACTATAGAAAGGCATAGAGGAACCAATGTTTGGGTATACATTAGCAAGACTTTGCCACCCTGAAGGGATGTTAATCATTTAAAATCAGAAACTACCTGGTGGCCAACAGTGAGAAAAGTAATCACTGCTCAGGGAAACTTACCAGACATTTTTTTTAAAACACTCTTACCTTCTCACCCCCATTATTTGATTTTGGATTTTTTTCACCACCCCAGGCATCTACATTTATTCTTTTGATTTTGCAGAAGTCTGTAATACATTGGAGGGGATTTGAACCTTTAAAAAACTGGTTTTGAGTTATAAAGCCTTTATGTACACCCTTCCCTCCAGATTCTCTTGCAAAATTTGGCTGCAGAAAATATTCAGGAGTTGTTGTGTGGTAATTGGCTGTGGAGGACAGCATGTCTAATTCCTGAGAGGCTGTCTTGGCTAAGATAAATTGTCTCAATCCTAACTAGACCTTTGGAAAAAAAAAAAAGCAGTCTTAACAAAAGGCCCCATTATGTTCATATCCTATTTCCAATAAGGGATAAATACTTTCTTAAAGAAAACACAGATTTAATAAATTGCCCTGGATGAAATAATTACTCATTTTGAACCTATCTTATAAATTCCATATTTCATCTGGATTATTTGGAAACATTTTATATTTTACTAGTCATTGTTGGCTTGAGAAGATTCTAAATGTTCTCTGAATTTTCCTTTTCCTATGAAATAAACCTAAGTATTTTCTCTTCTTAGAGTGAGCACGAGAAACGGGAACGTCTGGAAACCCAAAGGGAGAAGCAGAAGGAACTGATACTGCAGCTGAAAACCCAGCTAGATGACCTGGAAACCTTTGCCTATCAAGAAGGCAATTATGACTCTCTCCCACAGTCCATGGTCTTAGAAAGACAGCGGGTGAGTAGACAACAGGCATCTCCACCACTACCTAAAGTTATCTTGTTCCTTTCACCGTTTACAGGACATTCTTTCCTAGCTTGTTTGCCCTTGGCCTTACTGAGAATTCCTTCACTGGCCCAAATCGAAGGGAAATCTTACTATTACATGGGACCAGTCTTTATTCACACATGGAAACACAAGTTCTAAAGATTTATAATATGATGACTGAGCTCTTTCTTTTTGGTAGTTATTAATAATAGTAGTACTATATAATATTAACAATACAATTTTGTTTTATTGGATCATTAAAACAGTTCTATTTGGGCACATCATACAATTTAAACTAGCTTTTCTTCCTCACAACCAGTTGGTAACTATTCTAGGAATCCAGACTGACATTAATGCTGTATTTATTTAAGCAACACCTGGATAGATAGGTAAATTTGCTGGTAGAAATACAGCTATAACTTCCCCTACATGTTTCTCCCTGAGACATGGCTGTTTCTATGGCTGGGCTGGAGTTACATTATCTAGATTTCCTTGTTCCTAATATTATCACGATGATATTTTGGCTTTAATGTATCTTGATGTTTTGTAAAGATTTTTCATTGGAAGATGGGATGAGAAGAACTAGAACTAAGAAAAATTAGGATTTATTCCCTTGAAGGCCTTGGGAGAAGCTAAGTATGAGGCTTTTGGGGTCATCAGCCACTTTGGATTATTCACAGTGTTCTCTTGAGTGAAACTTGCCTGGCTTGGTGGAACATTTGCAGTGAGAGGAGCCATTTCTGTCAGTGAGGAACCAAGGGTTCTTGTTACTCTCAGAGAGGAAAAGGGTCTCCTCACCATGATCAGCAATTGCATCATTTTCTCCAATGAATTTGGAAGCTCTTTGTATCTTTGATTTCTGTTGAAGGGTAGAAGGCGTACTAGTAAAGATTTCCCTTCCTAACCCTCTCCCTGAAACTTCCAAAGGGTGTGCTCATTGCTTGTGGTTTTTATAGGTGATCATAGATGAGTTAATAAAGAAACTGGACATGAATCTGAATGAAGACATCAGTTCACTGTCCACTGAAGAGCTTCGACAGCGTGTGGATGCAGCTGTGGCTCAGATCGTCAACCCAGCCCGAGTAAAAGAACAGTTAGTTGAGCAGCTGAAAACTCAGATCCGAGACCTTGAGATGTTCATCAACTTCATCCAAGGTCAGAGGAGCAGGTGGGAAGAGGAGGGTTGACAGATGTTATGATAATTATATGTATTCTGAGTACCAATACCTGAAAGCACCAGTTTTAATGTACTGTTTATGAAGTTTGATCAGTCAGTAAGGGAGCCAGCATGGTAGGGTAGAAAGAACATGGATTTTGGAACCAGATAGTTAAAATCCCAGCTCTGCCACTTACTGGCTTCATGTCCTTGGGCAGGTTCCTAACCTGTTTGGTCCCATTCTCCTCACCCATAAAATGATTCATGCTTCCTTCACTCAGCAAATATTTATTGAGCCAGCAACTATATGCCAGTCACTGTTCTACACACTTAGATATATTTGTAAAAGTCTTGTCATATGGTAGGCATTAGTAAATATTATTTTTCCTTTAAAAATCTGCCATAAAAAGGCTAAATAAGTATCTCTTCTTTGTAACTTCTGATTACAGATGAAGTGGGGAGCCCATTGCAGACAGATAGTGGACACTGTGATTGCAAAGCCAATGGGAAGATAGGAAATGGCCCCACCAGAACAGGCAGCAGCAGACTGCCTCCAGGAAACAGTAAACGTGAGTAAACAGATAAGGCAAATCTATAGAGTCAGAAAATAGATTAGTGGTTGCATAGGGCTTGGGTTGGGGAGAAATTGTGAATGGGAAATGCTAATGGTACAGGGTGTTCTGGTGAGATGATGTTACACAATTCTGTGAGTATACTAAAAAACCACTGAACTATATACTTTAAGTGGGTGAATTTTATGGTATGTGAATGATATCTCAATATAACTGTTAATTAACCAAAAAAGGGGAAGTCCGTCAGCATCCTTAACCAAAAAAACTAAGTCCAATGACATCCTGGGTGGCTCTGGGCTTCATGTGGAACCCATACATAACTCAGAAGCAAGACTTGATCTCAGCTTGTGGCTTTTTGAATGTACTTCTGTGTCATCGTGGCCCTAACTAATGAGCCATTATGTTTTCTAAACAGAAAAAGCAGAAGATGTGAAGAGAGTTAGAGAGACAGGGCTGCACCTGATGCGGCGAGCACTGGCAGTGCTGCAGATCTTTGCTGTTAGTCAACTTGGTTGTGCCACAGGCCAGATCCCACAAACCCTGTGGCCAAGGGGCCAGGCTGACAGGGACTACTCTCCCTTACTGAAGAGGCTGGAGGTGTCAGTAGACAGAGTGAAGCAGCTAGCCTTAAGGCACCAGCCACATGACCACGTCATCACCTCTGCCAACCTCCAGGACCTCTCTCTAGGAGGCAAGGACGAGCTGACTACTGCCGTGAGGAAGGAGCTGACAGTGGCTGTGAGGGACCTCCTGGCCCATGGATTATACGCCACCTCACCAGGGATGAGCCTTGTCATGGCCCCCATTGCTTGTTTGCTGCCAGCCTTCTCCTCAGCCCCTGAAGCCATGCACCCCTGGGAGCTCTTTGTAAAGTACTACCATGCTAAGAACGGCCGTGCTTATGTGGAATCCCCAGCCCGGAAACTCTCCCAGTCCTTCGCCCTACCTGTTACGGGAGGCAGTGTTGTAACCCCCAAACAGAGCCTACTGACAGCCATCCACATGGTGCTGACAGAGCACGACCCTTTTAAGCGCAGTGCAGACTCAGAGTTGAAGGCCTTGGTGTGCATGGCATTGAATGAGCAGCGTCTCGTGTCCTGGGTGAACCTCATCTGCAAGTCAGGGTCACTCATCGAGCCCCACTACCAGCCCTGGAGCTACATGGCACACACAGGCTTTGAGAGTGCCCTCAACCTGCTCAGTCGTCTCAGCAGCCTCAAGTTCAGCCTCCCTGTAGACCTTGCTGTGCGCCAGCTCAAGAACATCAAAGATGCCTTTTAATGGGAATGCCCTGGCTCTACCCCACCACCTTGCTCCATGAGGAAAGATGGTTAGTCTTCGAGGTGTGGAGAAAGGAGTAGGAGGAAGGAGTAAAGACGTTTTCCTCAGCCAAATGACTGCAAAGTCTCATTTCCCCACCAGCAAGGCATCTCAAAGAAATTCTGAAGACTCTCTTGTTTAAAGGTTCTTCCCTGGTGTATAACCACAGTGTACATGTGGCACATAAATCAGTCATGGCACACAGTTAATGTACCAACTTCTCATGCCATGTCTGACTTTCAGAAAACTGGGTTGCACTAACATTCTCTTTATGACTGTGAGTGACAACATGAATGAGTTATTGGTCCTGGAAGACATTTGTCTTGAGGCTCCTGTTAGTCAAGTTGAGAGCCAAAGTCAAGGGAGGTTATGTATATTCAATAGCTGCCTCTAAAACTAGGAATGGGAATATTCTGAGGACACTGTTTCTAAGGGAATTAACCACAAGGTGATTTTAATATGAACCCTTTTTCATATAGAGGTAAGAACTGAAATCTGTTCCTGGCAAGGTGGTCCTCTTCTCACAGCACAGACTTTTGGTTTTGAAGTTGGTTGTTTATAAGGAATAACAACCATTGTCTGGTACCATGTCCTCTGGCAAGTATACCTATTTCCTCTCTGTACCTCCCAACGAGACTCTGATAATCTCAGAAGTAGATGTGTTAGAAGTATACTTCTTGAATCATTGTCACCCGAGGCAAGTGTGAATAGGAAAACCGATCAGTGACCAGCAGGCAGCTCCTTCCAGGGCTGTGACTTCTCTTGTCCTGGAAGGAGGTCTGATCATGGGATAAATACTACAGAGCTGGGGAAGTAAGACAGGTCATTGTGTTGACAGACAAGGGACTAAACACTTCATTGTAAAACTGACTCTAGAGTGGTCCTATTTGGTTTTCAGTATTTCAGCCTTTTTAGTTGATATTTGTCATTCAGCCTCCATATGGCTCCAGGACTGACCAAAGATGGGCGAAGTGTATCACTTTCCAGAATATGAAATGGGCTCCCAACACTACTGATTCAGCATTATGTCATGTATTAAATTTCCAGCTGCACTTTGTGTCTGCACTATTATTTAGTGCATTTTACCTTAAATTTTTTTAGCAACATGTTATTTAAGATGTATTGTTGATAATTCATTAAAATTAGTTCTCCGTCTGTGTGAAACAGAATAAATGTAAAATGCTGTGAAAAAAGTGATATATGTGTGATTGCTAATAAAATCCTAGTAATTTGTGTACATGCCCTGCAAATACCTTAGAGACCCTTGGCTTTGGCTGTAAGTTGTCTGGGCATTATCAAGCCATCTGATCCAGATCATTTCTTTGAGCTATGTCTAGCTCCTGGCCTTTCTGCCTCTTCTGTGCCCAAGATCAACTCAGCTTTGGTGGTGGTTTTTTGCCCCCTGTGTAAATTCACTAAAAAATGCCCTGTCTCACCCAGGCCTTCAGTCCCATCCCCACAGCAGCCACCACACATGCCACTTTTGGAATTGGCACTTGTGAATCCATTTGTCTGGATATCATTTAGTTTGGGTGACAACTGCTATAGCCATATGGCATAGCCCTGGGTCACCCCAGTATTATCTTTTTTAATCTTCAAAGACTAATTTGTATTAAGGTTTTGTGCTAGCATCATGGGAAACATTTTTGTATGTGTCATACTAATTTAAATTTCACTACTTGTAAGGCAGGACAATATTATCCCCATTTATAGTTGAGGAAACTAAACTGCAGGAAGTTGGATATTTTGTTTGGGTTTACATGATGAAAGAGCTGGGATTTGAACTCCAATTGCCTGAATCCATATTCTAGGTAAGTCAACTGCCTATTTAGTCTTACTTGTCATGTTACCTCACTGTGTCATGCTGCTTCTTGATCTTCTGTTCCTCTCCCTCCTTTCTCAAATTAAGATCTATCTATAGATCATATGGCTCCACTCCAGACCTGAATTGGAATCTGTTGGGTTGGAGATGCATCTTTAATAAGCAACCCAAGCAATTCTGATGCACACAAAAGTTTGACGGGCAACTGAAGAACAGGCTGATCCCATTAGGGAGCAGATGGAAAGGGACAGAAAAGATTTAAAAGACAAGGCAAAATTCACAAGATTTAGTTACTAATTTTATTTGGAGAGAGTTTGTGAGAAGAGTCCAGGGTTTGGTTTCTGGAAGCAATAGCAAAAGGCAGAAGCAGATAAGGAGGCTGGGAGAAGACAGTGGAGGTAGAAATGGACAAGGTAGTGTGGTATAGTGGAAAGAGCACTGGGTCTGGAATGGGGAGACCCAGTCACCAACTCTGTGACCTTGCTGCTCCAGAGCTGTCCTCTCATCTTTGAGAGGCCAGAGTAGATGATTTCTGAGGCCCCTTTCAACTCTAAAATGTCATATTCCAAATTAAAGAAGAAAATGTTTTAATTGACTGTAGATATATAAGTATGTAATTAGGGTGCTGAACTGTTGTAATGGGGTCCCAATGGCTGCAGGGAAAAAAAAAATGGTCCCTGGAGAGCTTTGAGAAAATTGATGAAATCCTGATAGGTCCCACAACTTGCCCAAGATCAGTCCTATAGATTTTTTGCTATTCAGATGAGCAAAAAATCTGTAAAGCAGTAAGATGGTTTCTCTTGAACTTGGAAGATGAAGAACCATCTAAAAACACTCCTCCAGTGAGTGATGGGAAATAATTCCTGTTTGAAAGCCAACTAGACCTGAGTTCAAACCTAGATTTGAATCCCATCTATGCTACTGATCAGGCTCAACCTCAGATAGAATCTCAATTTCTTCATGTCTAAAAGGAAGAAAAATAGGCTGTTGACTTACCCAAAGTGCCTAGCACAAGAGTAAATGCTCAGTGTGGTGACAGGGTAAACAGTATGGGCTCAAGGCCTGCTTGAGCCTGTGTCCCTGCTCCACTACTTACTAGCTATAGACTCTAAACCTCAGTTTCTTCAACAGTAGAATGGAAATAATAGTATCTATCTCCTCGTGTTGTTATGAAGATAAGTGAAATACGTAAATATAGTAACTAGACTTAGCATAGGGTAAGCAGCTGCTATTATCATCATCATATTTCACCACCAACATTGCTAGTCTGTAATGTCTGTAACTAGACTCTAAATGGCAGAGGCAGGTATCCTTGTTTGATTGATCGTCATCCCTCCTTCCTTACACCTAACAGTTTACACAGTGGTCACTAAAAATTGTGCTATTTTAACTTCTTTCAAGGCCAGAAAAGTAAATTTCAAATTGCGTGCCCCTCCCAGCGTCAGAGAAAGGAACTACAACCAAAGGGCAGCGAAGCAGCAGAGTCAAAAGGCTGAGCGCTTTCAAGCCTTGCGCTTCCCACTGTTCGCTAAAGACGACTCTTTGGCCTTTGTCAGTTGCTGGAGCTACTAATAAAATTTGATTTGAATAAATGAACGGCCAGGCCTTGCTTTCCCACAATATCTTCTTCCGCCCTCAACCCAGAATCTGAGCACCACGCAAGAGGCGGGGCGAGGCCTGAGGGGCGGGACCGGAACTGAGATCATCTTCCTCCCGGGTGAAAGGTTAGCGGAAGAGTGGGTCTTTCCTTTCTGCTGTAGGGCCGAGTGACTGCTGTCGGTAAGTGGAGGTTTGGGGAGGGTCTTGCAATCCGCCGCCATCCGCGGCCTGGGGGTCGAATTACGGGGCGGCGACGGGTACTTACAATTCCTCGGTCTGTGGCGGCTTCGTAGCGGATCATGTCGTGGGAGCAGGACGGGGTCAAGACGACAGTGAGCGTAGCCTGAAGTTCTGGGCTCGCAGCCTGCGCTTGCGGATTTCTGAGCGACCTCTTTTTATCTGCAGAAATGGGCAAGTTTATGAAACCTGGGAAGGTAGTGTTAGTCCTGGCTGGACGCTACTCCGGACGCAAAGCAGTCATCGTGAAGGTACCAGTCCCGCGAGCTTTTATACGGCATTTCCCAGGAATCTGGCCTTTTTCGGAGGGCGGGCACTCTTGGAATTCAAGAACTAGTTTTGGGACATGAACTACTGAGCATTGCAGGTGGGGTTAGGGGTGAGTGCATAAGGGCTTTTGGAAGAGAAACAGGAAAAACAAACGTGTTTTGAATTGGGCAGCTAATAGAACGCGTCCTCCACAAAAAAAGGCTTTAAATAATTGGACAGTGTTTATTGAACGCTTGCTTGGTTCCTGGCCAATTGCCTTACAGGTATTTTCATGTCGAATCTATAGGGGATTTCCTTTCTGCTACTAAGGTTTAGATATGTTTAGTAATTCACCAGAGGTCAGGTAATGAATGCTGGAGCGGGGATTCTGTAAAAAAAGGATAAATTGTTTCTGTTCTAAATGGTCACTTAGCATATTTTAGCCCTTTTCCTTCTTGTCTTCTGCCTACATCTTTCAGCCTCTTGAGATGTCCCTAATCTCTAGCCCAAAACAGCAGTGCTTTTGGCTGTTTTGGGGACACTGATGTACCCCCGGTTCCCCTCCCCCCATCTACCTAAGACTGGTTTCCAGAGTTAGGCTGCCAGTTTTGGAATCCTGCCTCTACCCATTACGAGTAGTGCAGTCGTGGATGAAGTTAAGAATTGTAAAGTTCCAAGAACAGTGTTTGGCACACAGCAAGCACTTCATAAAATGTTAACTTATTTTTAAATCTCTTACCCTCCCAGGAGCCACTCCAGAATCTTCCTGGTGGGAATGAACACTGCCCTTACCTACTAGTTTTTGGGCATCTGGCATAGCACTTAGTGTCTGCTTTGTGGGTTTTTTTTCTGTACAGTAGTGGGTTTCAGAGACCTAGGGGTGAGGTTATCCTTTTTAAACATAACCCCACCTACATCTTGCACAGGGCCTAATTGGGCCCTCAGTTGATAACAAATGTAATTCTTGCTCATTCAGAACATTGATGATGGCACCTCAGACCGCCCCTACAGCCATGCTTTGGTGGCTGGAATTGACCGCTATCCCCGCAAAGTGACAGCTGCCATGGGCAAGAAGAAAATTGCCAAGAGGTCAAAGATCAAGTCTTTTGTGAAAGTTTATAACTACAATCACCTCATGCCCACAAGGTGAGCATTACAAGAATGGGAATAAAAGTCACCCCTCTCCGCACTGTTGAATAAGGAGACAACTGTGTTACCATTCCAGCGTGGGGAAGAAACATTGTTTTCTTTTTGTCACTTATAAAGTGGTTGTGGTTTCTAGTTGTACCTTCTTCCTCCATCTTGGAGCCATGTTCCTATCATTTTCTGTGGTGATCACGCTAACTTGGTGGAGCAGGATTGAAAAATCTCTCCCAAGCTTGCTCTTTAACTGTCTCTTTCTCCTGAAAATTCTTTGTGCTGAATAAAGATTTGTTTCATTTGTTTGCATCCACAGTAAACACAGGCATAGGGTCTGGCCTGCCCTCTTCCATCCTTCCACTCTCAAGGATAGTTATTACAGGCTTTCACAAATGGTGAACAAATGAAAGCAATTCTCCCTCAGTTCCACTCGAATGCTGGGCCCTTTAGCTTCTGGCCTTTCAGAGTATTGCACAGCACATAAACTATTTTAGTAAGAGGATCATAAAGAAATACAAGATTTGAAAGAGTCCTGAACAATAATTACCACAACTCAGCAGCATGAGCCTTAAAGTTCTCTCTTGGGACTTCACTTTTACACTTGGTTTGTTGACCTAAAATAGCAGAGCAGTTTCTCAGGTATTGGAAAGTGATGAGATTGAGGCAACTAGCCATCCAGGTTTTGCACTGTCATATAATGAGACTCTGAGCCTGTGTAGGCAGAACTTAACAGCACTAAATATAGTGGCTCTGAATAGAAAGCTAGCCACCCACTGATCAAAGTAAAGAAAATGTAATAAAGTGATGGTTCTTAGCTAGAAAATGAGTAAATCTGTGTCACTGAGTCTGTTAACATTGGGGATTTCCAAGGAATATCATCAGGACTTTGGGACAGCTTTCAATGGTTGCTCCTATGGAATCAGACCCTGACACCCCAGTGTCCCAGAAGGACTTGGGTGGCTATGTGAAGCCCCTGGCAGCATATGGGCTGATGCTGCCTCCCCACTATTGTCCCCAGGTACTCTGTGGATATCCCCTTGGACAAAACTGTCGTCAACAAGGATGTCTTCAGAGACCCTGCTCTGAAACGCAAGGCCCGACGGGAAGCCAAGGTCAAGTTTGAAGAGAGGTAAGTAGGCTTTGGTGGTGGATATTACAGTATGGTTTTACTGATTTCTTGTGAAGGGAATTTTGTCTCTTTGTTCCTTTTCTCAGTGATGTCCTTTTTTTCCCTTCTAGGTACAAGACCGGCAAGAACAAATGGTTCTTCCAGAAGCTGCGGTTTTAGATCTTTTTTGTTTCAGTCATTAAAAGTCCCCAAACTACCCCTTTGTCTGTTGCATGTATTATTAATCTGGGAAAGGAGAATGGTCATCAGATGAGAGACAGTGGGTGAGGGGCTGTGGGAAAATATAAAAGTTAATTTTGACTTTGAGAGACTTGCAAGGACTACGGTCCTCGGCCTGGTAATCCTTTAATGATCTGGCTGCTCTCAGTAGGTAAAGTGATCAGTACTACTGCACTGCTTCCCAAAAAGGCTATTCCTGGCATTTTTAGGTGCAGAATTTTTTGGCATCTCTGGCTTCGGCTCTACATAACTAGAGAAACTGAGCCACCCCTCCCACCCCCCTCCTTGGACAACCAAAGGCCCCTTCGAGTGGGCACTGGCTACTTGAAGTTCTCAAACCTTAGCACTGGTGGCTCGTTAAACTGGGGTGCCAGAGTCCCACCCTTTGACTTAGATTTAGTTGGTAAGAATTGCCAGCAAGTCTGGTGATACTGGACCTCCAATAAGGACCACACTAGATGATACTGTTGCAGGCTCGGAGCAGCCATTCCTAGTGGGACCAGGGAGGTCAGTCCCCAAACAGACTGGCAAGAAGGGGTGATTCTTGGAGCTTGGGATGCTTGTGACCCTGTTTTACTGATAGGACCAACTGAGCTGCTGCTAAGCTGCTAGATGGAACTAGGGTTCAGTCCTATATTTGCAAGCCTTGCCCTTGGTACACTTCCACCCAGGATGGGGGGAGGGAGAGGGTAATAGAAAGGGGCTCAGTAAGTTATTCTTGGTGTAAAAACCTGTGTGCTTTCATTTGGCTCCTCACAAGTATGGGGCATCTCTGTTTTAAGAAACTTGAGCTTGTCAAGTCACAAATGAAAACGAATTTAAACCCTCCTTTGACAAAAAATTCAAAGTTCTTTCCACTCTGCCTCCAGGCCCTAGTTCAAATAATGTCCAACCAGGTTTGTTTACATGCTTCTCTTCCTAGGAGTGTGACCTTAGGCGAGTTTATTTCTGTGTCAGAAATTTAGAATCATCTGTAAAATGGGAGGATAGAACCAAATTTACAGGGCTGTGAAGATTTGAATTTAATTCATGCAAAGCAGAACCAGTTTGGGGCAAGACACCTTTCAATAGATGCTATTACAATTCTGTGACCTTGATGAAAGGCCTCTATCTGTCCTGGTCCCTTTTGTCATTCAGTTGTTTTATCAATGTCTGCGTGTGCCCGCCATCATTCTGGGCTCTAGGAAAATATCCATTAAGACAGCAGACAAAATTCTACCAATGGGCGTTTGCTGGGATTGATAGGCTGGGCATGAATGGTTGGGGCCAGAATTCAGTTTGCAGTTAATAAGGTAGCTAGCTTACCTTGAATTCTCAGCTGGGTGAAGTCTGCCAGACCAGGAAGGCTCCTCCCAGGGGCGGGGAAATCAGTTGGGGCGTGTAGCATCGAAGGACAGGGATTTCACTGAAATGAAAGCGAAAGCAAAGAGCCAGCACGCAGAACCGTCAGAATTGCCTTTCGGGTCCTGCTGGGAGAGATCAAAGCCGCTCGGGAGAAACGAGTTTAGCCAGGGTGGGCTCTGCCACTTGGTGTCCATCTCTGAATCCTCGGCGCTTGCCAACCAGTTCCCAGGCCCATGTCAGTGACCAAAGATGCCGTAAGTGAGGAGGAGGGTGTTGGGGGTGGTAGAAGTTGAGGAACACTCCTCTTGGGTGGGAAACTGCAGGGCTCAGCGGTTAAGCCTCTCCCCGCCCATCTCTTAGAGCTGATGAGCTCTGGGGAGAAACCTGCTAGGATTTCTTCTTCCCTATGGAGTTAGTCCCTAACCTATTGCCTCAATGGCAATTCTATAACGCGCACTTGAGGAGCACATGAATTCCTTATATGAATGCATTTTTCTGGGGAGAGACTACATAGTTTTCATCAGATACTCCGAGGGTACTGTGGCCTGAAATGTTTGAGAAT
Organism: Eidolon dupreanum; assembly: GCA_028627145.1. NCBI lineage: Eukaryota > Metazoa > Chordata > Mammalia > Chiroptera > Pteropodidae > Eidolon > Eidolon dupreanum. The sequence continues at coordinate 94,630,121 of CM053506.1, forward strand.
TGCTCTAATGACAGTTCTTAACATTTAAGAAGTGCTCACACTCATCTCCTGAGATCTCCCCCAACAAATTCTTTCCCTTCTGCTTCCAACTGAACTTAACCATGGGCCCTCCTCTGGGTCAGAGGAAGAAGTGTACCGCCTCTGAGAACGGACCTTCTGCCTGTCTGCCGTGGTCCACCATTTCCTGACCAGTGAGTGCATGCCCCTACTCATGCTGGACTAAGCTTTGTGAGGACTGGTTCCCAGTCTAGCCTGTTCACCATTATTCCCCAGTGCCTAGTACTATTCTTGGCATGCAGGAGACAATAAACAGCCGTTGAGTGTTTTAATCTCACCCCTCTCCAGTTTTTTCAGTCTTTCCTCCCCTGATACTACCCCATTTCAAATACACTGATTTATTTCTCACTTAAACGTTTTTCATTTGCCCATCAGATATAAGAAGGAAGACCACAGGCTATCTAGAGCCAACCTGCCTGGTTCCAAATCCTGGTTCTAATTATGTGGCCCCAGGAACATTATTAGCCTCTCTAAAGTTTACAGTCTAAGCCCCATTTTCTTACTTAAAAGATGGGAATGAAAGTAGCGCCTCACAAGAATACCTACCTGCAAGAATTAAACTAGATAACCTGTAAATTAATATAGTAAAAACTTAGCACACTGCTTGACACATACTTAGCGCTCAATATATGTTCATTATTGTTAATATTATTGCTAACCTTTGCAGAACCCCAGGACCATCTTGATTTACCCCTACCTCATGCCTACCTCTTGGCTAAAACCGCTCTTTTAAAGGGCCTTTACATTTTAAAATGGAAGGAAAGAAGGTGGGTTCAGGAAACTTTTTGTTTTTTAATCACACTAAATTCATTACTAAGAGACAACATTTATTAATAACATTTTGGTGTCTACCCAAAGTTTTTAATGCATTAATAACTATCTTTATGGATATTTATTAATGAATTAAAACATTTTAAATCAACAGAAAGGGATCTTAATATAATTTTAAATTTTGCTTTTTAGTCTTATTGTGAGCATTTTTCCACATTATGTTTTTCATTAATATGTCTTTTAATTTTACATAACATTTTATATTTATTTAGCTATTCCTCTGTTGTTGGACATTTCCTTATTTTTGTTGTAAACAAGACTATAATAATAATCTTTGTACATGAACTTCTGACCATTTCCTTATGATAAGCAGGACTGGCTTTTTGTTGCTCAGTCTCAGTGGTCATTCTCATTCCTCATCGAAGCTGGCCTGTTAGCAGCATTTGGCAGAGCTGCTGGCTCCTCCTCCTCCTCCTTGAAACTCCTTTGTTCTTCACACCTCACCTCTCCCTTGGGTTTCACTAGCCACTCCTCTGTACCTCCTTGTTCCCCCAACCTTAGTGTTGGATGCCCCAGAAATCAGCCCTTGGACCTCTTTTCTATCTACACCCACCCCCTTATTTAGTTTTGTGAGTTTAAATCTCTCTGCGTGGATAATTCCCAAATTTATACTGTTAGCCTGAATCTCTTCCCTGAATGCTAGATCAGATCGGTAGAGACAACTGCCACTATACATCTCTGCTGGGATGTCAGATAGGCAGGCACTTCATACCTAACATGTTCAAAATAGCTCCCTAACTTTCTACCCTAAATCTCTTCCAGCCACAGTATTCCCCATTTCAGCAAATGTGTCTCCTTCCCTCCAGTTTCTCAGACCAGAAAGCTTAGCGTCATCCCAGACTCCTCTCTTCTACACCCTATTTCCAGTCCATTAGCAGCTTTAGTCAATCTAGACTCTTGACTGCTCCTCACAACTTCCAATGCTGCCACCTGGTCCAAGTCACCAACATCGTTCACCTGGACACTGTAATGGCCTCTTAAGTGATCTCCCTGCTTGGGCCAACTTCCCACATCTCTCTATTCACACAACAGCCAAGGAATCCTGTTAACATTTAAGGCTGCCTATGGCTTCCCCTCACATCAAGTAAAAGGCTCTGAATGCTCCAACCCCGTTTCCTCTGTGACTTCATTTCCAACCAATTTCCCCTTGCTTCCTCTGTCCCAGCCACATTGGCCTCCCTGCTATTCTCCAAATATACCTGACAAACTCCTATCTCAGGGCCTTTACACCTGCTGTTCTCTCTGCATAGAACTGTGGCTTGCTCCTTCATCTTCAAGTATATGATCAGATATCTCAGCGGGGCCCATTCCAATCACCCTATTTAAAACTGTCCTCCAACATTCTCTGTCCTCCTTTCTCTGCTTTGTGTTTGTAACACTTATCACTAACATAAGGTATATTTTGCTTATTTGTTCTGCTTATTGTCTGCCTTATCCTCTAGAATGTAAACTTCACAAAGAAGTTTTGTCTGTTTTGTTTACTTCTGTGTCCCCAGAACCTAGAACAGGGCCTGGCAGATGGTAGATGCTCAGTAGCTAATTGTTGAATGAGTGAATGAGTAGGCAAGTGAACAGTGAGTAAATGCCTTTCTTGAAGCCCTATTTTTTGCAGCTCCATTTCATCCCTCTTCCTATGTGTCTGACACTACCCAATCCTGGCCTGGCCCTGCTTATCTCTGACCTGCTTATCTTCTCTATTTCTTCTCTGCATTCCTTTGTCTCTCCTGACTTCTGACCAGTTATCCTCAAAGATTACATTTTTAAGGCTCTGTCCTTCAGAGAGCTCTTGCATCCTCTTGGCTTTGACCATCACCAAATGCTGTTTTATCCCAGAGCCTTATCCACCAAGTCCTCTTCCTGACCCTATGTGTCTTCCAGTGGTCTTGGGTTTGATTTCTTTTGACCCATTAGTTAAACTTGATGAATCTCTGGTTCCTAATCTATAAAAATGGATCTTATTAAAATAGAAAACATGTAATATAGCATTTATTATGTGCCAAGCACCACTGTTTCAAACAAAATTATATACAGGTGGAAACCGCTATTATGCACATTTTACATGTGAGGAAAGAAAGACACTGGAGTTAAATAACTTGAAGTAGTAAGAGGAGCTGATGTAAGCCCCAGAGGTTTGGCCCCAGAATTTGTGGTCTTAACTGTTATGCTAAACTGCCTCCCAGTACTCCCATGGTGAACATAGATAGCATGAGATTTTATCTTATAGGGTAGTGAGGTTCTAAACTCAGCGAGTAGGGCAAAAGAATGTATATAGTCAAAATTAACTTTAAATCATGAACTCACTCCTTAAATATCCAGAATTATAATCTCTCAATGAGCTCAATGTAGAATAGATTGCAATTTTTTCTCCAAATGGACATTGACTTGCATTTAGAAACCATGTTATCATGTTATGTAAATAAAGAGGCTGTACAGTGGAATGCAAGTAAGTGACTACAGCCAGCCTGTGTTGTCCTTAAGAGGGTCCTGTAAAAGAGAAGTTTCATTTGGGAGTTAGAGGAAGGATGGCCGTTTTGTGATACTTAAATGAGATGGAGTCCAACTGTGCCTGGCACTTTACAGACCATCAATGACCACTGGCTCTCTTTCCTTGCTTGCTGGGTCAGTGGCATTATACTAAACTCTCAGACATCCAGGTCTGCAACCTGGCATCGTCTCTCCAGTTCGGTCCTCTCTGCCTCTTTGATACAAATATCCAGAGAATCTGGGGGCTTTTCCTCATGAAATGTACTTCTCCATATGTGCTTCTTTGAGCCCACTGCTGGAGGCACAGGTGAGCTCCTGTCACATTAGTGGAAACTAGAACCACAGAGTCTGGGTTTGTTTTCCTCGCTCCACAATTCCTGCCCCAGTTCATCCTGTCATCACTGCTAGGATCTCTTTTAAACACCGAGTCTATCACCTCACTCCCTCTTTCAGAAATCTTCACTGGTTCCCCATTTCCTACTGATATCACATCTAAACTCTCCTGCTTGAGTTATTCTTTAAATACTCTATGAAACTATTACTTATTTTTATTAAGCTGTTTATTAACTAGCATTGCCAATTACTAGATTTTCTTTTTTTTTCATTTTTTTTGTCCTTTTTAGATTTCAATTATGTATAATTAGATCGAGATTTAAGCCAGAAGTTAAAAGCAGATGGATTGAGGACTGAATCCAGCCTAGTAATGTATTTCATTTTTCATATATTTTTTAAATTGAGCCATCTTTTTCAAATAAAAATCCATATTTCTTATTTCCCTTAAAAATGGGAAGATACGGGATACTGGGATGACACTTCCATGTCAAAAAACCTGGTTAGAGCTGAGAAGAGGTAGCCACTTTAGTGGGGACATGCTCTCTCCAGTTTGTCAGAGTCCCCACCACTCTATTAGACTACACTTGCTCCCTTGACTCACTAATGTCACCTATCTGACCGTTATAGGCACTGCATCTGCAACCCCTTATTTGCAGAAATTTTAAGAATGAGATACCTTCCTCACTACTCATAAAGCAGCATTATTTAAGTCTTAGTTTTCTTCTGCTTAAAAGAGTGAACTCACTAAATTTCTTCAGTGCCCTCTGTAATATGCTCCCGTCCTGTCATTCATTCAACAAACATTTGCTGAATGCCAGGGACTCTGCTGAACTGGTGATGCAGAGATGACCAGGACAGAGTCCCATCTTCTCAAGCAAACTCACACTTAGACTCTGGGCTGACCTTTTTTATCAGGCTTCCAAACCACAGGGTGAACTCTGCCAGCTAACATCTGCTCCAACTAACAAAGGTGCATTTATTCTTATCCCTGGTATCATTCCCCTGCCTATGTTGTCAGCTTTTTCTCTGGACCTGTTCCAAATCGCACCCAGCCTGAAAGGCTGCTTGAAACAGTAGGAGGGGTGGCAGTCAAGGGACAAGCTGAGAGATGTGGGGTAAATTATCCCCCAATTCATCTTGATTTCTTTACCGTAAAGCACAGATTAGCAGTTCAGAGTCAGACTGCCTAGGATCAAATGACTTTGGATAAGTCACTTAACATCTCTGAGCTTCAGTTTCCTCATCTGTAAAAAAGGATAAAAGGATATATTTATCTCATAGGGTTGTTGGGAAAACTGAGTGATACAATCCATACAAAGGGCTTAGCACAGTGCCTAATGTTTAATTAGTGCTTAATACATGTCAGCTGATAGTATTATGACTTTTTTTTTTTGCAACTCTAATTCCCCATTCCTCCAAGAGGCCTCCCTGTGTTAACTCCTTTGGGACTGCCCCTCCTTCAAACTCCTGCTGTCCCCTGCAATCAGTTCTGTGATCATGCAGTCTTGGGTACTGTTTTGTACAGGCCTGAGGGCTAGACTCTTGTCTTCCACTGCCTTGTATCAGTCCCCAGCACCTCATAGCAGGAGTTCAATCAGTGTTTGTTGAACTCCAGGTGTCAGTAAGGAACCAGTCATGCCTGCTGCAAAGGCTCCTGCCCTTCAGAGAGTGGCTGAGGCTACCAAGTCCTCAGCAGAGGGGGCCAGGACCAGCTGAAGGCCGGGTAAAGGGTTTGGGTTGTTCTTGGGCTGAGCATCAACTCTGCTCCTGGGGAGTCCAGAATAGGGTCTCCCTTCCCTGGGCTTACTCATTCTCTAGAAAGGCAGGTGGAGATCTAGTTGTTACCCTCTGTCCTAATAGGCACTCTTCAGGGAGGACCAATTCCTCATCATTCAGGAGGAGCAGGCCAGACTAAAGATGAGGTTGCAGGAGCTGCAGCAGCTGAAAAAGGAGCTCAGAAACTCCTCCCAGGACAAGGTGAGCTGGGAGAAGTGGTGTGGCTTAATAGAAAGCCGGGTGACTTCTTAGTTTCACTCTTAGCTCTGCCACTTCCTCACTGTGTGACCTTAAGTATGTTACTTGAACACAATACTCTGAACCTATTTTCTTATCTGTAAAGTGGAACTACCTACCTCGCATGCTTGTGTGAAGACAAACTAAGATCTTGTATGTAAAGCACCAGTACAGGTTTAACCTGCATGTGTCCACTCATTTATCCAGCTCTACTTCCCATAAATGTATTCGTCTCTGGCACTCAGTATCTATCACATGGAACTGGGGACACCTTCTTCCTGGGAGGGAGTGGAGAACTCTCCCACCCTTGAAGGCTGCATCAGCTTCCCCTCCCCCATCTCCAGGTCCCATTCCTACTGCCTGAAGTCCCCCTCGTGTTCCAAGGACACATTCAGCAGGGCAGGGAAGTGCCCAGGTCTTTGGTTTCCAACTTACAGATCTGCTACCCTCTGCATGGGGGCTCTGCTCTGGTCACCTTCGATGACCCCAAGGGTGAGCTCTCCAGGGAAGCCTTGGGAGGGAGGCTGGGAGGCTTCCTAGAAGTGACCCTGCTCCCCCCACCCAGTGGCCAAGCAGGTGCTACAACAAAAGGAACATAAGATCCACCTAGAGGAGTGCCGGCTGCGGGTGCAGGTCCAGCCCTTGGAGCTGCCTGTGGTGACCACCATCCAGGTATAGAATGGCAGGTTCCTGGGACATGCAGGGGGTGCTGTGCACCTGGACATGGAGGAGTGGAGGAGTGCCTGGGACCACTCCTTCTTGTCTCCCTCTAGGTGTCCAGCCAGATAAGTAGGCAGAGAGTGCTGGTCAGTGGGTTTCCTGCTGGGCTCAGGCTGAGTGAGGAAGAACTGCTGGACAAGCTGGAGATCTTCTTTGGGAAGGCGAAGAATGGGGGTGGTGATGTGGAAATCCGGGAAATGCTACACGGGGTTGTCATGCTGGGCTTTGCTAAGGATGAAGGTAAGGACCCCACTGGGGAGATTAGGGCAGATGCATCAGGCCCCAGGGGAGGAAAGCCCATGATGCTAAAGGTCCACCCCACCGTGTCCCCACAGTGGCCCAGAACCTGTGCCAGATTGGTGAGTTCACAGTGCCACTGGGTGGACAGCAGTTCCCTCTGAAAGTCTCTCCCTACATGAGTGCAGAGATCCAGAAGGCTGAGGTAAGGTGGAAGGTGCAGAATGGGGGCTAGGTCAGGTCACCTGTCTTACTTGCCAAAAACTTGCCCAAGGAAGGATCCAAGCCCCCAAACCCCACTGACTTACCCACTGCCAGCCTCTCCAGGCCTCCTGCCCCTCCCATGCTCCCATGGGCACTGCCTGCCTCAACCTCTGCCCTCAACTTCAGACTGTCGTGAGCCTTTGCTCATCTCTCGGCTCCTTTTCCAGATCAGATCCCAGCCAATGCCCCAGTCGGTGCTGGTGCTCAACATTCCTGATGTCCTGGATGGCCCGGAGATGCATGATATCCTGGAGATCCACTTCCAGAAGCCCACCCGTGGGGGAGGGGAGGTAGAGGCCTTGACATTCGTGCCTAAGGGAGAGCGAGGCCTAGCGGTCTTCACCTCCGAGTCTGGCTAGATAGAAGCTTGCCCTTCTCATCACCCACCTCCTCTGCCCAGGTTTTAAAACCAGGCTGGGGTCAAGCTGGGGTCAGGTGCACGCAGATGAAAGAGGCCATGCTGGTCAATAGCAAGCAGGGAATCCTTGTTGTAAAATGCTGCCCTGGAACAGTAAAGGTGCCTGCATGGCGTGCTCTTTCTCATTTCATTTTTTGAAAGGAAACTTGGATTTGAGCATGGAAGAGGCTTGGGAGGAGGGTGGAAACCCTAATCCTCCACTATCAGCACTGGTCTTCCACCAGCTCACCTGCCCCTCCACTCTCAGAAGCAACATCCAGGACCCAGGGTTTGGATTTTTATTGACACAAACACAAAGGCAGCTTCGGTAATGGGGTGGGGTACACAAAAGCAGAAGTCGCACTTCATACCATTTAGGCCTCATTTAGACAAAGAGGCTGAGCCCCTCCCACCCGCTTCCCGTTGGCATTGGTCTGGGCAGTAACCCTCCCTAATTCCAGCTCAGAGAGAAGAGGGAGATACACCCCTACCCCAGGAAGTCCCCCCTTTGGTTCTAGTAGCCCAAGTTCTACACCCCCTCCCTTACTCCTCCCCTGCTCCATCTTCCCACCCATGTAAACGAAGTTTGGGGCCGAGTCTGAAAAGCTGCCTCCCTGCTCTGAAAAGGCAGGGGGTCTTCCATGACTATGGGGATGTGCTTTAATTTTTAATTTGGTCCCAGGACAAGAAATAAATAGCATTGCCTCCCAGAGCACTGGCTGGTAAATATCACATTTATCTGCAAGGCTAAGAAAGCTTCCCCACCTTTCTCCTCAACCACCCATAGAAAACTGACAGCCCCAGAGACAGGACACCGCACAGACCCCAGGTGGTTACGGGCTGGCATCCCACCCATTGGCACACACAGATTTTTGGTAGTGTTGTGAGACTGGGGAGCAGCAAAACCCCAGCTCCACCAGAACAAGGAAGGCACTGGGGAGTACAGGAGTAGAGAAGGTGTGAGACAGGGACCCCCCCACACACATATACACAAGCACAAGTTTTCCATTGCTAAGGCACTGAGAACAAATCCAGAGAACTCAGTGAAGAAGGGGGGCTCTGTGTCCCTCCCACAGAGTCATGACCTAGGGGAGCAGGTTCCTGCCCTTGCTGTAAGAGGCAACCTTGGTTAAGAGTAGCAGTAAACCTGGAGGTGGAAGAAGCCCAATTGTGCTTAAGAACTTGGGGACAAGAGAATGAGGCCATGCAGTGAAGCAAGGGAGTTCAGAGGTGGGCACTGGCCAGCCCGGGTTGAAGGGACATGCTGGACTCACACAGGTTGGCCCCATATCCTGAGCTGACATTTCACTTCTTTGGGGAGGTGGTGGGGCAGAAGCAGGAGGGGAGATGAGGCAGAGGCGGAAGCACGCAGAACAGGATGGGAAGGGACTGGCTAGCCTTGGCACAAAAGCAGCACGGCAGGCCCAGGGAAAGGGTGGGGTCAGGAAGCAGCCGGTCTCCCTCTAACCCTCCCTGTCCCCTTGGCAGGGCCCAGACATCCAAGTGGTCACTTCCCAACCTCTTCAGAGGGAAGGAAGGAGGGAGGGGGCAGCCCTGACTAAAGAGAAAGAACAGGATGGGGAAGAGGTCATTGCCACAGAGACAGTTGGGGGAGAGAGGGTAAAGCATTATGGAAGAGGATGAAATTCAAGGGTGGCCAGCAGAATGTGGCTTCCCAGCTTCTCTCTTCCCGGGTCCCGAGGGTCTCCCAGCCCCCGCCCTAGTTCTCCTTCTCTGGCCCAGGCACCAGGATGACTTTGCCCACATTCTTCTTCTCCTGCAACTGCCTCATGGCATCCGCCACCTGTAGAGGAAGACAAGACTGCTCCCAGTGCCGTCCAGCCCCTCCAGAGAGCCAGCCTAAAGGAGGAATTCTACCCCTGGGACCCCAGGCTTCACAGGTCCAGGTCCTACCCAGGCCCTCCCTGCAGAGCCATCACACACTCACCTTCTCGAAGGGCCACACGGAGTCAATATGGGGTTTGATGTGGCCCTGGTTGTACAGAGCCAGGAGGCGGGCCACCACACCACTGATCACCTCCCCGCCATCATTCAGGGAGGCCAGGCTCAAGCCACACACAGCCCGGTTGGCTGGTAGCAGCTGCAGAGCTGTCACACTGAACTGATTCCACCATGTGCGTGCCATGGCCATCAGGTTCCGCTTGGGGCCTGTCAGCATGTTGGCTGTTCCTGAGAGACAAGGAAACAGTCTGAATCCAGGTGCCAGGCACATCCCTATGTGTCCGGATCCATGCTCATTTGCCCACTGTGGGCCCCTTATAATTATCCACACCAGTGCCAGGGAGTGACAGGATAATCCCCCACATTCAGGCTACCAGGCCCAAAAGGATTCTAGGTGACTTGAAAATGGTTCTAATCTTTGTTTATTTTTGTGTGATATATATTTTTAAATGGAAATGAAGTTTGCTCAAGAATCTCAGTAGGGTAAAACAGAGGAAGGCAGACTGGTTGATTTTGCATCAGGAATAATTCCCAAACAGGAACACAGAAAGAACACAGAATTTATTGTGACTTGCATTCAAGGCTGTGAAAACAGAGTGACAGTAGCTGTGCCCAGGCAGCAGCAATCTGAATGCAACACCCAGGCCCTGACACTCTAGAGCACTTGAGTCCCTGCCCCTTCTTCACTCAAAAGCCCTGGGCCCCTATATCCCACCCTGCTTCTCCTAAGTCCTCCTCCATTCTGGCCCCCTGACTTACCATAGATGACCACTTTGCCCATTGGTTTGAGGAGGTTGTAGCCCTTGGCAGTATCTGACCCACCTAGAGGGTCCATGACGATATCCACTCCTGTCATAGAGTAAGGGGGCCCAGGAACAACATTAGAAGCCACTAATCTGAAGACCCCCTCCCTACCTCATGCCACCCTACCCCTTCCCATACCCTGACCCCACCTTTGGGGGAGATCTTCTTGATTTCATCTGCATAGTCAGTTGTATGGTAGTCTATGGGGTATGTGACCCCATTCTCCCTCAGCATCTCGTGCTTGCTGGCCGAGGCTGTTCCGAACACCGTCACATTCTCCACTGTACGGCACAGCTGCAAGGCAGCCATACCCACACCCCCTGCAACAAGACACTTTCGTAAGGAGAAGATAGGATATAGAGTCACCCAGCCACCACTCTCCATTCTTGCCTCTCAAGGACCCAGCCCATCACCTTCAGTTTGCCTGGGCTCCTTTGGAGGCTTTCTCCCCTAATTCCATGTCCAATTTCTATGACTGCTGATTGTGGGGAGGGTGGCTGGCAAGAAAGGGATGCTGGGTGAGGGCATGTTGCTATGGATAGCACATCAGGCTGGACCTGGTGCCTGAATGTTGCCACGGCAACAATACTGCAGAGGCCTCTGGGCGCTATAGGCCAAGGCAGCCTGTTGTTGCCATGACAACAGTCGAGACTTGCTGCAGGGAAGGGGCCTAGAAGGAAATCTAGGTGGGGTAAGGAGTGGGAATAAAGGCAAGGGGCCTGTCACCTGCAGCCATGTGTACCAAGACACTGTGGCCAGGCTGTAGGTTGCCGAAGTCAAAGAGGACCAGGTAGGCTGTGATGTAATTGATCAGAAAGGCAGCAGCTTCCTCAAAGGTCATGGCCTCAGGCATCAGGTAGGTGTTGGTTGAGGGCACAGTCACCTCCTCCTGCCATATGCCTGACAGCATAAACACCATCACCCGGTCCCCTACCTTGAAGAATGGAAGAAGAGCATGATTCAGTCACTCATTCACTCACCCATTAGCAATGTGGGACCTTCTGCTATGTACAAGGCCCTCTTTTTGGTAATGCAGTAACAGCAGAAGCAGCAGTAGTAGTCATAGTAATAATAATAATGTCATCAAAAAAACAACTTACCTTTATTGAGTGCTTACCAAGGTACAGGCCCTATTATAAATGATTTATATATGAAGGCGCAACTAATCCTTATGCCTGCTCTTTGAGGTAGATCCTATCCTTATCTCCATTTTACAGATGTTAGACTTTACTATTGTGTAAGGTCCCTGATGCAAGAAGCTTACATTTAAGACAGTATGAAGTATCGTTGAAGAGATCAAACTGCTTCTGTTTTAAAAAAATGGGTTCTACTGTTTACTGACAGTGTGACCTTGGACAAATAAAAAATTACTTAACTTTTTGAGCCCCAGTTTTCCTATCTATAAAATAGGGCAGTTATGAAGATTAAGTGGCAAAAAAATCATTCAGTGATTTTTTTTTAGCCCAATGGCAGCCACATAGTAGGCACTTAGTAAGTTTAGCTAATAGTAATGATAACAAATAATGACAATAACAGTAGCGAGGGGAGGTCACTAATCCAGTAACTGAAGGAAGAGGGAGTATGTGGTACATGCCATATCATAGCACAGGTAAAGGTCTCTGAGCAGTTAGAGCTGGGTGTGGTCACCTCAGGAGAAGTATCTGAGCCAGCACTGGGGACCAAGAAGACACCTTCACTCAGAGATGGGGGAAGGGTGGTAGACAAGGAGAGCCATACAATCCCACCCATCAGGAAAAGATAATTTCCTCACTCTCAGCAACCTGCAGGTGAGCCTCCTTATAGGAAAGAAAGGGAGAAAACTGAACCCTTCCTCGCAGCTTAGCAACTGGAGTCAAGGGGAGGACAGGGGAAAGGGGGCCTTCTCAGGAGAAAGGCAGGCCTGTCCTCCCTCTCTGAAGAGCACAGAGAAGAAGGTATGAGTGCTGTTCTGGGACAATCCAGGTCTGTCTTGGTTCCTGCCAGGAATGATGGGAATTCTGTATACTAACCAGATTTGGGATCCATGAAGAAGGAGGATGGGACTCCCCTACACACCCTTTTTCATGTCCTCAAGGCCCCACACTCCACTGAGAAAGACTTCTGAGGGCAGGCTGGTATCTTTCCCTGTAAGCACTGGTCTGAGATGAGGTCTAGGGAATGGAAGCATTCCACCCCAGGACTCAGGACTAGCAGACTCGGTAATCACCCTGAAAGCCTGGGAAAAATGAAGTGGTCAGTCTGGGTGGTGGCCAGACCCAGATTAATGCCCACCCCTCAGCCCATCACAGAGCAGGGTCGGCCTTGGAATACTGGGAAGCAGAGAGGGCTCTCCCCAGAAAATCCAGCCTCTTACAATCAGATTCTTGCCCTGGACAGGATATCCTGTATTTATTTACCAAGCGGAAAGTGTGGGGAGGAGAGGTTAGGTGGGTGGCCTTCGGCAGTAACTCCTCCCACCAAAAATAAAAAAATAAAAAATTCTTCTTAGCACCTTCTCAAGAGTAGGATTATTTTGAAGTCAGTGGAAAGGGTGGGGCCAGAGCTGAATCCAGAAAAAAAGCCCTTTAAAGAGATGTTTGCATGTACAAAAAAATCCAAGAATTCCAGCTCTGAGATCTGGGACTGGCAGGTCAGGTAAGAGCATCTTAAGAGCCTCTCTTGCAGGGACCTGATTTGAAAGGAAACTCCAAAACAAATGATGTGCAAAGGCTCACCCAAAGTTTCTCAAAAACTTGGTCATTTGGAACTCTCTGGTGTCCAGGTTTGTGGCCAAGATCAATGATAAACGAAAAAGAGAAACAGCCTGGCAGAGCTGGGCCAACCTGCTCCCGGTGCCACACCCCCAACCCCAGACCAAATGGGCACTACCGGGGTTTCTGAGGGTTCTTCACAAGGAAGGCAGAGGCGGGTTCTGACCGCCCTAACGTTCCCAAAGGCAGATCCGGGGTTGTGGCCCTACAGCGGAGTCACGGGAGGAGGAGAAATTGCAGTCACCGGGGACAGAGTCCAAGACAAAGATTCAGATACCCAATCTTTCCCCCTCCTTGTGCCTCCCTCCCGCCACCCCCCAAATCAGATTGGCAGTGTAGGGCCGGTGGAGGGGTGGCGGCAGGCTCCCTTTCCTCCAAGATGGGCGTGTCTCGTCTCTTGGCATTACTCTGGGAGGGGCCGCCTCACACCCCAACAGACCACGGGGCTGCATGTGACTAGGGCTCTGGCACAACCCCGAATACATAGCTTCACAAGCTCCCTCGGGGAAAGAGGCACAACCGTCATTCAGGTTCAGAGACCACAATTACCCGGGGAGTATTTGGTGGGCAGGGGTACAGGTGTGGTTTTCCTGGGGATTGGGGTGGGGTGTAGGCCATTGTACGCATGCGCGTGGGAAGCTTTATTGTTTTCCCCCCACACACCCAGCATCGCAGCTTCTGGGCGGCGGCCACAGTTAAAAATGGTTGGGGAAGGGGCGATAACTCCGTCTCTACCCCCACCCCCAAATATAAATCCAGCTGTCCAGGACCCTCAGAACCAGGCTGCTTTTCTACGCTTTCCATACTCATCAACCTCAGACCGTGTCACATTCCCCAGCCCTGCCACACCCCTGGCACCCTCTCACTCCTGCCCCCACTACCCCTTGGCCTGCATTCTGCCCTGCCCTGGCCCGCTCACCATACGGTCATTGACGCCCTCGCCCACCGCGATCACGACTCCCGCGCCTTCCATGCCCGGAGTGAGGGGCGGCGGCGGCAGCCGGTCAAACAGCCCCTGCCGAACAAGAAGGTCAGCGAAGTTGAGCCCGCAGGCCCGGACGCGCAACGTCAGATGGCCGGGACCAGGGGCCGGGGGCGCGGCCGGCCGGGTCTGCAGCTTCAGCTTGTCGTAACCTCCGAATCCTGTGAGCACCAGGCAACGCAACTGCGGAGGCGACGCGGAGGCGGCCTCCTCAGAGGCTTTGGGTGGCTGGGCATCGCTGGCTGCTTTGGCATCCGGGGGCTGCGAAGAGGAATCTTCTCCGGCCTCAGCCTCGGCCGCCGCCACCATGACGGCTGCCTCTGCTACTTCTCTCTCGGCTGACATGGCTGGGAATCCTGACGTGCGCGCACAGGAGGATCAAGTATGCACAGCTGGGGAGGGCGGGGCGCGCGTCTGGAAGAGGGGCAGCTCTAGTCTTGGAACCGATGGGGCGTGGCGCCGGGCCGGGGGCGGGGCCTAGCGCGCTCACTTAAAGGGCCAGGGCCACAGTGTGGTAGCTGCAGACGCGCGAAAAGCGGTCACAGGGAACGTCTGGGGACAGACACGCACAAGGGCCTTCTTGGAGTCTTGCAGATCGCGATTTAATTAATTAATTTATTTATTCATAATAAACCTTATGCAAGTCAAAAAAATATGTTGAAGGGCAGTCTGAAGGAAGATCCCAAAACTTGAGCTGACATCAGATTTGGGGAGCCAGCCACCTGTGGACCAGACAGAACCCAACCAAGTTGTTCTTCAGGCTCTGGCTCTACTCATATGTGACCCATTCCGTGTAGTCTAGCACTGGCAAACGTGAAGCAGAGAGATCGAGTCTTTAAGTTTTCCATCTGATTTTGTTCGTTAAAGTTCTTTGCCTCAGTTTTCCTTTCTGTAAAATGGAAATGATGATGTCGCTTGGCGACGTGTAAAGAAAATTAAATCACGTATGCTCAATTTAAAGAAGAGCTTTTAAAAGATGCCATGCCAATGCAAATCATTGATTCCGAATCGAGCCTGAAATGACTTCGGAGCTTGTCTCTGGCTCCAGCTGTCACTCCCCATCTCTGTCTCCCCGAAGTATCCACCAGAAGACGCAGCTCCCCAAAAACTTTTCACCCTGCTTTTGGCTGGAGAAACTCATTCCTGCTTCCCTGCTAATCCAAGCCCGGCGTTAAGTCACCAAGCCCCTGACTAGGCCTTCCGTTGCCAAGGGGACAGAAAGCCTTGACGTAACCATTGTCCTGGAGGGTGTGTTGGAGTCCATACTCTTTCCCCAAGACTCCCTGCCGGGACAGGAGAGTGGAGGAGGGAGACCGAACTCAAAAGACTTCCTCCTTCATCTAACATCTTGCAGCCCCTCCTGTTCAAGAAGTGGATGATTGCCACCGCGCATGTCCGCTCTAGCACACTGGCGTGCACGCGCGAGCACGCAGAAGGCCCGAGCCTCGTGCGTGTGCTGATCCTACCCTACCCCTCAAAACTTCGCCCGAGCTCTGCCCGGTCCCCATTCCCAAGGAAGTCAAGTCAGTCAAATAGCCCGGCTCGGCCCGCCCCCAAACTCCGAGGGCCCCTTAGATCACACCAGGCGAGCTAGAGCCCTGATCCCGAGACTAGGTTTCTTCGAGCCCCGCCCAGCTCCTCTGGGCCCCGCCCTCCGAGTAAGCGGGCGGGAGGCAGGAGGCGGGGCCGGGGGCGCGGCCGCCGGGTTGGGGGCGGGGCGAATGGGGGGGCCGCGGCCCCCGGCGGGGGCTCGGCGCGGGCCCGCGAGATGCCGGTGTCGGCGGCCCGAGCGGCTGCAGCTGCAGCGGCTGGGGAGGCTGCAGCGGGGCCCGGGAGGGGGACTTCGCGGGGGGCCGGCGCATACCCGGGACCATGGAGGGGCAGAGCGGCCGCTGCAAGATCGTAGTGGTGGGGGACGCGGAGTGCGGCAAGACGGCGCTGCTGCAGGTGTTCGCCAAGGACGCCTATCCCGGGGTGAGGAACCGGCGTCTTGGGAGGGGGTAACTGAGGCCGCGGGGGCGGGTGACTGGGGCCCCAGAAACGGATGGAAATGGGTGCTGGGGTAAGCAGGAGAAAGAGGGGCTCAGAGGAGCGGGGGTGGTGTTAGGGGCTCTGGAAAGACTGCAGAGGATTGTGGTGGGAGGAATTGGGGATCAGGGTGAGATGAATGGGGTTTGAGAGCAGAGGATCCCGAGGGGGGCGCTTAGGGAATGTCGGGGATCCTGGGCATCGTAGAGGAGAAGGACTAGAGGCTGAAAAAACTGGGAGGGGGTCTGAGAACCTAGCAGAGAGGTTCCCTGAGGCAGCCACTCCTGGGATCTCCCCTTTGCTCAACACTAAACCAACTTGTGTACAGGGGCTGGGCTGGGCTGGACAGGGTGTGGGAGTGAGGAGAGCATTTGGGGTGAGGACTGGAGGATCTCATCTTGACCCATCCCTCTTTGCAGAGTTATGTCCCCACCGTATTTGAGAACTACACCGCGAGCTTTGAGATCGACAAGCGCCGCATTGAGCTCAACATGTGGGACACTTCAGGTAGCCAAGTCCCTGGGGTCACCCTGACTATCAAGACCCCTACCTTGGTATTGCTCTTGGATAGACCCTTAGGCTCCAGGTCAGCTCAGCCCACCCATTCAATTCTAGGAGGGAGGGAAATCAATTTTCTGCCTAGAGCGAGGGAAACTGAGGCAGAGCTTGCTGACAAACATCGAAACCATGTCCAGTATCCAATCCCCTCTGGACTCTGCCTACCTGGGAAAGTTGAGAAGGAATGTTTTTTCCATTTGGGAACATGTTTTTTAGGAGATAGGACTGGGTTTAGGAAAGCCATTTAGAATCTCTTTGGGAACTGCTTTGGGTTTGGGAACTGCTTTTCTAGACTGAACCGTAGAAATCTGAGATCAAGTCCCAAGAGGATGGGAGAACTCTCCCTTCTCCAAAAAGGAGAAGAGTTTTTATTTTTATCCTGGTCCTCTGGAGGGCTTTAGAAGATGTCTGTCAAAACCCAAAAAGCATATGCAAAATTTTGTGAGAATGTCGACAAATTTCATGAGCTTCTCAGACTCAGAACAGATTAAGAATGATTACTTTTAGAGAAACCCCTAGGGAAGTAGAGAGCTGTTTTCTCACATCTAACTTACCCTCTGCCTCGCCCCACCTTAGAGAAACACAGACTCCTTAATGAGTATTAATAATTGTTCTTTTCCATTCTCTGCTCCTAACATTTCTTGACCAGTATTGCTAAGGTCTCCCATTCCGTTCCAGGCGTTGCATCCACTCAGGACCATCATCTGTCTTCTCTCCCTGTCTTTCCTCAGGTTCCTCTTACTATGATAACGTGCGGCCCCTGGCCTATCCTGATTCAGATGCTGTACTCATCTGCTTTGACATTAGCCGACCAGAAACACTGGACAGTGTCCTCAAGAAGGTGGGAGCCTGAGGAAATAGTAAGCTAGACTCAGAAGGACCAGAAACTGTGGTCCTGACACAATATAAGCCATCAGCTGGGAGTGTATGAAGTTCTCATCCTTCTCCACCCCCCCTTCCTGGAAATCAGTCGTCAGAGGTGGAAAGGGCATCTGGAGGTGATGAGGCAGAGCAGGGAGAGGTACTCAAAGGATTCCTTAGCCACTCTCCCATCTCCTTGGACATGGGAGCCCCATATGGACAGGATGGGAATGCTGCTCTTGGAATTCAGGAAAGCCCTGTGGTATCCTCTCCAGGCTCCTATTTCCATGAGAAAAGCCCATGGCGAAAGGGTAGAAGTCAGCTAAGGCAGCCCCAGTTCCCAGATGGGGGAGGGTAGGGCAGGATTGGTCTGTTTCCAGGAACAAATTTGGGACAGGGAAGGTTCTAGGCTGGCACATGCTTCATGGCCCCTGAGGTAGAAGAAGGGTCCCCAACCCTACAGCCCCACTCCAGCCCTCAGCTCCCTCCCATTCCATACCCCATCCAGCTTTCAGCCCAAGCCCACCAGTCCCACCTCCTTGCTTACATGGGAGAGTCCAGAAGGGCGCATGGTTTTCACATACCATGAGGAAGGATGTCCTTCTGGCATGGAGCACGATTCACCCTGTGCCTTCTTCGTTCCCTGTATAACTCTATTTTCTTCTCTATTTTCTTCCCTCAAATAGTGGCAAGGGGAGACTCAGGAGTTTTGCCCCAATGCCAAAGTTGTGCTGGTTGGCTGTAAATTGGACATGCGGACTGACCTGGCCACACTGAGGGAGCTGTCCAAGCAGAGACTTATCCCTGTTACACATGAGCAGGTAGGACCCTTGACCTCTGACCTAGTCCTGGCCTGGACCTCCCACCTCTGACCTTCTAAAACTCTTATTTTAAAACACCCTACTTTGCTCATCCCTTGCCCTGGCTTCTGACCTCTGACCTGATCCCTTGACCCTCTCCTCCAGCCTCCATGCTCCTTGCCAGTGCTGTAGGCCAGGCCTCATAACTTCCTCCATGCACTCCATCCTTCCAGGGTACTGTGCTGGCCAAGCAGGTGGGGGCCGTGTCCTACGTGGAGTGCTCCTCCAGGTCCTCTGAGCGCAGCGTCAGGGATGTTTTCCACGTGGCCACAGTGGCCTCCCTTGGCCGTGGCACTAGGCAGCTTCGCCGTACTGATTCACGCCGGGGACTGCAGAGATCTTCTCAACTGGCAGGACGGCCAGACCGGGGCAACGGGAATGAAGGCGAGATACACAAGGATCGAGCCAAGAGCTGCAATCTCATGTGAGGGGCTAGGGTGAGGCAGTGTCAAGAGAGGTGGCAAAGGGTACAGTTGTTCCCCAGCCTGCACCCAGGCTTCCTAACTTTGGCTAGGACTTTCAGGGCAGGCTAAGTGAGCAATTCTCCTGAGCAAGGGAGCCAGAGGCAGAAGGTGCCACCATTCCCTACATTCTCATCCCCCTCTTCTCGACAGGAAGTTGAGGGAGCTAGCAGGACAGACAGGCATCTAGGCCTGGAGCTTGGATGGGGCATGGGGGTTGGGGAAGCTGGCATCAAGCAGTGACCTTGGTTGAGTCTCAGTATATGAATGATGCCTTCTTTCCCCACCTCCAGTCCCATATCCTCGCCCTGGCTTCTTTCCCTAAGGAAAGTATCCATTTCATGACCTTCCCTCTACTCTCACTTCTACAGCTGTTCTCACTCCTTCTAACCTCCAGGCAACATGCACTAAATTAAAAAGCAAGTTGATAAGCCCCTCCCCCCACTTGCCCACTGGTCCTAGCTCCCCTGCTCCATTCCTCCAACAGTCCCCAAATAAAGCCCATGTCCATGGAAAACGGCTGTGGCTTTAGTTTTGTTGCTTTCTAAAAAAAAAAAAAAAAAAAAAAAGTCTACCAATTTCTAGCAGCAGGAGGGAAAGTTAGACTTCTGAAAGAACTTTCCTGTGTATGCTCATAGAAGTAGCAGAGGGGAAAGTCGCAGGTTGGGTCAGCAGTGTCCTTTTAAGAGCTAAAGGAGGGGGAGTGGGTATCTTGGAAATTTTCATCTCAGTTAATGAGCCAGACAATCCTAAGGCCATTAGGGGGGTTTTATGTGGACTGATGTGCTAGTCATTACTCAGTCCAGTTGGGGTCCCCTGCTAGTGTGGAAGGGGTCTGCTGAAGGGGTCTGTGGAAGGGTTCACTGTCCTGGCAGTTGTAGGGGTAGGGAGGGTATCAAAAGCTTCCACGTTGAGAAGCTGACCCTGGGCAGAGTAAAATTTCCCAGGGGGACAGAGGTTTGATTTTGGGGCCCTACCCAAGGGTGGGCAAGGGTTCTCACCCTCTTTCCATCCTGAGCTTCTTGATAATTTGAGGGGAGCATCAGCTGAGTTTAGGGTCACACACCACCACCCCCACCTCTTAAAGAAGGAAAGCTGGCGGAGGGGCTGGCTGGAGCACTTGTTGTCAGGAAAGACAGTGCTGGTCTGTTTTCTCTGGAGTCTGGTTTCACATTGTCCTGTATTCCCTCCCTGGCTCTGGTCCCACTGGCCTCTTTTCGGTGACATTCTCCCCCAGGAACCATCCGTGGCTCTCCCCTCCCCCAGCCCCAGCCAGTTCTTCCAGAAACACTCTGGGAGAGAACACAGACCTTACCCTCCTATCTGCTGGGATCCCCACTAATTCACAGCCCATCCCTCCCCCCTTCATTCAGTAAATATGTACTGAGCACCAACTGTGTGCCAGACACTGGCTTAGGAGACTGAAAGAACCAGTATCTCTGCTCTGGAGGCCACCCCAGCAGGGAACAGAAGTATTGCAGGTGTGACAGTGTTTTGGCTGTGGGGAGCTCCTTACAGCCTCCGGAGCCAGTCCTCTGAGCTAGGTCTCAAGGGCTGAGGGTTGAAGAGGAGTTTGCTAGGCAGGGGAAAGGGTAAGAAAGGCACTCTGAACAAGAGGGTATGGCATGTGCAGATACATGGAGATGGGAAAGAACATGGCACAGTTGGGGCTGCCATGGCTAGAAGGGCAGAAGACAAAGCTGGGAAGGTATATCGGGGCCACTGGAGGGTCCACAAAGGATCCAGGACCTCATTCTGAGGATGTAAGGAGGCATTAGGGATTTCAAGTGGAAAACGAAGTGACCAGATTTGGTTTTTGGATAGAAGGTTATCCGGATGAGGTGATGGGGGCCTGGGGATTTGGCTCTGAGATGTGTAATTTAAAATAGCTTCTCCTTTCCCTATGCCAGGGCCCAGCCTTGAAATGAAAGGAAACCCCCACCCTCTCCTAGCTCGTCAGACACCCTTTCCCTCCCCACCTCTCCTACAGGACCCTGTCCTGGTCCATCTCAGCCAATCTTCTCAAGAATTCTGGGACAGCTTCATGGGCACAGGGTACCCCACGCTCTCACACTAAGACCTGTTTAGAGGCTGACTTTGAGATCCTCCTCAAGGACCCTAAGTCCTGGATTGGGGGTGCTGGAAAAGCCTGGGGCTTCTAGGCCCATCTCTCAGTCTGGTCCCAAAGGACTGACTCTCCCCACACAGGGACCTGCTGTACCATCGACTTGGGATATGGGCCTTGTGGCTTCTCTCTTCCACTTCAGACTTTAGTACAAAGCAGGCTCAAGCCAGTGGCCACCAAAGTGCAGTCTGTGCCCCTCTCTTCTCCCAACCTCCCTCCCTCCTGCTGCGCTCAGGGAATGCAAACACATTTCAATATCTGCCTAAAGCAAATATAATTAGGAAGATAAATCAGCTGGAGGAGCCCCCAAAGTTTAATACATTTCCAATACCACTGGCAACAGATTTGGGTCCCTTCTGCAGGTCTGGGTTGCCAGACGTTTTATTTCTGGGTAGGGGGCCATGCCTCTGGGCTCAGGAGCCCAATAGGTGGGAGGAGGGAATGGAGCTGTTGTTCCTTGATCTTCAAAGGCCTCTGCAGGCTGGGGAGAGGGGACCTAACCCCCACTCCCACCCCCAGATGCGGAGTCACACTGGGCTTCCTCCCCTGCAGCTGTTTTCCCCACAAATTAGACTCTGGTTTGGGGAAACAATGTAGCCTCGTTAATCATTTAATGAAATAAACAACTAATCACTCTGTGATGTTTACAGTGTTTCTTAACCTCAGCAATCAGCCTGCCCAGGAGGAGGAGGGGAAAGGTTGGGATGGGGCCAGGGCAGGGACAGGGATTTGGTCTAACCTCCAAAATGCTTCAGCTGACAGGGGGTCACATCTTCTTTGTGACTCGGGCCTTCCCAGGAGGGAGAGTCATGAAAAGAGCTTGAGATTTGGAGGCAGAAGTTTGAGTGCCTGGGTTCCAGCTCTGCCCATTCCTCTCTGGGGAGCCTTTGGTGAGATCCTGCACCTGTATGAACCTCAGTTTTCACACCTGGAAAAGGGAGCTGATCACCACATCTACTTCATTGTGTTGTTGAGGAAGTTTCAGAGAGGAGAAAGGGTGTAGAAGAGCTGTTTGACCCCTTAAAGGGGGCTGAGTGGATGTCAACCTTTGTTCTTTACAACTTAGACATCCAGTTCTTCTGAGCTGGGTCTGAGGGAATCAGGATCCTGAAGGGGGCTTCTTGTGCTGGGGATATAAAGGCTGGAAGAAGGCCAGAACACAGAAAGGGGAGGTTTCTATGTCCTGTTCCCACACCTATCCCCAGGGCTAGAGAGCTTTAGTGACTCCTCTTAAGTCTCAGTGCCTTTGGTCCCCATTCTTCTGAACTCCTGTTACCTTTTCTGAAGTCTCTGGGTGAAGACCCCCATGTTGCCAATAGTGACCCCACCCTAGATACACTCAGACTGGTCCTGAAGGCTGAAGGAGGTGGGTCATGTCCCTGAGATTGCCAGTGGACACCAGCAAAGCAATCCTGGCATAGCTCCCTCCACCAACTCCATACTCTCTTCCCCAGGAAAGGGGTTCAGCTCTTATGCAGTATCCCCACTTCCCTCTCTAAACAAAGGAGTTTTTCCTTCATACTGCAGCCGCTCTCCTGCCTTCCCCCTACCACCTGGATTCCCAGCTCTCTCTCCATCTCTAGTTAATCTACTCTCTCTTGTCAAGGTTGGGGGTGAGAGAGAGAGGGAGGCTCCAGGTCCAGGCGGGTGGGGCGAGTCCCAAGCAGCTACCTCCCAGCAGCCAGAGAGACAAGAGAGACACATACATAAGTGCTCCTCCCTCCCAGGAAAATGCCTCCTCTGCTGTTGACTCCTAAATAACAGATGTCTGTCTGCATATTAATGAGATTGGACGAATAATTGGTGAGTTTTTCATTCAGTGTCAGAATGAACCCGGAGGCCTTATGTTCATGAACACAGACACCCACTCACACACACACCCCCACTCCACTCTCCTCTTTCCCCAGAGCACAATAAGACAGACGCAGATGCTGGCAAGCTTGACCCACAGAGTGGAGGGGCAGACGGAGCTGGGAGGGGGTGTCAGCAGGAGGGACAACTCCAAGGCCTGGGGCTGGATTTGTTAGGTTTTCTCCCTCTTGATTGCCATCTCCTCAGCCCCCCACGGACAAAGCTTGCATTTGTGAGATTTTACCACATGCAGAAGGGGCCGGAGGAAGGTGGGAACCAAAGGGTAGAGAGTATTGTGGGGAGAGCCAGGCGCTGCCTGGAGGGTTAGGGAGCAGGCAACAAAGCCAGTCTTTCAGAGAGGTTATGCCTCGTGGGCTTCTTACCTTGCTTTAGGCCCTTCTCCAGGCTGTGAGATGGAAGAACAGGTTTTATGGTCAGCTGGGTACTCTTGTGCAAGTTACCCAACCTCTCTGAGCCTCTCACTCTTCTTGTCTCTAAGAACATCTACTTTGCAAGATTGAAAAGATGAAATGAGATAGTGTCATGTGTCTGTTAGTGCTTGGTTTATAATAGGCCCCAACACATATTTGTTCTGTCCCCACTTACCCCAAAACATAACAAGACAGTTTCAAAATTGCTGCCTTTCCTGCCAGACCCACCTTTGTTAGGGCAGGGATTAATTAGAAGTTTAGTAATTATCCTAGCTCCCTGGAAACTGAGAAGAAAAGATAGAGGGGCAGGAACAGAGAAAGAGGAGATTAGATAGACACACAGAGAGAAAACAGGGAAACAAAAGCCTGGAATAGCAGGAAAAGAGACCACAGAGATAAAGAAACCTGAGCCAGCAGGGAATGGAGAAGAAATTGCAGGCAAGTAGATCAAGCCCTGGAATGAGTGTAGAATCTAGACTGTAGATCCTAGAAGCCCCAGTTCTGCCATGAATTCGCTGTTGGACCTTAGCAAGTCTCATCTCCCCCTTAAGCATCTCAGTCTCCTCATCTGTAAATGTGGTTGGTTTGTTCTCTAAGGTCCCTTGTCATTGTGTGAGAACAAGAGTTCTAGTGGCCTGGGGGAGGGCAGGGGAAGGGAGGTGGGCTGGTGGCCCCCACCAACACACACACCCTATGGCCCATCGGTCACTCTTGCTCTGTCTCCTCTTCCCCTTGGTAAATGGATCTGTTGCACCAGCAAACAACTGTCCATTGTGTCCTAATAAGGGACGAGCAGGGAAAACCAATCACTTATAATGCAAATGAGCAGCGGCTGCAGCCTCCTCCTTTCACTGAGTGCCTCTCTTCTGCCCAGACCCCAGCGCTGCCCCAGTTGGGCCTTTCTCCCTAGCTCCAGTTCCCATCTGGTCCTGGAGGTGGGGAGAGGGGGGAGGGGGGCCCAGATTGGCCTTCCCATTGTCACTCATGGCCACTCCCTGCAAGGAGCCTCAACTCTCACAGCCTTGAGAGACCCAGCTTTTCTCCTCACTCCCAGGGCAGCTCAGGTTTTGTTTTAAATAAAGGTGAAATTCACATAATGGAAAATGAGCCATTTTAAGGACAATTCTGTGATATTTCATGCATTCACAATGTGGTGCAACCTCTCTCACCCATACCCGTCTCCCACAGCCTCCAGGGAAGCCAATGGTTCAACACATAAGGGAGGCTGGTGTTGAGCTAATGGCTAAGAAAAGTCCAGAGCTGGGGTGAAGGGGACAAGCTCTGCAATTCAGAATGGAGACAGAAGAGAGAGATCATCACTGCCTCCCCCAGCACAGCCCTGGGCCATATTTTTAGGGAATGGACTCTCAAATTCCTATGGAGGTCTTTTTTTTTTTTTTCCTTTTTTTTTCTTAATTTCTCTGGTTAAAAAGTGGATCGTAGATCTTAGTTTCTATGGCTTTCAGAGCCTTGTGGGTTTGGGACTGATCCCACCAGCAGGCTTTCCTTGGCAGCTGCAAAGGGCCCTGAGACAGCCCTCCCAAGCCCTGTGCCGACGGGAGAGACCTCCCCTCACCAGGCCCCAGGGGCAGGCTTCACCAAGGGAACATTTTCTACCCACTTGGCACTAGTTTATTCCAGAGTCCTTCAGTTTAACAGCTGGAAAGACCCACATAAATTGTAATCTCAGCTTCTTTTGCTATTATACACTACCATTTGGTTTTATGTCATTTTCAAGAGAAGATGGCAAACATCTGCTTACCTGTGTGTCTGTGTTACCTTTGGATTCACCTTTTTTTCCTTTCCCTAATCTAGGACATGTGGTAATGCTTTAAAAAAAAAAACCTCTTCTAGAGCTAACCAGTGCAAACTGCATCAGTATTACAGAAAAAAAATCTTTTACAGGACACAAACTTCCTTTTTTATTTTTATTTTTTATTAAGCAAGCAAGGTACACTTGGAATTAAGTCTAAATGTTATGTATGGTTAGAACGATCCATCCTTGGGCCATGATTGGTGGTTCCAAAGGCATTCCTAGGGGATTAGCAAGTGAGGTCATTTTGACTGACACCTGGTTTCTATATAATTTTGCCTAGTGTGCATGTGCTTACCCAGAATTCAGTCTGTTATAATTCGGATCATGAACTTCAGGCATAAACATAGTATTATAATGACATTCTGTACAGGCATCTTGTGGCCAGATCAGGCCAGCTAAGACTATGACCCTCCTGTCCTTTGTCTTTGGGGATACAAAAGGGATTCTCTAACTACCAATAGGGTGTTTTTTGGGCGGTTTCTGGGCTGGGCCCCTATTCCTTTGTTCCCCTGTCCCTCACATCTGACTAGCTAGCTAACGTAAGTGGGCAGCTCGGTAGAGAATCAAGTGCCACAAACTTTATCTTTCCCAGTCCCTACCCTGCTCAACTGGAGTCCATACTCCTCTCCCTCAGACAAAACACAGACTAGACAATATAATGAGGGTATTTCCATCTGTGGCCTAATGAATAGGGACTCCTGGGCTAATTAGCTCCAGGTCTGCCACCAGTTCATTGGATGACCTTTGACAAGGCCCTGGCCCTTAGTTTTATCACCTAGGAAGTAGAGATAACAATCTTTACCCTAGTCATCTCCCAGGGAACAAGTGAAGAGAAAGAAATAATGGTTGTGTCAGTGCTTTGAACTTGCAGAGATTATCTTGAACATCATAATTATTTCTCCAGTGGTGTCAGCAGCAGTTTATCTGTCTTGAGTAAGCAGCCTGGAGGCCTTGCTGGAGCGGCGCATTGATAGGAGAAACTGGCATTCTGGCTTGGGTTGGTATTGTTCTGATTAGTCACAAAGACATAGGCTTCATGAAAGGCAAAAGAGAATCAAGGAGGAAATCTGTAGGTGTGGGCTTGGAAGAGGACGAGTGGTTCTTAGACATTTAGATTTCATATTGTTTGTGGAGTAAATTGAGGTCCTAGAAAAATGAGTGGGAGGAACTGCAGGGAATTAGTACTCCCAGTGACAGAATGTGGGTAGTTTTCCAGGGACCAAAATTTTTGAGGGTAGGGCCAGCCCTTGGACAAACACTTCACTCAGTGAGATCATTCATCCTTTAACTTATTAATTCAGCAAATACTCATTGGGTATATGCCAGGCACACAGCTAGGTTACAACAAAGATAAAATGATACTAATCCTGCCCATAAGGACCTTCTAGTCAAACAGAGAAATAACTTATTGAAGGAAAAGGTGTCATAAATAAAGCAAAAATTCTGAGGTGTTCTGAGTGGGGAGAGAATCTGGCCTGAAGACCTGAGGTAGGCTCGGTGGAGGAGGTGGGGTGGACAGGATTCAGGACTGAGATGGTGTTGCAGGATACTCGGCAGAGAGACAGGACACCGAGGCAATAAGCCGGAAGTAGCATTTATTGGTGCCGGCACCGGGCTCAGCGGATTCACATTCAAAGGCTGAGTCCAGATCATAGCAGGGCTTTTCCTTTTATACACATCTTATATTTTCTCATATTTACAGACTTGCATGTTCTTCCTATATAAGGAAAGTGTATTTTGATTGGTTGGGGAAGTAAATAACTTTTAACTGTCTTAGGAAGCAGTTAGCTCAGCCTCCGCTACCACAATCCCAGAGCAGAACTGGCTCAATATAAGATACAGTTTGAGCAAAACCTGTGGGTCCTCGTATTTGTTGGTCAGGATGCCTGAAAGGGAGCAGCAGGCAAAGCATGGAGAGATTAAGTTTGGGCTTGGGATGGAAGATCTGGAGAGACTGGGTGGGTGGGTTAGAGAAATGTATCCTTAGAAGACTGTCCCATCTCTTCTCTTTCTGGATCAGGTGCTCTTTCCCCCAATTCTGGCTGGCAGCTGGGACTCTAAAATCTCCTGGCTTCTTTTTTTACCTGGCCAAATCCTACCCAAGCTCCAAGGGCCAGCTTTCCAAGAGGCTTCCCCATAACAGACAGAACATTACGTAAACCAGTACTTAGATTTTCCTCATCATTCAGACTCATTTCAGGATCAGCTCCCTCTGCATCTCCCATAGCAAGCAGAACCTAACCCCACCACACAGCCTCCCAGAGGGCTTCTGAACCAAAGGCACAATGCTGCAAGTTTTCTGTTGCTTTCTTGCTTCATCCATTGAATAGTAAGCAATTCGAAGGCTAGAAATGAATCTTTTCTTCCTCCCTTTCACAACCCTAGTGTGTGCACACACACACACACAAGCACACACACACTGAGGCTACCACAGAAGTGGGCATATAGTCTTTCCTCAATCCTTACTTACATCCTAGGACACAACTTAGCTTCACACAAATCTTTGTTTGAATCAAGGCTTTGCCACCTTTTATTGTGTGACCTTGGGCAAGTTGCTTGACCTCTCAAGGCATCATTTTCCTCTTTTGTATGTTAGGAATAGTACATGGGACTTGAGTGTGGCAAATGACAGTCTTTAATGATTATTACTGTTGTTGCTCCTGAGAGCCAGCAAGATTAGATGGTCCTCAGAACCCAGGCCTGGGTTTCCATTTTCCTTCCTTTCTAATTTAGCGGGCTTCTCCCACCCGCCTCCTGTTTTGCTCTTTGGGTATTTCCTGTCACCGGTCTGTGGGTCTGCCTGCCTTTCTCCCTCTACGCCACCTTTCTCTTCTCCCCTCATAGAGCTCGTTGGTAGCTATTGCTGGGCAGGTTGTCTGTGCCTTGCTTTCCATCAGTCAATAAAAATAAATTACAAAATAATTTGTTTTATTTGTTCTTGTTACCTTGAGGGCTGTCTGAAATTGCCTTTCTTTAGAAAGCTGAATTTGCATATCTCTGTGCTGGAGTCAAAGGCTGCAGCTGTGGTTTCACTGCAATTTAAATATTAATAAAACCTCCTAAACCTCTAGCTGTTTTTTAAAGCAGTCTGGCCCTTCCTCTCCTAGGTTGCTAGTAGTCTTTGTCCTTTGTTTCATATTTGTTTAAAGGACCATTTTGCAATCAACTGAAGCCAGCTGCTGCAACTTTGTAGATAAAGAACACTAACTAACCAGCCCGTAAACCTGTTTTTCTTAACAGCCCCAAGATTGACCTCTCCTGGAGACAAATAGACCACAAGTAACACTTTATACTCCTCTCACTGAGCCAGTGGTTCTCAAACTTGAGCCTGCTTCAGAATCAGACTGCTGGGACCTACTGTTTCTGATTCTGTAAATTGAGGCCCCAGGATATACATATCTAACTAATTCCTAGATGTTACTGCTCCCCTTCCCCATTAGGAGACCATGGTTTGAGAATCACTGCAATATGTTGCATACTAAGCTGCTTTGTTATTCCAGGTCCCTGAAACTAGGACCCCAAAGTTCTTGTTCTCTGGCCCCCATAATATAAGGGGAGTCTGTCCAGTTCTCTAGTCCCTCAAACCATTACTTAGATTTTCTTGATCATTCAGACTCATTTCAGGATCAGCTATCTCTGCACCTCCCCCATCCCCCCCTCCACAGGACCTGGCTGTCTCTAGTTCTCCTTAATTTTCTATTTGCCCAGATTCATTTCTTTAATTTCCTCCTTGTTATGGGCAGATTTACAGGCTGCTTGGGGGAGCTAAACATCAGGTAACGGGGCCTCTGGCTCAGCCGTTTTACAGTCTTTGATAAGCAAGCTCCCATGGTGTCTGGCTAGCAAGCCCCATTCTCTCTGGAGTCTCTGTGGGGAGATCTGCAGCTCCCCCTTACCCTGCCTTATCTGCTCCTCACAGGATACACTCTGGGCAGCTTGGCTTCTTCCGCTCTAACCACCCCAACATTCTTTTCTTTTTCTCCCACATGTATTTGAGCTGATACTTTGTTGGTGATTCTGGTTGCATTTTTCAGGAGGCAGGTAATCTACCAAGCTCTTCTCTAGGCCCCTCCCTGCCCCTGCAGGATAATCCCTTCTCTTCCTTTCCAGCTCTTTTGCAGAAGTTCATTTCCTGAAATGAGATAAAGGCAGTACAGAAACTAGTTCCCTAAATGCTGCTGTGCCCAGAGAGGACTAAAGACTGTGAGATGGAAAATGTGAGAGGACATCTTAAAGCCAGAGGTGAAAGGAACAAGTAGATCTACTCCATCATCAGTTAACTCTTAAACCCAGCCAAGCATCATGAGGCCAGGGCTAGATGACTTTCAGGAAAGGTTACAAAGAGCTCAAAAAACAGATGGGGTGAACTACTGTTGGGGGACTTTGAGTGACAATCATAGAAAATGTTTTAATGTGTCTTAGTCATCTTTACTTTCACCCAGGATTCCTAAGAAGGCAGGCTGTGATAGATAGATGTTGTTTTTTCTATTAACTCATCAGTGATGAGTGCAGCAGGCTGAGGCCTGGCTCACCCCCAGGGTCCAGAAAGCCATGGCTTATAACTGGAAATGAAACACTTTTGACTAAGGACTGGGCATGTAGCACTTGTTTCTGGCCTGCCTTTGCTGCTAACACTGACTCATTGACTCCCTGGCAGGTAGGCAGGGAGTTGGCAAGGGCTCTGTAGAGGTCATAGGACAGGCTGAACTGGAAAGCCTTGACAACTGAAAGATAAGCAATCATAAGCTGGGAGGCTGGATGGAAGCGGAAATAGGAGTAGCCATGATCCTTTGTCTAGGGCTGCTTCCCAGGCAGAGCTGCCACTTGGAGGCAGGCAGCTTCTATTGCCTCCCTCCATGGCCCATGAAAGCAGCTAGAGTGCTAGTTCCCTTTACAACCCACTCCTCTCTCCAAATTCCCTTGAGGCTTGAAGCAGTGTGTCTTCTGACCTGGGGTCAGTGACTGATGCAGGTGGAAAGCTGAATGATGGGATGGAAAGGGCACAGGTTCAGATCTCTGTGTCATCATTTACTAGCTGTGCAAACTGAACAAAAACATTCTCTTCAGTTCTCATTCTTCAAATAAGTTGACAAATACCCACTTTATAGAGCTGTAATGAAGACTAAATGAGATAGAAATGTAATGGCAGTTAGTTCCATTTTCTCTACTCTTCCCTCACCCACCCACCCTTCTTGCAAGTGTGGTAGCACCGAATCATGAGGATTTCATTCTCTCTGCCTCAAAGAGAATTCCAATCTCTGAACAATGTAAAGACCAAAAAGTGATGACACAAACTTTTATCTGTGGATGAAGCATATTAAATAGGAGTAGTTGTCAGAATTCTAAAGCTGTCTTCCCTGGACTTGTTCTCTGGTTATTAAATCAAACAGGAATATAGGTACTGCTGTGAAGGGGCTTTGCAGCTTCAATTAAGGTTAAGGACGGTAAGATAGGGAGATCACCCTGGATTACCTGGCACAATCTAATTACTTGAGCCCTTAAAAACAGAAATTTCTCTTGCAGGAGTTAAGAGAGATGAGGCAGAGGGGGAAGTGAGAGTCCAAATGTGAGAAAGATTCGAACAACCATTGCCAGCTTTGAAGATGGAGGCAAAGAATCATGAGCCTAGGAATGTGGGTGGCCTCTAGAAGCTATGGATGACCTCTGGCCAAGAGAGGTCACAGAGATCTTAGTCCTACAACTTTGAGGAACAATTTGGCCAGCAATAGGAAATGAGCTTGGAAGTGGTTTCATTCCTCCAAAAAGGAACACAGCTTTGCGGACACCTTAGTTTTGGCCTTGTGAAACCCTAAACAAGGAAACCAGTTGAGCCAACTTGGACTTCTGACCTACAGAACTATGACATAATAAATGGGCATTGTTTTAAACCCTGAGATTTGTGACAATTTGTTTGGCAGCCATAGAGATTAATACAGTAGTTTGTGAAGTCCCCTTAATACCCTAGGAGGTAGATACTGTTACTACCCCATTTTATAGACAAGGAGACTAAAGCAGAGTGAAAAGGCTCTGAGAGCTCTGCAGGTTGTGAGACTCAAGAACAGCCATGTGCACGAGGACGTGAAGTACCGCAGAGGGGATACAGGCAATAATACTGTAATAACTATGCACAGTGAGTACTAATCGGGGGGACCACTTCATAAATTACATAAATGTCTAACCACTACGTTGTACACCTGGAACTCATATAAAATAATACTAAATGTCAACTCTAATTGAACATTTTTTTTAAAAAAAGGAAAAACAGTCACGTGGTAGAAGTGTTTGCTATCAAGTTTATTTGCAGGTGAATAGCCAACATTTACAAAACATATTTTGTACAATCCAGTGTGCACTGCCCTCACACACTGGGGGGCTAAGGAAGACCTAGTCCTTCCAACAGCTATAAACAGTCCTGGATAATGAGTTTAAGGAAAACATTTTCTCTTCCTTCAGCAAACAAAATTATTTATGAAGCTGTACAGTTCAGCAACAGGGAGCAAAGAAAAATTACCTCAAGGAAAAGAACAGCTCCTTTCCTGGTGGGATCCGTCATTTTACAGACAGGAAATATTCATATCAGAGATCTTATATTTCAAGAGGAATGGGTTATATAACAGAGCTATGACAGTAAACATCTTACTTATTACTAATAAGGAATTAGAAGACTCTCTTTGAACCCCAGTTCTTGACCAGACTTTTAGAGATCGGGCCAGTATGGCTCCCCTCTCCTTTAATTACCCTCAAGTTTCATATTTATATCCACTGCCTGCTTCTAAATTCCTTTCCCAGTGCTCCATTCCAACATTTGAGAGCTGCCCAAGGACTGTTCTGCTTTTAAGTCACATCACATACCCCTAAGCACTCACCTTCTGCTGAAGGGTCTGACTCTTGGCCTTTATGAATGCGAGGCTTTAAGAGAAACAAACTCAGGGAAACCATCTATTCTCCTGAGGCCAGCCACTCTGTGCCTCCAGCTTTAAGCCGACAGCCCCAGTACAAGGGGTAGGACTGATAAATAATGAATCAGCATCTTGCACAATTGGTGGTGTTTAAAATGGTTTTAAATTCTTTTCAGGTGAAAAATTACCACAATTTTGTGCTCATGGCAGATTTCAAAGGGAGACTTGAAACAGAAAATCTTTAAGGGATCCTTGCATAGCCTGAAGTTCTTTCTAGGCTGACATACATAAAATATTTAGTAACCAGAACTATGGAAGGACTGAAGAGGAGCTCCCAGGGCCTGGCAAAAAGCCATTCCTGAAGCTCGTTCTTGGGGTTCTGTAGAGACAGGCCCTGTACACTAGATATGTGGCCGGCTGGACTGAGCAGCAGCTCTAGGGGATCTGGGGTATCAGGTAGGTGTTCAGCTCCTGGCACTGGTAGAGGGCTACGCTGTCCAACACCCATTCTCGGGTCACCACAGGTGCCTCACACATCTGCCCAATCACTGAGGACAGAGAACACAAGCAGAGATTAGTGTCAAATCACATTTTCCCTGACCAGACTCTAGTCACTGTACTCTGGGGACTTGGCTGTATGAGTTCTTAGGGTTACTCAGGTGGGAGCAAAATTGTTGCTCTTAAGTGATACTTTAAGACATAAGACTTCATTCAGAAGCCTGAGAAGTAACTACTGGTAAAATCCTATAGCTTCCGATAACTGTTAAAGGAAAAGTCACCAGAGACAGCAAAACAGCACTGCAATTTAACGATGTGAAAATAGATTTGTAATATTGTGAAAGGCAAAACAGTATGATGAGCATGATCACATCAGTATAAAATCTATGAGTGTACATATACATACACATATGCTCGGAAAAATTTTATGGTGATCGTCTCCAAGTGGTAGGATTACGGAAATTCTTTTATTGTGTTTGTACTAATTTCTATTTTCTGTGATGAACACTCATATTTAATACCCTCCCTCCATGCAAATAGTTCATGCATTACTTTCACAATGTAAAATAAACAAAAAGTTTTAAAAGAACATTTTACCATCCATCCATCCATCCATCCATCCATCCATCCATTTACTGAGGACCTAGAATGTGCTGAGAACTACGTTAATTTAGCACTAGGTAACCTGTAGTGAACCAAACTCATCCTACAGGACCCCATATGACACAAGTACATGTTTGTGGCCTTCTGAAGGCCCACACAGCTGCACCATACACTCCGGTTGATCTAAACAGGAACTTTACACCTAAAATCACCACAGTAATCTACACACTTAACCTGGGCCCTCTACCCCATACTCCTCTGGATGAAGGCTTACAGCAAGACTTACCATGGAAGCCACCGTCCTCTGTCCAGGCATCTGGCTGTACAACCACAACTGGGTGAGTATCCTGCATCCCCGGGAAAGAAATATTATGGGTGTCAGAACAGGACTTTTAGAATAGTCACTTCATCACTTCTTAATGGTTTGCTGAAGTAGACTACTCTGGGGCAACCAAAGAAAGGAAGGAGAAGGGGACAGAGCAAAAAGGAAGGGACAGAGGGAAAGAGCCTTCCCTCAAAACATTATAAATACTTATATCCTTTACAGAGAGAGTCTTTTGGCACAGGTACGTGGTCAGAGGAGGCTCATGGTGAAGAGAGGCTTCTGAGGCTACACTGGGGAGGTGGTGGCTCATAAGGACTGATGGGTGACGCCTTGCTCAATCACCGGAAAGAATATTAACATTGTGTTCTCCCTCTCTGACAGGAGGACCAAACGCTTACCTCACCAAGGGTGAATGACGAAGGTTCCTTCACCACAGAAGCTCCACAGAGCTGCACCATCCACTCTAGCTGATCTAAATACGATATTTAAACCAAAAATCACCACAGTAATCTGCACATTTAACCTGGGCCCTAAGTCCCATATTCCTCTCAATGAAGGTTTATAGCAAGACGTCTCAGTGGGAGTTCCTGTCTCTCTGCCCCAAAGGGACAGAAAGGCCTTAAACTACAATCTATAGTAGGTGTACAAATTTTAAGTCAATTGCCACTGATATGTTACCTACTTTGGTTATCAGTCCCCATAAGGCTGCTTGGTAGATAAGGTTTAATAGTCTCTCAAAACATTTTGAAAGAAAAAAAAATACAAGATCTAATTTCTATTAATTTGCTGAATTGCTGGCAAGATACTGCGAAAAAAATTCCCACCTGCCTTCCCTCCCTCCTTGCCTAATTCTGTGTTGGTAACTGATAATCACAGCCACTGAGAGCTCCATGCTCGGTGATAATTACTATAAATGTCAAGAGACAGGAAGATAATTTATTCAGTCAAAAAAAATACTTTTCCTCCTGGACATATCATATCAGCTGGGAAAGGCTACATGCTGAGCTGGATTCAACATACTCGGGGGCCTAGAAACCAGGAGAGATTGTAGAAATGTTCCACTTGAACCTGGAAAATCAGCATAGCTGACCGATGAGTGGTTTCCGGGCCCCTCCAAAATGATACCTGCTAGAGACTCTGGTTTTCATTACACCGAAGTACAAAAACACTGAGAAATTCTTGAGTGGTACTTGAAAGTTTCATAAAAATTCAATCCATAACCAATAAAGAAGACACAAGCAAAATTACTTTGTCAGGCTCTCTTGCTGCCACTCCTATGTCCCTGACCAGATGCCAAGGCAGGGAGCCTTTGTCTTAAAAAGAAAGAACCAAATCTATATACATACCAGAGCCTTGATGCCACACAACTCGAGTTGAGGCCTACAGCACTCATAATCACATTCAGTGACAAATTTAATTAGAAAATGTTCATCAAGAGTCTTCCCCTGCTCTGAGGCCACAGGCCCACAGGACTTATGCAGCTGCTGAGCTTTCTTCTCTGTGTCAAATAAAGATGGTTTAGGAAGAGCAAAACTCTCTCCCTTCTTATTTTCCCCTTTTCTTAGACCAAAGGGCAGTAAGAGCAGTTCTACTCCATCTGACCACAAAACATACTGTGTCCTAGATGTTAATTCTTCACTGCCTTCCAGCTCTTAAGAAGGGGCACAGGACTGTTTTTTTCTGACAGGGTAACACTGAGGTATGGTTTTGTCTGACAGGTGGCAGAGAATATAATCTCTCACCAATCTGAGGAACCCCAATAAGACGACCCCTCCTATATAAAACTCCACTATGTAAGGGAAAGGCTGCTGCTGGACTCTGCAGTTCTCCCAGTCTCTTACCTGTGGGCATGTTGGTAAAAGGTCCGTAGCAACAGATTTCTAGGCCCCTGAAGATCTGGGAGAAGAGGGGGACAGAGGGATGGAGAGAAAGAAACACTAGTTATAAGAGTGTGGGTTTTATAAAAAACAACATAGACTCTCAGTCCAATGTCCAGAACACTGGTGGATTTTAAAAGACGATTTTGAAGTGTGTGTAGTTTAACTATAGTCATACTTTGTCATTCAAGGGCTGAGCATACCACCTTGCCACCAATAAGGCCCAGGTCCATCCTGATAACCTTTTCCAGGTGATTTAACTTCTTGTTAGAGATGAGAAGATAAAAAAAGGTCCTTTATTAGCTAGTATTTCATGTTTATCCAGACGTGGTACATTAGTATCAGCCATGACCCTGACTGGCAGAGAGGTGTACATTTGTATACCTTTTCTCTTCTTTCTGGTCCTGAGCATCTGTTCCTGCCTTCATACTGCTTTGAGAATGCCCACTGTTCCCTCAGGAACAATTTAGTGACGTCTGGTTCTGCCTCTCCTTACAGAACAGACCTTAATGCCTGGTTTCCAGGAGGCACAGATCACACTGGACCCCCTAGGGAGCCTCTTCCACTTACAGGGCTCAATAGTACTATCCAGAAGATCTTTCTGCGATGATGGAAATGTTCTATATTTGTATTAGTAAGGTAGCCATGAGTCACACGCAGCTACTGAGCACCTGAAATGTGGTTAGGATGAATGAGAAACGAAACTTCGTATTTTATTTAATTTTAGTTATTTAAAATTTAAACAGCCCTATGTGGCTAGCTGGTGGCTGCTATGTTCGATAGGCAAATTCTTACAAATGCATTGGTTTTGGTTTTTAGGAAATGACTTGGGTATCATTTAAAAGAAATCTAAATTTGTGCCAGTTGGCTGGATATATATCATATATCAGAAATATATATATCAGAGAGACTGGGGAAGAGAAAAATCATGAAGCTAAAAGCACTACCTTTTAGGAAGTGCCCCCCAATACTCCCCTACCCCAAACTACAGCCAGAGGAATGAGAAAGGACAGCAAGAGAAATCTATTTGTTTTAAATGACAAGGCTCCATCTGTGCCATTCTCGCTGTGTCAATAAACTGCATCCTCAACCTGTTGATAGGACTTAGATGCCCACAATGCTAAAAGTTCTCCCTAGGCAGTCAGCTGGAGCCAAATATTGCTGTAAAAAGTGCAGAAGATTGGAAATTTTTATATTTGGGCTGACACTCATTGAGGAGAATTGCTAGTTATGAGATAAGAAATCTGAAGTGTCACCTCTACAAATATATTTCTCTTCCACAGGAAAATACTATGGTGAAATTCTGTATCTTCAGAATGTCATTACTCTGACCAGGCACTTTCCATCACTGCCATCCCAAATGCAGGAAAAAAAACCCCAAACACTAGATTTCCTTTGAAGGAGAGAAGAATCTGGTACTAATTCTGTCTTGCATATACAAATGGCTGGATCACACAAGCTCCCCTGGGGTGAAGACAGAAGCAGAAATAGGGCCAGTAGTTATTCTTGGCGTCTCAAAGTTACTTGTTAGGTTCAGAGGGGTGTGGCTGGGGTGACCCCAACAGTTCAGAGCTCCAGGACTTGATTTGTGATCATCTTCCAAAGCAGTTTTCCTTGGACAATCATCTCTATGTGTTTTCTCTCAAGTCCTGTACAGGGACAGAAGGTGCCCCATGTGGGGATGTCCTGAAATGCGGTGCACACTTAGAAAGAAATGCAGACCAGGAGCAGAAGCACTGTCAGGGACCTGGGAAAGCAGCTGGCTCAGGCCTGACACACACGTGTGAAATCTTGCCTGGACGTCTCCCTGACAGAAGAGCACAGTTTTGGTTACCTCTTAGTTTTTGCTACAGGATGATCTGGGGAAAGTCACTGAGTCTTCCCAGGCCTCTAGTCCTTCATTTTCAAAAATGTCAGAATAATCTCTTTTTCTCCTCATCGAAACCTCCTCTAACTTTCCAAGAAACTATGGTATTGTAATTAAGAGCTCAGATTCTGGAGCTAGACTGGCTGGGTTCAACTTCTAGTTGTGAGTTCACAACTAGCTGTGTAAGCTTGGGCAATTACTCAACCTCTCTGAACCTCAATTTTCTCATGTATAAAATAGGCATAATTATAGTACATGCCTCATAAGGTTGCTGTAAAATTATTAATCAGTTAAAATATAGTTGAGTGTTTGAAGCTGGCTATAGTGAACATTATGCAGATGTTAGCTATAGAGTATCAATTACTTTCACTTCTATGCACCCACAGACAACACTGTGTACATCCTCTTCACAGCACTTATCACACTGCTTTTGAGTAAGACATCATGGTGAAGTGGAAAGAACAAGGCTTGGATTCATATCTGTTTCAAATCCCAGCTCTGTCACTTATCAGCTGAGATTTGAACTCTAGACTGGACCAAATTACCTTGCTCCTCTAAGCTTCTAAGTTCCCTCAGTCATAAAATGGAGATAATACTTATTTACCCTGTTGGCCTAGGAGAACTAAAAAGGAACTCACATGGAAGCACCTAGCTACTGCTCTAGCGGTGAGTATGTAACACCCCTTACAAGATGAGTAAGACCATCTCTGTGAAGGGGGCTGGAATGCAGAGGGGTTTTTTGTCAACATGGGGGAGGAGGGCCTTACCTTTCTGTCCTGGGATTCTCTTGCTCGCTTTGGACCTTGGTGGTTTCTTCCATTGACAACATCACCTCTGACTTCAAAATCGTGCTAAAAGAAACCAAACCCAAACCACAGGGATCAGAGGAAGAGAGACCTCTTTCAATGGAAGCAGTACTGTACATGTGTTTTATTTAAGGAATTCAGTACTGCTAGGCAAGGTTTTGACCTCACTCTCCCCCTACTCCCTAAATAATTCTTTTTGGTGGACTGGATGAAATGACCAGTATCTCAGCTGCTGAAATCAATTCCCTGAAGCAAATCTTTGTGGGCAGAAATTAACAATTGGCTTTTCACCTCACTGGGACTTAATGCATTTTAATTTTCAACATTTATCTCCTTTCAAAACATTCACTTAGCATTTAGATTAAATTGCTAATGCTGTGCTGTTATAAAGATAACTGGAGAATTTCTGATCTCTTAAATCAATTGTGGATTACCATCTAAAGGCTTCTCAGATTTTCATTGAGAGATTTAGTTAATGAAACCAAAATGATAAAATATACATTTAATACACTGAAGAAAGAGGTTTTTCATAATTACTATTTTGACTGGTCAAGGACAAGAAAATGAAGAATAATGGGATTGGGGAGGTTACATCTTTTGGAAGAGACCTGGGGAAGAATGCTTAGAAACAATTCTGATTGAAACTCAGATTGTAGGAAGACTACATCTGTTGCCAAGAGTATCAAGAAGGAAAAATAGTCATGATAGTATAACCGCAGGCTGCTGTTAGGGGAAAGACCACTTAATATTTCCTAGTCGCCTGAGAGGAATCCAGTGATAAATATGTAATCTATTTAAAGATAACGCTCAAATTTATAGTCCTGATTGTACCCCTGTGCCTCCTAAACCTCTCTACCCAGATACTTAGTATTAAATCCCCAAATTCACCCGTCTAAAACAAAGCTTTTGATTCTACTCCTGCCCTTCCCCTCTCCCACTATGCTCCTCCCCAATATATTCCTTATCTAATTTAATATTACTAATATCCACTCTATTGTTCAGGCCAAAATCCCAAGCATCACCTTCTCAATTATTCTCTTTACCTCATCCTTCAAATTTAACCCATTAGTAAGTCCTAGCTCCAAACATATCTCAAACCAACCTCTTCTTACCATCGCCATGTCTTCAGTTACCTTATGTAGATAATTCAAACTCCTTACAATGACTTACACCAAATCCTACCAGCTTTGGCACTTGTCTCTGACGTTCTCCAACCCCTTGTCTAATCTCTGCTCCCTACATTATTACTCACCGATTATTACTCTCCAGCTACACTAGTCTATTTTTCTTAACAAACAAGCTCATTTCTACCTCAAGACTTTTATACTTGCTAGTCCTCTGCCTAAAACACTTGTTACTTACATTTTTCTTGTGTTTTAGTCTCATCTTAAGCATTTTGGAAGCCATCCCTGGTCTCCTTAAAGTAGTCAACCTCTGTCCCCAATTACTCTCTGCTATTCTGTATATTTCTTCATAGTATTTATTGTTATTTTAAGTGATCTTTATTTTTGTGTATTTCCCCTGAATAGGACAAGAATCCCACTAGAGTAAGGACCTGTCAGTCTTGTTTACTGCTACATTCCTGGTACTTAGCACATAGTAGGCTCCAAATAATATAGGTCACTGAATGAAAGTTAAAACCAACAAAAATGTCACTTAATTAATTATGAATGTCAAATAGTATGCAATAGTTTAAAACTGCTTTTGCTAATTTTATATTGCCTGATCTGTTATCACCAGCAGCTCTTAGATAGTTCTGTTCTAAAATTATTCCTCCTCCTACACTCAATTACCTCTCACTGTTCTCCATATCATAAAGAGTAATATCTCTTTGAAGGAATCTGATTTCTAAACAGATACATTTGCATATTAATAGGAAGAATTTTTCTTTAACAGTGAACAATCAGTTCTCTATAAAGGTGTATTTGTATGCACGGAAGATTTAGGTGGGCCTACTTATTTTGCTTATCAATCTTTTTTTTTCCTCCTTTATAAACTCCTTTTCCTTCTTCCTAAGAAAGGCTTGTTTCTATTGAAACTTAGAACAAATGAGTGAGAAACACAATTTCTGGGTTTGTTCTGCTTAACTCTTGATAAGCCCCATCATCAAAGAAAATCTGTGGTATGTAGTGAGGAAGGAAGCAGCTAAATTTCCGATGATTATGAGACTCATCTGCACCAAGGCTTTTTGATTGGTTTGTAACATCAAATACCTACCTCATCTAGAATCTTTCTTTCTTTAATAGACTGGGTCAGCCCTAAAGAAATCACAGAAAAGACAGGTCACAATGCAGAAGAACTTGCTCTTTTCATGTAGGTGGACGGTAAAATAATTCGCATAAGTGTACAGGAGGAATAACACTGAGTAGAGGTTCCCCCTATAAAGCTAGTCCTTAATAAGGCTTGTAGCAGAGATTTCCTTCTGGAGACACAGTTGACGCTTAATCTAAATATTATAAAAGTGCCTGCTGCACAAAGATTTCTGCACTACTATTAAATAAATGCCTAGTTCCTATGCTAACATTGCTAGGAGCAGACTAGGTTCCATCAGTTACAAAAAGAAATCCATTTCCCCAGTATGACCAGCTAGTTTAGTGTTATCATTAAAGACCTTTGGTAATTCAGATTCCACATCAGCAAAAAACCTTCGATGTGAAATGTTAGGTGTAAAATTTGCAATTCTGAGGTGTTAAAGGAAAGGAGAAATACATTGTACTTACAGAAATAGCTAACTACCCACTTTCCTCCTGCAATTCCCAGAAAATATTTCAGTGTCCGTTCACAAACAAACTCGGCGTCTGCAGAATGAAAAACATCCAAAGAATTAGTATAAGTTGAAAACAAGGTCAGGAAGTGCTGCCATAGAAGCTAAAGAATTCCAGATCCATGTCACTTGAATCAACCTGGATGGATGACTCCAACATTCCTGGTGATAGAATCAGAAGCTGGAAGCACCCCTAATTACAACCAGCAGGTGTGGATCTTTGGAGGCCTGGAAAAGGTTGATATAAAGTTAAAACCAGAGGAAATGTGTGCCCTATCTTCTAGATGCCAAAACTACCTACAGATGTCCATCACTGTGTTCAAGAAATTATCCACATCAGTAATGCCAATATAAGTGTGTAGGGAAGATCTATTTTACTGGATGGCAATATGTGGAAGGAGAATAAGACAGTATTGTTGAAATGCTATATATGAAATGTCAATGTAAGTGACAAATTTTCACCCCCAGAACTTCTACTTGGGGAATTCTAACCCCTTAATTTCTATATTCCCTTGAGCGGGACAGAAAAGCACTGAGTATTTTCATAGCTTTTCTCCTTTCTATATATTACTTCAGAAAGCAGTACTTGAAGAATCACTTGTTTCCTAGTGTTTTAAAGACCTCATTGAAGAACTAAGCAAACAGGAAAGAACATTTAATTGTAAACAGGAGAAATGTATTTAACTAAATCCTAAACACAGTAGGCCATCTGCCAGTAATAGCAACAGCCATTCCCCCTCACAGAATTCTTCACGAATTATTAAAATCTTTTTTCTTTCATCACAGTTTTATAGCTTATGTTAACTTCTGTGAAAGCTGATTCAATATATTTTAAACTCAGATATTTTAGCTCAAAAGTGTTGTATTGCCTTTGAGTTTAAAGGCTGAATTACTTTAGATTTAATTTACATTTTACTTTCCTTTTCACCTTCCAACAGTTTTGTTCCAAACCTATAGCTTAAGCTATATTAAATTTTAATGATATTTATGTCTAAAATAGTACTTAGTTCAAGCTACCTTGTTCTGGCACCAGGTTCCTGTATTATCCTGACTCTGTGTTATGACCTGTATGAAGTAGAAACCTAACATCTTAGAGGTTCTCAGGCAATGTACCCCAGTCAAGGAGTCTACTCTACTCAAAGACCTGTGGCAATGTGAACAGAAACATCCTGGAGTGGACCATCATATTCCCAGAGAGTTAATAATCAACTACTGGAAGACTTACATCCATGCTATGCTTAACAAATACTCCCATTTCTTCATGTAATGTTATACAACAGATGCAATATATTCTATAAAGGTTCTTGGTATACCTGTTTTCATAATGACATGAGTAGTCTCTTCGGTAATTAAATTAGTTAAAGTGATGTGGTGTTTTCTGGCAAACTTGTGTACAAGCATCTGAAATCAAATCAAATATTATATTATAAATTACCTCTAGTGCACAGCTTACAGTATTAGTTATCCTAGCTCTGAGTTTATATTTTTTTCCCTCAGAAAAGACACATTCTTTTTATTCTAAGATGCCTGAAGTCTCAAGATAAATAGCAATTTAATACAAATTATATACAAATCAGAGGAAGAAATTCTAAAGTAGTCCATGTTAACAGATTTGAACTATAACCACAGATTCAAAATAATAATTTTCCCTTTAATAGCAGATATCATTTGGTTCCCTAAAACAACTAGTTTCTTTGTAGTGATATTCTACTATACTATAATTTAGATTTATCAGCCTACACTATATAAACTGAGAGGTAACTAGCCTATACAGAAAATTATGCTACATATATGTGGCTTAAAAATAAGATTCAACCTTCTGATAGCTACAAAACATTCAAGTCAAGAGAGCAAAAACTATCCACTTCTCTTGAGAAGGACTGGAAGAGACTCAAATTACTCCCAAAAGAAATCTAGAGCCTTCTAGCTATTATGTATCAATCAAATAAAAATCAATAGGCAGTAAAGGAAATTAACAAGATCCATTATGGACAGTTGACATAATTAGTAGCTACTGTTTGGTAAATAACTCTGTTTACCAAAGACCATCACTTATTAGCCATTGCCACCCAAGCCAATATTTATGTGCTGTACAATACTGCAGTGGAGATCAGGCTATCTTTCTTTCATGCTGCCTTATTCCATATTGCCACAGGGCACTGAAAAAAAGCAGGCTAGTGAAGTTAATGACATCCTTCCCCTTTTGCCACTGCCCTCTGCCAGGATCATTAGCAATTCTGAACTGATTAATTGCTGAAATCCCAGCCTTGAAACAGTGTTCAGTTAGAAAAGCAGCTGATGAAAAGATCATCTTAATATGGGCTTCAGAATTAATCATGTATAATATAGCCAGCAGCTTTCATAATAAATTTATCACACTTCAGCAATTCTGAATAGAGCTGAAAAGTTTTCCTCTTTGCTTGTTTAAAGACAATATGTACCCAAGCCACTTATAGTTTAATCTGCAGCTCAGAATTACCCATGGCAAAATGATTAGATCATTTTAGCCTCCTCTAAAAAGCTGAACTCACAAAACAAAGAAGAAATGCTATTTTTCAGTGAATAAATAGGAATTCTAGATATGCAGGCAAATGATCGAGGGCAACATAAACAGACACAGGTATGAATTTTCAGAGCAAACAGCTGGTCTGGGTACCAGGTTGTGAAATGAGAATTCTAGCATTATTGATGGAAACTTATATTCATTATATCTACTAGGAAAGACATAGCTTACTTTGTCTTTTTAGTAGTGGGACACATCTGGCCACAGGGAATGTTATGCTGAGTTGCTACCCATGGAGAAGTTAAGATGAGAAATGGTTCTTATCCTAGGAAGGATATATCAACAAAGATGCTCAAGAATGACTGGGTCATCTCTCAGTGTATAATAAATGACACCCATTATTGAATTCATTTGATACTCTGGGTGTGTTATCTCATGGTTCTTTAAGGAATATTCACTCAATTATTTTATTATGAAGTGATACCAATGGTGGTTGATTACAAGGAAGGAAAATTTTCTAAGATGTCTGAAATCTACACTAAGCCCAAGTAGAAACAAGGTTTCAGTAGTCTTAATATTTTAATGGGTATTTTTCCACAGTGTGAAACAATTCCTGTTTCTGGTATGAGTGGCCAGGAGATGTCAAAATCCTAATAGGGAGGGGGTCCTGTAGAGCAGAAATTATGGGGCAGAATGCTGAGTAACTATGTCACAAGCTAGGATAAAGCAAACATACACTAGAGAAATGTCATTATCTGGCAGTGTGCTTGGAACCAGTTTGAATTTAGTTAATCATGCTGGTATGTTCTCTCAGATATGAATCAAGGGGAAAAGATGCCTCCTGGGGAGTAGAGCTATACTTATTTGCTTTTTTGATAAGAAAATTAAAATAAAAAGCTCTATATCATACTCCAAACTATAACCAATATTAATATTTAATAATTGTTTTTATTAAGTGAATATATACAAAATAATCCATGCTTTAGCTTTATCTAGGTCCAAATTTTTCAAAAATCAGTAATGGAAATTAAATTACATAGAATTGTGTCTGTTCCCTAGATTTCTTCCTATAGTTTATTCATTGCTAGTATCTATTTAAAACTATCTGCAGTATGTTAATGAAGTCTTAGCCATTAAGGAGACACACATGGACATACTCACAAATTCTTTGTGGGTCAAGCCTGATGCCACCATAGATATTCTTTTGTTAACTCTTTTTGTTGAAGATATCAATTCTGGCTTCTTGCTCACACTTTCTTCTCTCACATTATACCCAACGGTATTAGTATGAACAGCAGCTGGACTCTTGGCAGATTCTTCAACTTGAAATTGGGGTAACTTCAATGCAGAGGTTGAAGCTGGCATGCTGCAAACATAAGCCGGCTCTGGGGCCCTGTCTTCAGAGGGATCAGACTGAGGGTCATCAGAGAAGAGGCTGACTCCAGACTCTAGGTAAGGGGTTCCTTCTGAAAGGAATGGGGGAAGAAGTTTAATCTACATGACAATGAATCTTGAATTACAATATCTAGTCTGCTAAGAATCAAAAAATAGATTAAGTTAGGTTAAGAGAAAAATGGGTACACTAATACACTGTCAGTGGAAGTACAAAGTGGCTTAACTTTTCTAAAGGACAAATGGCATTACATTCTAAAAGCCTTCTGTGATTTTACACTTCCAGTGAAAAAGTCAAGTTTTAGAAATGTATCCTAAGGAAATCAAAGATGTATGCAAAAGTTTAGTCACAGGAATGTTCAGTGCTACACTGTTTATAACAGTAAAGTATTAGAAACAACCTAAATGTCCAATAATAGATTAAATAAATTACAGCACATCCACTCCAACAGAGTACTCTTCACCCATTACATTTAATTACAATAAAATGGAGAAATGCACACATCCATGTTCATTGCAGCATTATTCACAATAGCCAAGAATGGAAACAACTCAAATGTCTATCAATAGATGAATGGATAAGAAAATGTGGTAAATACATACAATGGTTTAAAAACGC
This sequence comes from Eidolon dupreanum, assembly GCA_028627145.1. Lineage (NCBI taxonomy): Eukaryota > Metazoa > Chordata > Mammalia > Chiroptera > Pteropodidae > Eidolon > Eidolon dupreanum. The sequence goes on from CM053506.1 coordinate 94,675,099, forward strand.
TGAATGGATAGCTTAGAAAAAGAAAACCCTGTCACATGCTACAAGCATGGATGAACCCTAAGGATATTATAAGTGAAAAAAGTCAGTCACTAAAAAAAAAAAATACTGTATGATTCCATTTATATGAGGTGTCAAAAGTAGTCAAATTCTTAGAAAGTAGAGTGGTAGTTGCCAGCAGGTAGGGAAGGGGAACAGGGCATTGCTGTTTAAAGGGTATAGTTTCAGTTTTGCAAGATGAACAAGCTCTAGAGATCTGTTGCACAATGGGAATACTAATATTAGTGAACACTTAAACAAGTAAGATGGTAAATTTTGTTATGTTTTTTATCACAATTAAAAATAAAAGCAAAATTTAAATGCCATTGATTTTAAGATGCTATTCTATTTCAGAATCTTAAAAAAAACTGTATCTTAGAATCCATTAAATCCAATATTACAAGGTCTGCTTTCTATAATTTTGGTCATTTATTTCATCTAGTTTAAATATCTCTTTTTTATTTCCTACATTCTCCAACTGTTTGGCAATGAGCATAGAGTACTTTAGTGAGAAAAGAAAAAAAGGTTGACAAATAGGAAATACTCAGTTTTTGTTTCTTCATTCATGATATCATTACCTTCTTCATCTAATAAGTCATCTGATATTACCAAATTAAAAATAGGAGACCATCTCTGAAACATTTCAAAAAATGTCACTCTATCAGGAAGTAAGCACAGCTTACTACAGTAGAATGAGATTCCTAAAATGACCCTAATTAAAATGGCTAAATACCACATTTAGATGCCAAAGAGCACCTTTTATGATAATGTGTTTTTGAGGATTAATTCAAAACTTTCTTTACTAATTAAAACTTTGATTTACAAGCCATGAAACACACCATTCACTGAAAGTGATTTATAAGATATAAAATGTATAGTCGTTTATATTCACTGATTCATAAAATAAAAGCTTACATTACTTTGGAGATTTGACTCATTTTTCAGTAAAGGACAGGCCTAAAACTTTATCCTAGAACTCTTATCTAACATTTAAAGTGAAGTATCTAGAGCACACCAAGATACTCTCATCCTCAAAACAGAGTTAAACCAGTATGGACAGATTAACAACTGCAATAATTTTCAAGTAAATTTGGATTAACATTCAAACTATTTTTTAAAAAATAGGTTTAATTATAACAGATGCATTTATGATATATTAGTTGTCTGAAAGTTAATTAACCAGAGTATCTTTAGATAAGATTCGGAGTAAAATAGACATGTTTTCTCCATCAGAAAAGATGAAATATTATCCAGATCTAGTCTTGGCAAATAAGACTGCTCATTATACCTTGGGCTTCAGGCTTTGTCAGTTGTTGCTCCAACACTTTAGCAACTTTATCGAGCTCCTTTTGAGACAGGCAGTTTCTGTTCTGAAGACTCTGTGAGTGGTTGCGCACATACCACCTATCATCTAACAACTGGGATTTAGAAGGGGAAGACCTAGAAAGAAGGATAACAGGAGAAAACCATCACCATGGCTCCTGAAAGGAGCAGCCAAAGCATAAGTGAAACAGTTCATTGCAAAGAGAGATCGGGAATGACTAGCAGAAAATAACTCAAGTGAAGGTCTAGAAGCCTGGATTCATGATGTCAGCCAACGTGTCAGGGTTGACATAGAACATCTCTTAGGGTCTGATCTTAGCACTATATCTCTTAGTTGTTTAAAAGCATGTCAGCAAATTTCGGCAAATTATTCATTGCCACTCAGTCAAATTCTATGGCACGATTCCACTTGAGTCCCAATGGGTATGTCAGAAGCAGATGTCTCATGAAAACAGAAAGTTGATTAATTTTGACATTGGTATACTCATTCTTTCTACCTGTTTTCAGCAAAATTCACAGAATCATCCCTATCTCCTGCCTTTTCAATGTCCAAAATAAAATCGTTCTAAAAACAAAAGCTAGCTAGCTATAAAGTACTGTTAGAACAGTATATACACGTAGTAATTCCTCTACTCTTTCAGATGTTCAGGACTTTGCTGAATAAGTTACTTAAAAAAAATTTAAAGGACCACCAAGATAAGCTAATTAATTCAAATAGTTATTGGGTATTTACTATGGGTCAGGCACTAATACTCGATCCTGTGGATTGAAAATTAGCAAGACCTAAATTGCTGCTCTCAGGTAGTCTAGCAGAGGGAAGAAACTCAATTAATGCGTAGTTTCTTTAACAGAAGTTTCTTAGGGTGCGCTGGGGTAGGGGAGAAGGAGCAGGAATATTTGATCTGAATATTAAATGGGAACTTAGCTCAATTAGTTAAAGTATGGCAATGAAACCATTACTTCTAAACATTTAGTACCTATGGAGGCCGGATCTTTTATTTCTCTGTCATAGCCACAGTGCGAGTACCCTAGCCTCAAAAATACATCCTCAGTGACATCCCAGAAGCTTGGAAAAGATGGTATGATTAGATTATTGACAATTTATCACTATTCCCAGAAAGACAAATGTATAAATGTAGAAAATCTACATAAATTCAGGAGGGACTCAATGATTTCCTCTTCCTTCCTAGAGTGGTAAGATGTGTGACTCTAACGGCTCTGAGACTTTTTCCTCAACAATCAAATAGGACTAATAGTCCAGTACTTGTTCTTTTACCTTCAGTGTTGTTGCGAACATCAAATGAGAAATTAGGTAAAGTATTTTTGAAAATAAAAAGTACTATACAGTCTTGTCTCACAGTGATTTGCAAAAACACCCTAAAAATACTGTGACTATTTCTTGGGGTAAATCAATAGCTCAACTCTTTCTACAAAGGCAAAAACTTCAATTAGGGCAAGGGCTGCCTTGGAGAAGTCTACCATCAGCCTCCAGGCTTGTTTAGGTTTTAGTTCTATGCTTTATTCTGACTTTCAGAAGGGACAGATGTACTGTGCATCTCCCATATTGTCACCCATGCCTTGTACAGTCCAAAAAGCCTATAAAAATTAAGTAAAAGAAGTGTCCTAAGACAATGAGGGGTTAGAAATGTCTGTGTACAAAAACCCAGAGAAAGTATGATGAAAAACATTTAACAATCAGAGTTCAATATAAGCAAAGGTGTTACTTAGATACCACAATTTGACATTTACTATTTCTTACCTTTCCACTCCTGGTTCTTTATTTTTATTGGTGGATCTACCCAGAGATTCTCGAAACTTGTTTGCAGAAAGGCTTTCCGGATTCTGCCTTATAGGATATGCACTACTTTTCTCTGAAGTTAATACTGCTTTAAACGGAATGAGAAAACAAAGAAATCGACTGTTTTGTCCTGATGGTGATAATTCTGGTGAGTATATCAATTTTTTTCAAAAGCAGTAATCTGTGACAATCAAATTGGTTTTTAAGAAAGTGTATCAATTTTATAAACACAAGTGATCCAGCAGCAAATGGAACTAAAAAATAAATAATAAGATTACTTTAAAACTGCATAAATAAAGATACCTGAGACAAGGCTGAAAAAAAACCATGTATTTATATTTTTTGGTTCTAAATGATAAGAAAGCAAGAATGGGAAATGATTTTTTTAATCTCTAGAGCAAACTAAATTACATTCAAATCCTCTTAGATAATAGGGAAAAGAAAGTACTGGAAAGCACAAAGCACATTCCCTTTTCCATTTCTACTGTCTCCACATCAAAGGCTGTATAGGATGGGGGTTTGAGCTTTTTCATGTGTAGGGATACAGAGGAGAGGGGTCAGATGAGAATGGAAAAACAGGTGACATTTTGCTTCACATTTTCAATTACTGAAGAAAAAAACAAACCAAAAAACCAACACACAAAATAACCAAGGTGCTGACTGACAAGGAACCCCAAAGTAATAAATGGAATTGAGGATGAAATGGCACAAGAAAGAATAACACAAAACAGACCAAAGGCACAGCTCTGGCATGTTAGTACATCCTGTTTATTTATTAATTCCTCCAAATGTATTACTGTCCCCTGCTTTCTAGGAAGTAGCTTAAAGGCAAAAATTTTTAAAAAGCAAAAACAAATACTTAAAAATTACAAATATCTTCTATCTATTAAAAAGTCACTGATAACTGTAACTTATTTTGGGCTTTTATTAGAAAAGCTAAAATCCATAAACTGAGGCAGAAAAATTTAAATGAAGGGCTATATTAATTAAACCTTTTTTTTTTTTTTTTTAAGACACAGGGGGCCTGAGGAAAAATAACTGATTTCCTGTGTTAATCCTCAAATGCATTATTTATAGTTTCCTTTGTGCTCATCTTTTCTGGACCTGTGGGTGTCTAGGAACATAAGAACTCTCTGCCTGAAGCTAGAGCTGCTTAAAGCAAGCAGAATCTCAGTCTAACCATGTAGGTTTTTCTTTCAACTCAGTGTGTAAAGCTTTTTAATAAGGGTATCCTTTCCTCCAAAATACAGTGTAATAATTGGTAAATGGTAATGTGTAGTCTCTAAGGGATCTCACCAAATGGGATTAACCATGTGAAAGGGTTATAAAAAAGAAGTGAAAGGGTAGAGGGGAAGCCTTGGACACAAACACAGATATTAGTCATTCCATCACCTGAACATTTAGCGTCTGAGTCTGTCTTTTCACTACAATGGGGTCAAGCTAAGGAGAAAATAAGCTATCCTGAATTGTTATTCAATAACTCAATGGTACCTAAAAAATACAGGGCAAAACTTTTCTTTTTTCTTAATTTTTACTTCAAAAATGCAGGGATCCACAGCCCAAGTACTGAGACAGTACTGTATTCTCCCTTAAATCGTTCCCTTACCTGAGAGTCTTAACATGTTATATGTTATATTCTTCATGAGTAGGCAATATGGGCCAGATCAAACATTCAATAAATTTACTGACTGCCTATTATGTGCTAAGTACTATGCAAAGTGTTGGGAGAATCAAAGGAAAAGACATTGGGGAGGAAAGAAAAGAGACCTTAAGAAACGATAAACTATAAAATACAGAACCCACAATAAAATGCAGCTTTAAAAAGCACATAACTCATCCACCCAGGTGGTTCAGAATTTTCAGGGGAGGAGCCTAGGAATTTTTAACAAGTGCTTCCAGAAATGAATGTACTATGGGGACAAAAAAGCTCAGATATGTCTGAAAACCACTTCTGCTATAATGGGCTATGATATTATAAATGCTAATGTTTGCTTTATGAATGACAGGTAATCCAGGAGAAAAAAAGATAAGTGCCTGATATGAGATACCTTTACCTGTAGAGGGAGGTACACATAATTTACAATGGATCAGTATACACATTTGTACAAAAATATTATGCACATTTGGGAATGACCCTTAGATATACAGTAGGGCAGATCTATGCTGAGAGCAAGACATTTCATGTAAAAACCCTAGAATAGTAAATAAGTGTATTACCAAGGATAAAGTAAAACTTTCTAACAAAAATGTTTTGTATAGAGTCAGAAGAAATTTTCAAAAAGGTTCTCAAATCCATGGTAAAATAATGTATAAAAATACAGCATTTATGAAATCAAAAACAAGCCAGGCAGAAACATTTGTCTACAGATCTTCAGAAAAAAATAAACACCCACCCCCAAAGATGAGATAGATTTACACACATATTCAAAATCAGACATTTATAAGTTGTACATTAAAATTGAAAGTTTAGTTTGTTTTTAGACTGAAGATGGTGAAAACACCTCAAAGAAGAGAATTGTGCTAGGGACTAGACTTTGGGCTTCATTATCTGGGAGATGAGCTAAATGAAGATACGGTTACAAAGAAAGCATTTAAGGAAATACATTTGAACCACTGCCATAGCAACAGAGTTCCTAGTTTCTCATGCATGAGCTACTGTTTCTCCCTGAACATAAAAATACCGCAAGGCACACTCCTGGCAAGGCCACCGTTCTGAATAATTAAGACTTGAGTTCCTAGAAAGATTCAAAGGAAGGTCCTAGGGCCCCCAGTAGGACCAGGGAAGAAAGTGATGAAGAAGGAACTGTAACACTAAGTTAGCTAAGTAGGTATCACTGAGATAGTAGTGAAGAACCCTTGGGAGGGCTCACCACATCTACCTACTCCTAAGCCCCAGCTCTTCCCCCTGAACCCACGACTGTGTCTAGCCTCTCATTTATCTAATTATCTGCACCTATTTAAAAACCTACCTAATGTGCTGTCATTCATAATGCTTTCCAATTAAATATTCAAAATTTCATCTAACTTTCCTTCATTTATGCCACGTTATTCCTCATCTCAGTGCTCACTTCTTACAGGAAGTCAGCTCTGAAAACTCTACCTGCCTGGGTAATCCAAATGCCTCCTCTCAGAGGTCCATCTGGCCTTGTTAATAATTACAGTGCTGTGATAAAGCATCTGACTCTGACGCATAATTGGGCTCTCTGTGATCGTTCCTGAAGCATAGGGTATCTCTTCCTATAAACCAGAAAGCACATGAAATAGGACTTTGTGATCTGACACCTGTATTACAAGGGATATGACTGAATGCTTTTTTTTTTTTTTTTAAGCTATCTAAAATAGTAAGGGTTACCTATTTCCAATCTCCCTCATTACACACAGCTTCCTATGGGTTCCCCATAGCATCTACTCATTGTGGGTACTCGGTCAGACAATGACGCTTAATGACTGTCTTGGTCCCTCTGAATGGTAAATTAGTTGCTGGCAGGGACTAGAACCAAAGCTCTAAAATTCTCCTGGAGTGACTCAGCAAATATATACTGAGCAAAGATTATAAAATGTTGAAACTATGCCCGCACTTCTCAGGAGATAAAGGCTGAGGGAGGAGAAGAATTTTGCTTAAGAAGAATTTGGTCAATATAACAAACCTTTTTCTGATGTGTTTTGTTCCAGATTTAGCAGCTCTTCAGGGGCACAAGAATCAGCTATGAGGGGAGGGGACGTGTTAGGCTGGCTCCCGTGCTGCTCTAACACCGCTTCCAGTTCAGCCATTTCCTGCTGGAGCTTTATCAGGTTATCTTGCATGGTATCCCTCTGCTGCAAACACAATAAATGACACTAAGAAAGTTACATTCTTTTAGAAACTTGCCAGAACGTAAGAATATGTCACACCAATTAATTTTAGCACAGGAATTAAAAATCATCTAGTATGGAATTATGAGTTCTGGATGAATACCTTTTAATCCAACATATTCATGCAATTAATGCTCATGAAATTACAGAATGACGTTTGAGGAAAAAAAATTTTCTCAAACTCTCCCAAATAGACTGCTTTATTATGATGTCCTTTTGAAGTGGTTTTTTTTTAAAGCTTAGAAGCAAAAACAAATTAAGGTGCTTAAACACTTCTGATATTTAAAATTAGCACGACTCTGTTAACGTTTTACACAGGCTGTGTTGCAAAGATTTGATATTGTGAGACTTATAAGAGATTTGAGTTAGTCTATTTAAAAATGTCTGATTTCTGGCTTGTTAGGACTTAGTTTTCTGGGATTCTTCAAACGTTTAGTTTCTAACAGAGACAGCAAAGAACTAATTCATTAATTTGTCTATTTGTTCATTCAACAACTATTTGTTGACCATCTATTTTATGTCAGACACTGTGCTAGTGCTGCAAATATTGCCCTCATGGTGCTGCCATTCTAGATGGGGTCAGGGCACTAGAGAAAGTCACAGAGGGATCTGTTAGAGGGCATGATCCAACAGAAAGAGCCTGAGGAAAACCTATAAAGACAGTTATTATTTTCAATTCAGAAAGGCTTTCCTGCTTATAGGGCTCTTAATGTTTATTTTTCCATTTCAAAAAGAAATCTGCTAAGTCTAAGGTTTCTGATAAGCGAAGTATCTGATAAGATTACCAGAATATTCATTTCTTCATTACTTTTTAGCAGGAACATCAATGGTTGTCAGCAACCCTTGGGGAAACAAATTGTTTCACTCTCCATTTCTTCTCATCCTTGAAAATAACTTTGTGACTTTGCCCTCTACTAAAAACTAGCCATCTATTCTCTCTTTTGCTACACTGAGTTCATAGTTTTCAGGAGCTTTTTATGACCAGAAAATGTATTCACAATGGCTTCCAGTGCAGCCCTAAGACTGTGTGACTGCCCACGTCCATAGTAGCGCCATTGCCACCACATGGTACTCGTGAGTAGTTCCATCACTGATCAAAAAGGGCTGGCCTCAGTCAGTTTGGAAGGAAATCGTACAGACATCCATAAGCTTCAGAAGCTGTACTAGTTAGTCACTGCTGCCACAACCATCACAACTAACCTCTATGTGGCCATTAAAGAGGTTAGAGAAATCAGAAAAATAGCAAATGGGAGAATTATAGGTAGATAAGTTTCCTTTGGGTTTTCTCAAAGGAATTACTTTATAACTCAAATGATTCCCTGTAAGCAATTGGCCAGATACATTTGGGAGACCAAAACCAAATTGCTTACCAAGTTTTCTTGATTCCAATTCTTAAGTGTTTCTAAAATTAGCCCCACTCTTCTATTTCCCAATATGCTACTCAGAATTCTACTTTTCATACAGCTACCTTACTGTGGAAGTTCCTTAAAAGCCACAGTTATCATGTCTCTTTCTTTCATAAGGACCTCAGTGGTATACCACTGCTCAGATAAATTACTTTCTGAAAATCATATAATTATTACTCATTATTGCCTTCGGGGCAAAGTTCAAATTCCTAAGCATAATATTTAAAAAGCTCTTCATACCCTGATCTTATTATCTTATTTTCCTCCCAAACCACCCACGTGCCGTTTTCTAGTCACACAGTACAACTCTGTCTTTCCTGGGCACGTCATGCCTCTGCTCCTTTGCCTCTATTGCTGCCTCCCTTCTCTTTCCATTTAGAAAACTTCTCATCTTTCAAGGCCCAGCTTGAATGTCTCCTTCGGAATCCCCACCAATAATACATCTATCAGGAACAGGTGATTCCTCACTATCTCACTCACACCGCTAATGCATTAGTATACCAAATATGTGACCCTCCTTTGATACAGCAATGGTTTCATATGTCCTTGCTACAGGACAAATAAGTTTTGAAGGTTTAGCTTATTCACTAAATCCAGTGTTTAGTGGTCTGCAGTGAGCTAGGTGGTATGCATGTATGTGTGTATATGAAATAAAAAGTAGCATGAGTTCATGCATGAGTTCTATCCAGTTGATCACAATCTAATTTGAGGAGACAAGGTACCGAACACACAACTGTTACACCATTGATTCTAAGGGATGATATAACCAAATATAAGAAAGTGGGATGCATACTACTGAATGCAGGGGACACTACACACATCCACACATGCTTTTTACCTGAGTGGTTAAAATATCGCTCTGAGAGGACAGCCTTGAACATTCTCCAGAGAGGCTAGTTTCATTCTCATACTCAGATGCTGCTTCATCTTTAATGATAATAAAAATAGAGATACAGATGTAAATACAGACAGCAAATACTGCAACTTGCTGTATCTGGCTATTCCCATTGGCAGGACAAATATCACTTTCATGTCATGCAAAATGATTACATTCCTTGTTTTGGGACACCCAGATGTCCTCTATATATCATAACAATGAAAACTAAAAGCAAGTCCACCAACCATTAGGGCATTAAATCGCATTCAAATAGATATGTTTTGGCTAGGTGAAAAACTTTTAAGAAAAAGCACCTTAGGAGGAACATGCATAAAGTTTAAGAAGTACTTTAATTATACTTGGAAACTCATAAAATGTACTCCCCAAAGACACAAATATTTAGTGCATTTCTATAAAACAGATGGTTCCAATACCTAAGTTTGAATCCACACTCTGCTCTTCTTGATTATACTCTTCTGGGCCAGTTTCCCTTTCATCATCATCTGAAACCAATTCCTTGTCACTCAGAACTTCCTGGTTTTCAGACTGATGTCTCACTTGTTTGGAAGGAGGATCAAACATCAAGAAAGGATCCTGGGTGTTCGGATTAGCAATCAAGTCTTCTGATGCACTGTGCTGTGAGGAAAATAAGCTACTAGAACATCTCGCTTCCTCACTAAAGTGATCCTGGGATGCCTTTGCTGATGCTATCCGGTTATTGCCATCATTTAAACTATTCTTCAATGATACCAGGTTCTCCTCTGTTTTCTTAGACAGACCCTCTGTGGCAACAGCATTATGTCTGGTAGATGAAGATGGTATTTTGGTGACTTTACCAAATAATAAGTGTTGAAAGCAGGGAAGCTCTTCATCCTCACTAGACATATCCTCTTCTGAGGACTCTAATTTCCTAGCCCCTCTTCGGTGACCTTGAGACAAACTTGTATGGGCTAAGGGACTAGGGCTCCTTCTGAATTCTCCTTTCTGGACACTTTTGCTAAAAACAGCAGATCTTTCCTTAATGCCACTTTCATCAAAGCCGATATTCTCCTTTATTTTGTCATCATTTAACAGGTCATCCGGTGTCTCAGAACACACCTGAGAAGCATTACTGTTTCCCATAGGTTGCTCTAAGTTATCTGAAATCTGACGTTGAGAGACATCTACCTTAACAGCCTGAACTACTCCTTCATTTTCTCCTTGCCTTTTTATTTCAGGATGTTTATAATTACTTAGAAGAAGGCTTTGCTTATAGACTTCAGGCTGCATGAGACCCAATTGAAGCACAGCATTTAATTTTGGTCCTCTGTTTCTACTTAGTTCTGCTTGAATGTTTTCACCACTGGAACCTACTTCATTGACACTAGAGCCTAGTTCGTTAGTACTGGAACCTACTTCATAAATACTGCTTGAGCTGCCTTCTTTAAAAGTGCTTTCTCTAATGTTATTTTGGCTAATTGTGCCCACTGTACTTTGAATGATGGTCTCATTTCCTATTGCTCTTTCAGGGGATATTGAATGTTCTTCAAACTTTTCCTCTGACAGACTTTTCTTACATATAGTTTTAACAGATGACTTGATGGGAGAAATGGATGGCATGTGATATGGGTTTTGTGAAATTCCAAGTTTATTTGCAATAGTGAGTTCAGTTTCATTTCTTCTTAACTGAAATGACTGACAAAGACTAGATACTTCTTTTACGCCATATTTGGCATAATCTCCTGGCTTTTTGTCTTTCTCACAAACCACAGGTAAGCCTACAGTTGTACAAACTGCCTGTACATTCTTGATGTTAGACTCTTTCTTTCCCTGATTTTCTTTTCGGTCACATTCAAGAGTGACTTTTGGACTTTGTTTCCTCAAGGACCTGGAGTGGGCATAGCCTGTTGCACATTCCTTTTCAAGATTTCCTGGGTTTGAAAACAAAGCAAATGACTGACGCTTTGAAACCTTGAATGTATTCTGTAAATACTGCGTATCAAGTTCATTCTCTTCTATTTCAATGTTTGTCTTCTGAGTGTAGTTAACTTCATGTCTCAATGGATCTTTAAAGCCCTCTGTGTCATTTCTAGTATCTTCAGAACAACCATGAATAAGTTTTCTGGGGTTTTCAATTGCTGCACACAGATCTGTATGTTGGTTTGGTGCTGTCTTTGCCCTCCCTGGGATGTCAGGTTCCAGTAATGAGATACTATCTTGAGTGCCATAATCCGTTTCAGGTACCAATAAAATACTGGTACTCTCCGTAGATCGATCAGTTTGTGAACCTCTTCCTTCACCGAAGATCAGAATTTTGGGGTCTTTGGTACTATTAGACACTTGAATTGTTCCTAGGTTCTCTTTTATTTCTTCTCTTTGAAGGCTAGGATTGACAAACTCTTGAAGTTTATTAGAACTTGAACCATTAGTAAAAAAGCCAGGTATGTTTGTTATATTTAATTCTGGAAAAGCATCACTGGCAAGTCTTTTATTTATTGTCTCATTTGGTTTGTTATTCTTCTTGGCTCCAGCTGCAGATTCTTTATCTTCTACAAACTGAAGTTTTTTGCTGTGTCTAACTGGCATTTGGTCAGAATTTTTTTCCTTCAGCTCTTCACTGCTAGAACAACTATCAATTTGTAGTTCAGTATGATTAGGTGGGCTTGGATTTCTATTGACTACTAGTTCAAGTGCATGAATATGCCTGGTAGAGGACTTCCTCCTCAGCCTATTCTTCTTAGGTGCTTTTGAACTGTGGATATTTAATTCTAGTTCCATATTGCTTATGCTGCTGCGTATAGGTTCAGCTTTAGTTCTGAAAGCAGATTCTTTTTCCAATGATTCTGTTGGGTTTGTATTATTCTTCTTCTGAACATAATCACCTTTTGTTTCATTCTCATGACCATTATTAGTACTATTCATCACATGACCATTCTTCTCTATTTGGTCAGTTCCCTCAATTATGTTTTCAGGAGTTTTTTGAACAATTGCCAAATCTATTTTCTTGATAAAATCCTCAGGATGAAGGCCTGATGTACTTCTCCTTTTACGCTTTAGTTTGTTTGTGAGGGGATACTCTTGTGTTATCTGAGGTTCTATAGCAGATGCTCCTGTAATTAGATTTTCAGTTATGTGGCTCAAGTTAGGGAGGCTTGCTTTCCTCCGATATGTTTTCCCAAATATTTTATCTTCAATATTACTTTCTACCAGTTTGGAGTGAACTCTTTCACATATTAAAGTACCATGAGGATCATTGGCCTTTAAAGCTATTTTCTCTGAAGCACCAGAGTATCCATCTACTTCATTTGGAACTTCTACCACATTTGATTCAGACCTCCCATCAGGTGAGACATCAGAAGGTAATATTTCATCACGTCTGGAAAACCACTCATTAACTTTCTGTATGCTACTATTCCGTGTTATCCAAGCAATATCTTGGGAATTTCTAGGACTGTCAGAGCATGGAGGTTTCTGCTTATTCAGTTCTATTCTCCCATTCAGGGGATCAGCATTCAGAACTACCTTTTTCTCTGTGCTGGAAGTCTGCCTATCATTACATGTTTCCTTAGTGTCAACCCATCTGTTCTTTTGGCTCTTTGCTAAGCCAGGCTGTTTGCTTTTATTACAGAAGTCAGTCTTTTCTACATTCATTCTGTCTTTAGTGTATAATAAACTGTTCTCATGCTGTAATGAGCTGGCATGAGCATTTGTGCCACATGGCTCCACAAGCAAGTTTGAAAGAGAACTACCCTGATATTTTTCTGGATGCTTCTCAGCTGCATGCTTCTCAGTGGTAGTCAAATCGTTATTACTGGATGTATGATGTTCAATATTTGTTATATCCTCAGAAAACTCACAAGCATCTGAAGATATACAAAAACAACAGGTGATTAACAACTGAATTATCATGAAAAAAGTGCACTTAATACAACTTAGGAGTAGAAATGAAACTGGCTAATTTTAGAGAAACTAACCTCTTAAACAACCAAGTATACAAAAGATGTAGCTCATACTCTTTTACTTAATTCCTATTTATCTAGAGTCTCATTAGTTCCACCTGAGACAATTAAAATTTTAATTTCAGAATTTCCCCTACTCATAAACCACACCTCCTATTTCCCTAACCTTTAACAGTGAATTAAAAGCAAACTGTTTGGACATCATACAGTGCTCTATTTTATCTTCAGACTCATATTCCCTATATTTAAATACCAGTATACAAAAGATAAAATATAAACACACCAATTAAAAGTCAACAACCAGTTACATAGGGTACTATCACAATCATATCAGTCTAATACAACTAAAATAGATCAGGCTGTACCATAACGTCTGAGAAAGAACGATATTCTAACTCTGCCAAGAGATGTTGTAAATTATAAATGTCCCAAACGGCCTTCAGAATAATCTAATTACAGTTCTGTATCTACCCATTCTCTCTTCAGTGCCCATTATTTTGAGAAGACTTGCCATTATCCTTTTTTGCAGGATTCAAACTGGGTTCAGCCCTGGCTCCTTGAGGGGTGACCTGTAACAATTCGCGATCTCCCACACTACAGAGAAAAGACAGAAGCCTTAATGAGAAACACTAATTATACACTCAAAGAGTTGTCAAATGAGCAAGATCAAGTATTTTAGCTCCTCTAGGTAGGGTTGCAGTAAGTTGATCAATTTGATTCACTTAGACTGAGGATACATAGTCACAAAAATCAGAGCAGGAGTATAGAACATTGTTTTATGGACATGCCAATGAAAGCCAAAACTTAAAAGATAGCCCATTTAAACAACAAACAGCAGTCAAAAAAGACAGCAAAGCAAAAAAACACAAAACTTAAAAGTATATCTTAATGAGCAAGAACAAAGATCTAAACAAAGGGAGCACTAGGATGGAGCAGACATCCCAACAGAACGCAAAGAATGTGCCATTCTGTAACTCTGCCTTCTGTGCTTCTTTACAGGCTAAAACCCATTTCCTCCCAATTGAGAGATTAGGAAAATCTGATTGGCAAACAAAATCTGATTGGCAAGGACACCATCATAATTCAGACAAGCCATAACAGATACTAAGGTCAAGCAATAATTCCTAAGGAAAGCAATTTGACAGGTAACACAGTTAAGGGCTGCTTGTAGGTTATTGTATAATTTATGTAGACAAAGAGTGAGGAATAGATGGAATTAAGGAACAGAGGAAGGAAAGAACTGAAAATGGAGTCCTCGAATATTTTCATCAGCTACAATTACCACTGTGCTGATACTACTGTACATGAGGAACTAAGCTAGAACACAGTAGAACCCTCTGGTGGAGGCAAGTCTCTGCAAATTTCTGTTATTTTAAACTTTTGGACTCTTTACCAAGAAATCAAACAAAAAAGGTATTTTCTCAGCTATAAAATGAGGAGATTTAATACACAATAGAATATACAGATGTCAAATTATGATGTACACCTGAAAATTATATAATTGTATTAACCAATGTTACCCAAACAATTTTAAAAAATGAGGAGATTTAAGTAAATGGTGTATTTCAATGCCATAATTCTAAAGAAATACCAATCATTAACATTAACTAAATACAAAAATGCTAGCTTCATAGACAAAGGTTCTCTGACTCACCTGCAATAACTTGCTTTATTAACTGTATCTTCAGAAGAATCGGATCCTAAAAAATTTCCCCAGATACCCCCAAATAACAAGTCAATAAAAAGACTTTTATTGAAAGGGTTAAACTCAAAAAACATATTTTTTATAAAACAGATATTCATTGAAGAAATACTTACTGAGCTCCCACTATATGGCAGGAACAATGATACATAAGTCAGGCAATACAGAGAAGTGGTTATTAGCACTGGCTCTGAAGCCTGAATTCCTAGGTTTGAATCATGGCTCTGCCACTTACTAGTTTTACAACCTTGGCAAAATTTCTTAACCTCTCTGTGCCTTAATTTCCTCAGCTGGAAAGTAAGTATAATAATAGTAACAACCTCTGAGGTTTGTCATGCATTTAAATCAGTTATACAAGTAAAATACAATAGTGTCTAGACTGCATTAAGTACTCATAAATATTTGCTATTATAGTCATTTTGATTGTTTTTATGATACAGTCTAGAACTTACAACTTTAGGAGAGGAAAAGACATACAAATAATTTCAAGAAAATATAGTTAGTGCTATGGTAAACATATGGTGGCGTTTGTGAGGCCAAAGAAGGGCCCCTCTCTCCATTTGTTAATATAGTCTAAAAGATAAAATAATTAGAGAAAACTGTTTAAACTGAGCTCAGTTTTTCTTAAAAGTCTACTAGTCTAGAAAAATTTATCTTGGATCCTTTCAAATGCTGTAGCCAACCCATCATGTTCTTTCTTATCCCAAATCTCCATCTTTCAAATGTGGAGTGAGTCCTCACTTAATGTTGTCAATAGGTTCTGCAACTTTAAACAGAACAAAACGTATCCGAAACCAATTTTACTATAGACTAACTGATACAAAAGAGAGTTAAGTTCCAATAGCATCTCAAAGTCATAATAAAAACAGAAGAATTATTTGAGGAACTGCTGTATATTTATTTACACATACTTATAACTGGACATCTTTCTTTTGCTCTCTTTATAAAGAAAGGTTCTTCAAGATGAGAGCTGCATCTTTTACATTATTTATAAACATACCATAAGCTAGTAAAATTATTTTTTTCCACTTCCCAAAGCTCTCCGCCAATGTGTAAATTATGACTAAGGTTTTTGGTAAAACTGTAAGACAAAGAATCCAACAACTATTGCTCTAAACATACTAAATCTGGGACTCTTACCCAATTCAATGTAGACAAACTTATTCTGAGGTTGTATCTGTTGCTTTGTCCTCAGAGATCTCACAATTCCAAGGTTAGAGAGTTGGACGCTAAGACTGGTTTCCTGCTAAGCAGTAAAGAATGATTGACTAATTATTGGCTAGTTCTTTTTCTTTTTTTTTTTTAACCTGGAGAGAAACTCAAGGTGATGGATGAAATGAATAGACCATAATTAATCAGCTAAAATTTATGATACCTGGAAAACACACTTAGCAAACTACATGTCAACATGTGTAAGTTCTGTGTGGTTTGAATATTTTTTCTTCTCTCTGTTGTTTTAAATTGTTCTAAGAAATGTATATTTTGAAGCTAATACTTTATATTATAGAAAAGGAATAAGATTCATTTAGTACACATTTCCAATTATATCTGATAACAGGGTTGGCAACTAAGATAAAATAAATTTTTAAAAAAGAATTAAAATTCTAAAAATCCAGAAGTCCTAAGAACATTCAGTACAAGAAAGAATATTTAAAAATGCAACATTACTCTAATAAAGCTTTCCCTCTTCTTTTTGAGCCCTTCGGCATCTACTGAAAAATGAATGCTGGTACTATAAGAATTATCATCTGAGATCTCTATTGTCCATTCACATATGAGTAACAACAACACAAATCACTGCCTTTCTGTGTATGACAATTACACTTTTTAAATTGAAGCAATTTTCAAATGTTAAAACTGATTTTCTTTTCAGGCTACTTTCAGAAGAAATAAAATAGAAGATACTTCCTCATGCCTGGAGAATTGCCATAAGATGATTATTTTATAAACTAACAAGCTTAAAACCATCAGTGACCTTGTGGCTATTTTAGACAAGCATGAGAATATATAAAGCACTAAAGCAGAAGAAGGGCCTGGCCTGTAAGGTCTTTTGCCCATACTAGGAACACAGACCTTCTCTCAACTCCTCTAATCCTTCTTCATTAGAACATTTGCCCAACCACTTAATTTACCATCTTACCTTGTTTACTGACTCTTTATATAAATCACTAACTCACTAATTCACAATGCTCAATAAACAGATGTTAAGAGAATAAATGAAAATGGCTTTACCAAGGTAGAATTTTCAAGTTCACTCTGTCGAAGTCTTTTGGCACGGTTTCGGTAGCCTAAACTTTGGATGATAGAAACGTCTTCATTTAGATGCTCAGGCGAGTTATTTTCCTTTTTTGAAAAGTTGTAACTGTTTGCAACTGTGAATTACAAGGAAAAACATTATTTTCAGAGTTAAAAAATGTATTAACTGTAATCAAAAAACCAAGAGAAATCCTGTGTGTGCTCTTAGTTGTATTAAAAAAATGCATTAAAGTTTACCTAAAAAAAATTCTTTTGAAGTTTGGCTCATGACAGAAATGGTATATTGGTAGAGAAAAGACACTATTCTATGTTGCATAAATAAATACTTTGTTTTATTAATCTTTATACTCAGTTTGTCACTTGCCCCAGGTGAGGAGTACAGAAAACAAATGCTATCATTTTGTCCTGGAAGGGCTCTCGATAGAGACAGGAATACCAGTTCTATAGGAAACTGTTAAGAAATCAGTGGGTCTAACTTAATCAAACATTCATCGTCTCCCTGATCAACTGTGGGGCCTGGATCCATTTAGAGACTGCTGGCTAAACCAGTCTTCAGCCAGGAAAGTCTCCATAATAACCAGAAACATAACAGCCAGACCCAGTCAGATAAGGTTAACCTTGGTATAATCCCTCGATGTAGAACCTCAGTTACTGGGGCGCAAGGCCAACAAAGGAGCCCTTGTCTGATAGCAGACACAGCTGTGGTTCCCAGTGTTACTGACAGTCATTTTCCGAAGGGAGACATCCACACACTTTCTTTCTAGTTTCTGGTGCTGCATGGGCCTTCTAGTACTTATTTTATGTGGAATAAACATCACATCCTCAAGTATATTGTCTGGCCAACGGCACTGCAGGGTCACATTTCTTCCTGGGGTCATATTATACCTTGTGAGAGTCTGAAGGAAAGGTTTGGGTAAACTTCCTGTAAGAGGTCACTTCCTATAAGAGAAGGGCCAATCTATAATATTTTCTAAATCAACTTTGGAAATTCTGCTCCCAGGAAACAAATAAATAGACTGTCAAAGTTACTTCTACTCCTTTTTCCTCACCTCAATGCTAAAATGTTTGCCTATTAAATCGCATTTCACTGACTCTAAGATGCCAATAATGTAAGAAGTACCATTATTTTCTATACCACCAATAAAAAACACTATATTAAACAATGACACACCATTGGTGGTAAGTTGCCCCTAATGTGAAAAATGTGAATCTTATGATCAATAAAGTGTGAGACCAGTGGGAATGATTTAAAAGATAGATTATAGATAAAGAGCTCAAATTAAACTAGATCAGAAGGTCTTATCACCTATTCAGAGAAAATAATTGTGTAAACTTCCTCCTGAGTTTTAATGGACAGCCACTTGAGCACTGGCCCCTGGAGCTAAACAACACTTACACTGCAATCCCGTGTCAAGCTCAAAAGCATGAATGATTTTCAATAGCTCTTCAACAAGTTGACTAAATCTTGTACTTTCTTGTAGGCTTCTGAAATTAAATTGTTTGAGAGATACACTTAGCAAGTAATTATCAACAATTAAAAAAGATGCAGCAACAGGAGAAAAACTATATTCAAAGAACAGAGCTTTCAGTGACATTACACTATAATCAAAACATCACTGATATTAAATATTGATTTTTATAATTTTTTTTTTTGCCATTCAAGTCTACCGAAAGCCTACAGCTATCTAAAATAATGGCACTCTGAATCCATAGTAGGTATAAATCCAGTGCACAGAGAACTTATTATTCTTAACATCTGAACCCTATCTATCCAACCTCCCACTAGCTCTCAAGGATTTCTGTCAAATGATGACAATGCCCAAAGGTTTTCATTTAGTAAAGCTGTAGGACAATATTATTCATTTATTCCTTTAAATATCTGAGCAACTACTATGTGCCAAATACTGGAAAGTGTTGATTGAGACAGACCAAACCCAATGCCCTAATAGAACTTAGGTCCTGGCCGGAGGGATGCACAGTATGTAAATACATTGTGTGTATGTAAATAATTAAGTAGAAATAAATTCAAGGAAGAAAAATAAAAGCAAGATCAGAAGACCATGGGGGCAGGGTGATACAGTCCTACTTTAGATAAGACTGCAAGTTCTAGCATTGACCAGAAGCATTAGAAAAAGGCAGTGAATTGCTAATACCCATCTAAGGCAGATGTACTATAAAACTTTCAAGAAAATGCCTTAAGAAATAATTTACTCTGTCAGCTAAACACTTTTTTAAACATTTTCTACTGAGGAATGGTTTGATAGAAACATCAGCTACATTATTCAGGAATTTCTACTTTTTACTGCTGTTGTTGCTTCCATCCTCCCATCACTACCCAAATTATATACCTTTTGGTTATATCATTCTTACACAAAGGACACTGTGATGGCCCTTTCTTCTGGTTGAGAAGTTTCAGCATACAAAATCTATAAATTATAAAGAATGAGAAGAACAATTCAAGTTACTCTCTTTTTCTTTTTTTTTTTTGCAGAGAGAATATTCAAAGGCAAACAGCCATGAAAAGATAATCTCACAACTGCCCTTAAAAGCCATTTTAAAGGTAATGGCAGGTGAATTACAACCAATGGCTTTAATTATTTTTGGATGCTGCATTAGCAAAAAACCAAACTACATAAGCAATGATCTATGAAAACTGAACTCAAATGCATATGGCTTACTGTTATGATCAAATAAAACTTATTAAAGAATTAATATGGCATATTTAATGATAATTATGCTGCATCATCAGACATAAATGGTAAGTCGTTCAAGTAAAATGATTATAATTAGTTTAAAAACTCAACACCTCACTACAAAGCTACAGTAACCAAGACAGTATGGTACTGGCATAAAGATAGACATACACATCAATGGAATAGAATTGAGAGTACAAAAATAAACCCACATATCTATGGTTAACTGATTTTAAACACCAAGATAATTAAATGGAAAAATAAT
The DNA here is from genome assembly GCA_028627145.1 of Eidolon dupreanum. Classification (NCBI taxonomy): domain Eukaryota; kingdom Metazoa; phylum Chordata; class Mammalia; order Chiroptera; family Pteropodidae; genus Eidolon; species Eidolon dupreanum. The sequence goes on from CM053506.1 coordinate 94,695,245, forward strand.
CTTTTCAACAAATAGTGCTGGGACAAACTAGATACCTACTTATAAAAAATGAAGCTAGACTCCTACCTCACACAACACAAAAAAATTAACTCAAAATGGATCACAGAACTAAATGTAAGAACTAAAACTAAATCTCTGTAACCTTGGGTTAAGCAGTGATTTCTTAAATAAACACCAAAAACACAAGCAACCAAAGGAAAAAATAGAAGCACTGGACTACAACAAACTTAAAAACTTTGTGCTACAATACCATGAAGAAAGTGAAAGGACAATCCATAGAATGGGAAAAATATGTACAAATCATATATCTGATGAGGGATTTGCATTCAGAATATATAAAGAATGCTTATAACTCAATAATAAACAAAGAAATAACCCAATTATAAAAGAGTGAAGGTTCTGAATAGACATTTTCTCCAAAGGAAATATAAAAATGTTCAACAAGCCCATGAAAAGATGTTCAATATTATTAGTCATTAGGAAAATGCAAATCAAAGCCACAGTGAGATGCCACTTTACATCCACTGGGATGACTATAATAAAAAAAAAAACTGGTATTAGGGAAGATGCAGAGAAATTGAAATCCTTATTCATTGTTGGTAGAAATATAAAACAATGCAGCCAATTAGGACAACAGCTATTTTGGAAAACAATTTGGTAGTTCCTCAAAATACTAAACAGAAAGTTATCATTTGACTCTGTAATTCTTCTTCCAGATTTCTTCCCAGGAGAAATGAAAACATACGTACATGCAAAACTGGTACACAAATATTCATAGCAGCATTATTCGTAATAGCCAAAAAGCAGAAACAATCCAAATGTCTACCAGTCATGACCAGAAAGACAAAATGTGGTATATCCACAATAGAATATTATTCAGCCATAAAAAAGAATGAAGTACTGACACAAGCTGCAATATTGGATGAACTCTGAGAATATTATGCTAAATGAAAGAAGCTGGACACAAAAGGCCACGTATTGCATGATTCCATTTATATAAAATGTCCAGAACAGGCAAATCTGGAGACAGAAAAATTTATGATTGTCTAAGGAGGTGGGAATGGGGAGTAGCTGCTAATGGGTAAGGGTTTCTTTTGGGGTGACAAAATGTTTAAACTTAGATTGTGGTGATGGATATACAACTTTGAATATATTTTAAAAACCTGAAATGTACGCTTTAAATCGGTGCATTTCATAGCATGTAAATTATGTCACAATAAAATTGTTAAATAAAAACCTCAAGGCAAGGAGAAAATGAGCCCATTTTAACATTCACAATGCCTGACATGGTGTCTAGCAAAACTAAGCAGCTCACTAGAAGTCCAAGGAAGTCTTCTGGGACACTTAGGCTTTTAGAATGGCTCTGAATGTAGAACAATTTTTTTGGTGGTCTCAGACAATGAATATGGCTAAGAAGACTTGAAAAACACATACAATATACTCTAATGAGTCAGCTTCCTTAACAAAGGAAATACTGCTTCTATTGGCTGGAAATGTTTATAAAAATCAATGTTCCCTTAGGAAGAAGACAAAAGAAGACTCAAGAAAAAAGAAAAGTAGACGAGTAAAAAGGGACGAGAGCAGTAGAGATAGCCACGGTGATCATTAAAAGCTGCGATTCACTCATACAACCAATATTTACACGTCTGGCACTGTTCCAGATGTAAGGGATTCAGTGGAAAAGCAGAATAAAATCCCTGCCATTATAAAGGACATATTATTCTGGCTAGGGAGGTGACTAGGGAAGGAAGCAGAGAACAGACATGGACATTGAAGAGAGTAAAGAAAGGAAAAAGGGTGCTGAAAAGGCAGTGGGACTGGTGAACCAGACACTTAGGGAACGCTTTCTACTGGCCAGGTCCTTCAACATGCACTGCCCTCTCTTAATTCACACAAAGACCCTTAAGTATTATCTTCATTTTATAGGAGAGACTTGTTCCAGATCCACAGTAATCAAGTGGTAAAGGTGATACTGGATCTGAAATTGAACTGCAGCAAAGTTCATGGTCTACTGGAGCAAGTGAATATAGGTAGGTATAGTCAAGGAGGCTCAGGGGATCTTCTTTACCTATACAGATGCTTTAACTACCAGCAACAACTCCATAGTTTATGGGAAAAGGGTATCAAAAAACTACCTGTATTGCATGTAAATTCTCTTTAAAGAGCAACAGAATACAGGATACCACTCCTTGAGAAGAAACCTGTACTCTCTACCATAAAGGCTCTAGGAGGCATCAATGCATTACACTGACAAATGGTACAATTCAACAATTCAAAGTGGGGATAGGGAGAAAATTCCATGAGCATAGTACTGTAGAACACAGTAGCTAAACTATAGTGTTGTAGCCTGTACAATAATTACATAAATAACACAAGGGAACTAGGTATGTAGAAATCAACCAAGATATGGGTTCCAATCTCTCTTTATGCTAGAAAAAAACAGATGCATAAATGTTATTAACTAAACTCAAGAGAAAATGTACTTGTACATGACTTGAAAAGACTGAACTAAGGAAAATACAGACAGATCAAAAACACTGGCATATCCTTTGGGGCTCGGAAGAAAAATTTTTTAAATTGTGTTAGAGCTTTGGGAAATCTATATGATATATCAATTAAATAAGAACACATGTATAAGTTCTATACAAGGTTCTCAGTGAAAAGATCTAAGACGAGTTTTGGGCTTGGATTTCTAATGCTTAAGGAGAGGCAACACATTTTTTAAGTAAATGCAGTATGTTTTCTGAAGGGTGTCTTCAATTTTTTAAGAAAAAGCTGATAGAAAATAGTAAAATCACAGTGCTACAAACTAATTTGAGGGATTTTTTAGAGAGTATTCATTTTTGAGCACATCTATTATACCTGGAGCAGTGTAACAATGTCATGGAAACTCATCTAATTTTGAGCTATTTGTTCAAGTCTATCCTGGTAGGAAGCAATAAATTAATAGTTCTAAGTCCAGGCAAAAATAAAAGCAGGCTGGCTTTTAGTTACCTTTGATTATTTTGGGTGGCCTGGATTCCTGTCAACAGAACTAAGATTATGGACCAACATGTTCCCTAGTTAAAGGAAATAAATACCCACAGAGTCCCATAAATTAGCATCTCAGCATCCTTATGTTATTGGTATCACCAAACCTTGTCAGTTTCTATAAGAAGGCTCTATTTTCTTAATCAAATCTCTTGTTTGCACTTTAGTTTCAACTATTAAGAATCTATCCTGGGCCTGTTATCTGGGAGAGTGTGCCTAGGCGCCATGCCTAGTATCCCAGTCCCATGGGTCAAGGGCCATCTCCTAGGGACAAGTCTTACCCCTAACCCTTAGCCTCCGATGGCTGAATCCCTGCTTCTTTTTGTCCCTTATAACCACCACCCTGAACTTCTGTTCATTTCTGTTGCTATGATCCTGAGAGACTATGCATGTTCAATCTTCTTGCTAGACTATCCATATCTTGCCTATTTCTGGACTACTGACATATCAACTCATTGCTAGACTCCAAAATCTACTGATATCATGATCTAATGTATCTAGCTATCAAACATCCCTGACACTGACTCACCACTCACCTGGATCTCCTCAGTCAGCTGACCCCAAGATTTGCCTTACTTGGTTTATCTGCTCCTCGCATCTCAGCCATCCCTGGTCTGGTCCCTCTTACTATTTCAGTATCCTCCAAATAAGTGTATGGGGAGGTCGTCATTCCAGAATACTGCTTATCAAACTTTAATATGTTCAAGAATCTTCTGGAAAATCTTGTTAAAATGCAGATTCTGATTCAGAAAGTTTGGAGTAGAGCTGAGATTCTAGAAAGTGCCCATGTAATGTGGTTGCTGTAGGTCCACAAGTCCCACTCTGAGTAGTAAGTTCCTAGAGCTGCGCCATATAATACAGCAGCTACTAGCCACACGTGGCTAGTGAGCAATGAAATATGGCTAGTCTGAACTGAGATGTACTATAAGTAAGGAAAAACACAGGCTTTTAGAAACTTACTACAAAAAAAAAAAAGAACAAAAAAAATCTCATTAATATTTTCATATTGTGGGAGGGGGAAAATATTTTCATATTGATTATATTTTGAAATGGCAAAATTCTGGTCATAGTTGGGTTTAAAAATATAAATATATAACTGTAATTTAAAATTTTTTTTTATTTTACTTTTTAGTAATGTGGCTACCAGGAAATTTAAGTTATACCTATGACTCTTATCTCTTTGGATAATATGGTTCTAGATCTTCCAAGAAGTATATATTTCATTTGTTATTTAGAAACTGTAAGCTAATGCACGAATGGCCTAATTATTTTTTTCTAGACTGGTATTATCTTTTTTGTATATCTCATAAAAGATTTCAGAACTATAGGCTTACCCCACTCTATAAAGCTATTTTATCATTAGCAATTAGAATTCATCCTGAGAAAATACAATTAATGCTTGTGATATTTTCTCCAGCTTTTTCACCATACAAATCCAAGTGGTATTCAGATTATAAAAATATTATAATAGAAGAGATGTTATGAAAAAGTTGATCTATTACTTGGGTATTATACTCTACTTATAATTCTAATATATTATTTGAAATATGGCTGGTTCTTCTGCTTATCATATTCTCTATATTAGGAGTTGCAAGCCTTTCTCATTCTCCCCCAGTTGCCAACTTTAACATTTTCAATCTCAACAGATGTCTGTACCTCCAACTTCACTGTGCTCAAACTACAACTTCCCCAACTTTCATATCAAAAATTTTCTGTAGACTTATTCTCCTTTTCCTTCATTACTGCTTATGAATAACAACTATTTCTCTCTCTTACATTCATTTTCTATTTCTGTATTGCAAATGTCATCACCCCTCTGAGGGCTCCTTCCTCTTCTAACACAACTTCTTAACACATAAGCAAAGTTAGTGTCTTTTTCTTAGGACATATTCTACTTTCTCCTCTTCTTACCCTTGATCATATTATTTCCTCTGCCTGTAATTTCCTTCTTTCACAAGCTCTGAAAGTAACGAATGTTCATAATTTAATCTCTTCTTTACTCACTATAATACTATGTATTCATTATTCAAGGTGACAGAAAAGCATACATTTCAGAAAGATTCTTATCAAGAAACAGTGCCTCACATATAAAAAGTCAATCTGTAGCTCTCTGTAACCTTTTAAATACTGGTACTTTCAAATTTTATTTTACAAAAGTATTGATCTACAAAGAAACTGGTCCTACATTGAACCTTAGAGGGAGGAAAGCAGGACATGTGAAATGAATAGAGAAACTGGCAAGGTTAAAACACAATTTACTTATTTAACAATTGCTTGCAGTGTGCTTCCACCTATGAATACAAAAAAACCCCAAATAACTATTCAAAGTCATTTCATATCCCACTAGATAAATATGCCAATATTTTATCAGGAACTACGGCTACAAACAACGTATGATGACAAAATATTCAATGAGGCAGAATGAAACAGACTTAGAATTTTCTTTCACTTAATTGAAGAAGCTAAAGCTTCTATAAAGTTAGTTGTTTTCTGTGTTATGAAGGATAAGCACAAAAGTTAATAATGGAGCCACAAAAAACATTCAAACTTACTTGCAAAATATGTGGTCACATTTTGTGGAAACAGGCTCTTTGATCAGCTCCAAACTAGAAGGGTAGGGTAAAAAAGACATGGCTCAATAATCCATTTAAAAATAAATATATTCTTAGTAAAGAAGTTCAACTTTAGGTGGCTATTACTGAGTCAAGGTAGGGTTTTTAGTCCATTCAATAACTATTTATTAAATGTCTGCTGTGCTAGAAGCCAAAAATACAGCAGAGAATATTATCCTTATCTTCACTGAGCTTTCAGACACCAAAACACAATATTATTCTTTTCAATACTCTATACTATCTATAGCATTTACAAGATTAGCTGATATTACTTCACATTAGTTTTCACCGATCTTTTTTTTTGAGCTATCATGGAATATCATAAGACATCCTATATCTTAACTGAATTTTAAGCTCTGCAAAGACAAAAATTTCTTGTATTTCTTTTGGATTCCCTCACAAAACTTTTGTGTATGTGTGATTATTTAATTTCTTAATATGGAAAATTTGAAGCATTTACACAAATAAAATAGAAAAATGAACTCCCAGTTTCAACAATTACCAACTCACAGCCAATCTTATCTCATTCATGGCCAACCAACATCCACCCAAAGCCCAGATTATTTTAAAATGAATCCCAGCCATCATATCACTTCATCTATAAATATTTCAGAATACATCTTTAAAAGAGACTTTTTTAGCATAACCATGAAAACATTACTCCTAAAAAATGATTTTGCTAATATCATCTAATATACAATAAATGTCCTAATATTCCTGTCTCATAAAAATTTAATGATAAAACCTAGGTAAATCAGGATCTAAACAAGATCTACAAATTGCATTTGGTTGATATGTCTTAAGCCTCATTTAATCTATAGCATTTCTCCACCTTTGTCATTTATTTAAATACTAGGTCATTTGACCTGCAGAATTTCCCACATTCTAGACTTTGCTGGTTGTAATCCTATTGTGTAGCTTAACATGTTCCACTAACCTCTATTTCCTGTAAACTAGACCTACAGGCTTGATCAAATTAAGGTTCAATTCTTTTTGGTAAGAACAATTTCTGGTACTGTGTACTTTTATTACTTCACTTCAGGAGGTACATATTTGCTTTGTGATTACTTTGTAAAAACAATGTAATAAATACTAACTAAAGAAAATAATAAAATAAACTCAAAAAAATATTAAAGTTTCAAGAAAATACCTCACCCAAATTCCTATCCCTATCCACATATCCACAAAATCTTAAGGCCTTCCTGAGATGAATTCATTTACTAATACAAAGAGTATTTACTGAGCATCTACTATATGCATGCACTGTTCTTGGGAATGGAAATATAGTAGTGAACAACATAAAGCCTGCCCTTACAGAACTTTCATTTTAGTTGTGGTAGACGGTTGATTGAGAAATGAGCAAGAACATATGGGAATAGTGCTAAAAAGAAAAATAAATAAGGGAACGGGGATAGGGAGTACAGTGTGTGGGGGGGAGTATACACAGGTCAGGAAAGGCCTCACAGAAGGTGGCAGACAGCTGAATAATGTGAAGAAACAAGCTGTGCAACAATCGAGGGAGGAACATTCCATCAGAAGAGAGAGATAAGACTCTGACCAGGACCATGCCTGGTGTTTTGAAGGACAGAGAGTAGGTAGGGTCCTAGGAAGGAATGATCAAGGGGGTAACTACCACAAGAGGTCAGAGAGGTAGCTGGGAACCTGAACAGGTAGGAACTTACAGGCTATTTTAAGTCTATAGCTTTTATTCTGAATGAGAGCTTTAGAAACTGATTTTTGGTAAAGTGCAGGCAGGACATCAAACAATAGGTAATTTGTGTGTGACAGGAATGTGGTCCTTTTCATTACATGTTAAACTTTTTAGAAAAGAATCACAAGAAAAACTGGGGGACAACAGCCTCATTGTGAAGGATTTGGTAACATAACTCTTGTAATCATGGGGTTTCTGACGCAGCAGAGGGGAAGAAAAAAAAATTGGAGTAAGGTTAGAAAGCAGGATTTCTACTATCAGTTTTTTTTTTATTAGCAGAGTGACCTCAGGTCAAGCATTCTACCTGACAAAACCTCAGTTTCCTGTAAAGAAACTGTCCCCCATTCTACCAGTCTCTTCAGGCTACTGTGAGAATAAAATTAAGTGCTACTTGGGAAAATGTTCACAACCTGTGATAAACTTGTACCAATGTTTGTGATTAAAAAAACAAATAAACAACCCAACAAAGAGAACTCGGATTTGTTACCAAATCACTATTCCTCAGATAAGCTAGATATCAAAGACATTCTCAGTAAAAGAGAAATTGGATTCAGCTATGATACCAGATGGCTTTCATTCTCACCACTGACTCAGTTCTGAAATGATTACATTTCAGTATGGTAATTATAAGTCAAACTATACAAACATACTGTAAACAAACTTCACACAGATGAAAACTCCAATATGTAAAAAGATAATGACTGTTGAAGAAAAAACTTGAAGAGAGAATGAAAATAAAAAGAAAAAAATTAAAATGTTCCTCTTCTAGTTCCTGATGAGAGTGCTTACTATAAAAGTGACTAAAATATTTTTAAACACTTTTCAAATCAGGCTTACTGCACATCTGCATTTTGAGCTTTCAAAATGGGTAAGTATTGGAAAAAGCAGCTAGGTTAGGTTCTAAAAACAACCACTACCCACCAGGACACTATTTTCAAAAACTCTTCTGAAAGTTAAAATTTTTATATAGTCATGCGTAACAAGTTAAAAAGAATGATCAAATATCAGAAATTGTGACTTTGAGGACAACAGAAGGAATTTCAGCTCTAGAGACCTCAAAGAAACTGGAAACCTACCCTTTAGCTACCATAAGCAACACTGTTTCTAGTCACAATCAGGAATCATTTAAAACATAACAGCAAATGGCACTGTTTTGAGCACTGTTAAAAAAAAAAAAAGATGATTCCCATCCTAAAACTTTCCATTAAATGAGTTTAAGGTTTAGCAATGATTGGGATGCAGTTTTAGTTTAAACATCTATTTTAATAAAAAACAGATTAAAAAAATAAGCTATAAAATATAAAATACTTGACTGAAATAAAAATTTAACATTAACATTCACCTTGCATATTTAACTTTCATGTATCCGAGTTTTTTAATTTGTTTAATTTGCCGGAATGAAGGGAAAAAAACGTTTTTATGACTGAGTTCCATGGAAATGTAAAATAAATGGACCCAAATGCCACATTATTGAGGACTTTTTGATCACTCTTTGTAATTATCATGAGTAAGTTTTATGCTTTTTGAAAAGCAATTTTTTTCCCCAATTGCCATTTCCCGCTTTTCTGGCTCTGATGTTTCACGAATTATGCTGTAAATCTCACTTAGCTCTTGTTTTTGTTTAGCTGAAATGTTGAGAAGGGAGAGGAAGTTTACTTATAAATCTTCTATCTCTCTGAAAATTCAACTTCCATTTTCTTTAATCTTATTTATTTGACTCCAAATATGAAAAACAACTTTCATGAAGCACAAAGAAAATTTTACTTAAATTTATTCTCCTTTATAGAAAGAAGCAAAAGGTGCAGCTTTCCAATTTACTTTTTGAATGAAATCCACCATTAACCATCATATTAAAAAACAACTAAACTATCAAAGAATCAATATAGTTTATTATTTAATATCTTTGACAAATATTTACCAAGTGGCTACTATGCTCCTGAGAATACAGAAGTAAGCAATATAAACAAACACCTCTGGCCTCATGGGGTTTATATTCTGTGGGAGTAGAGAAAAAGAATTAATTACAGATACAGAATGTCAGTTATGAGAGTTATAGAGAAAAATAAAACAGGAAAAGGGGATAAGGAGTGTGTTGAGGTGAAGTTGTTAGAATTTTAAATAAGATTGTCTGAAAATGATTCTTTGAGAAGGTGGTATTTCAATCAAGACTTACAAGCCATGCAATTATCGAGGGAAGAAGATTCCAGGCAGAGAAAACAGCAACCATGAAAGCTCAGAGGCAGAAGAATGTTGACAAGTCTGAAGAACAGTTAAGAGGTCAAAATGACCAGAGTAAAGAGAATAAGGAGGGAGAGGGTAGGTAAAAATTGTTCTAAATTTTTTTTCTAGCTTTTCACGGAAGAGATTGAAGTACGGCTAATTTATTTTGTAGATTTAAGAGATACCATAGAGATCATCTAGTGAGTGCTTGATGAATTTCATAACCTTTGTTGTGCCATGGACCCCCTTTGGCAGCTGAAGCTCATGACTCCCTTTCTCAAAGTAATGCTTTTAAATGCATAAAATAAAAATATTGAAAATTATATAAGAAACTAATTATATTGAAATACAGGTCTGTTCAGAGGCCTCCAGGGTCATTGAGGGCCGACAAGAGGTCCTGAATACTCTTGTCGGTCCTCAATGACAAGAGAACTTGCCGGGGTGATGGAAATGTTCTATATCTTGACTGGGTTACATAGATATATATACACTTGTCAAAACTCAGACTTGTACACTTAAGATCTTTGCATTTCACTGTATGTAAATTACACCTCAATTAAAAAAAAAAAAACCTGAATAATTTAGTCCCCTCTCTAAGATGAACACAAACAAAGGCTCGCACAAAAAGTCCGAGAGACTTGCTAAAGGCTTTGAGGACTTGTAGTATTATTTAAATATACAGGGCTAGTTTCAGTCAAAGGTTCTCCCAAAGACCTACCCACTTACAGACACCAATCATTTCTAATTTTATTTTGCCATCATTAAGTATATCCATTCCAAATGATCAAGCTGGTTTTAGAGCTTAATGAAAAGTTCAAGTGCTACTAATCCAAACTAGATCCCTGCCACAATGTAGAACCAATCAAGGCAGTTGGTGGACTAGGGAAGATAGAGAGCTATGTGTGTTGAGACGGTAGAGAGAGAAAGGGAGAGGCAGAGGGGAGAAAAAGGAGTAATTTTCTATATATTTAAAGTTCTTCAGTTAAGAAAAGTAGCAACTTTAATAGCCTAATCTTAACAAACATAATTTTTTCTTGTTACTATGTAAGGTCAATTCTATTGATTTGCATAGGACATAATCTAAGAGGAAGAATCCCAAATTAATAAATTCTTCTTTTGACTTACCAGATTGGACACTCTAGGATTTTCTGCATAGCATTAAGGACATTTTGTACTTCTTCAACGCGATCCGCACATAAATCCATTTCTTCCTGTTACAATGAACTTGAACACATAAGCTTAAATGTATGCTTTAAAATGTTTATTAAAAACAACTTAATTTCATTGTCATTTTAAATAAGAGAAATTTAAAATTGGAGTGCTTTAGAATTATAACAACCATAGAACTAATGACAAAAGCCTTTTTTAAAACTCTAAACTTTTTTTTTTTGTAATTAAGACCATTTAAATTGTTTTCACATATTGCCTCCAACCACCTCCTTTTGGTCTTTCCCTTTCTTCAAGCAAGGAAAAGGTACAGTGGGGTGACTGACTGGGTGAGTGGTGGTTGCCTCGGATTTCTCCAAATGTCCTGGCTGTTTTCTCTTGCTTAAAACAAAAATCAACAAAAACAAAACCAACACCAACCAAGGCTCTCCACCCTTCGTCTTTCCCAGTGTTTCCCAATTGCCTGCACTCATCTCAGGACCCTCAGGCACATCCATGCCAGCGGCATCTGTGACTGACGCCCCTCTACTTTCCTCTTGTCCCTTCTTAGAAACGCGTGTGAATACAGTTCTTAAAAGCTCTTCCTCCGCACAAAATCCTGTCTCCTCCTCTTTCCAGACACGTTCTGCCTCCAGTTCTTCCTCAGAGTCCCCTTTTCACATAAACCAGCTACTATGTTGTCCTCCTCAAGATACATTCCAGTTCCTATCATCAGTATTCCTCTTCGGCCACACGCAGTCCTCTCCCGCATCCTTGGCTTCTCCCCCGACCCTGCGACCCACAAAGTGCACCCCTCCCCCACAATTTCCCGACTCAACGTCTTAGGCTTCTCAGGTTTCACCCGCAGCCCGCCCCTGCCAGACACCATCCATTTTGCTCTCCTTCAGAAGTTCCCTCTCCCTACTCTCACCATACCTGTTCTCACCTGTCCCCCGAAGTACCCCTGAGGCCCCGCTCCCTTCTCCAGGGACCTCTCACCATTACACAAAACGAAGTGTCTGGGCTTTCCAGATTCAGGGGTCAACTTATCCAAAAAGTCCCGCGAACCGTCCTCGGTCCAGAAGCTTCAACGAGCTTACGCCGCGCAGTCGCAGTTTCAATTTATCTGTAATTCCCGCACTTTTCTGTTGCCACGGAAACCGGCCTCAGCTGCTGAGCAAGAGCCTCTCAGAATACGATACTGAAACACGTTACGGAAGGGCGGAGCAGAAAGAGCCGAGAGGCTCTCAGGGCTCCGGATTGGTCATCCATTCTTTCCCTGCCTTACGTAATTAGAAAGAGACGGAAGAGAAAGAATTCTGAGTTTTCTATTAGGCGCCCGCCTCCTCACCTCCACGCTTCCAAGGGCGTCTTATTACGTCACAGTGGTTTCTGTACCCAAGTCGGAATCCTTGAGGCCCGAATATGAGCGAAAGGTAGTGTCTACAACACTCTCCAAAAGAGGCCCCGTTCCCTCACTTTCCGCCGCAATGGAAGTCTCCAGTTTAGGTAAATAAAAGGATTGTGGGCAAAAAAACTACGATTTCCAGCATGCATTGCGGATCAAAAGGCCTTCGTCACTGTGTTCCTTGGAAACTGTAGTCTTATGGAGAGGAACTTCCGACACTGGAAGTGGGCACGATTCTCACGGCAACCCAGTTGATAAACTAAAAAGCTCTGCACGTTTATGCACGTCAACAGACATGGATTGGAGTGTTATGTTTTCGTATCTTGAGAGCGGAGAATAGGCTAAAGAACCTACAAGTCCTAGGAATACTCCAATTCCCAGCCAGCCCCGCGAGTCTCGGGTAAGTAGTCCTCTAAGGTCAGTGATCTAAGGGAACGCAGTAGGCGCCGAATTAACTGGGAAGGGGAAATGGGCCCCGACCCACGGCTGCGCACTCGTAGTTCCGCCCCTCGGCCCCAATGTTTGTTATTGTTGTGGGGTTCAGGCTTCTCTTGTCCCGCCCCGGCTAGCGCATCTTTGACCAATCAATAGGGTGGTAGTTATGAAGGACAACTGGTAAGAGCCAATCATCTTATCGGAAACTCAGAGAACCAGGAGACTAGGCCCTGTCTCAATCCGCCATGTTAGATTCACTCTGCAGGGAAAGCAGCTGATCTGATAGCAGCCGGTCTCCGCACTGGCCTCCGGCAGGCGGCCTCTGGCAGGCGCCCTCCGGGGGCGAGAAACTGGTAAGGAAGCTGCTGTGGTTACCTAGGGATGAGGTCATATCGCACAGAGAGGATTTGGGGAAATTCAAGGGAGTAACCCTGTAAAGAGGGGCGACTTTTTCCGTGTTTGGAGCATCCAATTTTTTCATTGATCAGATGGGAGAGCCGTTCATGTTTTAGGGGCTGAGGGGGCAGATACTGCCGGAGGGATGGGGGGATCGGTGGCTCAGAACGCCCGCTTCTGCAGATGGAAGGCCGAGACTCCCCGGCACAAAAAGGGCCTAGGCAAAGAAAACAAAGTCCTTAAAGGATGGTGACAGTGTTTGGGGGACATAAAAGTGCTAGGAAACGATAACTGGAAGACTAGTATGAAGTCTGCAAGGGAAAATAAATAACACTACCCACCCAGTCTCCTCACCCCATCCCCCTCCGTTTTTTGAGAACCTCATCAAAGTTTCCTTGGTCAGAGACCTCTGGTATTAGAAAGGCATCGTTTTTCCTTTTAGTCAAACATCTAGCTTTCTGGTCACACATTTTTAACGCCCAGAATATCTTACACAGGCCTCTGGCGGACTCAGTAATCGAAAGCTCAGGTTCTCTGGTCAGCTTCATTAAAGGAATTTTTGGTATCCTTAACCGACATAGAGGAAAAGCTGACGTGTGCCAAGCAAAAGTGAGTCAGTGGTATGAACTTAAAATAATTCCAGTTTTGAAAGCTGAAGGCCTAGGCCCCAGCTTCCTGACTTTACTGACTTCAAACTTACAGGGACAGATGGGCCTAACCATAGCTTTGGTGTTTCCACAAGTTCAAGATTAATGCTCTTGCTAAAAGAATTTTCATATGTAAGCCAAACGGAAGCAGGCAGTTCTTTACGAAGATCTGGCTATTATTCAGCTAAGTTAGCTTCCCCTACTTCCTGTTTTCTCATCAGCCTACCAGCTGGATGAACTCCAAAGTATCTAAATTTCCAATTGTGTAATTTGAGAAAAAGGGAGGAAGATTAGTTTCCTTTGGAATCTCAAAAGTGTGGAAGTGTTTCTCCGAAGTTGAAAAGTGAGACTTTCAGAGTACCCACTTTGGGCGGACAAATAGTCACTTAATTTCCTTGATTTTTTTTTGTCCAAGATTCTAGGGAGTTGACAGGAATTCTGTCCAAGTTTTAAGGACCCCCAAAATTGCATTCCTTATGAATGAATACTAGATGTCAGCAGGATTGGTGCTAGAAACCTGTATTATTTGGTGATGAACTTGGCTTTAGATGGAGATAAAGAATGGGAAAATTTGGGGGATAATTGTTTTTAAATTTTAAAAAAGATAGCTAATCCTCAGATTTTCAAGATCTCTTTTAATGACAGTATCTGTTGTGTTGTTTCACAGGGTAGTGCATTATACTGTGGAAAACCACTATTTTAGGTCCCAACCAGTGATTTATTATAATTTCATATTTGAGTAACATTTTTGAAGAACTTGCACACATTTTTATTTGATCCTTATGATAACATTGTTAGGTAGTGAAAGCAGAGATATTAGACCTATTACAGATTAAGAAACTAAAGCTCAGGGGTTAAATGACTTGCTCAGTTATATGGTTAGTAATGTGGCAACTCTTTCAGCTCAACTCTTTCAACCCTGTGCTTCCTTCCCCATTACACTATAAACCCCTGGGACTTAATCTTGTTCATCTACTCCTGTGCTTAGATCAGAATCTGGTCTTTATAGATGCTTATTAAAAATTTGTCAATATGTTTAAAAGCTGACATTTTTCATTACAATTTAGATTTAGATTTAAACTATTTTTTCCGTAGTCATAAAACCAAACCAACCTCTAACAACTCATCAGTAAACAAAATTCTTAGTTAAAAATAGACGTTCAGTTCAAGAATTGTTAACTTCTTAGGCATCATAGTGGTATCGTGATTATGTTTTTTAAAATTCTTTTAAAGATACGTACTCAATTATCTTATGGATGAAATGATGGCTGTCAAAATAATCCAATAGGAAAGGGTATTGCTGTTAACAAGATTAGTCCTGAGTTGATGCTAATTATGGAAGATAGCTGATGGATCCAGTGAGGTTTATTAAATATTAGTCTCTTTCGTATAAGTTTACATTTTCCCATAATAATTTTTTTAAAAATTAGACTACTATAGTTTTGTTAAAACAGTTGACTACAGTCTCTCCACATGGGGGAGTTGGGAGGTATGTAGGGGCATAGTTGAAGTGAGGGTAACGTGTTCATTACTCTTTACTTTTATATATATTTGAAATTCTCCATACAAGAAAAAAAGTAGACTACAAAGCAGATGAACTTGAATGAAGGGTGTTGAATGCTACCCCTGTGTAGTTTCTTGGCTAGTGTTTTGGCCTCTAAATTGTTAAAATTGATCTTATAGAAAACCTGGGTTGCTCAATTTGGAAAAAGGCTGCTTTTCCCAGAAAACGTAGAATGTTGCTTTGAAGTTATAAGAATGTAAATTCCGTGAGGGTAGAGACCTAATCTGATTTATCTGGTATCCTGCTACTAGGTATCTTTTTAGTTAACCAATCATTATAAAGTTTCAGAAAATCCTAAAGGATTTAACAAATATTAGATGATTTCTATGGGCTTGGCCAAAATTTACATTTTCTTAGTAAACATTTAACTGTGAGATTTGTTTTAAACCACCCACTAGATTGAGAAGAGCAGGGATGTTGCTTTATTCATTCACTGCTGTGTCCTAGCCTAGCCCAAACCCGTTCTACTGTGTTTTCTCTCTCATCTTCTCGGTTCTAGCCCCACAGTATGGAACCACAAGTTACTCTAAATGTGACTTTTAAAAATGAAACTCAAAGCTTTCTGGTTTCCGATCCAGAAAATACAACGTGGGCTGATGTCGAAGCTATGGTGAGTGTAATTTTGTTTTGTTTCTCCATCCTTTAAGCATAGATCTTTTTCCCTAAAGATAGCTATTTTTAGCAGTGTTGTTTCATAGCTACAAAGTCTGTCATATTAACCTTTTAGAAAATTATTTTCGACAAGGGTTCAATATTCATATAGGCGATGTGCCCCAGTAAAGGGAACAAATTCCTTTTGAAAAGTTTAGAAAAGAAAGTAAAGGTTATTTTTTTAAAGTGAGATAGGACTTAGAAAGCATTAATTTTAGAAATAGTTTGAAGAATGAATTAGTGTGTGGGCCCCACCCTAACCAGGCCCCAGAAGAATGTGCTCTTGCCTGAGAGCAAATATGTGGCTGTGGTTTGTGACCCATCAAGGATATAATTTGTGTTTTGCAAGAACTGATTGATTGTTTTTATTGCTAGGTCAGAGGTTGAATAAGTTGAGCGCCAAAACCTTACAGGTGTTTAGACAGAAATTCATCTTTATTTTTCTTCTTGGTTTGCCCTTTGTACTCTTCTTCGATTTGTAGTAGTAAATGTTTTATTTCATGTATCACTCTGTCTGACAAAACCCTGTAGTAAAAACTTACTTATACCTGGTTAGTAAAAATCTTTTATCTGGTTATGTGTTTTGGTAACTAAAAAGGAAAAGAAATGGTAGAGAGACTACAAAAGATGGTTTGATCTGGTCTGCTATCTTCCAGCAAATACTACTTTATAGTGTCCTAGACTGTCAGTTATCTGGAAAGTTAGATCTTGTTTGTCAAATGATCTGAACATCAAACACAGTTACCTTTTTTCCTAGTAGTTAAATAAGCTGAGAGCTTACCTTTTTTCTTTTTTGTAAATTTTAAATTATAAAAGTGTCATACGTGCCCATTACAAGTGAAACAATCCAAACATGTATAAAGAAAAAGTTAATATTCCTCCAATCCCCCTTCCCTCCATCCACTATTTCCACCTCTTTTGGGTAATCGGTGTTAACAGTCTTGTATATACTTAGATACATTTCTCATGTTCATACAGATATCGTATTAGGATTATACTATAAACATTCTGCAGCTTACCCGACAGTATATTATATATATAGTTCTGAATGAATAGTTAAGGATCTAAGCTCATTCTTTTTAAAGTTATAGATCGTCCACAGTATTACTGGTATTGTACCATAGTGGTTATCTCTTATTGCAAGATTGTTTCCAGTTTTTTTAATTGAGGTATAATTGACATATTAGTTTCAGATACATAACATAATGTTTCTATATTTATATTTTGTGAAATGATTACCACAGTAAGTCTAGTTAACTTTCATCACTATACAATTTTTTCTCTTGAGAACTTATGAGATTTACTCTCTTACCAACTTTCACATATATGATACAGTATTATTAACTGTAGTCACCATACTGTTTATTACATCCCCAGGACTTATTTATTTTATAACCAGAAATTTGTACCTTTTAACCTCCTTCACCTATTTCACCCACCTCCCACCCCTTCTTCAGGTAACCACTAGTGTATTCACTGTATCTCTGAGTTTGTTGTTTGTTTTTTTTCTGAGTCCACATATAAGTGAAATCATATAATATTTGTCTTTCTCTGTCTGACTTCACTTAGCATAATGCCCTCAAGGGCAGAAGGTTTTTTTTTTTTTCTAATTGTACTTTTTAAATTAAATTTTAAAGTTTATTTTTGCTGGTAGATAATTCAAAAGTTACAATTATGACAAATTTGAATTTCATTTATGTATAGAAGTATAATCATTGTTATGAAATATTATAGGAAAGAACATTTCAGTTTGCCTGAAAAGTGTCTGAGCGTTGAAGTGTCTGGAGTAGCTTATATAAGTCCACTCACATTCTTTTAGATCAAGGAGTTCTAGTTGGGAGGGACCTTTGACTCTGTCACTGATTTAACTAAGACTCTTTATTAAAGTCTGGTGAATGCTTTGAACCTTGGGTTTCAAAATTTATGTAATGGGAAGAGTGATAGTGAGTCAAGGTCAAAAGGTTTTTGGGGTTTTTTTAACCACTATAAAATAAACTGCAGGGGAAAGCTGTTTGTATATATAACTTATATACTCTTCTATAGGATAAAGTTTTCCAGAGTGAGATTAATGGGTCATAAGACGTGTGATTTTAAATTTTAGTGAATACTACCAGGTGCTTTGCAGAAGAATTATAGCACCTTACAGAAATACATGACAGCGCCGTAAAGTTTTGACAGCATTGGATGTTAATGGCTTTAATTTATTTTTTGGTCATTCTGTTGAGATAACATCTCATTGCTTTAACTTGGATTTTTCTGACTACCGTTGAGTTGAACATCTCTTCATATATCTGTTAGGCATAATCTTATAATTAGCAGTTTTGTAGATGCTCTTTGTGTATTGTAGATATTAACCCTTTGTCTATTATGAGTTGCACATATTTTCCCTGGTCCATTGTTTGTCTTTTGCCTTTGTTTATGGTGCGGGTTTCTTTTTTTATCATATAGAATATTTAATTTTATATAATGAAATATGCCTGTTCTTTATAATTTCTAGATTTGTTACAAACTACCTTTTTGATATCTCGATCATATAGTGTATACATTTCATTTGCAGGTAAAAGTTTCATTTGACCTGTACACTATTCAAATAAAATATCTGGATGAGGAAAATGAAGAGGTAAAGTATACAATGGTACCCTTGGCCAGGTATATGGAATAGGGATCTTACTTCTCAAGACGGGTGTGGGGCTTAAAAAGTTCAGAACAGTGTTTATCTCATTTGTGTAGTGGTTTAAATGTGTTTGACTGGATGTTCTGTGCTGACTTGTGACATCTGAGATGGAGTTGGAAAATAGGGCAGCAACATTGAAGAAGAAAATGTGGGAGAGAACTTTTAAAACTATAGAGTGACCTTAAGTTCAAATAGATCACAAGATACCATTTAGTTTATAAAGTAATAATAACAAACCTTTATCAAGTGGTTACAGTGTGTTAGTCTAACAACAATACTATATATTTGGTACATTGTTCTCATTTATTTTACTCATCAGAAAACTAAGGCACAGAGAGGTTAAGTAACTTGCCAGAAGGCACAAAAGTTTGCTCCAGAGCCCAGGCTCCTATCCACTGTGTTATGCTGCTGCATAATATACATGAAATAAAGGAAGATACAGTAGTTAAGTAATAAAATTATGTTATTAATAGTCGATCAGTTCATAATATTGTAAGAGCTGAATGCTTATCTGAGATTTTACATCTGTGAGGCTCGTCTTAGTGACAGAAATGCTCATTTGATGATACATTTATAATTCACTATTGCTTTTTTCTTTTTACAGGTATCCATCAACAGTCAAGGTGCGTTTAAAGCCCTAATCTAACCATGAACATATACATTTCCATTTACCCAGTCTTGTTGCAATATTCATTTTAGAGTGGGATTTTGTATATAGTAAATTGACATTGCATTTACTCATCTATCAGCGTTATAAAAAAAGAGTAGCAGATTTTTGTAGCCGTTTTTTGTACATAGGTCAGTGCCTTAGAGTGGAGTCTAAGGACAGCTCTGGTGGGAGGTTCTCTTATATTTAACATGATAATCTGAAAACATGCCTCCCAGTTCAACACATATAACTTGTTCTCCTGGTATGTTGCATTTGTTTCTGATTTGGTATATATGTTAGTGCTAATTTATAAACAAGTGGTATTCCAGGAGCTTATTTATAAGGTAGTTGGTTGTTCAGAGGTTGGAGTACATTTTCCCATAGGAACACTGTTATATTTGAAGTTTAAGTTCCTAGGTTGGCTTCCAAAAGCTTATTTTAACCAGCTGAAATGATAGTATTAACTCCCTTGAGTCCTGAGCTTCTCTGAGCCTAGTGTGAGGGAGCTGGGTGGAGGTTTCATAATTGGAAGGCTCCAGTGGCACAGAGAGAGGAATGTAAGGGGAGAACAAACCTGCAAGAAGCTTCTGTTTGCAGTGGGATGAGAAAGGAGTTTGTCAGCAAAAAGTTAGTAGCTATTCATGTATAAGGATTGTAAGCGGATGTGGTTCCATAGTGTAGCGGTTAGCTCATCTGCTTTACATGCATAAAGGTCCTAGGTTCGTGCCCCAGTAGAGCCATGGTTCATGGTCTACGGCCATGCCACCTGAACAAGCCCAATGTCTGATCTCAGAAGCTAAGCAAGGTCGGGCCTGGTTAGTACTTGGATAGGAGACCACCTAGGCAGACCAGGTGCTGTAGGCATAAATAATAATAAAATAAAAAATAAAGGATTGTAAACTAAGAATTCTTAAAAGTAAGGATTGGTTTTAGTTAACAGACTCTTTTGGGCTGGCGAAGAAATATCACAGTATGTATTTTTTGTCCTTTTAGGAGAGTATGAAGAAGCACTTAAGGTAATGGTTATTGCTTTTTTTTTTCCCCCAAATAATTTTTAAATTATTTATTGACTGAAACTTGAATCTGAATTCCATTACATGGGAGAGAAACTAATGAATATAAACACAGCAAAACCTATTTTTAGAGAAACTGATGAATAGAGCATACCACTCAGGAAAAGGCAGCTCCTTACATAAAGGTTCTTTTTATTTACTGTTCTATCTCATTGCTGGTCTTGGTGCCACTGCCCTAGCATTTAAAAATACAAAGGACTCTGGAACGGTGCTTTCTGGTTGACATTTTTCATCTCCTTCCTTCACCTTGTTCTTTATAGAATGTTTCAGTATAATGTGGGAGAATTTAAGGTATAAAGCATCCAGTTACAATTTCTCATCTGTTAGTGATGAATTGAGCATTCCTTGAGGTCACTTCTTTAAGGTGTATCAGCTGTCCATTCCTTACCACTTTTGTAATTAAAGATATTCTTTAAAGTTTGACTATCCTTTATGAACTTCTAGTCCAAGACTCAGCTATTTTCCGTAATCATTTTTGGTTTAGAGAGGGAGAGGCAAGATTTTTTAGTCGGGAGCTAGATTTACCCTTTTTAGTTTCGGATCAGAATGCTCTTTTTAGTGCCCTTTGTTTCAATAGTTTAGCCAATGCCTTCTTGGTTTTTACTCAGAAATCCTTAATTGCCAGCTAGTCTCTTGGTTTTGGACATTTAGGCCCTTCCCTGGATTCTCTCATTTGAGATACCATATCTAAATTTCTCATGCTTCATAATTTCTCTCTGCCCCAATTTCATGTGGTCTTCCATTTTCCCCTTTGCTTATGCTATTCCCCCATGCCTCTTCACTCCTGTCCAACTCTTCTGGCTTTTCTCTTTCCTTATTCTCAGAAGCTATAATAGTTTGAAAAAGTTTTCTAAGATCTTCAAAACTCTTCTACCTTTTCCACAATCACTATTAGTTTTATCAATTCGGTCAAAAATCTTGGACTTCAGGAGTCCAGAGTTTATATAAGCCTGTCTTGCCCCAGGAAGCAAGACACACACACAGTTTAATACTTAAGATCCCATGTTTGTTTACATTTTGACACATTACATTATAGTCATTTTTTGAGCAATTTTTTCCATGGACTCTACCACACATTTTACTAAAAGCTTCTGGATTTATGGTCTGGAATAGGGGTTGGCAAACTATAGCCAGTGGCTGGCCATATATTTTTATAAATAAAATTTTATTGGAAAGTGGAATGTTAAGAAATCTAGTGTATAAAGTAGATAAAAGAATAGTTCTTGTCACTGGATGACAAGTGGGGAGAGCTAGAACTCTGTGGACTTGACTCCTAATCTCTTGAATACCTCCTAATACCTTCATGAAATCTCAAAAGCTCCTTGAAGTAGAGTTTTTAAAATAGAAGTAAGAAGATGCTCTTCAAAAGAGGTGACCAAATACTTTCCAAAATACTATTTTGGAAATACTTTCCAAAATACTATTTTGGAAATACTTTCCAAAATACTATTATTAAGCATGCTTTCCTAAATGCTATTTTTTTGCGGGAAAATAAACAGTTATATGATACAGCTTTCTTTATTGGCTTATGGTAGTCTGAGATTGACTTTTTTGAAAAGTTGAAATTAGATCCATAAATGGAGTCCTACATGAAAACAAACAGAAAAGTAGTAATCCAGTTAATGAAAACATCTCACCTGGTAAAGTACTGCACTAAAAACCTACTTTTGTGTAACAACAAAACCATTCCTAGTTAACATTCTTGGCAAAGAAACAGGATGCTCAGTGTTAACATGGTATATGTTATTTGATTTAATAAAACAAACATTTTCCAGCATAATTCACCACACCTCTTTGAATTTTCATTTGGAAAATGAGACACGATATGTTTTTATTTCATAACATATGCTCTCAGATGGCAGTTAAGCAGGGAAACCAACTGCAGATGCAAGTCCACGAAGGCTACTGTGTAGTTGATGAAGCCACACCCCCAGTTGTAGCAGAAAAACAACCAGTCATGAGGGCAGGGAAGAAGCCACTTGCACATTATTCTTCACTGGTGAGAGTCTTGGGATCAGACATGAAGACCCCTGAGGAGCCTGCAGCAGAGGTACGAAGGGACCATTCCTGTCTCTACGATTTTTCTAACCTTATGTCTCATTGTTTCTGGTGTAAGATTCAAGACCTTCATCAAAAATTAGGAATTTGTGGTGACTATCTCTGTCTGACTTTTTAAAATTGATAACAGTAGCACTCCTGGAGAGGGGCAAATAGGATGACACACAGATTTTATTTTTCTTTTATATTCCTTTATTATTTTTTTTTGGACCACATATTTACATTTGACAAAAAAAAAAACCTCAGTGTATTTCAGGAAAATTATTTTAAGTAAAAATAAAGGTAACCTCCAAGATCTTGAATTGTGTTTTCTTTGCAGCAGTTTCCACTTGCTCCATGTGACTTAGATCAGCCTCAAGACAAGCCCCCAGACTGGTTCACAAGCTACCTGGAGACAGTGAGTGTTTTCTCTGGCTTGGGTTTTAGCAGCAATGTGTGGAATGTGGAAGAAATAGCTGAACCCAGATGGGCTTCTGCCTCTGGTAGCTAATAATCTCCAAACTACAGCAGTTCCAGTCAAGAAAGCTCCTAACTTTTTAAATGATGTACCAGAAAAAGTTTAATTCTAAGGATGTAAGGGAAAGGGACAAATCTCTATGCTTGAGAAAGAGGAAGGTGGAAATTAACTCATCAAAAAGATTTCTTGATATTTTTTTGAACCAGTTCAGCTGTGGATGGAAGACCTTTTGCTATGTTTCCGTTCCTTCGTGCAGTAGTTATTAGCTAATTTATTATGTTTTTATATTAGAGATAGCAAGGTTTCAGGTCTATTTGATATTTTCATGCCTTTTCCAATATCGGAACTGAAGGATTTTCCCCCCATCTTCTGCTCTACATTTTAGTTTAGAGAGCAAGTGGTTAAAGAAACAGTTGAGAAGCTTGAACAGAAATTACATGAGAAGCTTGTCCTCCAGAACCCATCCCTGGGTTCCTGTCCCTCAGAAGTCTCAATGCCAATTTCAGAGGAAACACTGTTTTTGCCAGAAAACCAGTTCAACTGGCATATTGCTTGCAGCAGCTGCCAAAGGAGGATCTTTGGTGTGCGCTACCAGTGCAGGTAAGCAGTAACTTGGGAATGAACAACTATTAGTAGACCTCAGAGCAAGCCTTCCTGGCATTTGGGGTAGGTAAAGGGAAATTGGGTTTACTCTATCTCTGAGCATCAGATATAATAGATCTGCTTTGGGAACAAACTATTCTTCACCCTCAACAAAATAACTGTTTGAAAGGTATCTGTTCAGATTGTTCTGTTCAGATATACTTTTGAATTAACAGAGCCAGACAAAATTTTGTTCCCCAAAGCAAAACTAGATCACCAAAAATTCTCTCCCTCTTGTTCCAAATACTTTGATATCTCGCTTTCTCTCATATTGTCCTTTGAAAGAGATACAGGTTAAGTGTTATTGTCCTCATTTTATTAATGAGGAAAATTGAGACATGATATGGTCGAATGGTATGCTCAGATTACCACCTAGCTGTTAGTAGAGCAGATATGCAGGTCTGGTCTCATATCTCCCTACCTCAGGTACTTCTTACTGTACCATTCTTTTCCCCATAGCCTATGCCCATCCTACAATATCTGTGAAGATTGTGAATCAAGGCCATATGCCCATGACGCCAACCACGTCCTGCTGAAATTAAGGAGACCTGTTGTGGGTTCCTCTGAACCGTTCTCTCACTCAAGGCTTTCTGCTCCTCGTCTTCCTGCTGCTCTGGAACAAGCCAGGTAAACCATGTGTACATGGAATGCTTGTTCTCTGATCTGCTTCTTGGTTCTGGTGCCGCACTATGAATTACAAAACTACAAATAGTCTCCTTAGTTCTGCTCATTTCTAGTTGATGTGCCATGATGACAATTATTCAAAGCTAATGAAATGGAAATGAGAACTGTAGAAAGGTTAAGAAACTGAACTGGAAGCTGACACTGATGGAGAGTACAAGTGGCTCAAATACCTTCAAAATTAATTTGTGAACTTTGTTTTTAAGACTTATTTGTTATCTCACAGGCTCCAGAAACAGGTTGACAAGAACTTTCTTAAAGCAGAAAAGCAAAGGTTGCGAGCTGAAAAGAAACAGCGTAAAGCAGAGGTCAAGGAACTTAAAAAGCAGCTTAAACTCCACAGGAAGATTCATCTGTGGAATTCAATCCATGGACTTCAGAGCCCCAAGTCTCCTTTGGGCCGACCCGAGAGTTTGCTGCATTCTAACACCCTGATGTAAGCCCAGGGCCATGGTGGGAGCCAAGACTTAAGGTCCAGCTCTCTAAGACTGGACCTTCAGCCAGCACCTCTCAGATATTGGCAGCCCCCAACACCCAAATCCTTAAAATTTCTCATTTTCTTATCCTAGCATTCTTAAAGGTAGTTTGGCAGGTTTGTGTTTGTTTGTGTTTGTTTGTTTGACACTTGCTTTGTCTTCTTCAGAAAGGTAGAAACCAGTAAGGTTCAGAACTGACTGGTATGACCTCTCTTTACTGGAGGCAGTCTGGATTTGATAGAAAAGGAACAAATATTTTAAGAGCCCGATTCTACTTGTTTTATTTATAGACCCTTTTAGTTATCTTCACCAAGTCAACTCTGTTCTGTTTTTTGAAAAAGTTTTATTAGTAGTACATCTTCAAGAGTCATAACCTCTTGAACCACAATCAGTGTTGGATATTCAAAAGCCATCCCACCAAACAGCAAGTGACTATCTGAATTTCTGTTCAGGCTCCCTTTGCAGCCCTGTGCCCCAGTTATGCCAACCCTTAGTGCAGCATTTGTGGATGAGAATTTGCCTGATGGGACTCACCTTCAGCCAGGAACCAAGTTTATCAAACACTGGAGGATGAAAAATACAGGAAATGTAAAATGGAGTACAGACACAAAGGTATTTTTCCCACAAAAGTGTGAAGATGAAATGATTCAAAGTGACAGTGTTCAGCTGACAAGCTTTTTTTCTCATGTTACTTTTCAGCTCAAGTTCATGTGGGGAAACCTAACTTTGGCTTCTACAGAAAAGAAGGATGTTTTGGTTCCCTGCCTGAAGGCTGGCCATGTGGGAACTGTGTCTGTGGAGTTCATCGCCCCAGCCTTGGAGGGAACTTACACGTCCCATTGGCGTCTTTCTCACAAAGGCCAGCAGTTTGGGCCGCGGGTCTGGTGCAGTATCATAGTGGACCCTTTCCCCTCCACAGACAGCTCTGATAACATTGAAAAGGGCATGATCAGCTTAAGCAAAACTGGTGATCTCACATGCGAGCAAGAGGTGAGCATCGGAAAGGTGACCAGAACAAAAAGAGCCCACTCATAACTGGTTGGTCTTTCAGAAATTGGAAAGGCTAGCTTTCCCTCCCCCTAAAACACACATATGTTTATATTGGACTTGTCCTCAGGGGTTTTGTTTGCATGTCTTTAGGATCTGGTGCAGGAATCCCTCAGTGCTTTTGTATCTCTTTGTCATGATGCGTGGCCAGTCTCTGCTTCTCTGGGGAAAGCAGGGCCACCTGGCTGGCCTGTGGAACTACTGGACCTAATGGCTTTACTCCATAACATTCATCCCTCCTGAGTACTCCTCATGTGTGTGCCCTAAGTACTAGTAAAGTCTTGCCCTGGTTGTTACTTGGTGTGCTGTTTTTAGGCACCTTCTTATAGTCAGGCACTTTTTTTTAAGAGTGTTTGCTATTTAAATTTAGTTACCCATTGTTAATGTCCTGGTTTTGACTATTAATGGTTAGTCTAAGTTGTCATTATGAAAAGTTAGCTGAAGGGGATAATAACTGAACTCTACTATTTTTGCAACTTTTCTATAAGTCTAAAATTATATCAAAACAAAAAGTTTTAAAACATGTAGAGGTGCAGTGTTTTATTTTTAGGGAATAACCATCTGCTTGCCTTTTTTAGTTCTGTTAAGGGCCTAAAATTTGTCCCAATGGTTTGTCTCTATAGGAAGCTTTTCTTCTGGCTAAAGAAGAAATTCAACTTGGTGAGGCGACTGAGCAGACAGAAGAGACAGAAACCTGCATCCCACAGAAGACCAAAAATATTGCCAGCGAGAGGGAGCTCTACATCCCATCTGTAGACCTTTTAACTGCCCAGGTGGAAGATTGAGCACTTTGAGGGGCAAGGGACAGAAAGCATTGGGGAAAGAGTCCTTAACCTTGTTGAAAAGAAAGTGGTATAGTTATAGATGGTGCCCAGAAGCTTAGAGGGAAGCCCACTTTGATGCAGTCAGATGCATTGAATGGCAAGGAGATCTGTGGAAGCAAGTCTCTAAACTAAATGATTCCTCTTTGAATTAAGAATTCACTCATACACTTTGCCACATCTTCCCTTTAGTTGCCTCTTCATTTCTGCTGACTGGCTCACCTTCACCCCCACTGCATTTTCTCTTTCCTGCCATTTGGTTATTTGAATGACTAGTTCACATTTAACTCTTCCTGTTCTCACTTGACTGAGATGAGGCATGAATTTGAACAGAGTTGAATCTAGGCGGGTGTGGAGCTCATGACCTGCAAGTCCCACCAAGACAAAACATGGCTCCAGTGTATACTGCAGGTAGACTAACATTGCCCCCTTTTCCCCCAGGATCTGCTGTCTTTTGAGCTGTTGGATATAAACATTGTCCAAGAGTTGGAAAGAGTGCCCCATAACACCCCCGTAGGTAAGAATGTCACTCAGTCCACCTTGTGTATTTTATTTATAGGCACAAAAGTACTGCAGCCTAGATTGGTAGTATTTTGTTCTGAGGAAATAGACGGCAAGGATTTCTCCCACAATTTCTCCCAAAGCAACACCCATGGGTCCATTTTCCTTCTTTTTTTCTGTTGTCTGTCAGGCAACAATATAAGTTTGTGTAAGGCCTCCCCACTGTAAAGGGACCCCCTTCTCCATTTTTCTCTAGAGGTTTTTGTCCCTTTGTTCCTTCACATTCATGGTTCTGTGTCTTGGCCATGGCCTTCCAGACTAAACACTGTTTATGATCCTTGTTGCATTGATTGATCTGAGATACTTGCACACCTGATAGTCTGGAGAAATTGTTTACAACAGGTCTTGAAGCGTGCCTAGGTTTATTTTAGCCCTGTAGGAGGCAAGAAGCCTGGGAGCTGCTCTTTCTGGACCCTGACTGTTGACGATGTGATGCTTTTTCTTGGTTGATGGTTCTTCTGTCTTCATTCTCCAGATATGACTCCCTGCATGTCTCCTCTGCCACATGACAGTCCTTTAATAGAGAAACCAGGCTTGGGGCAGATACAGGAAGAGAGTGAAGGGGCGGGATTTAAAACACTTCCTGGTAAGGGGTTAAATATTTATAAAGTATTTGCATTCTCTCCTTCCATACCACACCCCGTTTTTACATACTCCGCTACTAACCTTACCTTGTCATGTGAAATGGGTTTTCTATAACACATTTTTTTGAAGTCTCTACCTTCACATGACACAGATAGCAGCTGTTCCATGGCATAGTATCATAGTATCATGGGTACGTGACTAGAGAAAGTTCCTCAACACTTTAAACACCAAGTGTAAATAAGGTTCGTGTCTTTCAGATTCCACAGTGTCAATAAAGAGGAAAGCTAAGAATGTTGCTTCAGTGGAGGAGGCAGAAGATGACCTGAGTGGGACCCAGTTCGTGTGTGAGACTGTAATCCGATCCCTTACCTTGGATGCTGCCCCTGACCACAACCCACCCTGCAAACAGAATTCCCTGCACAGTGAGTGTCCCTGAAGTCCCCCACCCAACAACGTGGTTCCTGAGTTGTGATTATCAGACCTGAGTAGGTAGAAGTGCTATTCTTCACTGAGAGCAGAGGTCAGTGGTCTTTTTTAGAATTTGGATCATAATTATTTCTTTAGACTACATACTATACCTGGCTATTTTAATTATAACATCAAGAGCAAAACAGCCACCATAACTCATTTATGCACTTTGTCAGGGGCAGAATTACAGCTACAGGCCACAGAGGAAGAGGAGCCAGTTGTGCTGCCTGGATTCTGCAGTAAGGAGTCTTCCTGTAAGATGACAGAGCTCCTTAGCAGAGACCCCCATTGAAAGCTGAATTGTCTCCTTTCTCCAAAGGCAACAATCCACGATAGTGGGCAGAAGCAGGAGTACCAAACTGAGTTGCTCAAGGTTAAATTCTGCTGTAACGAATTCTTTTGTAACAGAAATTTCAGATTCTACCTTGGGTATCGTTCTACCTAGGTACCAGATAGGTAGAACCAATACTGTGTATTTCAAGAACTATTCAAAAATTCAAATTCTAGTGCATCAAAACAATGTTGGAGATCTCTTGTGCTGTTAAGAAGTTTTACCTATACTTTTAAATGTAATTTTAAACATGATCTCTTTTATTTGAAATACACACATATATATTTTCCCCATACACACTTGTGTACAAATGTACAACCAAAAAGGATTAAACACCAAAATGTTCACAGTTGTTACTGTAGAATTATAGATACTTTTTTCCCCTCATCCATGTTTTGCCAATTTTCTAGAATGTCTACTCAATTTGCAAAAAAGAAAGTAGGCACACAGTCCTACGAAACTTGCCACGTAACATTTTCTTTTTTATAGTACTTTAAGCTCCCATGGTATATCAGTTTTGCTTTGACCACTATCTCAGTCTATTATTAACTGTCACATGAAGAGGAAAAGGGATGGGGCCTCCTCATTTTAAGATTCATTGTGCTGTTCAGGAGCTGGGATGTTTCTGCCTACCTTGTTTTTGTGAGCTTCAGTTCTATCCAGCCTTGCATAGGCTTCAGAATTAGAATATGGCCATAACTCTGGTTCTAGCAGCAGCCCTTCCCTCTTGTTCATCCCTCTCCTCTGGCTTTCATAATTGTAGTTCACAGAGTTGGGCCCGGTTAGTATTTGGATGGGAGACCACCTAGGAAGACAGGTGCTTTAGGTGTAAAAAATAAATAAATAAAAAATAAGGGATTGTACACTAACAAGGTCCTTGCAATCTGTGAGGTCAACCAAGGGCTGCCTCACCTAAAAAATTAATTAATTAATTAATTAATTAATTAATAATTGTAGCTCATGACCCACAGTTTTACCAGATAAGGGGCTACTTTCTGCTGATACATTAAAATTGTTTGCTTTCATCCTTTAGTGAAATGTGCCTTGCCTGAAGAGGGACCACTTGGAGATGAGAGGGCAGAGATTGTCCATATTGCTGAGGAAGAAGCTGTTGAGGAAGAGGAGGAGGAGGAGGAGGAGGAGGAGGAGGAGGAGGAGGAGGAGGAGGAGGATGAACTCAAAGATGAAGTTCAGAGTCAGTCCTCTGCTTCCTCAGAGGATTATATCATCATCCTGCCTGAGTGCTTTGACACCAGCCGCCCCCTGGGGGACTCCATGTACAGCTCTGCACTTTCGCAGCAAGGCCTGGAGCGAGGGGCTGAAGGCGAGCCTGGGTTTGAGGCTGGGCAGGAACCAGTCGAGGCTGGGGAGAGACCCCCTGGAGGGGAGAACCAGCCGCAGGGGCACAGCATCAACGATATCCTCATGACCTCACAGACTCTGGACACAGTGCCCCTAACCCCAGAAGTGGTGGGGCCTCCACCACAGCTGCCCAGGTACCATCCACATCCCCCTTGGCTGGGCTGTTCTTCAGAGGTGGAATAAAGAGGAATCACCTTGATCTCAAAACCTGTTTTTTTGTCAGCATGGAAAGACTATTTCCCATAGTAAAGTCTGAATTTAGATGAATAAAAGTCGTGCTTCCCAGTATTTGTGGATTCTGAATTCAAAAGAAATGCTTGTTTTAGTTAACCCTGATTATCTAAATATCTTCTACTTATGGTTTGATTGTTAAGAGCCAGTTTTTAAACAAACGTCCCTGGACCTTCCCTCATGGGCAAAGGCAGCAGAAACTCATTCTCATATTAATCCAAACAAAGTATAATTAGGAAGTTTAATCTGATATGGAAAAAGCATGCTATAAAACCAGATAGAAGTTATTTTTAATTCTCTACAGGGTATGTGTCACTGTTCTCATAGTATGGAAAATTGTGAAACCTTGACTATAATTTAAACCATTCTCCTAGGGAACTAGACATTGCCCTTTATCAGGACCACTTGATGTGGGGGAGAAGTGACTAGACCGAAGCCAGTTTTTCTAGCTTAACTGTGGCTGAAGAGGGAAACCAAAAGGAGAAAGAGCCCTTCTCACCTGATCCCTAATTTCAGACATGTGATCTGGATCAGAAGTGTGAAGCCTCTGTAAAGAATTTGGCACTGCCGTGCTGTTTACTGTCTCCTCACTGTTACCAGAGGTGCCTTTTCAACTTACTTTGAATATTGTGTCTTTCTGAAGGAGCCCTCCTTGTGCACAGCGTCATGGCTCCCCAGGAATGGATTTACCAGTTACCATACGAGAAGTTTCTTCAATCCCTGATCAGATCAGAGGAGGTAATGACCAGCCTGAGCTTTCTCTCTTTTCCTATGCTCCTTTCTAATGGAAACCCAGGCATTCTTTGTGATCCTTGGACATTTTTAGGAACTTGCCCTTTCACCCTTTCTGTGCTTCTCTCTCACACTTTTTTTTTTTCTATTCTCTGGCTTCATATTTATTAAATGAGACCTCATGGAGGTTGGCATTATATTATAGTGGAAAGAACACAGGCTTTGGAGGCAGATCAGTCTAGGTTCCAGCCACAGCTCCACATTCCTCACTATGTGAGGTTTATAACACCTGCAGATCTATTTTCTTATCTACAGAATAAGGAGATGAGCACCTTGAAGTTGTGAGTAGACCCTCAAAGTAACTTTCCACTCTTCCTTAAAACCTAAAAGTACTAAAAAAGTAATAAGTCAGCATGATAGGATTATAGAATTAACTTTTCAGATTCGATAGGTCACCTTGCATTGCCTTCTGGACAGTTTTATTTAAACCACCTAAAATTTTTTCAACTATTTAATAAAAAAGACTTTATAAAACACTGATTAGATTGCTACCTGCCTCAATAGTAGCCTTGCCATGAGGTAGGAAACACTAGGGACTTGTGGATGCTGCATCTAACCAACAGCTCTTTTGCTTTTAGAGCCCAGAGGCTCATCAGGACTTGTAAACAGCAGAAAGAAGAGCTATGACCACTCAAGGTAACTGGACCTTGTGTAGCCTCTTCCTCAAAAGCAGGTGGATATCCTAGTGTTGCTTCTCCTTAAAGAAGCCTCTCAGAGTATGTGCCGTTCCAGAGAGCAGAGGAGAGCCATCATTCCTTCTTGTTCTTATTTCTCCTAGAACTTGTGAGCGACACTGAACACAGGGCTAAAGTTGATGTTTAAGAGTGTTCACATTCCAGATCAGAAAGGAGTGCTCTCAAATCCAACTCACCCTTAGTACCAGAGGAGAAGGCAGGAAGGTCAAGCCCGCTGTGCATCTTAGTAACTTAGACACACGTGCCTCTCTGTTCCCAATCATCTCACAAGCATTGTCAAGGTGGGCTCCTCCCTACAGTGTCCAGTAAATCATATTTCCTTTGGGAGGTGTTTCCTCTGAGATGATAATTGAGCAGAGAGACTACCAGTATCCCACTATGCCCTTGACCACATTAATTTTCAGCTGGGACTGAAATTTGGTATGGTAACCAGAGTGGTGTGTGTTCTGCAGTGCCCCCATATCTTGCAGCAGTAAGCCGCATCCTACATCAACCAAGATTTGTAGTTATAAAACTGATGAAAACAGTTACATTCTCCTTTTACATCTAGTTTCTCAAGGAACTCTCATTTTCTTTCAAGGATTAGAGCCTAGATTATCTAGTAGGAAGATAATGGTTTGTGTTTCTTTAGGGAGGTAATTTGGTTTTCCTCCACAGACACCACCACCATGGGAGCAGCATTGCTGGAGGACTGGTGAAGGGGGCTTTGTCTGTCGCTGCCTCTGCATACAAGGCCTTGTTTGCTGGGCCACCAGTCACTGCACAGGTCAGTGTATGTTTCGTTTTCCTGAACCAAATCCAAGTCATCAGTGAAAATGATGGCATCTCTCTGGCTTTGAGAGTAGCTTGACATAATAGAAAGTATAAATTTTAGGTTTAGTTTTTCATTAACACATGACTGCACCACTTTCTAGCTATATGACTTTGGCCAAGTTTCTTAAGGAAGGAAAGGAAAAAGACCTAATGTTTGTTGAGGACCTGCTATGTGTGTGGAGCTGTCCAGGTGCCAGCACTGCCAGATGAGTAAGACACTAGTCCTTGCCTGTAGACAGTGTGAAACAAGCCAGGTAAACAGACATGTATAGTAGAGTGTAAGATCCTGTGCCCATATTTTTGACAGATGGAACACCCCAACTTGGTGTGGGCCCCTGGGTGGGGCCAGGAAAGGCTTCCTGGTAGATGATACCTGAACTAAGTTCTTAAGGACAAAATAAGTGTTTGCCAGGAAAAAGGGATAGAAAGGGCATTGTAGACAGAGAGTAACCAGTAAATAGGCTTGGAAATGTGAGTCTGGAAGATGAATTTGGGCTGAGAAGAGCAAGAAAAGATCTTAACAGCAGGATGCTGTTAAGTGGTTTGGATTTTATTTTACAGCTAGTGGGAGGAGCCATTGAAGGGTTTTAGGGGAATAATTAACATCAGATTTGTTTGTAGGAGGCTAGTGGAGCTGGTAAAGAAATCCACTTGAGAATCCATGTGTAGGTGGAAAAGAAGGGTAGGAGAGAAATAAAGAGATAGAAATGGCAGAACTTGGAAACCATGATTAAATGACTAGAAGGAGTCAAGAGTAAATCCCAAGAGTCTGGCTTAGGCAAACAATAGTAGCATTCATTAAGAAGATATTCAGGAAGAAAGATATGTTTGGGCAGGAGGAGAAGAAAATTAGGTCAGTTTGGGATAGTGTTGAATTTGAGGCACATCCAGGTAAAGTTATCCAGAGTGCAGGTGAATATGTATTTCTGGATTATGCAAGAGATTTGGCCTGGAGGTGAAGTCACTTATGTACAGGTTATATCAGAAGCCATGTGATTGGATGAGATTTTCCAGGAAGACTGGATAAAGCAAGAAGCAGCCTTTAAGGATCATGGAAAGAAGGAGAGCCCTGCAAAGAAGACTGAGAACTTGGAGGCAAATGAGCTTTGTGCTGGAGCTTATTGAAGGAAATTTTAAATGAGGACGTGGCCAACAGTGTCATATGCTACAGAGAAGTGTGAATGGGTGGGGAGGACTTTGAGAGTGCAAGTATGTCTCAGGTTCAAATACCTGGATACAAAGGAAAAAAAGAGTGAAAGCTAGGGATACATAAGGCAGAAAGAGATATTTAAAGATGGGTAAGCCAGTAGTAAAGGAGATTGACAATCAAGATGAGAGAGAATAATTAATAGAAATATCTGAGGTGGCAAGAGGTAATGAGATACAGAGCAAAGTTCATATGGAAAGATTAACCTGGAAAGAAAGATGGGAAGAAAGGAACAGTGGAATTGGGTGTAGAGGGAAATGCCAGACAGTGCTCAGAACATTTACATATATTCTCTCATCTTAATCCTCACAACAATCCTGCAAAATAGGTATTCTGTGTCTCCATTTTCATAAATAAGGGAATTGATACTCAACACAGTTGATAAGTAAATGGTAAGACTTAGGGTATTCCAAGTATTAGGATTTAGGTAGGTTATGTGTCCACCGAAAGGCTTGGCCCAAAGAGAAAGGTAAATGAATGTCAGCTCCCTCTTCCCTGAATCACTTTATTCTTTAAAAAAAAAAAAAAAAATCCAAGAAGGTCTCCCAGGATATAATTTTCCAAGCATTTTTTTTGTCTAGCTCCTTTGCATATCTGACTGAATATCCAGTGCTAACTTCTAGTAACAGTCCCTTCTCTTGCTTCTACTTGCTCCATCACCATGAGTGCCTTTATCTTCATAGGATTTCCAGAACTTGTTTGCATCTTTCTTCATCTGGCCAGAGAATACTTCTGAAAGTCCCCTCTAAAGCATTTTATAGTTCTAAGGACAGTTCATCAGTTGCCAGGTTTTAGGTACAAACCATACCTAATCCAAAATAAAGCCTTCTGTGTCCTCCCCTCAGATGACCCGTCACTATCAGGTGGACAGGAGTGCTGTGCCCTTGCATCTAACTGCCTCATATTTTGAATAATTTACAAGATAAACACATAAATTATACAGAGAATGTTTTGCTTTTCTTGACTCTACACAGCCAATAGTTTCTGAAGATCAGACAGCAGCCCTGATGGCCCATCTCTTTGAAATGGGATTTTGTGACAGGCAGCTGAACCTGAGGCTGTTGAAGAAACATAATTACAACATCCTGCAAGTTGTGACAGAACTCCTTCATATCAACAACAATGACTGGTACAGCCACCGCTATTGAGGAGTGACCATGTGTATTAAATAACTTTGCTGCTCAGAGATGATCTTTATTGTCATTTGGGTGCGGGATAGAAGCCCTTGCTTACCTTTTAATCTGATGAATCTGTATAGAGCTCATCAGTGAATTGTCAAGACAATACCTGTATTACAGTATTTTTTGGAGCAAATCAAAGACCAGAACATAAATTTTCACTTTAGACATTGGATGAGTAATAGGAAGACAGCTTTTCATTTGATATGGATAAAATTCCTTTCTCCATCTTAGTGCATTGAAGAGTATAACTTGAACTTCCTATACAACCTTTTTTCTTTCTGCTTGAATTGAAGTTGAGCATTTTTCTGGGTTAATGTGGATATTTTTATGGGGTTGCGTGTTGTCAGTTTTTAAAAGAAATTAACCCTGAAAGTTGTTTTCAAGAATTAACTCTCATGTAATTTCTCCACCCTACCCCAAGCCTCGTAGCAAGGTGGCATTAAAATGGCACCCAGAGCATGATAGGAATGTTGTTGTTCTTCCTTTCTCAAGGAGAAAATCATTTCCCTGCAAGACTTAGTAATTGGCACTGCTGTTTTCTGAGGAGCCCATTCATGCATTTAAGAATATCTAGCTTCTGGGTCTCTGCACTTCGGTGAAAGGAAGGGAGAGTGTGCTAATTAGACCACCAGCACCTATTTAGCAGTGTCTCCTGTAGTAATTTTGCATCCATTTTTCTTCTATTTAAGGGAAAAATTTTAGGTAGTAAGATATTTTGCTAATCTTGTAGAGAAGGAAATAAAACTCTTAAAGGGAAAAGTAAATTTAAGTTACCTTTTTTCTTATGTTGGGGCAGATCTTATTTATAGTAGGGTGGGGGGAAATAGAAACATGAGACGAGTGAAAAGCAGGCTCCTGTGTTAATCTCAGGAAAGTTCAGGGACAGGTAGTTGAGTGTAGTGAGGCATGGGAAAGCCTGATGGCTTCCTACATGTCTGAAGTCTCTCCTGGGCTATCTAGCCCTAGAGTCTAGAACAGGAAAAAGAGGCTGGTGTTTTGCAAAACTTGGATTGGGGCAAACACTAAAAAAGTTTTGGTTTAACCCCAGAATGAGTTGGGGAGAGCTTGCTTCCAGGGGTGCATGTTCTCACTTTGTTTACAGAAGGGAATTTGGGTACAATTGAAGAGGTTACAAAAAACACTAATATGTTCATAAAAGTGACTTCCAGAAAAAGAATCTGACCTCCAGCTCGAAGGGAGAAGGGTAGCAAAATAGTATTATTTAACCCGGTTGGTATTTATAATGAATGATTTTAACTACTCATTAGCCATAATGATGTTTATTTACAGTATAACTCTCAAATGCTATTAAGCCAGAAGTCACAGTACAAGACAACCAGGCTGTTCATTATTTAAAATGTTTTTATCTGGGCTTCTGGGTAGAGGCTGAGCGGCAGGATGTGTGTAATTAATTGGGTTGATGTCGGAAGGGATGTCTCTTGACCATCTAAGTCATATTGTAGGGGTCCAGGAGGGCCCTGGGGTCCGGTCGTCCGTCCCGTTGTACTTGTACATAACTGCTGAAAGAATGGTAAAATAAAGGTTCTTTGAAACTCCTGCCTGGATTGGCTGGTCCTTGCTTAATCCTCGTCGGGGGGTCTGGGGGACTCTTGGAGAACCGCGAACGTCTGGCCTCGGTGGCTAGAGGGGCGGGCCCTTGGGAGAGCGAGGGTGGGGCCGGAGTAGCTGGGGCGGAGCTTCCCAAGGCACCGAGTCAAAGTTCAGGGCTGATACCCTGGCTCCAGCACTTCCGATTACTCTTGCAGCCGTTTCTGTTGCCGTCACCTGGGGGTAAGGCTGTCCCGGAACTCTTCTTTCCCTTGGGGAGGCAAGGGCCAAGGCACCTTCTAGCCCAACACACAGGCACACGCGTCTACCAAGCTCTACTAACTGCCTCTCGGGGTGTTCGGTGGGACGAATTTCCGACCTGTCTGCTCCCACCCGTCACCCCGGCCCATGGTCTTCCCTCGGAGGAGGGCCGGAAGCAGCTTGGCCTTCCGTGGAGGCTAGGGTCGCTGCTCCCCCACCTCCTCCAAAGCGACGTATTTGCTCCCGCAGAACTCTGCTGAAGGGCCGGTTGTCCTGGCCGACCCCAGCCGGCGGCCCTCCCCGTAGCTGCACTCCCAAATCTCTGCGCTCGCAGCTGAGAGGGCCGGCGGATCCCAGACCTGAACCAGGTGAGGTTCCCTTTATTACAACCCAGGAAGGTCTGAGTGTGGCTCAACTTGCCCACTCATTCTGCCACCACTCGAGTTTGAGAGCAAGAAGCTGGAGTTTAGCCTTGGTCTTCCTAGTGAAGGACAGACCTTGACGTTGCTACAGCCATCCCCCAGGCATTTTTTCCTACTCCACCTCAGAAAGCAGTGAGGAAGAAGTTTATGCTCCCTTCCAGGATTATTTTAAGGTTCTTGGCCACACCTGTAATCAGCCTAGCCTCCTTTTTCTTGTTTCAAAGAATCCCTGCCTTCCTATTTAAAGCCTGCACCTGCCGGGGCTCAGGAATGGAAGCTTGCCTGCCACACCTGGGCTGGGAGGCCTCAGGTATTTCTAAAGACCCCTGCAGAGTCGTTGCAGAGGAAGAAGGGGCTCTACAGGCTCCTGCCTCACCCTACACAACTTCCTTGAAGTGACTGCTCAGCAACTTTTCCAGAAAAAAAACCCTGCTCTGCCGTTCACTTATGGAAGTCCCTCAAGTGAAGCGAAATAACTTCTGCTTTTCTCTTTTCTCTCATAGGCAGATTGAGCTCTCCTACAATAATGAAAGGAGTTGAAATGCATCGCGATTTCTGACCCGAGAGTCCTGTGTAACTGCTCAATTTTCCATACTCTAGCTTCCTTAGGCTTGAACTTGCTGAAATTGTGGTGGGACTCCTTGCCAGTCTTGAAAACCTAAAATCAGAGTGCATTCAGCATCAGTGCTAACAAGCTTGGCACTGAATTTTGTTCTTTTGTCAGAGAGAAAGCCCCCTGAACAATGGGTGAGACATTCTCCCAGCTGGGCTCTCAGGAGGATGAAAACAAGTCAATCCTGCCCACTGGCAACAAGGCTGCCAGCTATGCCAGCAACAGTAACAGCAAGTCTTTTTCTTCCTTTGCACCTTGTGAAAGGGCTGCTGGTGTCAGCTTTGTGACTTGTCTCACCTGCCAGGGCAGTGGGGAGATTCCTCAAGGTGAGTGGCCCAGGGCTCTGGAAATAGCCTGAATCCAGGAGAAATTCTTAGCAGCCAGCTGGCCCAGGGCCAAGGTCCCTCTGAGTCTCTTTGAATGGGATGGGTCTCCCAGTTCTTGGTCCCCCAGTTTCGGGCTGGCCAGGGAGATTCTAACCCCTCCTGTCCTGGTTGTACTCTCCAGCACCAGGGGGTTTCCAGTCTCTCCACTCCCTTAGCAACACTGTGCCTTAGGACTCAGGAAATTACAAATAACTTCTCCAAAGAAGCTAGGCTCTGATTTGCTGGGGATTTGTAGAGTCACATCTGTTGATTCTTCACATTTGCTGATTCTTCACATCTGTTGATGAAAATCTCACTTCCATTCTAGAGATGGCAAAGCTGAGCTGGCAACTTCAATAGCATAGCCCAGCGCTCCCAGTCTTGCTCTGGGGCAGAGGCAGCATGCTTCTGACATAGCTCTGTGGGGTGGAGGGCTACTTCTGGCAGGCTGGCACAGGAAACATTTGTCATGGACACTTCTTGGCCCTTTCTCTCACTTCTTTCTCTTTACAGAGCTAGAGAAGCAGCTGGTGGCCCTCATTCCCTATGGGGATCAGAGGCTGAAGCCCAGACACACGTAAGCCCCTCTTCCTACCCCAGGTCCACAGGCCATCGTTCCTGGGGGCTGTTCCTCTTTGTGTCCCTCGTTTTGCCTCCCCCTGCCCCCACCAAGTTTCTCCATTTGTTCTCCCCTAGAAAGCCTGAGCCTCACTGGGCTCAGATGTACTAGCCCCGTTTCTGAGAATTTTCCTGGTTTAAGAAACCTGGGGCATAGCTACCTGAGGCCATGTAGTGTCCTTCTCCTGAGCATCACTGACTCCAATAAGCATGGTTCCCTTTTGAAGACAGAGAGGACCTCGACTCCACAAGTCCTTTTAGGAGAGAGGGAGTAGCCCTGGCCGCAAGTTATTTTTCCTTCAAGCTTCCCTTGCTGTGACAGTTCAGACCTGCTTGTTCTTGTCCCAGTAGAGATGGAAAACTATCTGCTCCCTGTTCTGAGGCACTTCAGTACCTCAGAGGGAGCCTTGAGTTTCACTGGGGGGCCTGTGACCCTGTTTGTCAGCTGGGTCCATTTCACATGGATCCTTACAACCTCCTCCCAAGGTCCTGAGCTTCAACCTGGGAGCCACCACCTAGCCCTCCCCACCGCTACACCAGAATCTGAATCTGACAGTGCCCCTCATCAGATACACTTACAAGGTGCTGTCTCTTTAATGCCCATCTCAATTTTTAATTAGGTGGACAGATGGTGTCCTGTTCTGAATATTAAAACTCAGAAGTCTCAAATTTCATGTGGGCCGACTTTTTTCCAGTGATAATAGCTAGCATTTATTAAGCTTTAGCTATGTGCCAGGACCTGGGATTAGTGCTTTTTCCTTCATCAGCCCATAACAAATACTATGAGGTAGGTACAATTATCTCCATTTTACAAGAAAACTGAGGCTTAGGGTTGCTCAGAGTTAATGGGCCAGTGGGTATGGAGAACAGGGAATGAAAGCCAGGCTGCCTGCCTCCCAGTCCTATGCTCCTATCTGCTCTGGGCCACATCTGAGTGTAGGCTGGTTCACCACATCCAGGGAGCTAAATGTACAGTTGTGAGGTGGGGTGCAGAGGAGAAGAGTGTCTGAATACCCCTGCCTGAGTGTGCTTGGTGTTCAGACTTTTCCACTCCCCTGCTTTGGGTCTTGCTTTCCCACAGGAAGCTCTCCGTGTTCCTGGCAGTGCTTGTCTGTCTGGTGATTTCCTCCCTCTCCATCTTTTTCCTGTTTCCCCGGTCCATCACCGTGCAACCTGCAGGCCTCAACTCCTCCAGCGTGGCCTTTGACAAGGCTGATATCCATCTCAATGTAACGGTGGGTGGATGCCTGTACCCCTGTGCCCAGCAGTACTCCTCTATAGCCCTTATCTAGTGTTGTGACCCTGGGCATTGATAGCCAAGGATCTTATGGTGCCCAGAGGATGTGAGAAACCTGGGGGAAAGCAGGAGCAGCCATGAGCCCCATAACCAATTGTGTAGCATTGGGACTCTTCACAGTAAGGGGTCAGAACCATGGCCCGAGAAGTAAATCACAGGGTGTAATAGGGGTGGCAAGCTTGAGACTCCCTGGGTGGGCAGGGCGAGACTGGATCCTAAGCCAGCTTGGTGTTTTAGGTAAAGGTGAGCCCCTCACCATTAAGAGCCCCTGTGAGGGGCTCCTGGCACTGGTCCTCAGCAGCCGAGGCTGTGGGTTTTTGAAACTGTTTGATATTTCTTTTCCAAGGTGGCCACCCTTCCCCTCCCCTTTCCTTGTCTTCATCCCTAGAATATCTTGAACATCTCCAATAGCAACTACTACCCAATCACTGTGACCCAGCTGACCATCGAGGTTCTGCACCTGTCCCTCGTGGTGGGGCAGATCTCCAACAGCCTCCTCCTACACGTCGGCCCTTTGGCCAGCAAACAGGTGACTCCGTCTCCCGCATGGCCAACCCTGCCCACAGGTGTGTGGATGTGTGCAGTGGTGGGAAGGGGGCAGCTGGAGTTGGGGTTAACCCTATACCCATTTGGTTTACAGATGGTTTATGCAGTAGCCAACAGGATCTGGGATGAAAACACATAGTGAGTATCTCTTGATCTCTTCTCCCTCAGCCTCTTTCCTGGTTAGAAACCCAGTTTTAATCCCCATCAGACTTCCTGATTGCTTAGCAAACCTTGCCGCCAGCATCTGGCCTGCACTCATGGCTGAGACTGAAATGTGCAAGGGTTCAGGGTCGCAGGCTCTGCCTGTTTGGACATAGATTGGAGTGAAAAACAAGCTAGAATATGTTTAATCCTTACAATATGTGACCTTGGGCTCCTCAGCTTGGATTGCTGAGGAGGATAAATGTCTTGTTTTCTGCCAAGGGATGTGCCTCGGCATGTGCCTGGGCCAACCTGGTAAGGATTGGAAGACTGATATTCCAGCAAGGGTGACATACCTTAGGGAGAAGAAGAGGGAGAGAGAAGGAGTGAGAGAGGGGCCCCTGATGGACAGGGGCCCACAGGGTGAGGATGCTGGGACCTGTAGGTCTCTGAGCCTTCTGACAGGCTTCTCAGTGTGAAACATGTTCCCATGTTTGTTCTCTCTCTCTCAGCAAAATCTGTACCTGGCTGAAAATCAAAGTTCACCACGTGCTTTTGCACATCCAGTAAGTACAGCTTGGAGCCCTGGTATCTCCTCTCCCACTGGCTTCAGTCTCTTCTCAGCTCCTCCTTGCAAGAGCAAAGTCCCTCAAACTGACCCCATGAATCTGTTCTTGGGAGTAGCAGGTCCAGCTCCTTCTCTAGGTCCCGCCTTACTTATAAGTTTTTAGTGTGACAGCCACAGAGCTGTCTGTCTCAGGTGCCTTAGCAGAGTGGGGAGCAAAAGGAGGGGGGACTCTGAGGGACCCGAGCCTCGCCAGAGAGCAGAACAGGGCCCGAGCTTCCCTCTTCCTTTTGGACCTAACAACAAAGCCTGCTTCCTTTCCAGGGGCACCCTGACCTATACTTACCTGAGCCATTCAGAGCAGGCCGTTTTCCAGAGCTACGAATACGTGGACTGCCGGGGAAACATGTCGGGGGCCCACTTGCTGGACTCTCACCCACCGTGACCTCTCTGCTGTCTCCAAACTCCAGGCACCTGCCAACCTGGTCTCTCTCTCTCACAACTCCATGGTGATCAAGGAAGGACTATGGTGACTTCGCCAAAGGAAAATCACTGCTTTATCATACCCTCCACCCGTACCACACACACGCGCGCACACACCGTTAGCACAGGAAGCTCTCTGTGGAAGTTCATACACGTTCACGTGCACACACACACCCCCAATTTCCGTAGGAATGGAAGGCTAGCTCTTCTAGTAGCTGGCACCAGGCTTTTCCCTTGGTCTGTCTTGAGGGAAATCTGACCTGACATTTCCTCGGAGGTACCTGAGTCCCTAGAGTGGACCTTGCCC
The DNA here is from genome assembly GCA_028627145.1 of Eidolon dupreanum. Lineage (NCBI taxonomy): Eukaryota > Metazoa > Chordata > Mammalia > Chiroptera > Pteropodidae > Eidolon > Eidolon dupreanum. The sequence goes on from CM053506.1 coordinate 94,737,035, forward strand.
TGTCTGTCCTAAATGTTTTGGTTGCCCAGCTCCTCAGGGCTGCTTGAATGTGGAGAAAGCTTTAGTTTTATCTGGCTTTAAAAACATGAATCCTTTTCAAGTTTTCCACCCAGTGATGGAAAAGCGACTTGGAAGACATCCAGTACTGTCTCTGTGGCCTTTTTTGGGTACATAGATGCTCTCCTGTGCCTCCCTGCTTTGTTTGTGTGACAAAATGATGGTCTGCTTCTCTCCTGGTAACTTGCCCCTTGCCCATCTGCCAGCAGGATTGGCCAAGGCCCTTTGGCTCTCTATCCTTCCTAATTAAAGATCGTCCTGGTTCCTAGGAAGACCAAGCTGTTCTCCAGCTTAAGCTTCTCTCCACAGAAGATTTATTATTCTCTTTACAGCTGAAGCCAAAGTAATAGAGGAGGGGAGGGAGGCACCAGGCACCCTTTGGGCCTCCACAGGAAAAACAGACTAAGCCAGAGTCATTTTAAAGGATGTTTATTGAAGGAGAGCTTCTGGCTGCTGGTGAACCTACAACCCTGAGCCCATGTGAGTGGACACAGGCAGGTCAAACTGTGGGCCCAGCTGCTCTCCCCGTGAAAGCCTGCAGATGTGAAGTGGTCAGTACCCAGCCAAGCTGCTGGGCTCTGCTGCACCAGGGCCCACCCTCTGCTCCCAGAGGCCTCTGCTTTCCTTCAGGCATTGACAGCATGGAGCAGCACATCAAGTAAGGACTGATCTAGACCGTCGCCTCTTTGCTGTCACTTAGATGAAGCTAAGCCCCAGGTATTCCAGGTGCCACTGGGCTCCAAAAGGAGGTGGTTTCTGTTCTTCAGCCAAATGGAAATGGTATATGCTCACTAAAGGTGGCTAAGATTTTTATCACTCAGACAAGTAGGGACATGAGCTTAGGTGGTGGGGAAAGCTGAACTTTGAAGTAGGATGGATGGAGAGAGGAAAGTGATGACAGAACCTAGTAACTAGCTGGCTGGAGAACAAGAGGAAGGAAGATTATGCTGTCTCCACACTTTCATGTCTGGGTAATTGGGGTCAAGGTGGTGCTGGCAAGAGCTCAGAAGTTCAGGAAGCCCAGGCTAGAGCTTCTGCTGTGCATAGGTCACCAAATGTAAAGAATTTATATTGTATTCAATAAACTAGTCAACAAAGTTAAAAAAAAAAAAAAATCTCCTTGTGAGTGGGGAGGGAGCTGGTGGACATGTCCTGTCTCATAGCCTGTTTCTTAATGTCTGAGTGCATGTCAAATTCTCTTCCCCAGGCTAAGCCCCTGGATAACGTGTCCTGCCTTTCTGGATTCTGAGAGATGGCTCCCAAGGAGCTTGATCTCTCCCTTTCTCTCATTGTATATCTCTAAGGTCCCTCCCAATTTTAACATTCCTGTTCCGTGCCCCGGCCCCGACGCTTCCCTCGGGAAACACTGCACTAAGGGGCACCTTCAGTCTGACCCAAGGCGAGGTTGTGGGGACTACGATGACAGGACCCAGGTATCCTCACCAGTCCCAGGTGAAAGAGGCAGCCAGGCTAGGGGACCCTGGTGTCAGCCGCAGGAAATTGTGAGAGGGATGTCTAGGCCTTTGGAGCCTCTTGGCTGAGACCCAGGAAGGAAGAAGCCTATGGATTTTTGTGGGCCAGTCTCCCTCCTCTTCTCAGGGCCAGGTGTCCTGTGCCTGAGAGGTTGTATATCCCCTTTACTCTGAGCTCTTTCTCTCCATTCCTGCCTCCTGTCATCTATTCAACAGTTGAGTGCCCACTGTGGGCCAGGCATTACACTGGACTTGGGAGGGGGGCTGTTCTTGCCTGCCACCTCTTCCTACTTCCGCCCCAGGCCTACTCTGGTAGGAGGCAACCGCTCTGTTCCCAGCTGAATCTCAGTAAGCATGGGCTAGGAAGAAGGGATGATGGCTCCTATGAGTGTCATAAACCTGAAGCCCCCAACAGAATTATCATTGCTAAAACAGCAAGTAGTGAAGCTGTAGACTTGAGTGTCTAAGGCCAAGTCCTCCCATTGGCTTAGCCTAGAGAAGCAGGGAATTTCACTTTTCTTCTCCCACCCTCTCCAACCCCTTCATAGTTCTTCCTGCCTCCTTCCCCTCATTCCAGTCTCAAAGAGCTGACCAGTCTCACTTCTTTCCGGGAAGAAATCACATTTTATTCCTGGCTAGCCTCTTCTTCTAGAGTGGATCAGGAGAGGGTGGTTTTTGGAGTGGAGATGTTGCTGGGTGGTGAGAAGGTGGGCTTGCTCATCTGTTTTTTACTGATGGCCAGTAGGGTCTTGGGGGTCTATCTCTGGATCACCACTGCTGTATGTAATTCTTTGACTGAGAAGAGGGAAAAGACAGGAGGCAAAACAGGTTAGGTAGCGATTTCTGGGCCTGCTGGTTTCAGAACATTTTATTAAGCCTTTTGAGGCCAGAGGAATCAAAGTGAAATGTCAAAGCCCAATCCTCATCCTAATAGGGTTAGGAATGAGCCCAGCTCTAAGCTAAGTGCTTTTGATGCCTTCTCTTGTAATTGCCACGAACAGCCCTCATGATATCTCTATTAAGGAGGTGGCATTATTCTCATGTTATGGATGAGGCAGCTGAGGCTCAGGGGTTAAATCATGCTGCCAGGGAGTGGTGATCCGGACTGAGACCAGTGACCTCTGACTTCAGGTCTTGCCTTCCTCGTGCTCCAGCTCTATTTCAATCAGCACTTGAAACAACCCCTTTATTTTGCTTCTCTGGCACCTGTCCTATCTTTCCAAAAAAAGATTGTTAACCCTTCTTATGCTTAGTGCTGAGCAACAGGCCCTACATAGACATTTTTAGGGGGGAAAGAACGGAGGAATGGGCCCCTTCCCCCACTCCTGCCAAGGAAGCCTCTTTAGACTCCACACGCACTCACACATAAGCACACACTCACAGACACGCAGCCGGAATCGGCCTTCACACTGTCTCACCGTGAATCGTGTGTACTTGGTGTATTTATCTGGGCTACCTTGGTCTGATTTCCTGAAACCTGATGATGAAACAAAGCACAGGTTACTCATTTTGCAGTTTCTGAGACTGGAACAGGTCAGAGCTGGACTGTTTACTATGTGACTGGGGAACAGGTGGAGGGCTCTACCTGGGCACTGCACAGACTGAGCCTACCTTGAAAACTCTCAACTAGGAAGCTGCATTGTGACTCCTGTTCCAGGCTTCACAGGTCTCGGTGTATCTGTTGTTAAGCTCATACCCAACCCTCTAACCACCCTTATCCCCTCTGTCACCCTTGCCCTAGAGCAGTGGTCTCCAACCTTTTTGGTACCAGTGACCGGTGCTCCTATGAGAATCTAATGCCTGATGATTTGAAGTGGAGCTGAGGTGGTGATGCTAAATACAGAAAAAGTTTTGCTCGCTCACCCACTCTCCGCTCATCTCCTGCTGTGTGGCCTGGTTCCTAACAGGCCACAGACAAGTACTAGTCTGTGGCCCAGGGGTTTGGGGACCCCTTCCCTAGAGGAAGGGCTGACAACTTCTCAGCCATTCCCAGTGGAAGTTTGCAGCCTTCTTTGCAGCTCTAGGTTGCAAACAAGCTCAAAGAGAGTAGCCCCCAAGTAAAGGCCATGGGTGCTAGGGAGAGGCAGAAAGGGGGTGGTGACAGATGTAGATTCTGGACTATAGGGCTGGGATGGAAGCACAGGGCTCTCTCCTTGAATACCTCCCCTTCTCAGGCCTCTCACTCACCAGTGTTTTGAGAGATTTTCGGCCCTCTTTGGAATTCATCGTCAAAGCAGTTACACTGCCTTTCATTTTGATGAGTCCCCACTGAGCCAAGCTGGAGACCAGGTTTTTGGGAATCCTGGAGATTGTGCTTGCAGGTGTACCAAGTAAGAGGGTCTGGGGCATTTTGTTGCCTTGGCTGAGGAGGTGGCTGTGGTGGCGGCGGTGGGGCTTGTGGCTGCAGTGGCTGCTCCTGCACCTGTGGCAGCTCTGCTAGCTTCAACGGGGGCGGCTGTGGTTGTGCTGGGGGCGGCTGTGGTTGTGCTGGGGGCGGCTGTGGTTGTGCTGGGGGTGGCTGTGCTTGTGCCGGGGGCGGCTGTGCTTGTGCCGGGGGCGGCTGTGATTGCATCATTGATGACTGTGGCTCCTCCTGTGACCCCTGAGAAGACTGGGGTTTTTTCCCACTTTGGTATTCCTCCCTTTTGAGTTTCTTCAGTTCCTGGCAAGAGGCCCCAGGCAAGTGACATCCTCTTCCCTCCCACCCAGTTATCCATCTGCCAGATACCACACATGAATCCATAGGTCAAAATGGCTGGAGGGTCTCTCTGTTCCCTGGAGTTGGAGGCTGAGGCTAGAGAGAGGACTATGTCCCTTCACATACCACAACATCCAAGGGCTGTTTCTCTGGTGACAGAGACCCCTGGCTCAGCCCCCGCCCAGGAAACAGCCGTCTCTGAGCACCTACCTCCTAGCTTGGGAGTTTTTCACTGAAACAGTTTGCAGTACAGAAAGATAAAGAGTAGTTTCTCGCAAGCGCTTTGAAACAGCACTGTCCAATAGAAATAAAATGCATGTCACATGTAATTTTAAATTTTCTAGTAGCCACATAAAGAGTAAGAAGAATCAGGTGAAACTAATTTTAATAATACATTTTATTTAATCCAATATATTCAAAACATGTAATCAATATGAAAATATTACATAATTTATATTCTTTGGTTTTGTACTAAGATCTCAAAACCCAACATGCGTTTTACACTTAACAGCACATCTTATTCTGGACACTACATTTTCAGCAAAAGTAATCAGATTCAGATTTCATAAAATTACAATTGAAAAAGTAGATTCACATATTTAAGTTGTTCCAAACATAGTTTTCCAATATATAAACTGAGTATCAGTTTTAAATTTTACATTTAAATGAATTAAGTGTATATAAAATCTTAAATTCAGTTCCTCAGTCTCACTGGCCACATTTCAAGGGCTTGATAGCACACAGGCTGGTGGCCACCCTATTGGACAGTGCAGCTTTAAAATCTCCCAGGACTGAGTCCTCTCACTAAATCTCAATCTAGCACAACAACAAAGCTGAGTCACCCTAATACATGCACAGTCCATCCAAGAGAAGGTCAAAGGAGAAGGTGCTTTCTCCTTTGAGAAAGAGAAGGTGCTTCCCTCCTACCCTCAGCAAAACAACATTCACCAGACAATAGCTTCCTAGGGGTCTGTCTTCCCTCCCCATTCCCTTTCTGGCCCTGGGAGGACCCCGATGAACCTGGCCCCTCTCATGCACCTGCTCTTGCTGTTGTTGCTGCTCTTGCTGGGCCATCAGCCACCTCCTCCGATCCAAAGCCATCTGCCGGCGGCGGGCCTCCCAGTGGTAAGCACTACCCATGATGGTGGGGATGGCAGAAGGCCCAGGCAGAGCTCAGGACACTGCCACTGCCCCCACCACCTTTGTCTCTTCTCACCCCAACCCCACTGCCTATCACCAGAACCACCTCACAATGTGGCCACTACCAAGGCAACTGGGTAGGACCCCCTGCCTTGGGGAGGAGGGAGGTGTTTCTCCCAAGCCTTCTAGGGAACATCTGTAATGTATCTTCCTCTCCAGGGCCCTGAACAGGTAGAAGACACCTTCCCACCTAGTTCTGAGTCTCAGTGGGCCCCAGGGACAATTCTGAAGTCAACTGGCTTTTCTCCTTGGTTTCTTCCTCCCAGCCATCCTCCTCTGGTCCTCTACTGATCTCCCTCCCCCAAAGGTATCTGGAGTTAACTTTCCTACAGTCCTCCATCTCCTCCCCCTGTGCTGAGTCAAGAGAAAAGAAAATAAAAAATCCAGGTACCTCCCAGAGGCCTGAGCCCTGTGAAGGCAAGGTGGCTAACTGCAAAGTGGCCTTTTCCTGAGATTTATGATACAGGCCACAAGCCGAGTGTCTACCTCTTCTTCTGACCCTGCAGACCCTACCTCACCTCTGGGGGCTTCGGTTTCCTTGCCTGTGGAACCAGAAGGGTATTATTTCTTTAGAGGACTGGTATCAGGACCAAATGGATCAATGGATGAGAAATGTACAAGATGAAAGTTGTCGAGCTACACAGTATTATTGTCCTACCTGACTTGTGTCCCAAGTAGGTAGAGTGGCCGGTGTGTGTATGCGAGTGGTGGGTTGGGGGAGGATCATTTCTTCCTGCCCAGGAAGCTTCTGGGGGCAGGGTCTGGGTAGACTATTGACCTACCTCCAACATATATACATGCCTTTGAACACAGATATAAATCTTTTTGGAAGGAGCAGCGCCTGAGTCCAGCTTCAGGGCTAAGGGCAGGGAAAAGGTATAGGTGAAAAAGGGGTTTTATACCCAGCCCCAGCCTGTATGGAGGGAGGGTGCAGGGAGCCCTTGAACTAAAGAACAGGTGCCTGGAGAGCCGGTCAATTCAGGCAGCTGGTACTGTGGATCAACTTGGGCTTTGAAGTTAAAGACTCAGATTCAGGTTCAAAAGTAGTTCTGTCACCTACTAGCTGGGGGGACTTAGGCATGTCACTCAATGTCTCTGAGCCTTTCCTCTGAAGGGTGTTGGAAGACCCCAGGGAATGCATGGAAAGTGCCTGCCCTCACAATGGGCACCTGGCTATGGCCATCGGGTAGGGATGCCCCCGCTCTGCTGAGGGGCCAGTGGGGCACTGAGCCTTTCTGGATTTCTTTCCTCCTTTGCTAGTTCTTTCTCCTCCTCCTAGCACCCTGGGGTATCATCTGCAACAATAAATGACAGGAGTTTCCAGATGCAAAAGATGAAATGGAGGCTTGTCATTGGACATTTATCTTCATATAAACTAATTCTA
>CM053506.1:94744345-94796087 GCA_028627145.1 Eidolon dupreanum
GAGGGGCCTGTAAGAAAGGGGCTGTTGGCGGACAGGTTTCCTGAAGCAAGACGAGGTGACGAGGCACAGTCACTGGAAACGCCCAGACTGTACTGTGTGCAACTGATCGTCCGCCGGCGGAAAGACGAGCTACGTATCGGTGGGATGAGGGGCTCATTTCGGAGTCAGGGGAGCTCAAGGTCTGGAGGGGAGCTTCCCCGGGAGGCGGAATGCTGATGGCAGGCATTGGAGGGGCGAGGCGGGGAGGAGGTGTGTCGGATGGGGAGGTCCCGGCAGGGCAGCGGAAGGGGTTCTCTCCAACTCCAGAACCCGCGTCTCTCGGCCCTTCTGTGAGTGAACCATATCGTGGGCTCCGCGCTTCTAGCCCCCTCCGCCTGCAACGTCGTTTCCCTTTACCTCTTCATCTATGTATTTCATCTCATCCCCTTAATCCATTTTGAGTACACCACTCATCACCCTGTGCCCAGCATGTAGTCGGTGCTCAGGAAACGTTTGAGTGAATAAATGATGCCCAGGTCATCCTGATTCAGAAAAGCAGCAATTAGGCCGAAACCAGGGGAATAGGATCGGGGGAATCTGGCCGGGGTGTCAGGGCACCAGAGAGGAGAGGTTCTTACTAAACCAAAATCCTAGGCTTCTGAAGGCCAAAATTGAAAACATTAGAGTTTGGAGTACGGAAAGGTTTTTTGATTGATCAAGAAGGTGTCAATTGAGAGGATGGGAGACCTAATAATGCCTCAAATCCATTTTAAACAGACATGTAAAATTAAGTAATAAGTACACTGAGATATAATTCTTCCCATCCCTTGTCTCCCCATACACTCATTCTTATCCTCTTCTTGGCTAGCTGCAGAACTTTGCCTAGGGGGACACAATTCAGTTCATAACACCCACTGAACTAAAATCTGCATTTTATAAGGTCCACAGGGGATTCATGGGCATGTAAAAGACTGAGAAGCAATACTTTAAGTCACATACATTGGAAAAGAAAAAGCAATGGGAGGTCAATTTGTATATGTCACTTTGTATTTATCTGAGGAAGATGTTCCACATAAGACTGGTTTTCTGGGCCAATGTGTTTTGTTATTGGTTGAAATATCATAATAGCTACCAGGTATAGAGGACTTGTATATGCCAAGCCCTTTGATGAGTACTTCACTTATTTTACCTTATTGGATTTTCATAATAACCCAGTTATTATGAGATTAGTACTATCATCTGATTTTACAGATGAAGAGGTCAAGGCTGGGAAATATAAGTAATTCACCCAAAGGTTCACTGGGAAATTCTAAAGTCAGGACTGGAACTTCCAAGCCAGTATCCCTTAAAGTGTCCCCAAGCCATCAGCATCAGTATCACCCGAGAACTTGTTAGAAATGCACATTCTCAGCCTGTGACTGACTGACTGAGAAATCCTGGAAGTGGGGCCTAGCAATCTGTGTTTTATCAAGTCCTCCAGATGATTCTGATATACTCACAAATTTGAGAACCACTATTTGAGGCTATCATCCCTCTTTATGTATGTGAGACAACATTGGTGACTTGGCAGAGAAATCTCTCAAATAAAAAAAGACTGAATCAAACAGATCATCTTGCTGATGATTGGCTCCTGTTGTGAAAGCCCATCAGCTTTGCATGACTGGCCAGTCACAGCGTTCCCTTCAGAGCATGGACCTGATGCTCCCCCTGCCTCACCTATCCGCCTCTAGTTTGGTTGTTCCTCCTCCCTCACCTTTGCTCTTCAGGCATTATCAGCTTCTTGGGACTCCTGTTACTGTTTCTTGCTGACCACCCCAGTCCCTTTCCCTAGCCAAGGCCTTGTCTAAGTGCCAGGCTCCTGTGCAAATGAATGCTGGACATCGGTTCCCATGTGGACCTGTCTCCACAGACACCACAACATGGCTGCAACTGAGTTCTTCATAACCTTCTTGACCTGCAGCCTCCTCCTGCCTCAGCATTGCTGCACCTGTTATTTGGCCCAAAGCGAAAGTATGGGAAATGTAATTGAAATTAGAAATTTCTGCTCAAAGAGTGTTTATTTAAATCTGATCTCACCTCCACAAAATAACTTGAAGAGGGTAGAATTATGATTCCCAAATTGTATAAAAGGCCCTGTCTGAAAGGAAGACTCCAGAAGGGAGGCAAGGGAACCTGAACAATTTAACTAACCCCCTACTCTTCCACTTTTCTTTAGGAATCAGGCAGTGATAAACATAACCACCGGGAGGCAGCACCTGCCTCTTTCTGGCCCTTGGCCGGCGCTGGGATTTGGTTTTAGACCCATTGCCTCTGAAAGGGCCCTTAGTAGTGGAGAAGGGTACGACCTAAGGGGCCCTTCCACACATTTTTTTCCTACACTAATTCTAAGAGGTAGGTTGTATTTTTTTTTTTTCATTTTATTCTTGAAGAAACAAAGCTGAGATTGAAAAATGGGTTTTTGTAATTCCCAAGTGGATAGCTGCTCCTAGGATTCATTCTCCCACCTCACCTCTCTTCATTAGTGCACTCAGACAAGTATTTGGTTAGGATGCTGTGCTGTGGAGGCAAGGATGTCCTCAGGCACTTCCTAGGTGAGCTCCATGCATTCCCTACCCTCCCGTACTCCAGAGCATAGACTGTCATGGGGAAAGAACCTGGAATCATCTAAGCCCTTTATATATGCCAAGGACACCAAGGTTCCCAAGGGGAAGTGGCTTTTCCAAGCCAGTGTGCTAGTGAGAGGCAGGACTCATGATGACTCTCAGCCCACAGTTTCAGCCTGTGAGGCCTTGAAGGGGGCCTCTCTCTCCATTGTCATCCCCACCCCTAGGCTGTTTTTCTCCAAGCCTCTTCTTCCAGCGAAAGCCCTGTGAGTTCAATACTACCCAGACCTGGCATAGAAATGCAGGGTTTCTAGGCATTCTTGGCTACCCCAGTATCAACAGACCCTCCAAGGACTTAAGGACTGTAGACCAAGAAACTCCCAGGCTAAGAGTAAATGTTTGCCTCCCATACTCAGGGACCTCCCCCTCCAGTACATTTAATCATTTCATCCTGCATTCATGAATTCCTGCAAGATTTCCTGACTGTCTCGTGTGTACCAGGCATTGTGCTGGGCACTGTGGAGCTCTAGATGAGAAGACACCGGCCCCTGGGCTCAGGGCTTAGTCTGATGGGAGAGATAGCTCTGAGGGAGAGCAATGACACAGCAGCTGGAATCTGATCCAGGTGAGGGAGCCAATAGGAGGAAGCAGGTGGGTTCTGGCTAGTCTGTCCTGTCTAGAACGCTTACCTGACTCCTTGTCACTTAAGCTTTGGCTCTAATGTCACCAATTGGAGAGGGCTGCCTGAGCACACACTCCCCCTCCCAGCCCTCGCAATCTAAAGTAGTTCCTTTTCCCGCATCACTCTCCAGCACACATCTCTGCTTTATTTTCCTTGATGGCATGTATCACCATCTGAAATTACCTTCTTTATTCATGGCCTGTCTCTTCCCACTCCCCAATATAATGGACACTCTATGAGGGCAGATCTTTATCCATCTCACTCAGGACTATATGCTCAGACCTAGAGTGGTGCCTCGCACCTAGCAGGCACTCCATATATGATTGTTCAATGAATGAATGTTTGAATGTTCTCTGCAGAGAATCCCCTAGTCTAGTAGGCCCTGGGCTGTGATCTTGTGGAGAGAAAGGGCTGCAGAGGTGAAGAAAGAAAATGGTCATTAATGGAGGAAGGCTTCCTGGGGCTGGGGCTGGGGACTGGAGTTCCTATTTAAAGAGACACTATTGGGGTAGGCATGCAGCCTGGTGCTACCCTGACAAGCTGGGTCCCTTCCTTCACCCCTCCCTTGCCCCACCTCCTCCTTCCCATTTGTTCATCAACACCTTCCCTGACAACAAAAGATGGTGTGGTGAAATTGCCAGTTTCATATCCTTTATCAGATAATCAAGTGACAATTTCCTTCCTGGGTGAGGCCCAGGAGATATAGGAGAAATGTTAAAGAAATGTCAAAGATTGTTGAAGACAGGTAAAACAATTTGTATGTTTTCAGTTCTCTGCGTGTTTTTGGTTTCATAGCCATTGTAATATTTGTTCAAAGCCAAGTTTGGCTAATTTCTAGCTGGGCAACATTGGGCAAATTAACTAACCTTTCTGTGCTTTGATTTCTTCCTTTCAGAATAACCATACTTCTTGGGTTGAGTTGTGTATTTAAAAAAGAAAGTGTGGAAAGCTCCTAGACCAGTGGCCAGCATTCAGTGGCCACTCAATGGAGTAGTGGTTCCCTACCTCTTGGCCTGCTGTCTTGCCCTCTCCTAACTGACCGTACTCAGCTCCACCTCTGTACCTTAGCTCCTGCTGCAATCTGCTACCCCCCCCAACATGAGAGTGTAACAAACTAATTTCCTAAGGTCTCAATCTCTCCAGGGATTCAAAGAGACTTCCAGCATCTTGCAGGAAACCAGGTGGCTAGTTTTATAGCAGGGAGGGAGAGAAGGAGGCGGCAAGGCAGGCTGGTGGTAAATAGGGAAGCTAGTAGGCAGGAAGGGGTATGCCCCTCTGTCTGACAATGACTGCCCCTCCCCTTTTTATAATCCCCCTCAAATATAGCCTTTAAAGAGTTAATACTGAATTATGTAATAAATGCAAGAACCCAGCCTCCATGTAAAAATGGAAATATTAGAGTTACAATTTCATTCTCCTATCCTTTTTGTCACATTTTCTCTTTGTGACATCTCTTCAGGGGTGCTTAGATTATATCAGGTTGCAATGGCTGGGGGGATGCCACTCAGTCCTGTCTCCTTCCTTACCAATCCTATACAGGATTAATTAACTTCTAGAAATGTTTCCAGAAGCTTTCATCTGACATTTTCTCTTCTCTGAAGTCCTACAAGTGATTATCTCACGATTTACAAAGGCCCAATACATGTGCTGTTCTGTACTATCACTGCCTTCGTTGTGTTTATGAAACATCCAAATCTGTAGACAATTTTTATGAGTTAATTTGAGCCCAAACTGATGACAACTGCTGGAAAGCAAGATCTCAAATACTCTGGAGAATGACCCAGGAGGGAACAAAAGGTAAGAAAGATTACATGAGGGTGGGAGATGCAAGGTGGCGATTGGATTACAGGATAGTTAATAAGATCATGTGTTTTCTTGAGGGTGATTAAGCTTATTTTAAAGGTGTATTAATTTAGATGCACAAAAACATTGGACAGGGCTTGCTTAAGGCAAAGTTAAACCTTTTTCTAAAAAGTTATACACCAGAGGTCTGACTACTAACTATGACCTGCCTAGTTAGGAATTTACGACCAGATCACCCTGTGAGGTTACTTTCCAAAAAGAACCCCTTTTGTCCATACCTGTTCGTGGCCAGCCTTGTTTCTCTTACTAGAGTGTAAACCCTCTGAGGCCAGGCCCTGTAGCCTGTACATCCTCTGAATCCCCATAGTCTCTCAGGCTCATGCAGAGCACACAGTGCGAATGAAGTCAGTAAATGCCTGCCCTGTGGAATGAAGAGTTCTGCCTTTATTTATTTGAACAAAGGAGACCCTTAAGAGGTCTGCTGCTGGCCAGCACTCTGACCAGTGATTGAGGAGTTTTTGCTGGAGATGCCTAGCCTACAGCCTCACAGATGAGAAAAGATGGGTAACTCGGTGGTCAGGAGCCCAGGCACTGGATACAGACAGATCCTTGCTCAGCCTCTTACTAGCTATGTGTGACCGTGGACAAGTCGTTGAACCCTTCTGAGCTCTCTTCACCTGTAATATGCAGGCAACACCAGTCCCTATCTCTCTCTGGCCGTTTTGAGAATCAATAGGGGTAATAGGTTCAGGCCATTTTATGGGGTTCCAGGGTCACACAGATTTGAATAGTGAATTAAGAAAGGTAAAGGAGGAAGACATGTTAGTATCTCTTCAGGAGACCCTGGGGGGAGGGATTTTACACGTGAGTGAAAAACTCCTCTTGGAGGGGGGGGGTGCGGTGGTATTAAGCTCTTCTCGAGGAAAACGCTGCCACACATGTGTTCCTTTGTCCTTCCCACTTTCCATCCCTGATTAGTACCGAGTTTAATACCAAATATTAGAATATGGTAGAAAGACCAATTAAACGGTCATAGATTGAGCAGACGCCCCTCACTGTGAGGCTGAGGCTGGAGCGCGCCTATCTCCACTCCCCGCCCCGCCCCGCCGCCTCGGAGGCGCTGGTTGGCCTGCGGTTCGTGACGTCACTCGTGGGTTTTTAAGGCTGAGTCCCGCGGACAGCTCCGCAGTAGCGGCCGGGTGGAGGCAGGCGTGGAGGCTTCCCTGGCGGATCCGGTAGCTGGCCCGGAGGGGGCTCCAGGAGAGCGCAGCTGACGGAGGTAAAGGGGCTGTTCAGGCCGTGCTGAGGCGGCTCTGGTCCGGGGCCCGGGAAGCTGGAGTCAGCGATCGGAGGAAGGAGAGCAGAGGAGTGTCGTGGAGCGGTGGGGAATGGGTCGCGGTGTAAGGAGGGGCGTGCCAACCTCCTGGGGATGTTGGGGGGTAGGTGGGAGAGGGCCTCAATCTCTGATCTCAGCACCCCGCACCCTAACTCTTAATTTTGGGGCGCTGCCTGACCTGGCTCTTCCCGCGAGGATTCTTGCCTGGGGAATAGGGATCGCGGCGTCTGCTACCGCGCCACAAGCTGCAAGAGGCTCTGAAAGCCGACGTCTGCCAGATTCAGGCCTCATCTCCCACCTGTGTCCCGGGACCTGGGGGTTTCTCTAGGTCTCATCGCTCTTGTTAGGGCTCCAGGAAGAAAGGAGAGCCTCTGTTACCTGCAGCTGCTTAAAAAAAAAAAAAAGAGGAGAATTTGAACAAGGAAAGCATGGGTGGCCGATTTAGGAAAGGATCAAGAAGTTGCACATTTTATGTTTATTATTAAATGTCTCCTTTTTTTCTGATGACTTTCCCTGTTCAGATAACCCAGCTGTGGTCCCCAGAGCCCCAAGACCTGCACTTTAGCCTGAGCTCATCATGGGGAACCACTTAACAGAGATGGCGCCCACCGCCTCGTTCTTGCCCCACTTCCAGGCCCTGCACGTTGTGGTCATTGGGCTGGACTCAGCTGGAAAGACCTCCCTCCTTTACCGTCTCAAGTTCAAGGAGTTTGTCCAGAGTGTCCCCACCAAAGGCTTCAACACCGAGAAGATCCGGGTGCCCCTGGGGGGGTCCCGTAGTATCACCTTCCAAGTATGGGATGTTGGTGGGCAGGAGAAGCTTCGACCTCTGTGGCGCTCCTACACACGCCGGACAGATGGGCTGGTGTTTGTGGTGGATGCTGCTGAGCCTGAGCGGCTGGAGGAGGCTAAGGTGGAGCTACACCGAATCAGCCGGGCCTCGGACAACCAGGGTGTGCCTGTGTTGGTGCTGGCCAACAAGCAGGATCAGCCTGGGGCACTGAGTGCTGCCGAGGTGGAGAAGAGGCTGGCAGTCCGAGAGCTGGCTGCTACCACACTCACCCACGTGCAGAGCTGCAGCGCTGTGGATGGGGTGGGTCTGCAGCTGGGCCTTGAGCGCCTTTATGAGATGATTCTCAAGAGGAAGAAGGCAGCCCGGGCAAGCAAGAAGAGACGGTGACTGGAGGCCGTCCCCTCTTCATCAGTAGAGGTCTGCACACTTGGACAGCCAGCAGAAACTGCTGCCCCTTAGCCCCAGAATGCAGGACCTGTCCACCTCAGTGAAGGACCCAGGTGCTAGCACACTGGGGAAACCTGTTTTGGTGCCGAATTTGGAGGAGGATGAGAGATGGGTTGTCTGCTCACATCTCTCCCTCATCCTCAGACTGGAGATGTGGGGGCTGCAGGACTGAGGAGGCTTCAATGTAAACTGTGACTCTACCTCGACCCTGTTTCTTGTTTTTCTTTGGCTTTTTTGGTTAGATGTGTTTTGGGGCAAAGGAAAGTTGCTTAGAGAATGCATTTGGGATGAATGAGAGAAATGTCTCTGCCCCGCTCCCAACTGGGGAGTGCCCCAGGCTGCTTTTCTAGGGATGCCCACTGTAGTCTTTATTTTTGTGTCTGTGTGAAAGTGCCAAGAATCTCTTCCCACTTTTGTAGATCCACAACCATTTTATAAGCCATGTGTGTCCTCTGTATTAACTATTTTTTAGCAGTTGTCTATAAGTTATTAAAGACTGATGATACTGTAGCTTTAACCTTAGTCTGGCATTTTCGTCTCTCCTTACCTAGCCCCAGGGACAGTCCAACATTTCTATATGGGCAAAGGTGGGGTCTGGGAGCAGGTGGTAAGAACAACTTATATCGAAGCTAAATTTGCAAGGCAGGCACTCTTTCTAAGAATTAGAGAGTTGAATCCTTCCTCTAAGCTATTGCCTGATCTCCGCAGTTTTGTTTTTTTGGGGTGTGTGTGTCCCTTTCTCCTACTTTTCTTCCTTCCCCTTACTTATCCTCTTACTTGCCCCTGATACCACCTGTTCCTTGCAGATTTAAAGTTAAATTTTGCTGGTATGAGCCGTTCCTAGTTTCTTGCTGTTGGGGATACCTCCTAGGTCTATATATAAAATTATCAAGGAGCCATTCACCCCTCTCCGCAGCACTCAGGGTTGGTCTGATTTTTTATTTTTCCACCTTGGAATCCTGTGAGAATGGAAAGTAATTCCTTTCTGGCCTGAAGCCACCTCGGTGCACTCAACTTGCTGACTGTGCTTACTGGCAGCATGGCAGAGGCTGGTGCCGGATTGAGCCAGCTTGGCCCTGTGACTAAGCCGTGAGTCTCCCAGCTCTGGGAATGAACTCTTACCAGGAGAGGGGCAGTAGTAGCTGTTTGTGCCTGGTGGGAGAGAGGACTGCTGGACATCCACCCCTAACCCTCTGGGAGAGGAGGGGGAAGGTGCAAGCCACTGATGTTAGCAGTGTTGGTAAGGATAAAATGCTAACGTGAGGGCCAGAGTACCCTTGCCTAGACTTTTGGGGCTGCTCCCTTCTCACCAGCATCAGGGCCAGCTGTGTCTGAGATAACTATCAGATCTTCCTAATTGGTGGGAGTGAGTCAAGATGCAGCCCTCCAGTCCCACCCCCAGCCTTTGTGCAAACTGGGATCCCCAGAGCAGGTTTGGAGTCCCTGCTCCAAAATCAGATAAAAGGACCTGGGGAGGGAGAGAGGTACTTGGAAACCCCGTGTGGGGGAGCCTTCCTAAGGAACTAGGTTCTTCCCAGTGGGGCTGGCAGAAGCCCAAATTTTGCTGAGTGTGGACCAGTTCAGATTTGCTACCTGCCCCTGGCAGGACAAGGGTGAGTGTGCATTGATCCAGAAGGGTGCTTAGTGTGCGTCAGTTTTGGAGCTTACTTGACGGAGCTGCTGGGCTGGTTCTGCTGGGGACACCTGCTACCTGGCCCCTCTCTGCACACGCCTGTGACTCATGGCTCCCAGTGCTACAGCAGAGTCCTCTTCTGCAGCCCTGGAACAGGCTGGGGGGGACCTGGTTCGAAGGACCCTCTGTCCTGCTGGGAGATCTTTCTTTCCCACTCTACCCCAATTCTGCTCTTTTGTCTCAAAATCTCCAAGGACATGTTTTCTCCATATCTGGTTACCTGAAGGACTGCGGTCTCTGGATTTGGGAGAAAAACGTATGCAGAGGTGCTCTCCCCTCTTTAGCAGAAGGACCTCCAAGGTGTCAGCTCTTGGTTCTGGCTCTGCTAACCTCTCTCCCTCCCTATCTGGTTAAGACTGTCTTCTGCTTTCCCAGGCTCCAGCCCTGGGGGCCATGGTCCTAAGGAGACCAGTGAATGTCCTAGCTCTTCCCTACATCCCTCTGGCCTGACCAGCTGGTGGGGGTGGAGGACTGGGGATGGGGTGGGAGGGTGGTGTGGGGATGGTGACACAAATGAAAGTGAGATGGAGAAGCCAGTTGCTTTGAAGGGGTTTGAGGGAGAGAGGAGCACTGAAGAATTCTGATTAGAAAGGTAAGTTCTGGCTGAGTGGGGGTGGGAGCTGTGGAATAATCCACCTGCCTTGGTCCATCCCACTCAGGCATTGCCCAGGCATTCTACATGTTGAGCTTCTGAGCTAATGGTTTGGAGTGGGGGTAGGATCAGGGTTGGGGGTGGATTGTAGCTCCCTTGTCCAAGCTTCTTTATTAAGTAGACTTTCTTTGAGACCGTAAGATGGATGCTGAGGGAGAGGCTCCCTGAGGACCATGAGCGGTGGGTAGGGGCTGGCTGCCTGTGATATGAAGCAGAAGGAGACCAGTGGGCCCAGAGTTGGGGCCCCCTTCTGAGCCGCCCTCCCCTCCTCCCTCCTCCTCTCTTCACACTAGTTGGGTTTTAAAATCTGCATGGAGGGCATTTTCCCTGGGGGCCCTGCCCTTCCCCAAGCCCCTCCTCATGAGAGCAAAGGCGCTCTCACCTTTGCATGCCACCTCATCTTATGCTGTACTTGCTCAAGGAAGAAAAAAAAAGCAAAGAGGATGGAAAGAAGTCCCCAAGACCCAGAGGGGGCAGTGACTTGCCCAAGGTCACACAGCTACTTAGTGGTACATTCGGATTCTTCCTCCTAGGCTGGCTATTTGTACTCATAGTGCAAGTGCCAGGAGGTAGGAGCCAGGCAGCATGTCCAGCATCTCAAGAGTTCTGACCTCCCCTTCCCTTCCTCCCTCCCAGCCTTGATTAGACTAAGCCTGCTTTCCGCTTCCCACCTCGTCTTCCTGAGGAGTGGGAGCTTTATCTCTAGAGCCCAGCACAGCTCTGGCTTCAGATCTGACCAGAAGTCCCCGCCCTCCTTTCACACTGACCATGTCATTCCAAGTCTTTCTTGAGATGGACACCTCCACTGGGGCCTGGGAAGCACTGAACTCCAGCGAAGCACTGGCAGTGCACGGGACAGCCTGTTCTCCAACACAGGCCGTTTTGGATGGAGGCCAGTGGGAGGGAGGGAGTGAAGGCAGTAAGGGAAGCCCAGGCCAACGCTGGGCTGTAAGGAGTGGGCAGTATGTAGCCACACATCATTTCCAAGGCCATCTGCAGGAGCATGGCTGGGGAATTTGCGGGTGGGTGTCATGGGACCTCCTCTCCAGCCAAGCCAGAGAAGAGTGTTTTCCTTCCTTCCTTTTTAAAGAAAAATTTTTTTGCTGTTCTCCCCCACCCCCACCTGGTTACAAAAGTAATAGATCTTTGCTGTGAAAGAAATTTAGAATTTTAGAAAATGGAAAACCCCATAATATGAACTTCATAGCTAGCTGAACATTTGAACAGGTTTTTATATATAATCTTCAAAATATGTTTTTATTTACATATATAAAAAAGGTATGTATATATAACACACATGGGATTATATAAGACATAATGTACAGTTTTGCTTTTGTCATTTATATCTTGGGCATTATTCAATGTCAGGACACGTGGATTTTTCTCATTCTTTTGATGACTACATGAAATTCCATTGTATGAATGCACCATCATTTATTAATTAAATCCACAGAGTATCCACAGCAATGAACTTCCTTGGACATATTTCTTTGTACACTTGGGGAAAGATTTCTGGTAAGATAAATTCCTAGAAGTGTACACATATTTCAAGGTTTCATAGGTAGTGCCAGTTTGTATAGAGAGGGTTTAGGTGGGGAGGAAAATTTAATCCAGCCTCCACATCCTCCACTCCCAGATTTCAAGGCCTCTTCAACCTGAGGTGAGTGTGTGTGGGGTAGGCATTATGATGCTCTTGTTTTTGGGGAGGTAAGAAATGCAATCGACTTGGCGGAGGACTTGCAGGCATGGGGGGTGAGCTTGAGCCGACTTTCTGGGCCTGGGGATTGAGCCCCGTGCAGGGCTGCCTGGCTGATGGCAGAGGTGGGCAGATGGTGAGGACTCCCTAAGCACCCGGGCTTCTCACAGACATCAGGCAGGAGTGGGCGAAACAACTCCTAAAATAAATCCCCAGGACTTGGCTCATGGAGGCAGTCAGGCTTAGACTAGGAGTGCATGCTGTGAAGGGAACGTGAAAACAAACCGGGAGCCTAAAGGAGGGCAGCAGAAGCCCTGGATCTCCCTCAGGGTGACTCCCAACTCCTCTAGTGGGGACCCCCACCGATTGCTATAGCTTATGGACTCTTGGAACCAGAAGCAGAAGCCTGAAGTGTCAGATACCTCAGTTACTCTGGGCTGTTTGGGGTTCCATCTCTCTGTTTAGTTCATTTAGGCCCCTGGGCTAATCCCGAATCTACACCCCGCCTGAATGGAGTTGGGTGGCTGGGAGGTGGAGAGAGGAGAGTTTATCTGCTTAGCACCTCCCACCCTCTCCTATGAGATCTGAAAAGATTTGTGGGGGTGGGTAGAGATGGCAGCTGGGTTTTGAAGATTGATGGAAGTGAGGTTTTGTGCTTT
The DNA here is from genome assembly GCA_028627145.1 of Eidolon dupreanum. Classification (NCBI taxonomy): domain Eukaryota; kingdom Metazoa; phylum Chordata; class Mammalia; order Chiroptera; family Pteropodidae; genus Eidolon; species Eidolon dupreanum. The sequence continues at coordinate 94,756,689 of CM053506.1, forward strand.
TGATTGTGTTTGTTTTTACGAGATTATCCATGGCTTTTCACTCCAGATGTTGACTTTTATCCTTAGGGAGAGGGAGGGCAGAAACTGCTTACTCACTCTGGAATTCTTCCAGTCTAATGGGGGAGAAACAGGAGAGCCACTGGTCTGACCAGGCAGCACCTCAGAAAGTAACCCACATAGCAAGACTTGGCTCTGCCACCTATTCTGTGACCTTGACCAAGCCATTTCTAGTCTCCCGGCCTCAGTTTACTCTTCTGTAAAGTGAGGGGGTTGAGTAAATGATATATTTTTTTTTGGTTCAGGTTCTATGGTTCTCAGTACAAAGTGGAATGCCTTAGTGATCTTTCTTCCTTCATCTTATCACTCTCTGAAATTATCTTGTTTTGTTTTTGTTTGCTGTCCACCTTCATCTCTAGGCTATACTTTCTAGGAGGAGAGCTAAGCACTATATCCCCAGGACAGTGGTGGGCACACAGTAGGTGCTCACATCCTATCTGTGGAATGTGGAGTGTTCACTCAGGGGTTGGAGGGTTGGGGTGTCACTTGTTGAAGAAGTGGCTTTTGTCTATAAATGCTGATAACACTCAGGAAAGAAGCTATCAAGTACGGTTGGAGAGTTTATCTGGGAAGACTTCCTGGAGAAGGTAATGGAAGAAACAGATTTGGAATGCTAATTAAATATTCTGATTAACAAGGGACTTGAAGGACCGTGGGCTTGGAAGTACTTTCTCGGCCCTACCTACTGCTCCGGAGGAAAGATGTGAGTCTGAGTTTTAATAGACAGTTTCGTTCCTCCCTTCCCAGTAATTTAATTACCTAGCCTGGGACGCTCCCTAGATTCTGTTCACCACTCCTCTCCCCCAGCTCCTCCCAAGGTTACCCCAGGATAGTCAAGCTGTACCTAGATTTCCATCTTCTGCCTCCCACCCCAGAGGAGCCATGTGGGGCAGGTTTTGGGAAGGGACTATCAAGTTTTAGACCTGTGCTGCCCATACAGCAGCTACCAGTCCCACGTGGCACTAAACAGGAGAAATGGCTGAACTGAGCCGAAACAGGCTGTAAGTGTGAAATACGCGACACATTTTTAAGACTTAGTACTAAAAAAGAATGTAAAATATCTCATTCACATTCTTTATATAGCTATGTTGAAAGGAAAAAATTTAGATATACTGAGTTAAATTAAAATTAGTTTCACCTGCTTCTTTTTACCTTTTAAACAATGTGGCTGCGAGAAATTCTTAAACGACATATGTGGTTCGCGTTTCATTTCTATCAGCAACGCAGGCCCAGAGATTTGGAAGAAGGGACACGATGGGCAAAAGGACAGGAGGTCCTTCGTTCTTTTCTTCTGAAATCAGAAAAAGATTAAACTGCAGCAGTCTGAAAGGAGGAGAGATAACAGGAAGGATGGAAAACCTGACAGATCTGCATACTCTCCTTCCTTTTGAAAAGTTTTCTGAATAGGTGAAGATTTTACATATCTTGAATTGGCTTAAAGCATCAAATTATGATTCTCGATGATCCAAATCTGATTACTTAGCAGACGATTTTCCTAACTTCGTTCAGGGTGTTTTCACTTTATAAACAGCAATTTAACTGTCTATTTGATGATGAGCCCAGATAGCTGGAATCCACAGAAAATTCCTAACATGATTTTACCCAATAGTTTCTGATCTTTCATCACACTGCTATGATAGTAGCAACACTGTTGATAGACTGAGGTTTTATCATCTTGCCCTCCCTGCTGCCTTCCTCTGCCCAACCCATCTTGCACCCCACCCAAAAGTGCTGGAGCAGAGAGAGGGCTCAGGCATGTGATACTGAGGGAGAAGATGCCAGCTGAGGGTCTGGATAATCCACAACCTGGATTATCTGCCCTTGAATTTGTACCTACATAAGCAGGTGGCCTATATGCAGACAGGATGTACTGGGATGAGCCATGGGGATCAGGTTAACACCTGGTGAGAGAGAGAAGGAGAGAGAGAGTGCAGTCCCCCCGCCACCCCGCACTTATCTCCCATCCAAAGCATTAATTCAGTCAGTCACTCATTTTCTTCAATCAACTGCATTTAATACCATAACATTTAGCATTACTATGCACTGATACACCGTTCTAGGCACTGGTGCTCAGGTGCAATCAGTACACAAAGGCCTCCTAGATCTGGTTTCCTGAGAGAGGGATTCAGGGGGCACATGGTTTATTGAGGTCAAAATCTCAGGAGAAGGGGAGGGAAGCAGGATGGGACAGAGGAGGGGCCGAGCAAGGACATGCTCTCATAGCTGGGGTCTAATTTTGATGTGATCCTGGAGGGTAGCTCTGGATGCGAATGGAATCCAGAAAGGATCACCCCTGAAGCAGGGAGACTGGTCTTTTTTTATCCTCTGCAGTCAGCTAATTGGCTGCCACTTGCTGGAGTCTCCAAAGAAGGGGTAGCCAGGAACCCTCAGAGCCAGTCCAGGGGTTCTGGGTGGGGCATTGAGGGCGTCCTCTCGAGGTGTAGCCCGAGAAGAGAAGAGCCCGCTGACCTGGGCAAGCCCGAGTCCTGGTCGTGTGCTTGGCAATCCAGTCCTGGGCCTCAGCCCTTATCTGCCCTTGTCTTGCCTTGTCTCTGCCACCTTCTTTCTCTGTCCTTGGTTCCTGCGTCTGATCCTGCCCTCCTTCTTCTGGAGGTTTATCTGAAACTCGGGATGAAATGCTGAGTTTCTTCAAAAGTGTCCAGGAAGCTGGGGCTACTGAGTCATTCCTGTTGACTGCTTTCCTTGCCAATGGGGCTGTTGAGCCCCACTGCTCCTCCAAGCAGAAAGCCTTGGTGTCCCAGGGGACTTTTGATTCAATCCCCTTCTCTTGTGCTTTCCCTTTATTGGTTGTATCCATCACCACCTCTTTTTGTGGAGAAAGGAGTTTAGGAAAAATTTATTCTCAAGGCTTAATTTAAACATTACAAGGTACATTCTCAGGAAGGGAGGGGTGGGATCTGGGCTGGCTTCCTTAGATACTTCAGCATAGAAAAGACATCTCCTTTCCCTCCCTTCTCCCCCCTCCCAAATTCAAACAGGGATTGGGGGAGAGGAAGAGATGATTGTTTTGCCCAAATGCTGGGGGATGGATAAACTGAACCTTCCTTTCCTCTGGCATAGTCCTGTTTGTAGAGGTGATGGAATTCTAAGGCAAAAAGCAAGAGAGAAAAAGAGCATTCTCTGAGGGCATTTGGCTGCTCTTTTGCACCCCAAATCACACAGAGGGCCCAGCGTCATGCCCTCCACATCTCCCTGGTCCTCACATGTGGCTTTCCTGTGGTATGCCACACACACACACACACACCCTCAAATTCTTGAAACCAGAGCTGCTGGCTCTAGGGAGAGAGGTGAGGAAGCAGCCTGGACAGGTGTGGGTGGCCACATACCTTTCCTTCTGGGAGGTGACACTTCTACTACACCTCCACAGGTTTCATGTGAACCTCACCCTTGCCTTGGCCCCGTGTTGGCAAGGTGGGCAGGAGTTGAGCTGGCCCATTGCCAATGAGGAAAGCACTCTTAACAGGCCCTTGAATTGTCAGCACATCAATTCTTTCAAGGACCAAATCCGGGGGAAACTCAGTAGGAATTGGGCCTAGATTACTGGGTGAATTTCAGTGATGGTTGAGAGGAGCACCCTGGAGAAGGTTGGGGAGCACACATTTTCCCCAATGTATTGGCTGAAGGTAGAGTGTGGGGCCAGGATACAATTTGGAGTCTGGATCAGAAAAAGTAACCCTGGAGGCCCAAAGCATCTGGCATCTCTGAATCAGAGGAAGAGACTGCCTGACTGAATGTGTCACCCCCATTAGGCTGGGGTTGGGGCTGTAATTGCTGTAATTCGTTGATGAATGCAATTTGCAGCTGGCTTCTCTCCCTGTGACAGGCTTCAATTAGAGCTGCCAGAAGGATCTAGAGTGGGAGGGGGAGCTGAGATGTTTCCAACTGTTTCTCCTGGTCCCCTCTCAGCTTTCTGACCCACCCCCAACAAGAGGGAGTTTTTAGGTTAATTAATTGTCCCCCCCTAAACATATCCCCAGAGATATAATTTGAGAACAAGTGGTACTGGAGTGGAGAGGGAGAAAGGTATAAAATGAAGGATGCTTTCCTGTAGGCTAGTCTGGAATGCTATGGATTTTAAAACTCGACCATTTCAATTTAGTTTAGTTTTTTCTTATTCATTTTAGAGCTTCTGAAAAGCCTGTAGGGAAGAAGACTTTTGAGCCAAACTCCTTATTTCAATCTTATAGCCTCCTCTCCATCACATCAAAGGAAAACATGAGACAGAATGATGGAGAGAGAAAAATCGGTTTTTCATAGATATATACTAATTTTAATTTCAAAGGATTGAAGGGACACTAGAGATCATTGAGTCCAATGGTTTTCAAACTTTTTTCAAAAAAGCAATGGGAATGTTTCTTCCAATGAAATCTAACACAGAAGTTCAATGTGTAGAACAAGTTAAGACTGATCCAATTAAAGTGAAACTGGAGGCTCTGAGGGCCCTAGACCATTCTCTCCCATTCCTGCCTCTGTGTCCTCCCTGTGATATCTGTAAGGTCCATTTAGGATGACCAACTCATTCCAGTTTGTCCAGTTTTAGCATTGCAACTCCTGAATCCTAAGAATTTTGTGGAACCTGGGCGAACCAGGACAGTTGGCTCCCTACATTCAGTGGAGCATAAAAAACCACTGACATAGCTCCTTTGATCTATTGATGAAGATACTGAGGCTAAGAGATGTGACATGGTTTGGAGTCTCATAGATAGATTCCCCATGCCCAGGAGTAGTATATATATTGGGAAGTAAGTCTTGCCCCTCCTTCCTGTATCTCTGTGAGAGGTAAATTCTCCACCTCCAAATCTCTCTCCTGCTTCAAGAACCCTTCTAATGAAGCCTTCCTGCATTCCCCTAGAAAGAGTTATGTCCTCCCTCCCCGTTCTTCTTTTAGAGTGTTTATAAGATAGAGTCATTTTTTATCTTGTCTGTCTTCCTATTTGGACTGGAAAATTTTTGGTTCCATGTCTCATTCATTTCACATCCCTCAGCTCCTAGTGCAGTGTCTGGCATAGAGCAGGCATTCAAAAGATGAATGGATGGATGGATGGATGGATGGATGAACTGGAAGATGGATAGATGGCATGAGTGGGTGGATAGAAAGATGGGTGATTAGAAAGATGGGTTGATAGAATGCTGGGTGCCGTGTTGAGGCCTTTTGGATGGAAAAACTGGGTAGATTCTCAGCAAGCTCTTACATCAGTTCCTCTGAATATAGCCATTTTGCTTGAATTTGATTTTCAGAACACCTAACATACCTATATTTAGAGGCAACAACCGAAGCAGCTTCTCAATCCAGTTAGAAGTCATTTGTGGCATTGCTTTCCCCTGTGCAAAGTTATGGTTTAACTACACAAATACAATATTTGATGAAAATACCTCAAATAGGCAGCTGATGGCAGTGACGAATACTGTCTGAAAATAAAACAGTTTAAAATATCAACCAAGGATAAGTGTAGGAGGCAAGGAGAGAGGGTGAGCAGTTGGTGAATATAGGCAGTAACACAATCAGGACTCAAGGACTGGACAGGCTGGAATCCTGATAGGATGTGAGGTGCACATCAGAAGAACCTCCTACTTATCAGGATCAAGAGACAATAGGATAGAAGAGGGGAGTGGTGTTGATCATGTTTGGAAGTAAAACATTACACTAAATGATTATTCATGATTCTTTCTTGACCTGCTATTAATTCAACTATGATTTATTGAGAGTCCATTCTGACCCATGTTTAGACACAAGCACTTTCACTTACATTGGGCCCGGGGGCAGGAAAACAGTCAACACACTCCCGGTGTACATTCTTCTCGGGTGATCTCATGCACACCCACCACCGCAGTTACACTGACTCCAAAGTGTTCATCCCTAGCCCAGACCTCTTCTTGAGTCCCACACCTTACCTCTACCTCACTGCTGAATATCACTCCTGGATGTCTATAGGTGCCTTAAACTCAAGAGACCCCACCTTGAACTCATTTGTTTTCTGTCTAAACTTTTTTTCCACTGCCCCGATTCCTCATCTCTATTCATGGCTTCTGACCCACTTAACACCCAAGTCAGAACCTGGCCATCATCTTTCTCTCCCTCCTCTGTCCCCATTCCCTATACTGGTCACCAGGGCCAGTAATTCTACTCCCTAAACACTTCAGAGTTTTCCTCTTCCTCCCCAAGGGAGCTGCACAAAGTTCAGGTCTTTACCATTTGTCCCTGGGTTATCACCCTAGTTTCCTCAGTGGTCTCTTACTTTCCCATCTTATACCCTGGGAATCTATTCTTCACATAGTTGCCAGACTCATTTTTCCAAAATGCAAATCTGACCAGTCACCTCCCCTACTTAAAGCCTTTTGATGAAAGCTCAAATCTCTTTAAAATAACATTCAAACTCCTTAGCATCTGTAGCAAAGGCTTTCATAGTCTGTCACTCTTCTTCACCTCTCACTCAGCTGCACCAAATCATGACCCTTGCTGGCCATGCTCTCACTCTGTCAGGCCCCTGCCTTTGTACAGACTATTCCTGCTACCTCGGAATGCCTCTCCTCCCATTTTCACTGATTTAATTCCTCTCTTCATTCTTCATGACTCAGCGTTTTGGGTGTCACCTCCTCCAAGTAGACTCTTTGACTACTCCTTCGCTCCTGAGTCTGGGTGAGGTGCTCCTCCTCTGACCTCATATCATTCAGTGCTTGTCTCTTCCTTACCTCTGATTGCACTGCAGTACAGTTACCTGTTTATTTGCCTGTTTCTCCCACTCCAATGTGATATTTCCCAGGACAGGTAGGCTGTCTTTCATGCCTGCATTCCTTGTGCTAAGTGTGTTGCTTGGCTCACAGTATGCCCAGTACATGTTTGTTGAATGAATATATGTCCTCCTGTAGTTCTCTATCATCTATGGGCGTTTGATCTCATCCTTCCTCTTGAGGAGGCCAATTCAGTTCAGTTTAAGATAGGACTCAGGATGTGCTGTAGAAATCAGTACATTTTTCTCTCTCCCCCTCCCCTGTCTTCCTCAGATTTTGCTGGCAGTCACGCCCTTGGCACAGACACAGGCGGCTCAGTCTGCAGAACGTCAGCTGGTAGCGAACAGCCCTTCCCTTCCTCCCTGGCTCTGTCTTCGCTCAGCACAAATCGTTTTTCCTTTTTGGGTGTTCAGAGCTCTGATAGCAGAGGGCTGGGTGGGAGGGTAGCAGTGTCGGGCTGTGTGCAGGGAGGCGGAAAAGGGAGGTGTGGGAGAACCAAGGCATGGATGGAAGCACTACTATGCAGGCCCTTTTGAGGGAGAAAGAAAATTTAGCTCTTTGGGGCTGCCTGGGGCGGAGCTGCTGGGATTGCTTGTCCCTTTTTGCTCCCTGAGAGCTGAGATTGCCCTGTTGATATTTAGCCTTCTAATATTGGTCAGCTTTCCAAGGGAGGAAGAAGGGAGAGAGAGAGAAAGAGAGGGAGAGAGAGAGAGAGAGAGAGAGACAGAGACAGAGACAGAGACAGAGACAGAGAGACAGAGAGAGACAGAGAGAGAGAGAGAGACAGAGAGAGAGAGAGAGAGAGAGAGACAGAGAGAGAGAGAGAGGAATTGTTATGGATTTTCATACTGGCCCTGTATATTTGCTTGCTACCACTGAGCAGACTCTTGGGGGTAAGGCTACTTTTTTTTTTTTTTTTTTTTTTCATTTTGGAGAACATAGGAAAAGAGAATTTATCAAATACCTTATTCATTTATTTATTTATTCCTTCATTCATGGGTGATGCCAGATGCTGGGTGCAGAGATGAAAAAAGGGTCAGTTCTCTTGGACCTCACTGTCTGAGGTGGGGTGAGGCCTGTAAATGGATCTGTTACAACACAGCCTGGTAAGTTTGGGATGGCTGTGAGAGCAAGGGGCTTGGTAGGCTTGGAGGACAGGTTACTCTGTCCACAGAAGGCATTAGCTAAGGAGGTGACAATAGCCCTCCAGGTGAGATTTCTGTACAGTCTTGTTCTCATAATAACTACTTCCAACTTCATTTCCTCAGAGGAGATTCTCTTTAACTTTTCATGAGGAAAGTAGCAGCATATATGGTAGGAAGAATACTAAATTTGGAGATGACCACACGGTTTTAGATTCTGGCTCACCAACTTCATTCATTCATTCATTCATTCATTCATTAAATGTTCCTGGATTGAATGTGAGACCTTGAGAAATTGACATTACTTCTCTGAGATTCAGTTTTCTCATTTACATAATTGGGATACTGGGCACACTCACTCTACAGTTCTTTCCAGAGGATTACATGAACTGATGTACATGACAATGTTTTGTAAATTTTAAAGTACTTTGCAAATGTGATCTGTTATTTATCCTTCTACTTATGCATTCATTCGGTCAGCCAGTAACTATTGAGTGCCCTATTCTAAGGTCTGACAAGCCCCTCTTCCAGGCAGGAACCTGCTTCGTGCTTGTGGGTATGTATGTGCGTGTGTGAACAAGCAGCAACCATCTGCTTTGTCTGAAGGAAAGTCCTAGCTTCCCCAGCCCCCAGCCCTCACCTTCACCTGCAGACAGCCAAGGACTCTCCCCTCCTGTCTCTCCTTAGGCTGATGGATGCTGGTGCATGGAGGAGGCCAGCAGGGTGCATGACTCATCAGCCTTAGTCACCCTGCTACCAGGACTTCTTACAAGACAAAGACCCCAAATAAAAACATGGCTGAAGAGCAAGGTAGTGTTCCAGGCTGTGTCTCTGTGGGGAGTCTGAGCCGCCAGGAAGGGAGCGGAACTCATTATTTTGTACTTTCTTAGCATTGACCCCCGACACTCACATCAGGAGCATCCCCGAGAACCCCAGCTGAAGGGTAGCAGAAATGGAGACCCTGGCCTAGTGGTGAGTGAGAGACTGGAGGTTGCTTTTTCACCATAGTCATTGTCTAAGCCACATCATCACCTCTGACATGTGTACCGCGCTTTACAGTTTATAAAGTGCTTTCTCTCATTTGATTCTCACAAGAACCTGTGAGGCTGTTACTAGAGAGGCAGAATAGCGTAGAGGTGAAGTGCGTGACCACCGGAGGCAAACAACCTGCATTTGAATCCATGTCTATTGCTTGCCAGCTGTGGAATTGGGCAAGTCCCTTGACTTCTTTGTGTCTCAGTTTTCTCATTTAAAAAATAGAGATAGTCTATGGCCACGCTACCCTAAACAAGCCTGATCCCGTCTGATCTCGGAAGCTAAGCAGGGTCGGGCCTGGTTAGTACTTGGATGGGAGACCTCCTAGAAAGATCAGGTGCTGTAGATGTAAAAAAAAACAACAAAAAAATAAGGGATAATAAGGTGACAAGTTTCTTGCAATCTGTGAGGTCAACCAAGGGTCGTCTCACCTAAAAAATAAAATGAATGAATGAATAAATAAATAAATAAATAAATAAATAAATAAATAAAAATAGGGGTGACAGTAACTACTATGTACAGTTTTTGTAAAAATTAATAACTTACTTCTTTACTGTCAGTCTTCCCAAATTCGACTGGAAGCTGCAGAAAGGAGGGGTCTTTGCTTTATTTGTTGGGTGTCTGGACTTTTTAGGACAGTGGCCAACACAGAGAGGTTTGCAAATATAATATTTGTGAATATTGCATGAGATACCAGATAGGAAGGTGTTTTGTAATCTAAAAGAGACCAGGAGAGGGGCCCAACCAGTTAACTTCTTATCAAAGGCACGGTCCTGGTGACACAGTGTTTCCCTGTGAACATCCGGTGGTTCTTGAAGAAATATCCTTGGAAAGTGTTTTGTGGTCAGAATGCATTTTCTGTGCCCTCTCATTCTTTCATTCAATTGTTTGTTTTTTCACATGGCCAGCACTCCTTGAGTACCACTCTTGCCAGTCCTTGTTCTGGGCAACGGGCATAGAGTCATGTGAACAGGGCAAATCTTGTCCTTGCCCAGCAAACAGTCTATGGGGCAGAGGGTCCTGGAGGATTCCAGTGTTATGTGGTGCCAACCCCCAGGGTAGATGGGTGCATGGGACCTCTAGGGTCAAAGAATCCTCCCGTTACTCCTTCCCATAACTTATGTGGGTAGGGGTGGGGTCTGCCCAGCAGGGACTCTCCCAGCCCAACCTGAGATATCCCTTTGCTCATGGGTCCAGGGTGGAAAGCAGGTGGGGAAACTCTAGGAAAGCCCTGCAGGAAGAACCCAGGCTGAGTATGTTCCCGCTGTAACCTTATTGCTCAGACCCCTGTGTCACCTTGTAAGACGTCTGCAGAGCCAGGCACGCCATTTCAGCCTTTTCCGATTAAGCATTACCAAGGTGGGGAGAGTTGGAGTGCAGCCTGGCCAATGGATTATTTATTCCATCATTTGAATCACAATACATCTCCAAATTTTCCTTGATTTGGCTAATTCAAGAGATTAAGGCCCAGATGTGATGGGAGCAGGGTTGCTACTAAGTGTCACAGACCCTTAGTTTTGTACCAGCTGATGGGAGACCATAATTGCCCAGATGGTGGGAAAGCATAATTAGTCCTTCTTTTATGCCAAGCCCCAAGAGACAGGAATTAATCATAGAGCCAGAGTGGGAGGGGCTCTTCTCTCTCATCGCTCTCTCTTAAGCTGGCAAGAAGGTCCCTGATGAATATGCAGCAGAAGAAGCTGGTTGGTCTTCCTGCTTAGCTCCAAACAGGTCTACCTATAGCTTAGGATTCTGGCAGACTCTGCTGCTCAATATAGCTTTTTCCTCCAAGACTTCTCCCTCTGCTGCATATTTTGTTTCCCCTCTTTGCCTGCACACTTTACTTCACCTCCAACTCACCCTGTTTTTATGTTCTTGGCAACACTCTTATCAAAGTCAAGAGTGACCTACTTACCAAGATTAATGACCTCCAGGATTGTCCTCATCTATTTGACTTCCCTATAATGTTTGAAGCTGTTGGTCATGTCTTCCTTTTGGAAACTCTTTTCTTGTCTTCTGGAACTCTCCGCACCTCCTTTTCTGATCTTTTCTCTTCCTTCTTCAACTTCCTCCCTGCTCCTGAATATGTTAACAAGTTCTCAGTTTTCTGTCTTAGACCTTTGTCTATTCTCTTGGCTCCCGCGGTGAAAGGCAGATACTGTTGGATGCCAATTTAACAATCATTCTCTTTTTCTTCTTGTTATAGGAAGGCCACTCTCTAGGGGATGAATCATGACTGGTCCAAGAAATCACACTAAATAATTTATCTTTGCCTGTGATTTGTTTAAGGGTGGACACATGACATAGTCCTAGCCAGTGGGGCATGAGTAGAAGTTTGAGTGGCTGGAGAGGGATTTCAGGGAACAAATGTGCGAAGAGAAGTAGCTCTTCTTGCCTTTAACCAAGTTGTGAGGATATGGTGTCTAAAGCTGCAGCATCCATCTCGTGAGCCTGGGGAGAAGACCAATAGGTTCAATCACAGTGATGGTGCCCTGAAGCTTTGATGTAGTTAAGCTAACAAATGCATCAATCCTGAGCTGGCCCTGCTATTCTAATTTTTAAGCTGCCGAAAGCATCCCTAACATATATACTGGGAGATATTAGCATCTCCCATGACTTCGATTACCAGCTCTCTGTTAGTGCCTCCCTAGTTTATATGTTTAACTCAGACCTCTTGTCTGCAGCATCACAGACATTTTCACTTGGATATACCTGAAACCTAACATCCAGAACAAAACCCCATCTATATGTCCCCTTATCCTCAGACCAAATCATCCTACAGTCATCCTACAGTACTTTATTCATACATACCTCTGCTAGAGTACTTGTCCCATGGGTTTGTGTGTTTTCCTTTCTAGAATTTGAACTCCCAGAGCGCTGAAAATGTATTCATCTTTAACTCTCTAGTGTCAAGTAGGAGCTCATTAGGTTCTTGCTGAACAAGTTAATTTGTGAATGTTCAGATGTGCTCAGCTGCAAGTAATAGAATACCTAAAAAATAGCAACTTAAAAAGTAAGGGTATCTAATTATCTCTCAAAACATGAAGTCTGGAGGTAGGTAGTTCCAGAATTAGTTAAGCAGCTCAGTAAGGTCCGGTAATAGAGTCAGAATTTCTGGGATTCTCCTGACTGAGGATCTCTGAGGATCTCTGAGAATCTCTGAGATTCTTCATGGTTGCAAAGTAGCTGCCACAGCTCCAACATCACATCCTTACACAATAGCCTTCCAAACAGGAAATAAAGATGGGGTGGGGGGATCATTGTGGCAACAAAAGGGCTACTGCTTCACATACTTTGGGGGAAGGCAAATCCTCTTATTATTGGTGGCTAGAACTGTGTTATATGCTCCCTTGGACCAGTTTCTGGCAAAGGGAACAGCAGCTACTACCAAGAATGACTTAGAGCAATCCCAAGTCATCCTTGGTGCTATGTACATTGCTGTGTGACAAACGCAGGGTTCTGAATCAAGACAGAAGAGGGAAGTATCTACTGTATAGGTGATCAATGATGCTTGCCACTGATGTGCTCTATCTTGGTCCAAGTTCTTCCAGAACCCTCACTGCTTTCCTAGGCACTTCCAAGATACATGTAGCTCTGTGGTGAGTGAATCCATGCAGGAACAATCCTCAAATGCTCCACGTCTAGAGAGCTGCAGCTGAGGCTGACGGTGTACAGTTCTACAACTTTGTGAACTTTTCCTCTAGCAGGGCTGCTGCAGACAAAAATGAAGGTAGTTCATAGAGTGTGGGAGCCAGTGTCAAGAGGAGCAAGATGAGGCTGAAAGTCAACTCTGCTTGCCAAGCCATGCACTGTGGCATGGGGTTGTGTCTGTTTGAGTTAGGGGTGTCTTGTGTCCATTCTCACAAAGGCATCTGATGGGCTGGGATTTCCCTGCCTTCCAGAAAGCCTTTACCAATTTATACCCCCACTAGCAGTATGCGAGAATGTCCATCTCTCTGTATGCTCTCCATTACTAAGTGTTAATCATGTTAGAAAGTCGTTAACAATCTGTTATCTAGTTCCCCTGGCTCCAGCCTTCCTCTATACACTTGCTATCTACTCTCAGATTTCTCTCTCCAAGAACTTCGAAAGATCTATGACTCTCTCTTACTAATTAAGTTAAATCCCTTACTTGGCATTCTGGGCCCCTCAGGATGTGGCCCCACCCTATGCGCCCAGACTTATTTCTCATTACGAATCTTTCACCTAAGCCAAACTTTTGCTTATGCTGTTCTCCACCCTCAAATTCCTTCTTTTATGCTCATTCTTGAAGACATGGCTCAGATCCCATCTCCTGCAGAAACATCCTTGGTCACTCTGTTCTACCCTCTGCTCACCTCTGCATTCCTTTGGTTCAGTGGTTCTCAAGCTTGGCTGCATGTTAGGATCACCTGCAGAGCTTTAGAAAATACCAGTGCCTGAGTACCCCACAGACATTCTGTTTAACCTGTCTGGGTGCCAGACTGGACCCTGGGACTTTTAGACTCTCCAGGTAATTCTAATGGGCAGCCAAATTCCAGACCCACCTATTGAAATCATTTGGACTTATTGCCTTGCATATGGGATAGATGGCTGGGGGAGTTTTAAAAACCAGGTTTCCTAGCTGCACCCCTGGAGGTTCTGACATCTGAATTTTCTGAATTTTTTCTGCAGCTCCCAGGTGATTCTGATGTTCGTCTTGATTAAAGGTCACTGCTACGCTTATGTTTTTTTACATGCCTGTGGGGAAATGTACAGAGTAGATGCTTAATAATGTCTAATTCTTTTTATACATTGACTGATTTAGGAGAACTAGAATAACATAAGTATGTAAAAGAGATTTGGCAACTGTAATGTGCTGCACAAGCACAAGACTTTATTATTGAGGTTATTATTATTACTATTTTAGAGTTCCAAGTTTGTCCTTGTAGTTTTTGAGGTAGGGCTGTGTTAGGTGCTAGTGAGTACTTGGGAACAGTTTGTTGAATGTGTACATGAAGGGGAGCCCTTTATAATATGGGATGCTGCACAGTACTCAGGTTTTCAAACTTGGTCTGGGCTGCGACCCGAAGATGCCTGCTCACAGATAAGTATGTGGTGGAGAGTAAGGTAGGAAGATTGCTATAAATCTGAAGTTAAATATTTTCTCTCCCCACCTCCAGTAAAGGGAGAAAAATTTGTAACTTCATGCAAAAACATCTTTGTGATTTTGCCTTTGTAAACAATTCTGATTCCTTGTTTTAAGTCCTGGGGCGGGTAGTCCGCCCCGGGGTGATGTCCTGGTCTGTCTCATAGGAAGTGATGCCTTGTGTGTCTTCCAGTTCGGCTGCCTCTTTGGGAGTTTGATTTGGGAAAGGGGCGAAAAAGGCGATTTAAGTTGCCATCAATTCCCAGGATGAATGGCTAAGTGATGACGCTGGTGAACAATTTGCATTTAAGAGGCGGTTTGGGAGTTTGGTGAATAGCCCATGATTGCAGATAAACACCACCTGCCATGCTGTCCACCGCGGCCCCTCCTTCTGCTAGAGAGTGAGAGTTTTCTCTTGGGCAGAAAAGCTGTTCGCCTGTTCCTTCACTCTCCAATGCTTTTATGCTATTGTTTAGGAGCTAGACGAGAAAACTGGATCTACAGGAAGTTTAGCTGGTTCCTCTGGGAAGAAGGAAGAGCCATTTCCAAAGGAGGCTCCTCTACTTTTGATTCAATTGGAAAAGCAATGGCTGCAGAGGCACTTTCCTGGGCCCCAAATGTCCCGTTAGTGTGCTCTGTGGATGTCATGCTTGTTGGCATGCAATTCCATGGCCCTAACACCAGACTCAAGGTAGGATGGAATCTTTAATAAGCACCCCTGCGTGATCTTATGAACCCTAAGGCCATGGATTCTAGACATAGGTGAGCTTTGTCATTATCTAGAGGGGGTTAAAAACTATAGCTCCTCAGACCCCAGCCCTTGGAGATTCTGATTCTGTAGGCCAGGACTCCTTGAGTGGGAAGTGGGAAGGGTTCTCCCAAGGGATTTTGTGAAGGAGCCAGTTCTGGGAATCACTACCTTCGGGAATTGATCTGATGTGAAACATTGAGAAACCCCCTATTTGTTCTACAGGACCTGAAACAGAAGAGGCAGAGAGGGAAGCTGAGGGCCAGGACCTGGGCTCAGTACTTGGAGCCAGATAGGAGTTAACTACAGACTTCATAGGCCCTTTGAACCAGCCCTTCATCTGCTCCTGGGTGGGAACAGCATCCTGCAAACTAATTTCGGCACTGAGCTTGTCTGAGCCAGGGGAGGCTATGGGTGGGGTGGGAAGATCGCTGGTCTAAGCAAGTTGAAAATTTTCCAAGTTTGACCATCTTTGTGAATTGGGCAACTTTCTCTAACCATTCTGAGCGAGGTTTTGATATGTAAAACGAAGATAATAATGATCACTCTGGACACTATGTATGATTTATTAATATAAGGTGGAATACAAATAACAGCACAAGAAAAATGCATGAAATCACAGCAATGGAAATTTAAACCAACTTGAAATACACCTATTTCACATAGTGGGTGGATTGTTTTTTAAAATGACAGTCTTTAATGCTGGTGAAGTTACAGTGAAATTGGTGCACTCATAGACTGTCAGGAAACATTGCAAATTGGTACGTACCTCTTAGAAAATGATATGGAACTCTATGCCAAGAGCCATAAAGATGTCCATACCCATTGACTCAATAATTCCATTTCTGGGAATTATCTAAATAATTAAAACAGAAGCAGAATTATGTGTATAAGAATGTGTACTGTAGCATTACTGATAAAGCAAGCAAATAAGCAAACAAATAAATAAACCTGAAAATTAGCTAACCATTAAACATTTAGGAAATTGTTTCAAATTAAAGTATATCTATGCATTGGAACACTATGCAGATGATAAAAAGATCATTCATTATGAAGACTCTATAGCAAATAGAAAACATTTATAAGCATTAAGTGAAAGCAGCATAACCCCAGATGGTGTGCTCTTTGACTATAACTATGTACACAGTGAAGGCGAGTGTAGACAGCAGATGGAGGTAACATGCAAAACAGAGTAGTTATGCAAAAGTTAGGATTATAGGTGCTTTTCTCTTTTCCAAAATTAAAAAACTTTTACTCTTACATTTTTTTTTAAGATTAGAAATTACTAATTCCCAAACTGTGAAAATTGTTGTTAGAGGTGAATCTACCACATCTGACTCATCTTTATCATTCCAGGTCAATAAGACTGATCACCTTCCTTCATTTAATGCTCAGCCAAATGCTGGAGAGGAAGCTTGAGGTGAGAACTCTGGGTACCTTCAGGCTCCAGGGAAAGTGCATGTCCTGCATTTGTGGAGTGAATTTGTGTACAGTTCTCTGGGCCACTGCTGGGGCAGGAGGAAAAGAAGGCACATGGGTATTAGGTCTCAAGGGGTTCATAAAATGGAGAGTTAGATATCTTTTGGATGCGTCTGTTTAATCCCAGTGGTTCTCAGCTGAGGCTGGTATGGTCCCCACAGGGGACATTTTGATTGTCACAATGATTGGAGGATTTACTATTACTGGCATTTAGCAAATGGGGTTGAGATGGTCCTACACAACAAATGATCTGGCCCACAATGTCCACAGTGCCCCTGTTGAGAAACACTGATTTAATTCATATCCCATAGTCAGGACAGCCATGTACGGGTATACAGGTTGCCCACTGCACAACTCTTGAGGGCATCATTTACATGGTGTTTACACATGTGGATTCTGAAACCAAAGTTCCTGAGCTAAATGCCAGTTGGAAGACCTTGAATATGTTGTTTATCTTCCGCGTACTTCAGTTTCCTCTTGTGAATTGGGAATAGTAATAGTAATGTAAATAATAATAGTAATAATAATGATAATGATGATGATAATAATAATAATGTAAGACTATCTCATAGTGTTACTTTTATGATTACATGAGTTAATGTATATAGAATTTAGACCAGTGCCCGGCACATGGTAAATGTTCAACTCACGTTAAATGATTATTATTCTCTGAAATCTAATTTCCCCATCTACTAGGGTGGGACCTCAGTTTCTACTCCCTGATCCTGACTGTATATGCTCACATTCTTGCTCTCCCTGAGGCTTAACTTTTCCTGGTCCTACCTGTAATCTTATAAAGTTCCTTGCTTAAGCTTGCTTGCGTTGGTTTTTGTAATCTGTAACCCAAAGTCTTAATAACTAAGACAGGGTGAAAAGGCACACCTGCATGGAACAACAGTGGCTAATACACAAGAGCTTTCAGTTAAGTGTGAGATTGCTTGGTCTAGAAAGCTCATAAATGCCCCCGGACAATACCTAATCATAACTGAATGAAATTTTGATACAAACCACAAGTCATTAAGCAAATGGAATGCTACTAGCTTGGCTCTTGTTCTGTGTTCTGAGAAAACAGACAGGCCAAACAAACAGGACCAGTCCAGACATAGACCGAAAAGTCAAAGGAAAGAGACCCTCTCTCTCAAAACCACCCCTGCTAGCATCTGTAGTTGTATCCGTAGCCATACATGCCTTTGTTTAGCAGGCCGCCTTCTTTGAATATACCGATGTCCCTGAGAAGGGTAACTCAAAGCCTGCTACACTCTACTGAGAATGTTCTTATTAAGTGGGTTCCTTCTGCCTCCTGCACTTTCCATCCCCAGCCACCAAGGGGGGCAACGAGAGAGTCTGAGGAGGATGGAGGAGGCAGAGCTTTGCAGAGTGGATCTGCCTTCAGATATTGATGGTCTCATCAACCCTATGTTTACAGAGAGAGCAGTGGACCTTATGGAACTGGAAAAAATGTTCTGATGTGTTTCTGTCAGGCATGGTGTACAGAAGGAATGACTGTAGTTTTTCTTTTTTTTTTTGGTGTGTGCGTGTGTGTATGTATGTTTTCAATTTCTTGGGCATTATCTATGAGTGGAATCACTGCATCATATGGTAACTCTATGTTTAATTTTTTGAGGGATTGTCAGACTGTTATCCAAAGTGGCTGTGCAATTTTATATTACTACCAGCAAAGTATGAGGATCTGATTTCTTTACATTCTTGCTAACACTTGTTATGTCTTTTTGATTATAGCCATTCTAGTGGGTAGTTCTATAAATTTTGACACATATATAGATTTATATAACCACCACCATAATCAGGATACAGAGTTGTTCAATTACCACAAAAAACTCCCTTCTGCTGTCCCTTTGTTGCCACTCCACCCCATCCCTAACGCTTGGCAACTACCGATCTATTTTTCATCCCTATAGTTTTATCATTTGAGAATGTTATATAAATGGCATCATTCAGCATGTAACCTTTTGAGACTGGCTTCCTTTACTCAGCATAAATGCCTTTGGGATTTATCCAAGTCATGTGTACCAAAAGTTCATTCCTTTTTATTGCTGAGTGGTATTTCATTGTACGGAGGTACTACAGTTTATTCATTGAACTTTTCAAAGACAATTAGGCTATTCCAATTTTTGGCAATTATGAATGAGATACTATAACTATACATGTACAAGTTCTTGTGTGGACATAAATATTCGTTTCTCCAGGGTAAATGCCCAGGAATGGTACCACTAGGTCATTGGGTAATGTATGTATGTTCAACTTTATAAGGAACTGCCAAGCTGTTTTCCAGAGTGGGCTGTTCCATTTTGCATCCTCACCAGCCATGTGTGAGAGTTCCAGCTGTTCCACATCACTCCCAGCATTTGGTATTGTCAGTTTTTATTTCAGGCATTCTAATAGGTGTGTGGTAATATCTCATCATATTTTAAAGTTGCATTTCCCTAACGATTAATGATATTGCCTTATTTGCCATCCTTATATCCTCTTCAGTAAAGTATTTGTTTATATCTTTTGCTCATTTTTTAATTGAGTTGCTTGTTTTCTTATTGTGCAGTTATGAGAGTTCATTATCTGTTTCGGATACAAGTCCTGTGTTGGGCATGTGATTTGTAAATGTTTTCTCCCAGCCTGTAGCTGAGACATAATTCTTTCAGTACATGTATCTGATGAGAGAAAGAAATGGAATTGATATTTATTGGGCAATGTCTATGTGCTAGACATTGTATTGGATTGCTGGAGGAGTAGGGGTATGAGAAAGACAGGGTTCCTGGTGTCCCAGGGGTGGGTGGAGAGGTGAAGCTTGGACACCGCCGTCCAGACCACAAGCAGAAAAGTCTGAGCCACTTGAGGGCAGTCAGTGAGGCAGAAGAAGGAAATGGTAGCACAGAATGGTTAAAAGTGAGGGCTCCAGAGTCAGACTGCATGGTTCCAGTTGTACCATTTACCACCTGTGTGACTGTGGGCAAGTTACTAAATCTCTCTGCACCTCGGTTTCTTTATTTGTAAAATTGAAACACCTCAAAGGGTTGGGGACACTAAATGCAGTAAGCGCTCCACCATTGTTAGCTATTGTTATTTCTTTTTGTAGCAATATTGTTCTGTGGCACTCAGTGTAAGCTCCCGGGAGGACGTGTCCTTTAAGCTGAGCCTCAAGGACTGGAAGGACTTCTAGAAGCAGTCTGAGATAGAAGCAGTGATGAGGTGGAAACTGCTCTTTGGAATCGTATACTTTGTCCCAAAGCTTATATTTCTTCTCTCTTCCTAGTTCCATCCCCTCCCTCCTTCAGCCTATGCTCTCATCTCATGCAGTCTCTTTCTTTCCCTTCCCTTTCCTCCTTTTCCTTCTCACTCACTGGAGGCCTCCGTGGACCCTCTGGTGTCCTCAGTCTTGTGAAGCTGCTGATCACTGGGTCATGCATGGACTGCTGCTCTGAGGCTGTAGGCCCCTCAGTGGGGACTCTGCATCCCGCTCCAAAAGGAAGTAGGACGCTGTATAGAGGATTCCTCCCTTGCAGCCAAGTGCCATTGCTCAGGGAGAGATGGATTTAGCACTGGGTCACTTCCAGTGTAGATTATTGAGCAGTTTTCTGTATAGACATTAGGCCTATGTTGGGACAACAGCTGGACCAGCTCGAGCTTGTTCAGTTAATAATTTACTGCCAGAGAAATGAGAGTTAAATGAGTCAGGAGGCATATTCTGTGTGAACTTTGGGATACCTCTGACAGCAATTTGTGTAATTTGTCCAGGAAGATACTAAAACTGTCTGAATTCTAATGTCCTGCTTGCCACACTGACCCTTTGGATCTGTTTTATTAACGTGGTTGGTGCTGATTTATGTTTATTTTACTGCTTGGATTTCTCTTCTGAGCTCATGACCGGAGCAGTGGTGACTGGAAAATGGCTCTGTGAGGAATTATGTCCCCAGGTGTCCTTATTCATGAAAAGCTACTTGCTGTGGGTTTTCTCTGCTTTGCAGAGCTGAGATGTCTTGCAGCAAAATTGCCCCTTTCTGCCCTACTGGCTGCTGTGTGTGAGTAGGGCTGGCTCCATGGCAGGTGACCTGTGCAGTCAAGCAGGGCCCCGTATTCAGAAGGACTCTATGCTTGATTTAATGCTCTGCTGTTACCGTTTTGAAATTCTTTTTCTTTTTTAAAAGTTTTATTTTTCAATTAGAGTTGACATTCAGTATTATTTTCTATTAGTTTCAGGTGTACAGCATAGTGGTTAGACATTTATGTAATTTACAAAGTGATTCTCCCGGATTAATCTAGTCCCCACCTGGAACTATACACAATTGTTACAATATTAATGACTATATTCCCTATGTTGTACTTCACATCCCCTTGACTGTTTAGTAAATATCAATGCGGACTTCTTAATTCCTTCAACTTCTTCACCCAGCCCCCCTAATTCCCCTCCCATCTGGCAATTACCAGTTTGTTCTCTGTATTTGTGAGTCTGTTTTCATTTGTTTATTCATTTATTTTGTTCTTTTTATTCCACATATACATGAAATCGTATGGTATTTGTCTTTTTCTGTCTGACTTATTTCACTTAGCGTAATACCCTCTAGGTCCATCCATATCATTGTAAATGGTAAGATTTCATTTTTTATGGCTGAGTAATATTCCATTGTGTATATGTACCATAACTTCTTTATCCAGTTGTCTATTGATGGGCACTTAGGTTCCTTCCATGTGAAACTCTTAATTTATAAACAAGAGGTTGACATTTTGTACTGGGCCCTGAAAATTATGTATTGGAGCCTGTGTGTGCACGCCATGATTCTGATGTTAAATTTGAGTGACCCTCTAAGGTCATTCTGTCTTTTCTCCTGCCTCAGGGACTGTCCTGAAATCCTAACTATTAAAGACTCAGGAAGGCTATGGCTACTCTGTCCAAGAATCTTACAGCCCTACTAGTCAAGATATCTTAAAACACAACACAGATAAAGAATTTGTTTAAAAATAAGTCATGAATGGATATACTTTAAAATTCAAAAGCTACAGAAAGTATACGTGTGGCACTCTTGTTATCTCATAGTCTTCTTGTTCCCTTCCTGTAGAAGCAAGCTCTGTCACCCATCTCAGGGAACCTTCCAGAGAGTCTATGCTTCGATGAACATATATATACATATCTCCATATTTCTTTTGCTTTACCAGATGGTGGGATAAGTTGTACACTGTTTTGACCCTTCCTCTTTTCACCTAATCATGCATCTCAGAAATCTCCAAATCATCATGTGGATCTACCTTATTCTTTTTTCAGTAACAATTTATCATTATTTTGATTTACTATAGTTTACTTAACAAGTTCCCTGTCGATGAACACTTAGGTTGTTTCTGAACTTTTGCTCCTATAAACAATATTCTTAGAATTGCATTGTCAGAGTTAGCAAATTAAAATATAGACGTCCCAGTTAAATTTGAATTTCAAAAATACAATGAATAATTTGTAAATATAAATATGTCTCATACTTATGTCCCAAGAAGGCAGGACATTTGGGACATAGTTATACTAAAATAAAAATTATGTTTATATGCCATGCAAATTTAACCGGATGCCTATATCTTTTTCAGCAACCCTATCCTAGAACAGTGCCTGGCACATAGTAGAAACTCAGTGAAGATTTATTGAGTAAATGAATAAATGTTTCCTCTCTAGAAGCTCATGAGGGCGTTATGTGGGCATATTTTTTGCTCTGTCTGCAGTGCTTAACAGATATTTGTTCAATATAGGCATACCTCATTTTATTATACTTCATAGATATTGCATTTTTTACAAATTGAAAGTAAGTCCCTCCACCAGCAAAAAAATTATTATTTGCTTAAGGCTCAGATGATGGTTCACATTTTTTAGCAATAAAGTATTATCTGATTAACGTATTTACATTTTTTGACATAATGCTGTTGTACACTTAATAGACTACAGTATAACATAAATATAACTTTTATATGGATTGGGAAACCAAAAAATCTGTATGACTTGCTTTATTATGATATTTGCTTTATTGCAGTGGTCTGGAACTGAACCTGAACTATCTCTGAAGTATTTATGCCTGTACGTGGGTAAATACTACAGTGAACGTCTTTCTGAATGCTTCATTTGGCCCATGAGAGAATATATTTGTAGAATAAATTTATGTGTTTAAAAGTTTGATAGATTCTGTCAAATTGCCCTCCACAGGCCTCCGATGCTTCTTGGCCAAGATGTCTAATTATATTCCTGCTCATCACCTAAAGTCAGTTAACCTTTAGAGAACTTCTCCCTTGAGGTTGCTCTAAATGGGAGTCAAAAAAGAATCGAAGTGCCATCATAATACCACCCCTTTATGCCTCCTCCATCAATTTCTGCCAAGAAATGAGGAACTTTAGATGCAAATGGCAGTAGATAACATCTGGCTCATCAGGGCCCCCTGGCTGTCTTGTCCCCAAAGGCGCTGGAAAAGCCCATCAGGCCCTGCTGGCTCCTGGTGATGGATGGCTTACATTGCTTGGGCTGTCCCAGAGGTGCTCTTGGGTTCATAGTCCACCTGCCTTCTAATCTTCCAATCTGTCACCAACACAAGACGATTTAATCATTATAATGAGGCTGCCACTGAGAGCATGCTCTGCCACCTCTGGTGGGAAAGCCTGTTCCACATCTTCTCTGGCCATCCTAGGCATGTGTGATCTTTGTTTGCCAATCACCAAAATCTAGTGGTTGCATGGATCTGGGTCCCTATTTCACCACTTCCTGTATTAGCTGGGTGACCTTGGACAAGTTATTTAACCTCTCTGAACATCAATTTCCTCTGCAGCAAAAAGAGACTAATGACCCCTACTTATTACCTCAAGGGTTTGTCATGAAATTCAAAGCGATAATTTATGGGGAAAAAGGTGTGGAAATTGTGAAGTGTTCTATAAATATAAAATATTTTGAGGATGAGAGTGTAGATGGCAGGTCTTGAGTAGCTACTGAATTATTATTATTATTTTTTACCAGTGTGGCTTCAAAGTTTCTAACCAGGAAGACTTCAAAGGCAACCACATGGAAGGTGGGAGTTGGGGCTTGCCATTTACAAAAGACTGAGAAACAGTCAATATCAATCAATAGGTCCCATCAAAGCCAGGGAGCAGAGCTGATTAATTACATGGATGGGTGAAGTATCTCTAAGCTGCCACCTTTTGGTGACTCCCAAGACTTGGAACTGGGCTCTCTGCTCCCCTGGGTTCCCTGTTTCTCTATGTAGAAGACTCTCTCAAGATTGTCCATTGAGATCGACAATATTTACTCCATCAGCTTCTAAAATCTGCCATTTACAAAGAGTCCACTGTCCAACCTAATTTAAAACTGGATTTCTTCCATGTTCTCACCTTGGCACCTCTTGATCCCTGGAATGGGAGCTCTTGCAATTTAAGACAAAAAGCTATTTCTCAGCACTCCCTGGTAGGAGAGGCTTCCCAGAAGTGGCTGGAAAGCAGAGGGAGTGCTGAGCCCTGGGGCGAGGGTGGGTGGTTCATTCTTACCCCAGGATGAGAGTCAGGACAGCTGAAGTGACGGTCCTGAGCTACCCTGTACCTGCCTGCAGCTCGGGTTTTTTGGCTCTGAACTCTTCTTTTTCCTCTGAAGTAAAAAGAAAGGTGGAAAATCGCTGTGTGTGTGTGTCTGTGTGTGTGTGAGAGAGAGAGAGAGAGAGAGAGAGAGAGAGAGAGAGAGAGAGAGAGAGAGAGAGAAGGGAGAGAGAGAAGGGAAAGAGAGAAGGGAGAGAGAGAAAGGAGAGAGAAGAAAAGACTTACTGACCTGGTCCCTTACTGTGAGGACTAGTGAATTTCAGCATCGTGTCAAATGCCAGTAAGCTGCAAATTAAGAATAACTTCCAACATCTACTTCCAGTGTAAATTACCCCCAAAAGCATCGTGTTACACCTTTGCAAAGAAGCTGCCCTTGTTGCCAGTTGTTGGGACTGACAGCCTCACACCCAGAGGTGGGAAATACACAGAATGAAAAGAGAGTTTTTCTGGGCTGCTTGAGGGTTAGGGATTTTCCCAGATGGAGAGAACAAACAGATGTAATCAAAGCAGATCAAACCGCAGTTTATCTTACATGGTTCTGCATCTGGGGGCGGAAACAAATTCTGAGCTCGAGCAAAGCAGAGAAGTGAAAGATAGATGGCACTTGGATGCTGGCAAAATGCAATATAACCATTAAAGTAGGTTGCCTGGGTGTCTTCACTCCTTCCAGTAAGAGAGAGGTGATGCATTTGGCAAGGGAAGCCTGCAGAGATTGGGACGGGGTGACTGGCTCCTGGCTCCTGGGTTGTGACACATTAGTGTTTCCTCACCTGCACTCTTACTTCCCTGGGAGTTTTGGATTGGAAAGCTGGATGGGTCCCTTTCAGGATTCTGTTGCAGGTACAGGAAAAATGGGTGAGTGGAAGATGGAAGTGAAAACCTTCCCATTCTCCATTCCAACTCCCATGCCCAGTGTCCCAGGACTCCCCTGCTCAATTACAGTTTGGAAGTTTGGGAACTTGTGGATTTTTCACAAAATATCGGTTTTCTCTTGCTTTGCTTCAGCTCCACTGGCCACCTTTCTGTTCCTGGAAGCTACCTTCTTGCCTCAGGGCCTTTGTATTTATTGTTCTCCTCACAGATTCTTGGAGAGACTTTCCTTTCATCTCAAAAGTCTCTTCCCCTGACCACTGCTTCTAAAATAGTATCCCTCCCTCTACTCCACACTGTCTGTGTGTTACCTCGAGGAGCTATAACAAAAGGTCCAGTGGGCAGGGATCTCTGTCAGGTTTTGCTCATTGACATATGTACAGCACCTAGCACCATGCCTGGTCCGTCACAGATGCTCATACATCTTGTTTGAATGAACAGTGAATGGAATACTCCCCCTGCTTTATATTTTCCGTAGCCCTTATTGCTGTCAAATATCCCTTGTTTACTTATCTGTTTGCTTGTTTGCTGTCTGTCTCTCTGGCTGGATTAGAACCTCCATGAGGGTGGAGACGTTTCTGTCTTGTTTTCCAATGTCTATCTATCATCAGTGCCTGTAAGAGTGCCTGACAGAAATGCTTGATAAGCATTTGTTAAATGAATGAACAGGGGACTGTGTTTTTCACAGATGGATGTGTCCAGTGGTATGGGGGGTGGAAATAACCCACATACTGTAATTGCGGGCAGAGTCCCAGCTGCAATATCTTTTGGAGAGACAAGATTCAACTCATAGCAATTGTCTTACCTTTGTGTTGTAAATGAATCACCCAGGACTGGCTTTCCTAGTACAGGAATACCTAGATAAACTAGAGCTTTTGGGAGTAGAGGAGGTTCTGAATAATGGAATTTTCTGGTTGAAGGAGGGCTACATGGTCCTGGTCCAGGATTTTAGAATAATAGAGTATCGTAAAGGTGATAGGTTGTTCCTCGATTCAGGATAAAGGGGCTGGCTTGGGAGCGTTTATGATCAGCATTAGCCATAATGGCTCCTGGTCAGCGATGATGAAAACATACAGCAAACGTATGTAGGTGATTTGGGCTAAAACCAACACAACGCCAAAGATTAAGCCCGGAATTGACATTTGGGGCAAACAAAATATTGGCTTGTCCTGCTTTTTTACTTCCAATTAAAAGAGAAGTATTGAAACAACAAATTCAGTTAAAGATCCAGGTTAGATTGTGTCTGATTGATAGAGATTTTATTATACATTTGGATAATGTCTTGATGTTACACAACTTTGAATTACTAATAGGTGACATATATCGTGCATGGACAATGTGCCAGGCACTATCCTGAACCGTTTACATTAATTAACTAATTTATCCTCATAACAATTCTATGTAGGTACTTTTATCATCTCTGTTCTACAGATGAGAAAACTGAGGCTTGGAGAGGTTAGGTGACTTGTCCAAGTTTACACAGCTCTGAAGTGGCAGAATCAGAATTTGAATCCAGACTCCAGAGTCTACATTATGCTCCTCTGCCCATGGTGACTAACTTGTCCTGGTTTGCCCAGGACTTTTCTAATTTGGCACTGAAATTCCCACACTCTAGGAACCTCCTCAGTCTCAGGCAACCTCAGATGATTGGTCACTTTGCTTCTGCCTCTTAAATACAGCTTTTCCAGGTCAGCTCTGTGTAAGTAAAGCCACAATGACCTCTAGCCAGTTTGCTGATCACTAACAAGAAGGAGATTGAGCAAATGACCTTGTCAAGCTCTTGCTATTAAAGTAAAATGGGTAATATATGGAGAAAATCTGTGGAGAGGTCAAAAACAAGAGCCAAAGAAAATATTTCCAAATCAACAATAAAAAACGACTAAGAGAGAATGGGGTTGGCAGAGAGATGACTGAGGCAAGACTACAGTTAGAAATACCCACAATAATGAAGGTGATGATGGTGATGGCGGTGTTGCCTCTAACTGGTTGAGTGCGTGGCCAGGTTCTGTGCTGATCACTTTTCTTGTGTTAACTCATTTAATCCTAACCATGGGAGGGAGGCACTACTATTATCCCGCTTTACAGACGGCAAAATTAAGGCTCTACGAAGTTAAGTGAGGAGAATCTTTGCAGTAGCAAAGAAAGCAGCTGGCCTCTGGTGGGAAAAGAAATGTGAGCTCTGCCTGTACTTGGCTCACAAGGTTTTTAAAAAATGTTTCCTACTTATAATTTTTCCAGAATCTCTGAGGACAGAAGCATTTTTGCAGACAAGTAGTCTGCTCAGATTCTAACTGGAAATTGGGTAAAGGACTGAGTGCCAGCCTGTCCCTTTGTGTCTGCCTGTCCCTTTCACTCACCAAAAAGGTTACTTTCCTGCAATCAGTAAACTTCTTTAACATGCAGTACTTGCCACACATCCCTGTTTTTTCTGAGTTGGCGAGAGTCAGGCTTCTGCTGTGTGACTTGGCCAAGACAATTGGATGTTAATGAGTGACTGATGTGATAACATGGAAACAATTACCTGTTAGACGTTGGAGTGCTGCAGGGGAAGCTGCTAGGATACCTGTGCGTAGGCCCTTCTGGAAGGGCCACTATTTTATTTTATGCACCTTCATGCATTATTTCTGTCACCTTCAAGGGCTCACAATTAATTTTCATTTGTCCTGGTCCTTTACACACGGCTTGCTTCCTGGTGTTGTGCCCAAATCTTTTCTTTTACAATATTATCGTGTTATAGGGAAAAAAGATCTCTTTAGAGCTAAGTAATATATGGACTTTTTGTTTTCTTCTGTGGAGGGAGTGGGCCTAATTTGCCAAAATCCCAGTGGCTGTCTTTGCTTCTGCTTTCAGATAGAATGCATTAAACAGGGCTTTTGTTTTTGTTTGATTTTCTTGTTACCATTTTTTTAAAAATAAACTCTGATTTCATGGATGTGCAAAGTGCGATTTAGTAAATGAAGCTGAATGAAAGGGTAGCTGCATGCATTTAAAAAATTGTGGTAAAATGCACATAACATAAAATTTACCGTCTTAACCATTTTTAAGTGTGCAGTTCAATCGCATTAAGTATATTTACATTGTTGTGTTTTCTTACAAAACTGAAACTATATCCATTAAATAATAACTCCCCACCTTGGCACCTCTCTAATTTCCTTCACCAGTGTGTTTTAGGAAGGTTGATAGTATATTAAAAATGTGAATTTGTCTCCCTTAACTGACCCAGGTCTGGGCTCATCACTGTTTCTAGGAGGAAGTGATTATACGTCCACATGAATCATCTGCCTATAATGATGGCGGTCAAATAATTGAAACTTCCCTCTTTAAAATTGTGGGCAGGAAAGGGGTCTTGGAGTCACAATTCACTGAGGCCTATCGAGTTCAAGGGCAAGCTCACTGGTAATTAATGGTCCAGCCAATTGTCAGGTGGGACAGATGCTGGGCTGACATTCGGAAGAAAGATTGAGGAATAGAATTTTTAATAAATAGTTGAAAAAATTTAAAGATAATAGATGCTCCATTATAAAAAATTTTTAATGTATAACAGCATATAAAAAGAAAATTAATTGTCTTTCCTTAGTGCCCTCTCCTGTTTCTTGTGTTTCTTTCCAGATTAAATATGTATAAAAGCATATGTTTCCAAGTATGTTTATATCCATCTGTATCAACTATTCTTTCAAAAAGTAACAACAACAATGAGATCTCACTGTTCAAATCACGCTGTCATTTCATGGCTGCCTTATGTTCCTTTACTCTGATTCATTAGGGTGGTTCATAGATTTTCCCTATTACAAGGAGTGTGGCAATGAACATCTCCATGCATCCGGACATGGAGTTTTGCATTCTTATGTGCACATGTCTATAGGATAAATTCTGATAAATAAGATTTAAAAATTGGATGACTATTGCCAAATACCGAAAGATAAAATTTTAAGACAGCTCCTGACCTCTTGAGAAGCTTACTCAGGGTCTTGTGAGTGACAGTAAGCTGAAGAGCTTTCCTGCCCAGGAAGTCAGGTAGGACCATTCAACTGATGAAAGTGTCATGTGCTCCTGGTACCTGCATAATTTTCAACTGAAGTACTCCCAGCATTCATCCTCATTATAAATGATCAATTTGGCCTTCTGATTTCAAAGCCAGTTACTTGATGACTTTAGTGAGTATTAATAAATTCTCTACAGACCACTCATCGACCTAGGGGGACCAGTGAAATTTACAATCCAGTGTCTTTACTTGAAGTTGAGGTGATCAGCCAAGGGTTAGCTGTTCAAGAAAGAAGGCCCTGTTTGAAAAATCTTTCCAGCACCTTGTCATCTTTTCCAGTCAGTACCTGTTTTTGGTCAAGGTTTTACGAGTGTCTGTGGAATGAATAAATTACCATAAAGTGATTTATCTCTCCTTCAGATTATAAACACCTCTCCAGCAGATCCCCAAGGGCTAAAAGTCACCCAGCCTGAATCTTCTTCAGTGTTCACCCTGCACCCTCAGCTGCTCACTGTATTGCTGACTTGAATAACCAAATACCTGAGTTACCCTGAAACTTGGGATAAGTCTCAAGTTTTCACTTTTCCCAAAGCCCAGGGGCATCCCATGTTGATCCTGGCTAACCTTGAAGAGTTTGCCCTAGGAGAAAAGCATTTCTCCCTGGGGATTATGCCATTCATTTTCTCAGGATTGGGTCTGGTTGGAATCCAGCCAGGAATCTGTCCAAGACAGATCTGAGGTAGTGATTCGCATCCAGTTGATTCTGTCCACCCAGGGAACAGAAGCCATCTGTTGGACGCTGGAGGAGTCAGTGACAGATGCCTCTTAGGGGCTGTAGGAAGAGCTTCTGTATCTTCAGCTGGAGGAGATTCCCTGAGTGAAAGCAATGCCTCCGCCCCAATTTAAATTTTAATCTATTTTCTGCATGTGATATCTGAACTGATATTCTTCTGGTGATAAGGCAATAAAGCAATGACAGGTGTCAATCATCTTCATGTTCTTAGCTGGAAAAGTCACGTTTTTTCACTGCTGTCATGGCTTCCTAATAGAAGAGCAGGGTCTTTACCACCATAGGACTTAGGCACTGGAATATCCGCCTGCCTCCTTAAATTAGCTTCACATGTCATTGACAGTAGCAAAAAGGGGTTTGGGCCTGTATGCCTTATCCATAAATCATTCACTAGTTCCTATGGTAATCATTCTGTTTTCCTTGAGCATTTTTGTACTTGAGTCATAGATTTCTGAAACACCTTGCTTGAGTAGCAAGACCTTGCAATGCTAGAAAATCTGATTGTTTCTAGGTCGGCAAGCATTTATTTGAAGAACTTTCTGCAGGGCTGGCAGGCCTGAGAAGTGCCTCTCTCATGCAGTGGGGGATTAGTCTCTGAATGTGTTATGCATGAATTCATGGAGGGGTTAGAATTACTCAAAGTTTCAGATGCAGCTTGTGTAGTATAGTACAGAGCAAGACAACCAAAGTTTAAGTGCCTCCTCCGCCCCTTATTAGCTATGTCACATTGGACAAGTCACTTCGTGGCCCTGAGCTACACATGTTCATTCATCAGATGGTCACTGAGCGCCAGTAGCACGTGGAATGAATGAATGAATGAGCATATTGAACACCCACCATGCTCTTGTCGCTGTGGTAGGTGTCTTTTCACAGTTTTCTTCTCTATAAAATGTAGGTAATATCTGATTTCTATCCCTCCAAAGTTTCCGTGAGATTCAAAACAAGAAAATGCGTGGGAAAGTACTTAGAAATAGTAAATAATATAACTGCATGGAGGCCTGTTATCTTTGCCTTTAATTCAGATTTTCTACTTCCTTTGTCTTCCCTTCCCATCCTTCCAAGTCTATACCAGTTTGCCTGGGTGTGGCTTCATGAGGCTGATTATTTACCATGTCACCCAAATCCAGTGTAGACACATAGCTGGGAGTGTAGCATTTCCTTCCAAACCCATGCCCTTAGGTGCACGTGTCATCTTGAAAAGTACACCAGTGGGAACAACAGTTTCCTACATGTCATGGGAGATTGAGGCTAAATATGTGTGTGAATCACGTGAAGTTGAAGGGTAGCATTAGGTGTCTTTGTGCTGTTCATTCCCACATTGTCAGAGGTGAGATCTGAGCAATCAGGTGAACTTAATCACCTACAGCAAAAAGAGCTGGGCTTAGAAGTTAGACCCTCCAATCCAGACCTCTTTGCTCTGCCCGTTGCTAGTTGTGTAAAGATAGCTTGACCTAGTTTAGGCAAAAAGGGGAATCTAGTGGAAGGATCCTAGGGCATCTAGAATCGGGGTAGCAGCAGTCAGTACCTTAAATACCCCTAGGACCCTCTTTCCTCTCTGTTTCTTTCCCTCCTTATGTGTTGGCTTTATTCTTTTGCTTCAGTTTTCACCTCAGAAGGGACCATGGCTTCTGGGAGTTCTTGTGTCTCACAGATCATAACTTTACCATTAGAGAAGTCCTGGTCTCTCCCCTCAATTGCAATTTCAAAAATCATTGGAGAAGAAGTCTGATTGGTCTGGCTCAGGTCAGATGTCTGGTTCTGGAACAATCGACAGTAGCAAGGGGCAGTGTGGGGTGGTGTGTTGTAGAGACAAAACCATTCCCAGAGATTGGGAAATTCACTGTGAGTCTGGCTGCTAACCTACTTATACAGTTACTTTGCCTCTCTGAGCCTCAGTTTTCTCATACGTAAAATGGGACTAATAATACCATCCAACACCACAATAAGGTATAGAGCTCTTATATTTTGACACTTTCATCTTGCCCTTAGATTTAGCTAGTACAAAGGGCTGAGAAATAATGAGACAAACCAGAAAAACTAATTTATTTACAAAAAAATTTGGTGATATGCAGTACCTATTTCACATACTAAAAGTGTGTAAAGCAGTTATTTTTAAGCCTAAATTATTTCTTAGGCAAGACCTAAATTCTGGAATTCAGTGTCTAATTAAATAATACCTTTAAAAATGGTCGATGAAACTGTGTGAATATTTAAAAATGCAAACTGAGCTGACATAAAAACAAAAAACACTAGTGCAGGCACAAAAGAAAATAATTGAATGTGAAATCTTTCTGTTTTATGTAAACCAGTCTTAAAACTAATAAAGGGAAAGGTAAAATGTAGAAAATTATAAGGAATAGTTTTTTAAATAAAAAATTTAAAAACTATAATAAAGACATTAATAATACATTTCATTATATATGCAATTTGTAACATACAAGAGTATGTACAATTAATCAGTCTTTCTTTCATAATTATAGAAATAGCTGGATGATACTCAAAGAGCATGTTTCCTTGTGCTCTGGAGGAAGAAAGTTCTCCTTGTGAGCAGAAGTGATACTAATCTGAGCACCCGTCTCCTAAGTGGCTAAAAGGACAGTTTCTTGATCACAGACCCAGCTGGAATTTATAGGTAGCTGTGAATGACTAGCCCAGGCCAAGGTAATTGGAGACAATATGGTTCTTAGAAAGAGTTGGAGGATATTGTTTAAGGCTTAAACCAACTCTGCTCAAATTTGCTTCTGAAAAGCAGCAAAAATTGGAGGCCCATCCTTTGAGGCCTGAGCAAATGGCCCTGTTGCCTGTTTTCCTACTTCTTTGTATTTTGAAATTCCTATCTACCTCCTAGGGTTGTAATGATAATGACTAAAGTATCTAGGCAAGTGTCTAAGTAGGTACTCAATAAATACTGATTCTCTTTCTTTATCCTATGGCTTAAAACTTTGAAAAAATCATGGGCACATAAACAAAGCTGACTACAGACTTTCAATTGTAAGAGTGGGCCTCATGGCTCAAATATTAACCATCATATCCACCGATTTGTTAAAAATTGGCCCAGAGGATCCCACAGTAATTCTCAATTTAAAAAAATATCTCAGTAATCTAAATGCTTCCTGGCCCATGAAGAATCAGGCAGGCTAGAGCATGTTTGGCTGAAGATACACATGAACTATAATTATAGTTCATGGTATTCCAAAGGCTCAAAATAGCAGAACACTGATTTAAATTGTAGTTTAGAATTTCTCAAATCACTACCTTTTTAGAAGAAGTCCACGTCCTCATGACATTGTCAGCTCAATTTAAAAAAGCAAGAAATATAGTTTATCATCTGAATGTGTAGTCTGCATTATATAGCAGAACATTTCTAACTAGCCATGTGGCTTTGGCCAAGCTGCTTAATCTCTTCAATTTGAATAACACTTTTGTACCTACCACATGCAAGGCTTCAGGATGGACTTTTGTGGATGACTCAGACATACCTTTAGGGAAAAGGGCATGTTGGGCAGTATAGAATCTGCAAGAGTTCTGGAAGCTTAGAGCATATTTAGGAGAGTAGACTAGCAAGTGGTTTGGTTTGGTTGAAGTGTATGGGATGTGTAGAGGAATGTGGGGAGCTAAGGTTGTTAGGGAGCTATTAACTGACTATAGTTATCATAAGGAGGCCGGTGCCACGAATTTGGAGCCTGGGTGACTTGGAGAATAAGATACCTTTTAAACAGCATTGAGTGAAAATAGCAGAAAGGGTTAATGTGGGGAAAAAAGAATGATGATTTTGATTTTAAGTATACTAAGTTTAAGGTCCTAGCTGGATATCCAGCTGGAGCTTCTGAGATGTGGGATTAGAGCTTGGGAGAGTTTCAAGAGCTGGAGACATAGATCTGAGAGTTGCCAGAAGTGATAGCTGAACTTGACTAGCTTTGTATTGATTAGGATGTAGGTTCAGCTGATATAACAGTGACACTCAAATAATGATAGCTTAAACCAGACAGAAGTGTATTTCTTTCTCTCTCATATAATAGTTCAGGAGTAAGCAGTCAAGGGCTGATATGATGTCTCTGGGAGGTCAGTGACGTAGGCTCCCTCTATCTTTTTGCTCTATCAACCTCAGCGTCATGACCTTGTTCACATGGTCCAAGATGACTCAACATTACCACATTTGTTCCTCCAGGTGGTGGGAAGCAGGGAAAATGAGAAAAAGACATGACCTGAAAGTATTATAGGGCCAGAACCCCAGTCTTTAGCTAGACACGTGGCTGCCCAAAATAAAGGTTACATTTCTCATCTCCCTTGAAGCTCAGTGGCCAATGGTGAGTAAAAGACATATGAGCAACTTCTAGGTCCACTCTATGAATATGTTTTGAATATCAATATGTTTTTGTATACTGAGTCAGAGAGTGCAGTGTTGTGAAAGCCAAATTAAGGAGTGTCCTCTGAAGGGGGAGTTTCATAATGCTGCTAACAGGTCACAGGGGGTGAAAACTGAAGACATTAGGGCAGTGGCCCTCAACCAGTATTATTTTGCTCCCCAGGGGACATTTGGCAGGATGATTTTACTCCCCAGTAGACATTTGGCAATTCCTGGAGACATTTTTGACATTTGCGACAACTGAGGGGAGGAGATGCTATTGACATCTAGTAGGTAGAAGCCAGAACACTGCTAAAGACCCTACGGTGTGTACAAAAACCCCCCAATAACAAAGAATGATTCCACTTCAAAATGTCAACAGGCTGAAGTTGAGAAATCTTGTATTAGGGGATGAGGGCAGTGGTTCCCAAACTTTGCTACACATCAGAGTCACCTGGGGAGCTTTTAAAAACCCTGATGCTCAGGTCACACCCAGACAGATTAACTCAGAATATCTCAGAGGGTTTGATTACATTATCTCTGAAATCCCTTCCAAGTCTAAGACTTTATGAGAAATACAAGTGATTAAATACTGTGCATAAATCCAAATTTCCAAGTAGCTGACAGCGTGACCCCAATCAACCCTTGTTCTGTGTGAAGTTCCATTAGGTCCAAGTCCATGAGTATAAATCAGAATGGGGATTTCTGCCTGTGCTTAGCACTGATCAATCAATATTGGATCGCTAAGCTTTCCAGAAATGTCCATGTGAATTCTATTCACAATGATATTTGAGAGTGGGCATGGGAGTCAGGGAAGATCAGAGTCTTTTTGCATCACATAAAAGCAAATTTATAACTAAGAAGAAAAAATATCTTTGCCCTGCACATACCCATGTGATAGAGGATTATTCTCACTTCCGCCTTTCCCCTCCGTCAGCCAATGTGCAATAAAAAAGGGTAAAATGGAGATGTTGTGGAACAAATGACTTTGAAAGGCAAAACCACAGGCTGGTGTTTATGGGAGGATGCAGACTGGGACACTGTTGAGAGGCAAAGGGAATGCTTGTTAGGGGACTCTTTTGATCATTACTGAACCAAGCAAGGGAACCCTGGCCTCTGAACTCTGTCTCTTTAATGCTTGGATCTGAAAGCAGGCGCTTGGCTCCCTAATTGCCCCATATGCTGGTTTTATTTGGCGGCTCAGCTGGGTGGAGTGAACTCTAGGAAGAGATGTATTCGTTTTTAGTTACCTCACCAGATTGCTAATTTTCACTCTGGAAGCATAAATCATCATAATTATTGTAATCCCAAGATGGAGAGGCAGCTATTCTGGTACCAGGGCAGTAGCTATGGCTACCCTAAAGCTCTTCGACCTGAGGCTCGAGGCCTGGAGAGCCAGGAAGGAGACCCACAGGGCTCACTCGCTGGCACTCTCAAATTTGGAATGGACAGCATGCTTGGAGCTTGTTCTCCTTCACTTGGCGG
Organism: Eidolon dupreanum; assembly: GCA_028627145.1. Taxonomy (NCBI): domain Eukaryota; kingdom Metazoa; phylum Chordata; class Mammalia; order Chiroptera; family Pteropodidae; genus Eidolon; species Eidolon dupreanum. The sequence continues at coordinate 94,792,036 of CM053506.1, forward strand.
AAGAGATGGAGTTTTTGAAGGGGCAGTGTCTTTTGAGTTAGTGGTAAGAGCGTGCAGATTGACACAGACTTTCGGCCCTGGGCTAACTGTACAGCTGTTTACATGCTCAGCTGGCACACAGAGCAGCAGCTCCTCTTAATTTCTGGTCTCTTCTCATCAACACACTTCTTGGTTTGGCTTGTTTTTTGCATCTTTCCTGAGGAAAGCCTTAAAAGTTCCTGAAGAATGATCTCAGGTGGAAACTAGAGGCTATAAAAATACCCTACTCCCCAGAAGTGGGGGCTAAATATCACCAGAGAAAAAAGAAGCCCAATGTAGCTTGTCACTTTGTCACCTAAACTTGCCATATTGATTAAAACAATTTTTTAAAAAAAGATAAAACCAACCTAAACTAAGTCTAAGAAATACCAACTAGATGCTGAAGCAGGGTCACTTAAAGGATGATTAACTTGTAAATAAATATGTAAAAATTCCTTGCCATTACCACTGGAGGAGGTGGATATGAGGGAATAAATTTTCTTAACAAGTTCACATCATAAGATGTCTGAGTTTTTCTTTTTCCTGACATGTTAAAGACAGCACTTAAAAATGAGAGAGAAAGGAGAAATTTGACTGTGACACAAAAAAAGGAAAAAACTAGTTAAGGCAGAATATTTTTTGCCTGATACTGGAAAGCTTTGGCGAATTTAGAGCTCAAAGCACTTATTATTAGTGATGGCAGGTTGATGGCCTGTGAAGAGAGGGAATTTTAGGTCAGAGGCATTTTGCGTAAAATTGGGGCTGCGCTTAGGCATTAGAAGATAAGGCAGACAATGAATTGCAACAGGAGGAACTGCTCTGTGAGATGACCTTGGCTATGGTTGGCCCCCTTCCCTCCTCCCAGCTACCCTCAGATGACAGGGAGCAGATAAGATATGTTTTGTGTCTTCCAATCACCTGCCCTCATGTTTAGGCAGCAGAAAGGCTTGAGCTATAAACACAACTCTGCCACCTACCATGAGCGTGGAATCTAGAGTATTCTAGTTCTTCCTTGATGGTTTTCCACCACCTTTCAGACCCCTAATGATCCTTTCTAGAACTTACCACAAAACCTGGCCACAAAGTAGATGTTCAATCCATGTTTGATGAATTGATTCAAATTTGGAGAAGAATTTGGGGGAAAAGTCAGAGTGAAAAATAAGGGGTGTTTCACTACTTCACCTTCTCTGGGGTCCTATCCCTATTGGTGAGGGCTTCAGATGAAAGGGCTCAAGCCATTCTCATTGATGTCTTTAGGTTGGTTCCCAGGCTCTCCAGCTGGGTCAGGGAACCAGTGGAGCATTAAAAAAGGGGCCATTTTTTTTCTGAAGTCTTTCTGCATTAATAACAATCACGGTTGAGTGGAAGTTACACGCTTAGAAGGAAATCATTCTGATTTTTTCCAGAGCAGAGGTATTTCCCTTCAGATCCCAGTTTTACTCCATCAGAAAAAACCAGAGCTGTCTTTCCTGCAGCAACACCATTTCGTTTGGTGACAGGAAGTCCTGTGATTTTTTCTCACCAAATTCCCTGAGGATGCCACCTTTCAGCTACAAACACTTAAACTATTTCTGCTTTCCCTATCCAATCTAGGGTTGCTAAGAGGTTCAGTACTTTCTTCTCTGTTTCCTACCTTGCCCCAACCACCCCCCTCCAAGTTCTTACCCAACTGCCCACAGCTGGGACAGGTCTCTGAGACAGAGCAGACATAATGTGGAAATTGTGGTTAGGGTTCAACACATATATCGATATGGGAATAAACTTAAAAGTAAAGCCCTTGTTACTACAAGAAGGGTGGTGGGAAATCATTTCTTATCCATCATGGGTGGTGGTACGGGTAATGACTAAGCACAAAAAAATTTTTTTGTGAAGCTAAATTATTTATTGGGAATTATCATGGCTGTGTTAAAAGGGCCACATGGAGGCTGCCCAAGGAAAGCAATAAAATAATAATGGGCAATTCATTATATCTGGTATTAATATTTAAAAATATTATATCCAAAGGACAATTGGAATGCATTTGCTTTGAACAACATTTAGTTGAGCATCTCATATGGGGAGAGAGAGTAGCGTCCATGTAAAAATTAGAGAAGTTCTTATAGTATTTACTGCTATTCCTACTACATGTTATGGTTCTATAGCCTTTTTTTTTTTTTTTTTTTTTTACCACAGAGCTTTTAAAACAAAACAAACTCCAGGTTTTCCTGCCTCTTCCAGTTAAATATTGGAGGAAAATTACATAATTTTTTAAAGGCAAAGAAGCACAAAGAAAGGAAGTCAAATGGAATAAGACCTGATATCCTAACTCCAAACTGACAAATTGAGCACATGGAATCAAGTGCAGGATTTTCCATTCCATTCATGGGGAAAAGAAGGAAGAGAAGGAGGAAGAGTGGGAAGAGCTCAGAGGGTACAGTGTTGACTCCTTAGGAACCTGGAAACATGGAGTTCTTGGAGGCAGTGAGAACTACTGCTCCAGTTTTCTCCTGCCATTCTTTAGTCCATGGTGAGGTGTTGGAGGAACTGAGTCCAAAGGTGCAGCAGTGTAATGTAGCCTGAAACTAAAAGCAAAAGAATTTAATTCTACCCTTTTGATTGATTACAGGGCCACTCACTTTGGGGTGCCTTCGTTTTCTTATTCATCACACAGAGCAGTGTGGTGTGGGAAAATCCTTGCCTCACCATAGGGATTTCCACAAAGGAAAAGGGGACCTGAAGCAGAAGTTGGGAGACCTGAGCTTATGACATTAGGTTCACAGCATAGCAGATATTTGCGGGGACATTTTCGGAGAGAATTGAGGTTATTAGCATCATTATTATCGGGAAAATCAGGGGTTGAGATTTTCTTACAAGAGAGGAGCCAGGTGGCATTCTGGGGTCTCAGGCTGAGGGGATCTGTGCTTGACAAACCACAATGATCATTGTCCTAGCCTTGGGATGGTAGTAACTGCCATTCGTGGTGTGTTTACTTACTTTACGCTGCTTACATAGCTATCTCGTTTAGTCATCACCTAGTTAGAACATTATCCCAGTTTACAGACAAAAAAACTAAGGCCCCAGAGGTTAATTTACCCAAGATCACTCAGCTGAATAGTGGAAGTGTCAGTTTCCTCATCCGTAAAATGAATTAAAAACAGAACTAGAATCCTTTGCCTGCTGGTTTGTTACAGAGACGCTGAAGATAGTCACGAGACGAGTCATGAAAAGGAAAAACCCCGGCATACAGGACTCTTTTAAAGCGAATTTTGCCTTTTCTGAACTTGAACTCGGGTTCCCTTTTCAAGGCTTCTAAAGCGCAGGCGCGGGCCGGTCGCGCCCTCCCCGGGTGCCTGTTGCTCAGGCCACGGTCGCCCTCTGCCGACGCAGGGTGGGAGCGCGCTGAGAGTCAACGTTTCCAGGCAGGGGTCGGCCAAGAACCTCGCTGGCCTGTAGAGGGCGCCAGTCGGCGCGCAGAGTAATCCACCTGGCCGGCCCTTCCTTAAACACTTCCTGTTCGATCTCTATGGTTTATCCGTTTACGTCCTGAGAAGTTCCCGGAGTTTTCAATTTACCGTAAACAAAAGGGATGGGCGCCGACCCGGAAGTGGAAATCGGAGCCAGGCCCGAGTAGCGCTGAAGGCCTGCAAGTGAGGAGGCGGGTAGGGGGAAGCCGTAGCCATGGCGGTGGCCGTGGCTATGGCGGGACCCGTAAACGGGACGGAGCTAGGCCCCGCGGAAGAACTCGCCAAACTCGAGTATCTGTCTTTAGTGTCGAAGGTTTGCACTGAGCTGGACAATCACCTGGGGATCAACGACAAGGATCTGGGTGAGCTTGGGGAAGTTCCTGCGTCCTCTGGGTTTGGGGTCGAGGGAAGCGGAAGGAGAAATGGGTTTGAGGAGCTGAGTGACCGTGTCGAGTCTCTTTGTCACAGAGACTTGAGTCTAGGGAACTTGCAGCCGTGGCCTCCGCATCAGAATCCTCCAGACAGAGCTGTTAGAAACCATTTCCCAGAGCTGTCAGTGAAACCCAGAGCGGCCATCACTGCTTGCTTCCC